>CM057346.1:317016469-317616469 GCA_030015575.1 Agapanthus africanus | reverse complement strand
TGCCGTGTTAAAAATACAATATTTTCGACCAATCAAATTCCCCCAAACTTAATTTCTATCGTCTCGAGCGAACTGTTTTATTAAAAAGAGAAGGAGAAAATAAAGAAAGAGAAAAACTAACTAGCACACTTTCGTAGGCAACACGATTGCACTGAGCACGTGCAACAAGCCTTTAAACCTCTAGGTGTCCCTAGTAGGAGGAGTGTTGTCTCCTGAGGGTTTTCAGCGGATTGCACCCACAAAATCCAATAATAAAAGGAAGATCATGAATATTACATTTAAAGAAAAGAATTGTAAAAGAAAAGCCTAGAAAATTAGGGTTTCCAACTAAGCTAGCTTTTCGGTTGTTATGAGCCCTATCTTAATGGTCATGAAAAAATGTCAGAAATCACGTCCTCCCTCAATAAAACATCGTCTTATTCTTCATTCCTATCTTTCTTCCAAAGCATCGATCATATCACCCTGCGTGTGTGTAAAGGACATCCCTACACCCGGAGAATTCAATTCAAGCTATCATACTCTTGCCCATCAGCCTCAGTACTTTTTAATTAATGAATATTTAGATGAGATTGCTCACACACTTTCATGCGACCGTTAATACTTCTTGAGGTACTAACCGACCGATTACTCCTATGCTTGCTTACTTGGTGTGTTTTCCTCGTCTTGCACCACCTCAGGCATAGCAGTGACTCCCATACCAGTTGGCCTTAGGGCACTAGGTGAAGAAGCACCCTCGCTATATATTTTTTATTGCCCTCGGCGATAACAAAACCAGTGTCCATTTTTCTCACCACTTTATATTTTCTTTATTCACCTTTTTTTTTTCTTTTTATTTCCTTCATACATCGGCTTTAAGACAAGAGCATTTCAAGGTATCCTCTACTATCCCAGGCTTCAAGACGTGTGTAAGTGCGAATAGCAGGGTATCAACGTTCAAAATGTTTGGCTTCCAGAATAGAAATTATTTTTCAGACTTAGTTTTATCCTCAGATTAGTGACGTCCTTCATCTTACTAACCCTTGGGACAACGGCTCATAACTACTTATTACTAGTTCGTATAAGAAAACTTCTAATTTTCTTAGTTTTCTTAAATTTTTTTAATCTCCTGGATGTAATTGTTCACTATCTAAACTTTCATTATCTTATTTATGTACAAAAATGTGTAAATATTAAAATATTTTTATACTTGAAATTTTTTTAAATTTTTATGGGTTTTGAAAATTTTTCAATTTTTATAGATTTTAAAAGAAATGTTTTGTGCTTATGCAGATGATATGCAAATGATGCGAAAATAAGCACAAACCTCCCCCAAACTTGTTTTCAACAGTGTCCTCACTGTTGCCAATAGCTATATCTACAAAACCTGTAAGTCTGGGAGGAATTATTAGTGGGGGCAAAACATATAAGTGAAGAACTTCCCCCAAACTTACTCTTTTCACTCACCTTCATTCAAAAAGATGATGCAATGATATACTTGATATGAAGGTGAGACGGAGGAATTTTAATCCAAATAAACTGGCTCTTGTAAGAACAAGAGCTCCTCCATGGGGTCAGTGGAAAAATACGGCTTTAGTCTATGTTCATTTACTTTGAAAAAGGTGTCGTTTTTAACATTTTCTACTTCTACTGCCCCGTGCGGGTATACAGACCGCACAACAAAAGGTCCCTTCCATCGAGATCGGAGCTTACCCGCGTGAAGGTGTAATCGTGAATCATAAAGAAGGACTTGTTGACCAGGAGAAAATGTTTTCCTCAAAATGTTTTTATCGTGAAAAACCTTAGTCCTATTCTTTATGATTACAGCGTTATCATAAGCTTCATCGCGGAGTTCGCTTAGCTCATTAAGTTGCAGCTTCCGAAAGTTGCAAGCAAGGTTTAGATCAAAATTTATTTCTTTTATAGCCCACAATGCTTTATGCTCTATCTCGACTAGTAAATGACATGCTTTTCCAAACACTATCCTATATGGAGACATTCCTAGGTCGGTCTTATATGCAGTTCGGAATGCCCAAAGAGCATCCGTCAGTTTGGTCGACCAGTCTTTTCTATTTTTAGCAACAGTTTTCTCCAGGATAAGTTTGATTTGTCTGTTTGAGATTTCAGCCTGCCCGCTTGTTTGGGGATGATAGGGTGTAGAAAGTCGGTGGTTGATTGCGTATTTTCGCATCAGAGTCTCGAAAGATCTGTTGCAGAAATGTGTCCCATTATCGCTAATAATAGCGCGTGGGTGTCCAAATCGCGAAAAGATATTCTCTTTTAAAAACATAATGACAACTTTCTTGTCATTAGTGCGACATGGAATGGCTTCTACCCACTTGGAGACATAATCAACCGCCAGCAGTATGTACAAATTCCCAAAGGAGTTGGGAAAAGGACCCATAAAATCAATGCCCCAAACATCGAATATTTCAACAACCAGAATGGGTTGCTGAGGCATTTCATTCCTCTGGGAGATTCTACCCGTATACTGACATTGTGTACAGGTTTTGCAATGGTCAAATGCGTCCTTAAATAAGGTCGGCCAATAAAATCCACATTGCAAAACCTTTTCCGCTGTCTTTTTAGGACCAAAGTGACCCCCACAGGCCTGATCATGACAAAAAGAAAGAACACTCTTGAACTCTTCATTCGGGACACACCGGTGAATGATCTGATCAGGACAATATTTAAACAAATATGGATCATCCCAGTAAAAGTGTTTTACTTGGGATAGAAAATGGTATTTGTCCTGTTTTGACCAATCGCTGGGTATCAGTCCCGTGGCATGATAGTTCACAATATCCCTGAACCATGGTTCATTGGATACGCTCAAGAGTTGTTCGTCAGGGAACGAATCATTGATCGGCAGGGTCACAGGGGAAGAAGAGATGCGTGAAAGATGGTCGGCTACTACGTTTTCACATCCTTTCTTATCTTTGATAACAAGATCAAATTCTTGTAACAGAAGGATCCAACGTATTAGTCGATCTTTTGCATCTTTCTTGGCCAAAAGATGTTTTAAAGCGGAATGGTCAGTATACACAACTATAGAAGAGCCAATTAAGTAAGGCCTGAATTTTTCTAATGCAAATACAACCGCTAAAAGTTCTTTCTCGGTGGTTGTATAATTGATTTGCGCATCGTTCAGGGTCTTACTTGCATAGTAGATTACGTGTGGCATCTTTTCGATGTGCTGTCCTAAGACTGCACCTACTGCAAAATCAGATGCGTCACACATCAGCTCAAAGGGGTAGTCCCAGTTTGGAGACGATAAAACGGGGGCTGAAGTGAGTGAGTGTTTAAGTGAGTCGAAAGCTGTCTCGCAGTCCGAGTTAAAATGGAAGGTCGTATCCTTGGCCAGGAGAAGAGTTAAAGGTCTAGCAATTTTGCTAAAGTCCTTAATGAATCTCCTTTAAAAGCCCGCGTGACCAAGGAAAGATCGAATATCTTTGACGCTTTTGGGACGAGGGAGGTTTTGAATGACATCTATCTTAGCTCTGTCAACCTCAATGCCTTTCTGTGAAATAACATGTCCAAGTACTATTCCTTCTTGGACCATAAAATGGCATTTTTCCCAGTTCAATGTCAAGTTCTTCTCTTTGCAACGAGTAAGAACAGCGTCAAGATTCGCTAGGCAATCAGAAAAAGAGTCTCCAAATATCGAGAAATCGTCCATAAAGATCTCCAGAAAATTCTCTACCATATCAGAGAATATCCCCATCATACACCGCTGAAAGATAGCGGGAGTATTGCATAGCCCGAAGGGCATGCGACTGTAAGCAAAGGTACCAAAAGGACAAGTAAAAGTGGTTTTATCTTGATCCTTTTTGGCGATGGGGACCTGATTATAGCCTGAGTATCCGTCCATAAAACAATAATACTGTCGTCCCGCTAAGCGTTCCAGCATCTGATCAATGAATGGTAGAGGAAAGTGGTCTTTCCTCGTGGCAGCATTGAGTTTTCTATAATCAATACATACACGCCACCCAGTTTGGGCACGTGTCTGAATCAACCATTTGCCTCATTGGTTATAACAGTGATGCCGGATTTCTTAGGAACGACATGTATAGGACTCACCCATTGGCTATCGGAGATGGGGTATATAATACCATTATCTAGGAATTTGACGATCTCTTTCATGACCGCTTCCCTCATGACGGGATTCAACGGTCTCTGTGGTTCTCGGGTTGGTCTGGCATCATCCATCAAGTGTATATGATGTTCAACTATCAAGGGACTAATCCTTTTGATGTCCTCCATGGTCCAACCAAACGCCTCTTTGTTAGATCTCAATACCGATAAAAGTGCATTCTCTTGTTCTGATGCAAGAGAAGCGGATATGATAACCGGTAAGGACCCATTCTCACCTAAATAAGCATATTTAAGATGAGAAGGTAAAATTTTGAGATCTAATTCAGGCGGAGAAATAATAGAAGGAGGGATCATCGAGTGATTTTTGGAATTACAAAGAAGCTCAGAGCCTGTGAAAGATACAGACTCGGGTGGAGAAAAGTCAGAAGTGCAGGACTCAAGTGTAGGAAAAGTGTCCTCACTAAGATCATGTGTGAGATCAAGCAGAGATGTGGTAATGTCGTCGAGATCTAGAAAGTAAAGATCCTCAGCTCCACAACTATCGGGAGCGATCTCGTTGACAGAGCACACATCTAAAATATGAGCAGAGGGTTCTGATGGCTGACTTCTAACTTTGTAGATGTTTAGTTCAATGGTCATATTTCCAAATGATAAGTTCATTGAACCATTTCTACAGTTTATAACAGCGTTGGAAGTGGCAAGGAAAGGACGACCCAGAATCAACGGAATTTGGCCCCGGGGGTTTGCTACAGGATGTGTGTCGAGCACAATGAAGTCTACAGGGAAAACAAATTCCCCGACCTTTATCAACACATCCTCTAATTCACCCCTTGGTTTGGTGATTGAACTGTCTGCCATTTGGAGAGTGCAGTGAGCAGGTTTTAGCTCTCCAATTCCTAGTTGCTCAGAGACAGAATATGGAAGTAGGTTAACACTTGCGCCAAGGTCTAAAAGAGCACGATTTATGTTTTTACCCCCAATAGAAATCGATATCGTTGGACATCCTGGGTCCTTACGTTTCTTTGGTAGCTGGGGAATAAAAGCAGTGCTGATATTATTAGCCATAAAGACCTTCTTTGGCACTTGGGTCTTCCTCTTCCTAGTGCACAAGTCCTTAAGAATTTTCGCATAGGCGGGGACTTATTGAATTGCATTTAGGAGAGGGATATTGATGTTAACCTGTTTGAACATTCCATAATTTTCTCCATATGAGGACTCGTTCTATTACCCCTTAACCGATTCGGATAAGGAGCTTTCGCAATAAGCGCAGGGTCCATCACAGGAGAAGGAAGAGGGGGTAGACGAGGTCCCAAAAGAGGTGTGGGGACCGTCTGTGGAGAACTATAAGGGTTGGGAGAGGGTGTCGAGCCTAATGGGAAATGGAGAATAGGCTCTCGAGAAGATGGTGTGGTAGAAGAAGAAGGATCAGAAGGAGAAGTGTGTGTGTGGAAAGGTCTCAGTCGGGGTGTTGATATGATTTTCAGTATCATCAACTTCTTCCCCAACATGGTTGTTCAGCACTCTTCCCGATCTCAACGTTGTGACGGCATTTACATTGTAATGCCCAGGATTCTGTAGGGGTTGAGAGGGAAGTTTCCCTTTTTCTCTCGCACTCATTTCGGCTTTAAGTCGTGCGATTTCAACTTCCATCGTTCTGATACTCTCAGCTTGGGACGCTGAGTTTTTCTTTATCTCACCGACGGAAGATCTAACCTCATCCGAAACCTCTATGAAATTTGACAAAAGTGATTTCATGGTTTGAGTGAATTGAGAGAACTCGTCAGAACAGGTCAAAGGATTAGACTGTGCAGGAGTGTTGACCTGATTTTGGAAGTTTTGTGACTGGTAGGGGTGCTGAGTGAGTTGAAGGGGTTGCTGTTGTGGTGGAGGAAGAGCCCTTTGAAATTGATTCGTGTTTGGAACCGTGTTTTGATATTGGTTTTGGTTCCAAGCAAAATTCGGGTGATTCCTCCAACCCTGATTGTACGTGGAAGAATATGGATCGTTTCGAGGTCTTTGAAATGCGGCATTTGAATGCTCGTGATCTTGAAATGCAGAGTTTAATGGACATTCTTCCGTTAAATGAGACGGATCAGAACAGCACCCACAAACAGTTTTGGGGAGCGACATTGGGTTTAGGGAGGCTGTTGCAAATTTGTGTTCCATAGCGTCGAGCATCTTTTGCATTGCTGCCATCTCAGCTCGAACACCTATGGACACATCTATTTGGTGTACGCCATCCCTATTCAATGGTTGGGTTCCACTCTCCCACTGTAGTGATTTTTCAGCGAACTCTTCTAAATACTTCCAAGCTTCCCCATCATCTTTGGTCATAAAAGTACCTTGACACATGTTTTCAAGGCTCTGTTTGGTGTTTGGGTTAATGCCCTCATAAATGATTCAGCAAAGCTCCCATCTCGGGATGCCGTGATGAGGACACTGAACCAATAGATCCTTGAAACGTTCAAAGCATTTTGAAAATGGTTCAGTAGGGAGCTGGGCAAATTGATTCAGTTTGCTACGGATTCGAGCTGTCTTTTGTATTGGGTAAAATTTCTTAAGGAATGCTGCTACGAATTCTTCCCAATTCGTAATAGAGTGTGCGGTAGTGTTATATAGCCACTTCTCAGCTATATCGCACAATGTAAATGGAAGAAGTCGTAGACGCATAGCATCTACTGAAAGTTGTGACGAACCCATCATTGCGCATACGTTTTCAAATTTGGTAATGAAAACGTAAGCGTCCTCAGTCTCGAGTCCGTGGAATTTGGGTAAAAGATTGATATACTGGGGCTTAATCTCAAAGTTATTCCTGTTGGCTGGTGGTGTGGATAAGCAGGTCGAAAGAGGATCTCGAATAGGGTAGCACCTCTCCTGGAGAGAGATGCGGGGTGGATTCTGCGCCTCAACGGACGGCGGCAGATTAGGGTTAAAGAAGTTCGATGGGTTCGGATCCATCGAAGTGGGTGTGGTAGTGGGTAAAGGAAAGGTAAATGGAGAAATATCGACTTCGGAGTCGATAAAGGGTACGCGGACTAAACGGGCACTAGAATCCCGTGTCCAGCCTATCTTGCACTAAAAAAGGTTAGTACAAGTGGCAGCGTTGACTTATAATTAGGGGTAATGAATGCAGTGTTTGCTTTGAAAAAGGGACGGATTTTTTAAAAAATGATGCGACAAAACAAATGCAACAACAAAGACCCTAGAATCTAGTGGTCACCTAGGTCCGGCTCTAGACTGCTCCTAACTGCCAAAAGACAAGTCGCAGGATAGAATCCTCCACTGCCTCTTTGTTCCTCTGTGGCCGGATAAGTGCCAGGTAAGTGGGAAGGTACTCCACTACGTAAGTAGTGGGCCTAATTAAAAACCACTAGCCTTAGACACACTCGCCTTAGACACCACAAGAAAACGCGGATAAGCAATGAATCACCCACGGCCTTCTTCTGTCCTAATTGAGCGCGACAGTCCTTAGAGTCATCTCTAGATTTCTTTTAGTTAATGTGGGTCAATGCGGATGCAAGTTTTGTGATTTTTGGGGCCTAGGAAGGGTAATGAAATCCCCAACTAATTTGGATTTGGCCGTGCCCCTTAATATCCGTATTTAGAATGCAAACAACCAAGAAAAAAAATCACGCACAAATTTAATTTTGCTTTTGCGGCACTGCGATTTATTTGCAAAGAATCCTGCACAAACTGTTAGTTGGAGTTAAAAAGAGGAGAGAGGAGAAGGTAAGAAGGTAAGTGAGGAAATTTAGCACAGAGAAGGCTCAAGGCTGCCGCGGTTCCGCCGCATATAGGCCTTACTGCCGCGCTTCCGCGGTCTGACAATGGGAACACCGCACTAAATTTCACCAGAGAGCTTCTGTAGACTCCCTCTGTTCTTTGGTATTTTCCAAAAAATTTCTTCAATTGCCAAACAGCTCCAGATTTCCTTGCAATGAACCACAACAAATCGTTTAGGGTTTGCACGAATTTTGATCTCAAAATAACAATGGAATAATTCTTTCAATTCAAACTATAATATGAAACGAATTAGCGCGCGATCCCCGGCAACGGTGCCATTTGATTGATCATAAATTTTCCGATTGTGTGTATCAAATCAAATAGTCCCCGGCAACGGCGCCATTTGATCGATAATAGTATCTTGTATTGGTATTTAGAAAATTGTATAAAGAGCTCACAATCAAAGAATTATATTTGACCGCAATCAATTACGGTGTCAGTTGTAGATCGTAAGCGAGTGCGGATCGTCTACAGGGATTGTGCGATTCGTTTCAATGTTCGATTTGTTTGAATTGAAAAGTTAATTGCGAAGAAAAGAAAGCAACGATTCAAGATTTATCAATTGTTTCAAGTGTCACTATTCTATTCAAGAATCAAGAAAAAAGATAAACAATCAAGAATCGGGTTTCGATGATATTTCCAACCAAATGTCAAGAATCTAAATGAAGCTCGTAGGAATCGATCGGATCTATAGACGTGATGTAATATTAAGATTTCGTGTTCTTGTCCTTCGAAGAATTGATACTAGATCGATGATGATCGACGAGAGTTATGGCTTTCTCGTGAAACTAGGGTTTCATCATTTAACCCTTGTTCTTTCGTCGATATCATTCACATTCTAGCCTCTAGCAATTTCAAGAAACGATCGTAACTCCCCAATTTCGAGCGATATCAATCAAGAAAGTGTTAGTGTTTATGCCCTAGAAGGCCATTACTGTATCATACTAGTTTGTATATTACTTAATGGAAGCTTGGGATATTCACATGTATATATAACAGTCTTGCTAAACATAGTAGTATGCTACTTGGTTTTTCTATCTTAATATGTGAGTGTACGTATTGATAGAGCTCTTAGGATCTTGCTTGTCTACCAGCGTTGTGATGGCAGTCACACTAGTGGGGGCTGGGTAGTCTACAAGCACATCCTTATTCAGGTCCCTGGTCGTTGGATTATCGAGACAGAGTATCGATATCCGGAGTAGACTAGTGTGTACGCTTCTCATCCCAGTTGGGGAGATGGTCTGTCCCACAGCCATCAGTACGTCGTACTGGAGATAGTATGCAGGTGCTCGTTAGGTTACGGGTACACCGGACAGGACTCACAGGGAACTGTTGGTTGGTTTGATACCAGTCGTCAGTGAGCAGTTCCCAGGTGACATGAGTACAGCGTAGTCCGCAGACTTGACACTGCTACTTCGCCTCGAGTGTGTCCCACTGTTCTTAGATTGCTACCCTACCACGGCTCAAAGGAGTCGTGCAAACAGGTAGCAGTTGGGTGTAGTCCCGAGCACTTGGAGGCAGTGGCGGTTAGACAGGATTCGTCCCTCCCGGTATTGGGAGTAGATATCGTGCTGTGTCAGAGAGCCATTACGCAAAGTCCCTGGCCAGGGCAAGCGAGATTTACTGGTAGGTTCCAGTAGTTTCTCAGGGTGTAATGGGCTTCACTCCGACACGACTTATACCGCTATTAGGGGACTGACGCTTGCCGCCCCCCTAGGCCCGATATGCGATAGTCTTGGACGAACGGACCGGACTGTATGGAGATTGTCACATCAGACTCAGTAGGAGTTCGGATGGGTTTCCTCATCGGCCTTCTTATCGACAACTACCTGGGGACCGTTACGTACAGCTAGTGCCGCTTGCGGTCTGTGGTTAAACCCACTGCCAGCGTAGTAGTCGAGTCTCTAGAGTCCCACACAGAGAGTTTCCTACTCCAGGCGAAACGATATAGAGGTCGCATGGTTTTGCGACAAAGGGTTCGGACGCATACGTGCGTTTACGCACGTACGACTTTCGGACAGTTTTTACCAGTCGGCTTTGGTTTAAGCCAGTTACTGGTATCCGGTTATTGGATTTTTACAGTCTAAAGTTTTTCCGTATTTTTGCGGATTGGAGGGGCGTTCTCGTAATTATACGAGAAGCTTCTAGAAGATGTGACTAAGGAGGTTAAGGTGACATAAGCTTTGGATAAGATTAGTGAGTCATGAGGGTGATTCATCATGGTCATTAATGCACCATAAATGCTTAATGACTCATGTTAGTGAATCACCTCTTTTCATTTATGAAGCATGCTTATTCATTTCTTTTATTCATTATTCTAAAATAAGAATGCTTCATAATATATTATGATACACTCTCTCTCATCTCATTATCTCATCTCACATTCTCTCTCCTCAAGCTCTCATCTTCAAGAGACTAATCCTTAATCCTCATGTGTTGAGATCAAAGGTTTAGTTAGACTTAAACATCCATTACCTTCACTCTATATCATCCTCTCTTCTTTGATTAGCAATCAAAGTAGATTAGTTACCTCAAGTTAGAGGTTTAACTTGGAGTTTTGCTCTCGGGTGGATCGTCTACTACCTAGAGAAGGCCGAGGAGAATAAGGAGATCATAATGACGAAGGACTAGTTTCATTCGGTATAATCCCTAAACACATAGATAAGAAACTCTTTGTGTACGGTTATTTACAGTTTAGCTTCGATTCAAGCAGTTAGTCGATGTTCGTTCTTTAAACTTGATCGTTTTTGAAATTTCCGCCTCCCCACAAGTACTGGGGTGTACTACATCGACTTACAGTGGTATCAGAGCCTCGCTAAACACTAAATAACTTGATTGCAAATTTGTACGAATTTCGAACGGAAAAACGAAGCCGGAAAACCCTAAAAGTTACAAGTTTCTGTCGAATTTAAAATGATGTCCTAAAATTGTTCAGGTGATCTCAGAAAACTTGTAAAGGGTCCAGAAGAACACCCAAGAAATTAGAGCCCATGAATCGGCTAAAGCGCCGCGGAAGGGCGGCGGATCGCACCGATCCGCCGCGCTTCCGCGGCCGAGTTGCCGAGTCATGGACTCATATTTCTTGTGTGGGTCCTCTCTGGTATTTGGGGTTCTCTGGAATATTTAATATTTGCTCAGGTTACTGTTTAACAGAGCAGATTTTGGAGCAATATTGATGTTGTTTAATCGATCGAAATTGTACAGTATTTGCATATTGGATTATATCTGTGATTGTTTAATGTGTTCGTAAACCTCCCCTAACTGCTAGTATGTCGGTTGGCAGGGGGTTGCACATTTCTGTAATGGTTATATCTGTTTTGTTAGTGTATATGCCCTAGAGGCCATTACTGTATCATACTAGTATGTATATTACTTGATGGAAGCTTGGGATATTCACAGTTGTACAGACAATCTTGCTCAATATAGTAGTATGCTACTTGGTTTGCCTCTGCTTTAATGTGTACATGTGTGTTTATTTATTATATCACCTATACACATTAGTAGAGCCCTTAGGATCTTTGCTTGATTACCGGCGTTGTGATGGCGATCACACTCGTGGGGGCTGGGTAATCTACAAGCACATCCTTATACACGTCCCTGGTCGTGGGAGTATCGAGATAGGGCATCGATGCTCCGGAGTAGACTAGCGTATGCGCTTCTCATCCCAGCACGGGAGACGGTCTGTCCCACAGCCGTCAGTACGTCGTACTTGAGATAGTATGCGGGTGCTCGTTGGGTTACGAGTACACTGGACAGGACTCGTCGGGAACTGATGGTTGGTATTATACCTATCGTCAGTTATCAGTTCCCAGGTGACATGAGTACAGCTTAGTCCGCTGACTTGACACTGTCACTTCGCCTCGAGTGTGTTCCCACTGTTCTTTGATTACTACCCTACCACGGCTCTACTGAGTCGTGCAAACAGGTAGTAGTTGGGAGCAGTCCCGAAGCACTTGGAGGCAGTGACGGTTAGACAGGATTCGTCTCTCCCGGTATTGGGGGTTGACATCGCGCTGTGTCTAGGAGAGCCATTACACAAGTAGTCCCTGGCCAGGGCAAGCGAGATGTACTGGTAGGTTCCAGTGTTATCTCAGGGTGTATTGGGCTTCACTCCGACACGACTTGTACCGCTATTAGGGGACTGACGTTTACCGCCCCCCTAGGCCCGCCATGCGATGTATCAGACGAACAGACCGGACTGTACGGAGATTGTCACATACAGACTCAGTAGGAGTTCGGATGGGTTTACCTCATCGGCCTTCTCATCGACATCTACCTGGGGACCGTTACGTACAGCTAGTGCCGCTTGCGGTCTGTGGTTAAACCCACTGCCAGCGTAGAGTCGAGTCTTTAGAGTCCCACACAGAGAGTTTCCCTGCACTGAGCGAAACGTGTAGAGGCCGTATGGTTTTACGGCAGGGCTGCGATCACTTACGTACACTTGTGTGCGTATGATGTTCGGGCAGGCAGTACTAGTGGGCTTTGGTTTAAGCCAGATCCTAGTATTGCACGGATGGATCTGTTTTGTCTTCTGCGCATCCGCATTCTACGGAATACGGATGCAGGTGTGTATGCACAGTTTTCTGGAGCGATGAAGGAGGAGGTGCCTCATTAGGGTTTTGGCAGTTGGTTCGGCCAAAACCACTATGTGGCAGGCTCATTAGGGTTTTGACAGTTGATTCGGTCAAAACCATTTTGAGGCGGACTCATTAGGGTTTCGACAGTTCGTTTGGTCAAAACCATAAATGAGCCGGGGACATTATTTACTAATCCTTTCATTGATAATTTTGTTATGGCTAATTACATTGACCATTTGACCATCTTGACTTTGTTGACTTTTTGACCAAAGTTGACTTGGATCTTCTTAGAAGATCTAAAGTATTCTTTGGTTTTCTTTTTATTAAGTTATGATAATGGTCATGTCATTTGTAGCCATCACCTTTATCTTGATTGGATTTGTAATGATAATGTTTTGTGCATTATTGCAACCATGGTTAGCTTTTCTCTTGGTTAAGCTTTTCATTTGCTCATTCTCATTCTCTCTCTTGAAAAATAGAAGCTCCATGGTTGCTAGAAAATCTCCTCCTTCTTCCTCCTCTTGATTTCTCCTTTGATCTCATGTGTTGAGAGAAAAAGGATTCTACTTGACAAACACATCCATACATCCTCTCTACACAACCTAGGGCTTCTAGATTAGCAATCTCCTTGCCCTAGTTACCTCGGCTTGAGGTGGGGCTCGGTGTACATCTCTCGGGTGGATCGTCTTCGACTCAAGGAGGCCGCGGAGGTGACCGAAGTCCGGATCAACCATTGAGCATGCAATGAGAAGAACAACAAGAAGAGAAGAACATCAAAGAAGAACAACAACTAGAAGTGAAGGAGTTCAAGTTGAGGTATAACCACTTTGCATAGTAGTTAACTCTTCTTTGCAAGTATGCTAGTTTAGTTTAGCAAAGATCCGGCTTTTACGGTCCATGTTACAAAGTTTAGAAAAATTTTAATTTACCGTTTCCGCAACCCCGAAAGTACCGGGAGAGGTAACGTGGACCTAACAGTGGTATCAGAGCCTAACTAAACATAAACTAGCTTGGTAGTAAAGTGTATCGAAGTTCGAAACGGAAAAATCGAAAAAAACCAAGTTGTAAAAAATCTGAGTTTCTGTTAAAACTTTTTCTGGTCAAAACAAAATTTGTTATATCCCAAAAATCATCTCAGGCTTTTTCGAAGAAACCCACCGAAAACGACACAGTAACTCACCTAGATGGCCGCGCTTCCGCGGCAATAGCTTGCTATTGCCGCGGAAGCGCCGCGCTCTGGTAGAGTTGCTGTCTCGTCTTTGGTGCAGTGTGTTTCTGACATGGTTTTAGGATTTTTCATATATATTATATGTGCCCAGATTTTCCAGAATAGAAATTTGTTTTTGGGGGCCTATAATTCCGTATTTTTCCGAACTTCAATATACTTTGACTATAAAGGTTATATCTGTAATGTTTGCATGTATTGAACGTCGGCTAATCGCTATAAGTCGATTAGTCGGGGTTATACATGATCTGTGTTTGATATTGGATTGTGTATATGAACTCGTTGGATTGTCGCGGATGAATAGCCGGGGTGGATGTGAGATGAGAGTTTCTTTTTCTTTCATTCATGTAATAAATTTGTAAATTGATGTAATATTATTTGTTTGGCCGCACAACCGGGTCGGGGTTGTAGCCGTCATTGTATAATTCTTTTTACTGTTTTTGCTCCTAGGATAGACCCATGGAGGGGGTGCACAAACTACCGGGTAGCTCGAAGTGCCGAGTGGCCTACTCATGGCATTGAGGGAGGTTGCTTCGCTTCGGGTACTTGGCGGGTAGTTTGCCGCACCCGTAGGGGTCTTGGGTGGGGTTTTGGCTATTCATCGCGACCGTGTAATCCGTTTTTCGTTGCAGGCTCGAACGAATTGCGGATTCCTAGTATATCCAAAGTGTTCATCTGTGATCTGGATTGGCTATCATTGCTATATTGCTATATATAATAACTATTTAGGCGTTGCTTATGTTTTACAGCCGCGCTAGCCCAGCCCCCGCTCTGTCGTTAGTTAAGTAACCTAACGGGTGATGACGGGGCCCCGTGGCGAATGCGAATGGCATAAGCGTACGTCATATTTTGGTTGTTTTCTGCAATGGTAGGATTTAAATGATGGGACGCATTAAAAGAACTAATGCAAGAAAATAAACCTAAAAGACGTTGTTGGAACAAGTTTTTCAAAAAGCTGTTATTACAAGGACATTCATCTTTTTGTTTTGCATCGCGGTATTCGGTTATGAATGCCCAGCACCTCAGTCGACGAGGCAAGGGCCGAGATCCCTTCACCGGGAGTGACCCCTTGGACAAAACTTTGCGTCAGGGTAATAACTTCACTATAGTCGATTATTCTTGCTTTGCATCGAGGTATTCATCTTACGAATGCCCAGCACCTCACTCGACGAGGAAAGAGCCGAGATCCCTTCACAGGGAATGACCTCTTTAGCAAAAGTTTTCGCCACTGTATTTTTCAAAAAGATGCAATCGGGTTCCTTCAACGATATCAAGTTCATTACGTTAACGGGTTTTTCGCCAAAAACCCAGCCGTAGCCCTCCGTCGTTTCGGATAATTAATACTTAGTATTCGTGCTGCGTTTGTTGATTATTCGTCAAGACACAGTGAACGGTAGCTAAGTAATAATTCTCTGTTGCACTGATTGATGCGATTGGTTAGGACGGTCGCATGATTTTGTTGATTATTCGTCAAGGATCATGCGGGCGGGTCTAATGCAATCCTGGATAACGACGGGTTGAACTTGACTAGGACCTTTTGATTTGTTGATTATTCGTCAAGGTCACTTGGGTCCTAGGGGCAAAAACCACATCGGGAGTTTCAAAAGTACTGAAACTTGCAGATTTAGCATACCTTCTGGAGTGTGGTGACTAGAGTGGATTCCATCTAGGTCATCACACAATGATGGTTGGATCCCGATCCCACTGATGAGTTGGATTACTCTCGGGAGATTATTTCACTTAACGATCAATGCTATAAACCTAGTAGGTGTCTAGAAAGGTGTTAGCGGGGTTACGCCCCCAGGGAAAAGAGGTTATTTAATTAAGGAACTTCGCGAAAGCGTTGGAAAACCTCCCTCGAAGTACCGACACTAGCCTGGCTGAAAGGTTAAGCAAGTATTGTAACGTGAATTAAAACCCGGCTAGTTCTTCTTTTAAAAAGGTTTTAAGAAGGATTTGAGGAAACAGTGGGAGACACCCTGGTTAGATAAATTAATAAACCAATCTAATCTTGCACGAGCATACGCTGAGTGTTTCTTTTCTCTCTCTCCAGGCAGCAACCTTTTCACGCCCTAATCAAGATAATAAAATGTATCGCTTGACCGAACCGAATTCTTATTCGGGACTGGGGAAAGTTGGTTCAGCTCTAACTTGTGACAACAGTCATGAGTATGAGATTGGGAAAGAGGAAAGTATGGATTTCCAGGATACCCAGTTGAAGAAGAAGCATGGTTTTGCATCTACTTCAGGTGTTCTTGTAATTGAGAACTGTTTTACGGTCAGCCCTACCTCCTGGGTACTTGATACCGGATCAGGATCTCATATTTGTAATTTATTGCAAGGACTGAGAAAAAGTAGGAAAGTTGCACCAGGTGATATGTCGCTCAGAGTAGCGAACGGAGCACAAGTTTATGCGGCAGCCGTCGGTGAATATCACCTAGTATTGCCAAATGGCAAGACTATGATTTTGAACGATTGTTACTATGTACCCTCTATGGTTTGCAACATCATATCAGTTTCTTTACTCGATAAAGATAGATATAAGTTTGTTCTTGAAAAGAATATCATGAACATTTACCTTGATAAGGTACTGGTTGCAGAGGGTACACTGTTTAATGGTATCTACGTTCTAAATCAGAATACAGTTCTCAACATACAAAACACACGCAAGAGGAAGAATTCAGATACGAATGAATCCTACTTGTGGCATTGTAGACTTGGTCATATCGGAGAGAAAAGACTGAGTAAGTTGCATAAAGATGGACTCTTGAATGCGTTCGAGTTTTCATCTTATGAAACTTGTCAGTCTTGTCTCAAAGGGAAGATGACCAAATCTCCGTTCACCGGACATGGAGAAAGAGCAAGAGAGCTCTTGGGACTCATACACAGTGATGTGTGTGGTCCGATGTCTATACATGCAAGGGGTGGGTTCTCGTACTTCATCACATTCACTGACGATCTCTCTAGGTTCGGATATGTGTATCTGATGAAACACAAATCTGAAGCTTTTGAGAAATTCAAGGAATTCAGAAAGGAAGTAGAGAACCAGATTGGCAAAAGTATCAAGATCCTCCGGTCTGATAGAGGAGGGGAGTACTTAAGCACGGAATTCCTAGATTACTTAAAAGAGAATGGTATTCTCTCTCAGCTTACTCCTCCTTATACACCACAGCACAACGGTGTTTCGGAGCGGAGGAATCGTACCCTATTGGATATGGTTCGGTCCATGATGAGTAGTGCTGAGTTGCCTCTTTCATTCTGGGGACATGCGCTTCAGACAGCGGCATACCTTTTGAATCAAGTTCCGTCCAAATCAGTGCCTAAAACTCCGTATGAGATATGGAGCAGTAAGAAACCATGTCTTAAGTTTATTAAGATATGGGGTTGTCCGGCCTATGTGAAAACACAGAAACCGGACAAGTTAGAGGCACGGTCAGTTCTTTGTAAATTTGTGGGATATCCTAAAGACTCACTAGGATATCTGTTCTACCACACTGAGGAACAGAAGGTGTTTGTATCTCGCCACGCTACCTTCTTGGAAAGGGAGTTTCTTGCAAAAGAAACTAGTGGGAGTTCGGTAGAACTGGAAGAAATTCAGCGACCACAAAATGTAACTGAAAATTTGGAGGAACCGCTAGATTCAATAACCCCAAACGAACCTCAGCCACTCCGCAGATCTGGTAGGATTTCTCATCCGCCCGAGAGATACTACGGTTTTCTCATAGACGGGGATCGAGAGGATTGCATCTTGGAAGAAGATGACCCTACCAGTTTCAGGCAGGCCATTATCAGTAGGGACTCTGATAAGTGGCAGGAAGCAATGCAATCCGAAATGGAGTCCATGTACGCCAATAAAGTGTGGACCTTGGATATTGCTCCAGCTGGGGTAAAACCCGTTGGATGCAAATGGATCTACAAAAGGAAACTTGGTGTAGATGGGCAGGTGGAAACCTATAAAGCTAGACTCGTTGCAAAAGGTTTTCGTCAAAGACCTGGTTTGGACTATGACGAAACTTTTTCTCCGGTGGCTATGCTCAAATCCATTCGGATCCTACTTGCCATTGCTGCCTTCCATGACTATGAGATCTGGCAGATGGATGTTAAAACGGCTTTCCTAAACGGTTGTTTGGAAGAGTGCGTTTACATGGATCAACCAGAAGGTTTCGTAGACAGTGGGAGCAGCGGAAAGGTGTGCAAGTTGCTTAAATCCATTTATGGATTAAAGCAGGCATCGCGGAGCTGGAACATCTGTTTTGATGAGGCAATCAAGGAATTTGATTTCATCAAGAACGAGGATGAACCCTGTGTATATAAGAAGATTGTAGGACGAACTGTCGTATTCCTAGTCTTGTACGTGGACGACATTCTTTTGATAGGAAATGACATTCCTATGCTACAATCGGTCAAGCTGTTTTTGTCACAAAGGTTCTCCATGAAGGACCTGGGTGATGCCTCGTACATTCTGGGGATCAAGATCTATAGAGATAGATCCAAGAAACTGTTGGGACTTTCACAGTCCAGGTACATAGAGACCGTACTAAAGAGATTTAGTATGGAGGGTTCCAAGCGCGGTAATATACCCGCATTGCACGGAATTACCCTCTCCAAGAAGATGTCTCCTAAGACTGACGAGGAGAGGGTTCGCATGAGCACTATACCCTACGCTTCGGCGGTAGGATCTATAATGTATGCGATGCTATGTACAAGACCAGATGTAGCTTACGCGTTGAGCACGGTAAGCCGGTATCAGTCAGACCCAGGGGAGGACCACTGGACAGCAGTGAAGAACATTCTCAAGTACCTGAGAAGGACTAAGGAGATGTTCCTGGTTTACGGTAATGGAGACCTTAGGGTCGAGTCCTTTACCGATTCAAGCTTCCAGAGTGACAAAGATGATAGCAAGTCCGTCTCGGGTTTTGTGTTTACCCTCAACGGAGGGGCGGTATGTTGGAGGAGTTCCAAGCAGGATACCGTCGCAGACTCGACGATGGAGGCTGAATACATTGCTGCAAGCGATGCCGCAAAAGAGGCGGTCTGGATTAAGAAGTTCATTAGTGAACTTCAGGTGGTTCCGTCCATTGTTGACCCAATACCTTTGTATTGCGATAACAATGGGGCTATAGCTTTAGCAAAGGAACCAAGGTCCCATCAGAAATCCAGGCACATCTTAAGGCGGTATCACCTGATCAGGGAGATCATTGATCGACAGGAGATCGAGGTGCGGAGAGTGGACACAAAGGACAACACTGCGGACCCATTCACGAAGGCTTTACCCCAGACTCAGTTCGAGCGGCTGATCGAGATGATAGGTCTTCGATACGCCAGTACATGGCCTTAGTGCAAGTGGGAGATTGTTAGTGTATATGCCCTAGAGGCCATTACTGTATCATACTAGTATGTATATTACTTGATGGAAGCTTGGGATATTCACAGTTGTACAGACAATCTTGCTCAATATAGTAGTATGCTACTTGGTTTGCCTCTGCTTTAATGTGTACATGTGTGTTTATTTATTATATCACCTATACGCATTAGTAGAGCCCTTAGGATCTTTGCTTGATTACCGGCGTTGTGATGGCGATCACACTCGTGGGGGCTGGGTAATCTACAAGCACATCCTTATACACGTCCCTGGTCGTGGGAGTATCGAGATAGGGCATCGATGCTCCGGAGTAGACTAGCGTATGCGCTTCTCATCCCAGCACGGGAGACGGTCTGTCCCACAGCCGTCAGTACGTCGTACTTGAGATAGTATGCGGGTGCTCGTTGGGTTACGAGTACACTGGACAGGACTCGTCGGGAACTGATGGTTGGTATTATACCTATCGTCAGTTATCAGTTCCCAGGTGACATGAGTACAGCTTAGTCCGCTGACTTGACACTGTCACTTCGCCTCGAGTGTGTTCCCACCGTTCTTTGATTACTACCCTACCACGGCTCTACTGAGTCGTGCAAACAGGTAGTAGTTGGGAGCAGTCCCGAAGCACTTGGAGGCAGTGACGGTTAGACAGGATTCGTCTCTCCCGGTATTGGGGGTTGACATCGCGCTGTGTCTAGGAGAGCCATTACACAAGTAGTCCCTGGCCAGGGCAAGCGAGATGTACTGGTAGGTTCCAGTGTTATCTCAGGGTGTATTGGGCTTCACTCCGACACGACTTGTACCGCTATTAGGGGACTGACGTTTACCGCCCCCCTAGGCCCGCCATGCGATGTATCAGACGAACAGACCGGACTGTACGGAGATTGTCACATACAGACTCAGTAGGAGTTTGGATGGGTTTACCTCATCGGCCTTCTCATCGACATCTACCTGGGGACCGTTACGTACAGCTAGTGCCGCTTGCGGTCTGTGGTTAAACCCACTGCCAGCGTAGAGTCGAGTCTTTAGAGTCCCACACAGAGAGTTTCCCTGCACTGAGCGAAACGTGTAGAGGCCGTATGGTTTTACGGCAGGGCTGCGATCACTTACGTACACTTGTGTGCGTATGATGTTCGGGCAGGCAGTACTAGTGGGCTTTGGTTTAAGCCAGATCCTAGTATTGCACGGATGGATCTGTTTTGTCTTCTGCGCATCCGCATTCTACGGAATACGGATGCAGGTGTGTATGCACAGTTTTCTGGAGCGATGAAGGAGGAGGTGCCTCATTAGGGTTTTGGCAGTTGGTTCGGCCAAAACCACTATGTGGCAGGCTCATTAGGGTTTTGACAGTTGATTCGGTCAAAACCATTTTGAGGCGGACTCATTAGGGTTTCGACAGTTCGTTTGGTCAAAACCATAAATGAGCCGGGGACATTATTTACTAATCCTTTCATTGATAATTTTGTTATGGCTAATTACATTGACCATTTGACCATCTTGACTTTGTTGACTTTTTGACCAAAGTTGACTTGGATCTTCTTAGAAGATCTAAAGTATTCTTTGGTTTTCTTTTTATTAAGTTATGATAATGGTCATGTCATTTGTAGCCATCACCTTTATCTTGATTGGATTTGTAATGATAATGTTTTGTGCATTATTGCAACCATGGTTAGCTTTTCTCTTGGTTAAGCTTTTCATTTGCTCATTCTCATTCTCTCTCTTGAAAAATAGAAGCTCCATGGTTGCTAGAAAATCTCCTCCTTCTTCCTCCTCTTGATTTCTCCTTTGATCTCATGTGTTGAGAGAAAAAGGATTCTACTTGACAAACACATCCATACATCCTCTCTACACAACCTAGGGCTTCTAGATTAGCAATCTCCTTGCCCTAGTTACCTCGGCTTGAGGTGGGGCTCGGTGTACATCTCTCGGGTGGATCGTTTTCGACTCAAGGAGGCCGCGGAGGTGACCGAAGTCCGGATCAACCATTGAGCATGCAATGAGAAGAACAACAAGAAGAGAAGAACATCAAAGAAGAACAACAACTAGAAGTGAAGGAGTTCAAGTTGAGGTATAACCACTTTGCATAGTAGTTAACTCTTCTTTGCAAGTATGCTAGTTTAGTTTAGCAAAGATCCGGCTTTTACGGTCCATGTTACAAAGTTTAGAAAAATTTTAATTTACCGTTTCCGCAACCCCGAAAGTACCGGGAGAGGTAACGTGGACCTAACATGTTTGTGCATATAAACTGTATTGGACTGTTGTGGTGTATAGCCGGGGTTTGCAATGGGTTATTGTTTAATTCATTTGTTGTAAATGTAATTTGTTGTAATATTATTTTTGCGGGGCACTTCCAGGTTGCGGTTGTAGCCACCGTTGTATTATTTCATTTTACTGTTTTTGCTCCTAGGACTGACCCAAGGTGGGGTACACAAACTGCCGGGCGGGTAGTTTGCCGTACCCGTAGGGGTCGAGGGTGGGGTATCGGCTATTCATCACAACTGTGTAATCTGTCTTTTCTTGCAGGCTCAAAAGAAATACAGATTGCTTGCAAATCCAATATTGTTTATCTGTGTTCTGGAATGAATATCATTGCGTCAGACGAATGTAAAATATCTATATTTATGATAGCTATTTAGACGTCATTTATGTTTTACACCCGCGCTAGCCCAGCCCCCGCTCTGTCGTTAGTTAAGTAACCTAACGGGTGATGACGGGACCCAGTGGCGAATGCGGATGGCATAAGAGGACGTTGTATTTTCGTTGTTTTCTGCAATGATAGGTTAATGATGGGACGCATTATCTATAATGCAAAGAAAAACAAACCAAAGTTTAAATCGTTGGAACAGTTTAAAAGAAACCACTCGGTTATTTTTAAAACAGATATTTTTAAATACGGAGCTTTAACCACTCCTTTTAAAAGCTATCAGGTTCCTTCGGTTATATCAAGTTCACTACGTTCACGGTTTCGCCAAAACCATTCGTAGCCCTCCGTCATTTCATCTGGGTATTCAGTAGTATTCAAGCTATGTATTTTGACCTAACGCCAAGGCATAGTGTTTGGTAGCTACTGGGTATTCATTTGTTGCATAGGTAGATGTAGTTAGTTTGGGACAGTCGTATTATCATTTTGGCCGAACGTCAAGGATATATACGGATGGGTTCAAATTGACAAGATAATGATGGGTAGAACTTGACATGTGACTTATGACATTTTGACCTAACGCCAAGGTCATAAGAGCATGGGGCAGAAATAAATATCGGGAATTTCTAAAGAAACTGAAATTTGCAAAGAGATGCATACCATTTGGAGTTTGATGAATGTTGGTAGGATTCCTTCAACATTATCATACGATGATATTTGGATCCCGATCCTACTGTGAGTATATGCTACTTATCAGGATATTCGTCACTTAACGATCAATGCTATAAACCTAGTAGGTGTCCAGAAAGGTGTCAGCGGGGTTACGCCCCCAGAGAAAAGAGGTTATTTAATTAAGGAACTTCGCGAAAGCGTTGGAAAACCTCCCTCGAAGTATCGACACTGGCCTGGCTGAACGGTTAAGCAAGTATTGTACGGTGAGAATAGTCCTGGCTAATTCTTCTTTTATGGTTTGAGGAAGGATTCGAGAAACAGTGGGAGCCATCCAGTTTAGATAAACTAAAAACCACTCTAAACTTGCAAGAGCATCATGCTAAAGTGTTTTCTTCTCTCTCTCCTAATTGCAGCGACCCTGAAAATGACTGGACTTAAGTTACTTTTAGAAAAGAATATACTGACGGGGCCAAACTATAAAGATTGGCTGCGGAATGTCAAAATGGCCTTGACCTATGACAAACTGGGGTACGTCCTCACCGCTACGGCACCTGCTGTCCTTGGTCCCAAATCCAGCAATGCGGATAAGGAAATCCGCAAAACCTGGGATTTAGATTGCGCGAGAGCCAAGTGCATCGTGCTTGCCTCTATGAACAATGAACATCAGAGGAGGCACGAGGATATGTCTCTAGATGGCATATTTCTCCATACAAAGGAACTTTATGGAGAGCAATCTCGTATAGCAAGATACGAGACCTCTAAGAAATTGTTTCGAGCGAGGTTGGCTGTCGGGTCATCGGTAGGTGAACATGTCCTACAGATGATCGGCTATATTGAGGAGCTCGCAGACCTTGGGACGACTTTGGATAATGAGCTCTATACAGACCTTATTCTCCAGTCCCTTCCTCCCACCTACGCCCAGTTTATCCTCAACTTCAATCTTCAAGGAAAAGAAGTTGAACTTGCGGAACTCCTGAACATGTTAAGGAGTGCAGAGGGCACCTTGCAGAAGGCAAGGGAAACACCCGCTATGTTTGTTGGCAATGCATCTTCTTCCGGGTCCAAGGCTAGGGCCAAAGGAAGGAAGAAGAAGGCCGCACCCAAACCTAGAGGAGGTGTTAGTAAGGTGGGAAAGAAGGGAAAGAAAAAGCTTGCAGCACCAGTAGTTGGCCAGGATGAGTGCTTCCATTGTCACAGGAAAGGGCACTGGAAGAAGGATTGCAAGGCGTGGAACGCCAAGAACCAGGAACCGAAGCAAGCTGTGGCTTCGACTTCAGGTGTGTTTGTAATTGAGAATTGTCTGTCGATCAACTCTACTTCCTGGGTATTGGATACCGGATCAGGATCTCATATTTGCAATTCATTGCAGGCACTGAGAAACCGTAGAGTGCTGAAGGAAGGTGATATGATCCTCAGGGTTGCTAACGGAGCTAGCGTGGGAGCTGCGTCCGTCGGGGATTATCACCTAGGATTGACGAGTGGACATATTTTGGTTTTGCATAACTGTTATTTTGTACCAAGCTTAACGTGTAATATCATATCAGTTTCCTTGTTATCAAATAAAGGTTATGATTTCACGTTTGTAAGAGATGTTGTTAACATCCACCTTAATCATGGTTTGATTGGGTCAGGTACTCTAAATAACGGCATATATGTGTTAAACCAACTCCAAATTTTCAATGTCCAGAACACACTAAAAAGAAAGTCTCCAGATTTAAATAAAGCTTTCTTATGGCATTGTAGACTGGGTCACATCAATGAGAGAAGGTTGACTAAGTTGCATAGAGAAGGATATTTGGACACGTTCGAATATCAATCTTATGACACTTGTCAATCCTGTCTCAAAGGAAAGATGACAAAGACTCCATTTACTGGACAAGGAGTAAGAGCGAGCGAGCTCTTAGGACTCATACACAGTGATGTATGCGGTCCAATGTCTACACATGCGAGAGGTGGTTTTTCCTATTTCATTACTTTCACGGATGATTACTCAAGATACGGATTCATTTATCTGATGAAACATAAATCCGAGGCTTTTGAGAAATTCCAGGAGTATAAGAATGAAGTAGAAAACCAAACCGGCAAAAGTATTAAGACACTAAGATCTGATCGAGGTGGAGAATACTTAAGTGCCGAGTTCCTAGGTTACCTAAAAGAGAAAGGAATTCTCTCTCAGCTTACTCCTCCATACACTCCACAGCATAATGGTGTATCGGAGAGACGGAATCGAACCCTATTGGATATGGTACGATCCATGATGAGTAATGCTGAGTTACCGCGATCTTTTTGGGGTTATGCGCTAGAATCAGCGGCATATCTTTTGAACATGGTTCCTACCAAGACTGTGCCTACCACTCCATATCAGATGTGGAGCGGGAAGAAACCCCATCTACAGTATATAAAGATTTGGGGATGTCCAGCTTTTGTTAAAAAGCAGCATGTGGACAAGCTCGTGGCACGATCAGTAAAGTGTAAGTTTGTGGGATATCCAAAGCACTCCAGGGGATATCTATTCTATTACGCAGAGGAACAAAAGGTGTTTGTTTCTCGTAATGCCCATTTTCTAGAACATCAGTTTTTAGAAAAGGAATCAAGTGGGAGCGAAATAGAACTGGAAGAAATTCCAGAACCACAAACTAATACTGAAAGTTTGGTAGAACCGGTAGTTCAAGAAGAACAGAACATTCCCGCACCCCTCCGCAGGAGTAGTAGGCCGTCTCATCCGCCTGAGAGATACTACGGTTTTCTCATAGATGGGGATAGAGAGGATTGCATCATAGATGATGATGAACCTACTGACTTCCGGCAGGCCATCCAGAGCGGCGACTCGGTACGATGGCTAGATGCAATGCGGACCGAGATGGAGTCCATGTACACCAACAAAGTATGGATTTTGGACTTTGCTCCAGATGGGGTAAAACCCATAGGATGCAAATGGATCTTCAAGAAAAAGATTGGTGTAGATGGACAGGTGGAAACCTATAAGGCTAGACTTGTTGCAAAGGGTTTTCGTCAAAGACCTGGTTTGGACTATGACGAAACTTTTTCTCCAGTGGCTATGCTCAAATCCATTCGGGTCCTTCTTGCTATTGCTGCCTTCCATGATTATGAAATCTGGCAGATGGACGTAAAGACGGCTTTTCTGAATGGAAATTTAGAAGAGAGCGTCTATATGGATCAGCCAGAGGGTTTCAATCAGAGTGGGAGCAGCGAGAAAGTATGCAAGCTGCTTAAGTCTATTTATGGACTAAAGCAGGCATCGCGGAGTTGGAACATCTGTTTTGATGAGACAGTCAAAGAATATGACTTTATCAAAAATCCAGATGAACCGTGCATATATAGTAAAGTTGTGGCCAGAAGTGTAGTATTCCTCGTCTTGTACGTGGATGATATTCTATTGATAGGAAATGACGTTCCTATGCTACAATCTGTCAAAGGATTCTTGTCACACAGATTCTCCATGAAAGACCTGGGTGATGCCTCTTACATTCTGGGGATCCGGATCTATCGTGATAGATCCAAGAGGATGTTGGGACTTTCGCAGTCCAGGTATATCGACACTATACTGAAAAGATTCAGTATGGAAGATTCTAAGCGCGGTAATCTACCGGCTTGTCACGGAATCACCCTCTCCAAAGAGATGTCTCCCAAGACTGATTTGGAAAGGGAACGCATGTCTATTATACCCTACGCTTCTGCGGTAGGCTCTATAATGTATGCGATGTTGTGTACCAGACCAGATGTAGCTTACGCACTGAGCGTGGTAAGCCGCTATCAGTCAGACCCAGGGGAGAAACACTGGATAGCAGTAAAGAACATTCTCAAGTACCTGAGGAGGACTAAGGAGATGTTCTTGGTTTACGGCGGAAAAGACCTCAGGTTGGAGGCCTTTGCTGATTCCGGCTTCCAGAGTGATAAGGACGATTCCAAGTCCATGTCGGGTTATGTCTTTACCCTCAATGGAGGGGCGGTGTGCTGGAAGAGCTCCAAGCAGGACACCGTTGCCGACTCGACGATGGAAGCGGAGTATATAGCTGCTTGCGATGCCGCAAAAGAAGCAGTCTGGATGAAGAAGTTCCTAACAGAACTTCAGGTGGTTCCTACCATAGTTGATCCAATACCTCTGTATTGCGACAACAACGGAGCTATAGCTTTAGCGAAGGAACCAAGGTCCCATCAGAAGTCCAGACACATCTTGAGGCGGTATCACCTGATCAGGGAGATCATTGATCGTCAGGAGATCGAGGTTCGGAGAGTTGCTTCTGAAGAGAACATTGCTAATCCATTCACGAAGGCCCTTCCTCAGATTCAGTTCGAGAGGCTACTCGAGATCATTGGTCTACGTTATGCCAGTACATGGCCCTAGTGCAAGTGGGAGATTGTTAGTGTTTATGCCCTAGAAGGCCATTACTGTATCATACTAGTTTGTATATTACTTAATGGAAGCTTGGGATATTCACATGTATATATAACAGTCTTGCTAAACATAGTAGTATGCTACTTGGTTTTTCTATCTTAATATGTGAGTGTACGTATTGATAGAGCTCTTAGGATCTTGCTTGTCTACCAGCGTTGTGATGGCAGTCACACTAGTGGGGGCTGGGTAGTCTACAAGCACATCCTTATTCAGGTCCCTGGTCGTTGGATTATCGAGACAGAGCATCGATATCCGGAGTAGACTAGTGTGTACGCTTCTCATCCCAGTTGGGGAGATAGTCTGTCCCACAGCCATCAGTACGTCGTACTGGAGATAGTATGCAGGTGCTCGTTAGGTTACGGGTACACCGGACAGGACTCACAGGGAACTGTTGGTTGGTTTGATACCAGTCGTCAGTGAGCAGTTCCCAGGTGACATGAGTACAGCGTAGTCCGCAGACTTGACACTGCTACTTCGCCTCGAGTGTGTCCCACTGTTCTTAGATTGCTACCCTACCACGGCTCAAAGGAGTCGTGCAAACAGGTAGCAGTTGGGTGCAGTCCCGAGCACTTGGAGGCAGTGGCGGTTAGACAGGATTCGTCCCTCCCGGTATTGGGAGTAGATATCGTGCTGTGTCAGAGAGCCATTACGCAAAGTCCCTGGCCAGGGCAAGCGAGATTTACCGGTAGGTTCCAGTAGTTTCTCAGGGTGTAATGGGCTTCACTCCGACACGACTTATACCGCTATTAGGGGACTGACGCTTGCCGCCCCCCTAGGCCCGATATGCGATAGTCTTGGACGAACGGACCGGACTGTATGGAGATTGTCACATCAGACTCAGTAGGAGTTCGGATGGGTTTCCTCATCGGCCTTCTTATCGACAACTACCTGGGGACCGTTACGTACAGCTAGTGCCGCTTGCGGTCTGTGGTTAAACCCACTGCCAGCGTAGTAGTCGAGTCTCTAGAGTCCCACACAGAGAGTTTCCTACTCCAGGCGAAACGATATAGAGGTCGCATGGTTTTGCGACAAAGGGTTCGGACGCATACGTGCGTTTACGCACGTACGACTTTCGGACAGTTTTTACCAGTCGGCTTTGGTTTAAGCCAGTTACTGGTATCCGGTTATTGGATTTTTACAGTCTAAAGTTTTTCCGTATTTTTGCGGATTGGAGGGGCGTTCTCGTAATTATACGAGAAGCTTCTAGAAGATGTGACTAAGGAGGTTAAGGTGACATAAGCTTTGGATAAGATTAGTGAGTCATGAGGGTGATTCATCATGGTCATTAATGCACCATAAATGCTTAATGACTCATGTTAGTGAATCACCTCTTTTCATTTATGAAGCATGCTTATTCATTTCTTTTATTCATTATTCTAAAATAAGAATGCTTCATAATATATTATGATACACTCTCTCTCATCTCATTATCTCATCTCACATTCTCTCTCCTCAAGCTCTCATCTTCAAGAGACTAATCCTTAATCCTCATGTGTTGAGATCAAAGGTTTAGTTAGACTTAAACATCCATTACCTTCACTCTATATCATCCTCTCTTCTTTGATTAGCAATCAAAGTAGATTAGTTACCTCAAGTTAGAGGTTTAGCTTGGAGTTTTGCTCTCGGGTGGATCGTCTACTACCTAGAGAAGGCCGAGGAGAACAAGGAGATCATAAAGACGAAGGACTAGTTTCATTCGGTATAATCCCTAAACACATAGATAAGAAACTCTTTGTGTACGGTTATTTACAGTTTAGCTTCGATTCAAGCGGTTAGTCGATGTTCGTTCTTTAAACTTGATCGTTTTTGAAATTTCCGCCTCCCCACAAGTACTGGGGTGTACTACATCGACTTACAGAAAGCATCGCAACGAATTGGGTTGTCGGTTCTTGAACTTGCTAGGGTTTACAAAACTCGTAGGATTCAAGAATCGATTTAAGATATGTTACATCATCATTCTATTGATCGTCTCGACTCCTCGACGAGCGGAGTATTACTCAAACATCATCACACAGAAAGTATTCAAGAATTGAAAAGATATCATGATGGAAGAATTTAAAGAAAACAAGATTAAAGAATATCACCTTTTATTTATATCAACAATTTGATTACAGTCACTCAAGAACTACAAGAGGAAGAACTAAATTGTCGAATTGGCTTCGCTCGGCTTCGTGAGTCGCGGATCGGCTTGGACCACTTGCTCTGTTGAAGATCGGCTCGGTTCATAAAAGGTTGCAAGGCTTCATGCTTGATGGGGTACTCGGGATCTTAGCTTTTGATTGGAATTAGCGTTAGGGTTTCACACAAGCCTTCTCACTAGACTTGTGGAAGAAGAAAATGAAGAAAGATATAGAATGGCTCTAAACTGAACTAATGGAGGGATTTTTCCTTTTTTTTGAATAATCTTTTACAAGTGAGCCTTGTTAGTTATATGTATGCCCTAGAGGCCATTACTATACATAGGATGTATATTATAGTGGATGCTGGGACATATATAGGGAGGACTTTCTTGCTCGACATGATAGTATGCTATCTGGTTACCCTTTACCTTAACGTGTATGCTGATTGTCTCTCTGTTACATGTTGGTAAAGCCCTTAGGATATGTACTTGACTACCTGGACTATGATGCAGATCATACTAGTGGGGACAGATAGTCTATAAGTACATCCTTCAAAGTCCCTAGTCGTGGGTTTATCGAGACAGGGCATCGATATACCAGAGTAGACTAGCGTATACCTTCTCGACCCATACAGATGGGCGATGGATGATCCCATATCCATTGGTGTTTGACATCAGAGATGATATACGGGTGCTCAGTAGAGACTAGGTACACTGGACGGACTCGCCGAGAACTCCCAGATGGTATTATACCTCACGTCAGATGGCAGTTCTCTGGTGACACTGGTACAGAGTAGTCTGTTGACCCGAGATCGTCATAGAGTCTTGTGTGGTTCCCACTGTGCTTTGATTTCCATCTTACCACGTCCAAGAGGGCGTGCAAAACGGTGGTTTTTGGGTACAGTCCCGAGTCACATGGAGGCAATGAGCGATAGGAGGGGATTCGTCTCTCCCGGTATAGGGAGTTGATGTTGCGCTGTGTTCGATTAGCTATAACAGGAAATCCCTGGCCAGGGTTGCTGAGATTTACTGGTAAGTGTTACCAGTAGTATCTCGAATTGTTATAGACCTCATATCGACACGACTTATTGAGCTATTGGGGTCTGACGTTTACCACCCCTAGGCGAGATATGCGACATATCAGACGATCAGACCGGACTGTACGGTAGTGTTACTGGTTGGATTCACTGGAGTGTGAGCGGGCTTGCTCGTCGATCTTCAGATCGCTCAATACCCGGGTGGCCGTTACGTTTAGCAGACCGCTTGCGGCTTGTGGATGTTTGATATGATCATCATCTGCTGCCGGCGTATTGACGAGTCTTTAGAGTCCTACACAGAGGTTTCCTGGGTCAAGCGAAACGAAATAGGAGCGCATATGAGATATGTGCGGGACCGAGAATAATACGGTATGTGATACTGTATTCGATTCTCACGATGTGACATTGATCGGTTATATGCGATATAGCTGGGTTATCGGATCAAGTGTTGATTCGATAAGTTGTTACTGATGATACCAGTCGGTTATGTGCGACATGACCGGATCGTTAAATCAAGTGTTGATTTAATGATTTAATGCATAATTGTATATTTGATATATTACTTTGCATTAACTAGTATCGGTTCACTTTAAAATGGATTTTCTCACTCGGGTGTGCGCATTGCATATGTGATATGATTTTGTGCACATGTTTGTATCATGTTTGATGATGCATGCTTTTTGGTTAAGTATAAAGAATTAAACCAAGGTTAAGTTGGTGATTAGGGTTTTACTTATTCATTTATCTTATTTATTTATTCATTTTGAATAAATTGGAAGATAAATGAATGGTGGCTACTTTTGTTTTTAGTTGAAGTTTCATGATGCTTTGACTTGTTGACCTTTGTTCTCATCCTTAACCCTAACCATCAACCCAACCTTAGTCAAATCTCTACACTTAACTAAGGTAAAGATTATGATAAGTATTGTTTTATTTTTCTATTTGAAAATAACTTATCATATTCTTCATCTTCTTCTTGCTCTTCTTCTTCTTCATTCTTCTTTGAAGAAAACCAAGCTCCATCAATGGTGATTGTTGGAAAAGAGTGAGAAATCCAAAACTAAAGTCTACCCACTTCCTATTTCTTCATCCTCTACCTCTTGCCAAGTAGTAGAGTGTGTTTCCTTCACAAGTTTTCAAAACTTGATGAAGGTGGAGCTTGATTTAGCGATGCCTCGACGTAGATCATCATCGGCATGGACATCGACGACCTAGCTTGCCCATTCTCTGACGAAGCCGACGCTAGAGCCCGGATTTGATTTGGACAGCGGAGACGACTTCGTTGCGGAGCTATGGAGGTGGAGCACCGGATCTACAAAGGTTGTATTTCCGTATCTCTTAGTTAAGTGTTAACTAGTTAGCTTTTTCGCCTAGTTTTCTAGCAAACGATCCGTAGTCGGGTCTCTCGGCACCTAGAATTTTTGAAAATGGCATGTTCGATGCCTTGTGAGACCTCACTAGCGTGCCTAGGAACCCTACAACCCTAGGGTCCTATTTATAGATTTCCCAAACCCTAGGTCTAGGTTTGAATTTACAATTCCCTCCAAAAGTTTGTTGAGGCTTCTAGAAGGAATTTGTTAGGCTTTAGCTTAGGGTTTAAGCTAGGGTTTAGGGAGAAGTTTCTAGAATGATAGGCTAGTTTAGTGTTGATTCCAAAGCTTGCTGATCTGGCAGAAGTCTCTGGAGTCTTCTGGAATTTGACATGTCATTCTGAAGTGTAGACCCTGAGAGAAGCATTATGGCCCAAAATTTGGTGGATGACGTGGCAAGACAACCACGGAACCGCGGCACAAGCAGGCTCCGGCCGCGGTTCCACGGCCATGATGGCTCCTTGGGACTTGGGGCTTCTTCTGTGGTCTTGGGATAGTATTTGTAGCTTTATCTGGTGTGTTGATTTGTACTTTCCCCTTTATATTGATACCAGAATTGAAATCATTGAGTTGGCGTCATGTTTGATCGGTACCATGTAAATTTTGGCCTTTCTTCTGGATTTTCCTGCACAGATTTTAAAACAAGTGTTGCGCAATATAGGAATGATGCGATGCCATGTAATGCGGTCAATTTCCTTCATAGTGCCGGTTTTAGAGTTTAACACATGCCATTTGATATTTTGCGACAGTTTTGCTAATATGTGAAATTTGAATACCGTACACTTCTAAATGAGTGCAAATGATAGGGAAATTGCCGTGTTAAAAATACAATATTTTCGACTAATCAACGGTCATAGGTTTGACTTCATCAGAATAGGGGATGGATCTGTTAAGAAGGTAGTAGGGTGTGATGTCCTGGTATTTGGATGACATAACTGAGTAGGAAGTGATTTTCCTATACTACGATCGGTTATACTTTGGTTGTCACACAGTAGTTTCTCCACACAGGACTTGGATATTATATGAGACATTCTGGTTACTGGATCTATGGTTTTAGATCTAGATTTGGGTGGCTTCCCAATCAGGGTACTTAGACTGCATTCTAAGAGTATTTAGAATGGATGACTCCTGGCACGGTAGTATACCTGCAGGTGATGGAGTCACCCTCTCTAAAGGTGTCTTACAGACTAAAGGGGAGAGGGATACGCATGATTGGCAGATCACTTGCGTAGGCAATTGAGTCAATCATGAGATGTCAAGTACCACACCAGATGTTGTTTTTGCAATAGATACAATAAGTTGATATTGATCCAATCCTGGAGAAACAGTTGGAAGCAGTTTTAGAACATAAGTGGATGTTCTAGGGATTTGATAACGGCAGCCTCCTTTAGGAGACGGTTATCATTCCAGGCTTCCAAGGTGACCTGGATGACAGAGTGGCTGTCAGAGTTATAGTTTTCCCTCTGACGAGGGGCAGTATTTTGGACAGATGGTCCAGATGGATATTGAGGGAAGGATGGCGCAGGATACTGATTAAGTTCAGTTGACGATACGGTCTAAGAAATTTGGATTCGGAGTTCATTTATGAGCTAGGTCCCATCAGACATCCAGACATTCTAAGACAGGTATTGCTCATTTTGGGAGATGGCTTTCTCCGCGAACATAGGATATAGAGAGACATAGAAAGAAACACCACAGCGGATCCACTCACTGAGGCTATTCCTCGAACGCAATAGTTTCGCAAACGAGATTTGTGAGACTGACTAGTAGAGGAGTTGGGTGTTCGGTATCACACGGGCTGTGAGTATGCGACATCGCAATAATTAGCCTTGAGTGCAAGTGGGAGATTGTTGGATATAGTGCCCTCAGAGTCAATTATTGGATCACAGGCATGTGATTGCAATGATTGAGGAGGACCTATGCCGATAGGACAGTCTTACTCGAGATGATAGTATGCTATCTGGTTTATCTTTATCATCGTGTACTGCTTTAGGTGACCTTACGAGTCGCTATTACACGTTGATAGAGCCCCTAGGATTCTTGCTTGACTACCAGCAGTATGAGGGCGATCATATACGTGAGAGCTGGAGTCTATAAGCACATCCTTAAAAGGTCCCTAGTCGTGGGAGTTTCGAGACAGGGCTTCGATACTCCGGAGTAGACTAGTGTATACAGTCGAGACCCCGACGAGGGGCGGTGGCCGGTCTCACAAGCCACTGGTGTCAGTTGGTTCACCTAAGATGTATACAGGTGCTCATTGGGTTATGAGTACACCGGACAGGACACGCCGGGAACCTGCTAGTTGATATTATACCTGATGATGTCAGATAGCAGTTCCCTGGTGACATGTGTACAGGTTAGTTCATCGACCTGAGATCGTCATTTGTCTCGTGTGAGTTCCCACTGTGCTTTGATTACTACCCTACCACGCTCAAAGGAGACGTGCAAACAGGTTTTAGTTGGGTACAGTCCCGAGCCACATGGAGGCAGTGAGCGGATCTTCAGGGGTTCGTCTCTCCCGGTATTGGGGGTGAGGTCGCGCTGTGTCTAGGAGAGCCAGTACATGAAAAGTCCTTGGCCAAGGCAGGAGATTTACTGGTAGGTATTCCAGTAGTATCTCAGGGTGTTCTGGGCTACAATCCGACACAACTTGTACCGCTATTGGGGGTCTGACTTTCACCAACCCCTAGGCCCGCCATGCGATGCTCATAGACGAACGGATCGGACTGTACGGATATTGTCACTGACAGGCTCAGTAGGGTGTCAGGATGAGTTCGCTCATCGACGTCCCTTTTGGTCAATAGCTGGTGGCCCGTCATGTATGGCTGATACCTCTGACGTGCTAGTGGTTAAATCCACAGCCATAGTATTGACGAGTCTTTAGAGTCCACCACACACTCAGTTACTCAGGTTTCGGGCGAAACGCTGTAGAGGCCGTATGGAGATATGGCAGGGTTCGATCAGATACGTGCGGTATTGCACGGATCGTGATCGGACGGGTTTTTACTAGCCGGCTTTGGTTTAAGCCGGATCCTAGTATTAGACAGTGTAGTTTTGTCTCTTTGCATTTGTGTTCAGTGGAAATACAAATGCGGGCATGTATCTGCAGTCGCGGGGTTTTCCTATAATTTATTACGGGATCAGTTTTCTGAAGTTGCCAGTTTGCATTCCGTTTCGGCCGGTTTTCCTTTGTTCCTTTACGGCCGGAGTTTCGATGGAGGGGGTTATTTGCAGTTTGCAAATAACATTTTGTGGAGGGGGTTTACTGCATTTTGTGGCTTCCTCATCATGAGATTCCATATTGGTCTTTTCCTTTGCTTTTTGAGAAAGGATTGATTAGTGAGATGAGTGTGACCATTTTCTTTTGAGGTTGATACCTTTTCTTCTCTTTTTATCAAGCCTTTTCTTATGGTGATAATTATTCATTCTTTCCTCCACCATTACAAGAGGGGCCGGCCACTAGAGAGAGGGAGGGAGATTGGTGTGGTTCTCATTCTTTATGCTATCTCATTATTCCATTGTTGCAGTAAAAGAAAAATCCCTCTCCAAAGTTCTTTGATTCCTCTATCATCCAAAGGCAACTAAACCCCAAAAGAGACAAGCTACTACACTAGTCTACAGCAAACCTTGGACGTGTCGGCTAGCCAACTTCGCGCCCGAGTTGCCTCGGTATAGAGGTGGGAGCCCGTAATAGAATCCGGCTACATGGTGCCCTTTCCGACGAAGTGGTGACGAACGGAATTTCCGCGGGAGATCGGAGAGGAGACGAAGACCGAAGGACACAGATTGCTTGGTATTGCTTCTCTACTCATTTCTAGTTTGCTAGTAGCTAGCTTAATGGCCCGATCCGGGTTAAAAGTGCGCGGTGGTGCCGGTTTGCTAGTTTGCAAAGTTTTTCGTTTCCACATTCCGGCGTCGGATCGACGGCCGGGGCGCCGCCGCGGACTTACAATTACAACCAGTTTCACACTTTAAATTTCTATTTTAGCACAATTAAACTACAAATTTACAATTAGGTTAGAATTTTACCTCTCAAGTTTGAACCCTAGCTTGCACTTAGCCTCTAAAGATGCCCCCTTTCTCCATATTTCAAACTAAATTGGGCTTGAGAAGAGATAGCATAAGGATTTGTTTTGGATTTGTGAAGAAATTTGTGGATTTTTAATAGATTTTGAGATGAAATTTGAAGCAAAAGGTGATGGGGGAAAATTGGGGGAATTCCAGGGAGAGGCTCTCGGCCCTGAGGAGTGGGGAAAGAATGTAAGGGAATGGTGTAGAAATTTCCATGAAAAAAAGTATCTCTCAAGTTCAATTAATGCTTTCACACCACTCTTTTCATTAACCCCCAACCCCCCTCCCATTTTAAGTTTTTCTTCTTCTAAATTAATGTGGACAATGTAGGAAATTTCCAGCAGCAATTCAGCCAGGGAAGAAGGGAAATTGATGTGGGTCTGTGTTGAATTTTCTAGGCTAAGAAAAACTTACATATGTCATTTGCAATTTACACCCATTTCTATTCCCATTTTACTTTATATTGCTTTTCTATAGTTGCAACCCTAAAACTAACTAGAACTTGGAGTTACATGTTAAAAATTTTTATGTTACAAACTAGATTTTAGTTGTCATGGTTCATGTGTGTGTAATTGACCCATTCAAATTTGTATTTATCACTAATTTAATGTATATTTAAAAGCTTAAAATAATATTAAAAATAATTAATTAAGGAAAATTTTTTAAATGACTTGAAATTTATAAGTGACAATTAACTAACCAATTTCTAGCAATTTCTTATCTAAATTTTGTATAATTAGGCCTATATTGAAAAATAATTATTTTCACTTTTTACGGAAATACCGATTATTTTACCGATTATCGAAAAACTACCTGAACGATTTTCAAAGTGTTACAATCTTCCCCTCTTAAAGAAATTTGGTCCCCGAATTTAAAATTTAACAATGCGTACCTTCAAAAAGATAGGGATATTTCTTCCTCATCTCGTCCTCGGTTTCCCAGGTGACCTCCTCGCTGTTCGGGCCATGCCAAAGAACCTTGACGGACGGTATAACCTTCAACCTCAATTTCTTCACCTGCCGATCCAAAATGACCACCGGCTGCTCGTTGAATGAAAGATCATGCTCCAGCTGGATCGTCTGGTGCTGAATCGCATGAGAAGGGTCATGAAGGTACTTGCGGAGCATTGAAACATGGAACACGGGGTGAACATCTGGTAAGATGGGCGGAAGAGCTAACCGATAAGCCACCGAACCAACACGCTCTAGGATCTCGAAGGGACCAACATATCTAGGATTAAGCTTCCCTTTCTGCCCAAATCTCATCATGCCCTTCATCGGAGAGACCCTCAGGAAAACATGATCGCCAACAGCGAACTCGAGTCGGCGACGACGCCTGTCAGCATATGATTTTTGCCTACTCTGTGCTGCCCTCATCCTATCTCGAATTAGCTGGATCTTTTCGGTCGTCTCCTGTACGATCTGCGGCCCCAAAATACTGCTCTCCCTGAGCTCTGTCCAACATACGGGCGATCGACATCGCTTCCAATATAAAGCCTCGAAAGGTGCCATCTGAATTGTCTCCTTGAAGCTATTATTGTAGGAGAACTCGATCAAGGGCAAATGACGATCCCAGCTACCACCGAAATCTAAAACACAAGCTCTGAGCATGTCCTCAAGAGTCTGAATAGTACGCTCTGTCTGACTGTTAGTCTGCGGATGACAAACTGTGCTAAAACTCAATCGGGTGCCCAAAGCCTCCTGAAGTTTCTGCCATAATCGGCTGGTAAACTGGGTGCCCCGGTTGGACACGATGCAAGTCGGGACGCCATGCAGTCGTACGATCTCATCAATATAAACCTGGGTGTACTGAGCAAATACAAAAGTTGTCATCACTGGCGGAAAGTGAGCCGCTTTATCAGTCGATCTACAATCACCCAAATAGAGTCATACCCACGACTGGTCCTGGGTAGACCCACAATGAAGTCCATAGAGACCTGTTCCCACTTCCATTCAGGAATCGGCAAAGGCTGTAACTCGCTGGCTGGTCTCTGGTGCTCGGCCTTGACTTGCTGACAAGTTAGGCATCTCGATATGAAGTCTGTAACATCCTTCTTCATCCTGTCCCACCAGTAAACCTCTCTCAAATCACGGTACATCTGTGTGGAACCTGGATGAACACTGTATACTGATCTATGTTCCTCCTCAAGAATATCATGCCTCAGTCCCTCAGAATCTGGTACGCACAGTCGAGTCCCAAATCGAAGTATCCCTTGATCATCAATCACGAACTCGGAAACAATGCCCTGCCGAATCTGCTCGATAATCTCTAAAATACGGGCATCACCGGACTGTGTCTCGCAGATATGGTCAAGTAACTGTGGGCGTGCTATGAAATAGGCCAACTGTCCCCCTGTAGGAGTAAACTCGAACTGCACTCTGCTGTCACATAAAACCTGCCAATCCGCCGTTGACTGCATCTGTACTGCGCTCAAACAAGATAGGCTACTCCGGGCCTCCTACTCAAAGCATCTGCCACCATATTCGCCTTGCTTGGATGGTATAGAATCTCGCAGTCATAATCTTTCACCAACTCCATCCAACGGCGCTGTCTCAGATTCAGATCTCGCTGCTGAAAGATATATTTCAAGCTCTTGTAGTCTGTAAATATCAGGCACGACTCGCCATATAGGTATGTCTCCAGATCTTGAGTGAAAACACCACTGCAGCCATCTCTAAATCATGAGTAGGGTAGTTCTGTTCATGCTTCCTCAACTGCCGAGAAGCATACGTGATAACTCTGTTATGCTGCATCAACACACAGCCCAGTCCCACTCGAGAAGCATCACAATATACCACGAAATCGCCCGATCCTGAAGGGCAATGATAACACTGGTGCAGTAGTCAGACGAGTCTTCAACTGCTGGAAGCTATCCTCACATGCCTCAGTCCAGTCAAAAGGAACCCCCTTTCGGGTCAACCCGGTCAACGGTGCAGCAATACGGGAGAAATCCTAGACAAAACGTCGATAATAGCCGGCCAGACCTAGAAAGCTGCGAACCTCTGTAACTGATACCGGCCTGGGCCAACGCTGAACCTGCCTCGATCTTCTTCGGGTCCACACAAATACCATCTCTCGTCACCACGTGACCTAAGAAGTCGACATTGTCTAGCTAGAATGCGCACTTGGAAAATTTGGCGAACATCTGATGCTCCCTCAAAGTCTGCAATGTGATACGCAAGTGCTGCTCGTGCTCCTCCCGGTCTCCGAGAATAAACCAAGATGTCGTCAATGAAAACAATGATGAACTGATCAAGATACGGTCTGAATACACAGTTCATCAAGTCCATAAATGCTACTGGGGCATTGGTGAACCCGAACGATATCACCAAGAACTCGTAATGACCATATCGTGTACGAAAAGTGGTCTTCGGAATATCATCCTTCCGAACCCGCAACAAGTGATAACCTGACCGTAAATCAACCTTCGAGAAATACCCCGCACCCTGGAGCTGATCAAATAAGTCGTCAATGCGGGGTAGGGGATATCTGTTCCGCACAGTAACCCGGTTCAGCTGACGATAATCAATGCATAAGCGCATACTGCCGTCCTTCTTCTTAACAAACAGGACGGGAGCACCCCAAGGTGACACACTCGGTCGGATAAGCCCTTTGTCCAGCAAGTCCTGCAACTGATCCTTCAGCTCTCTAAGCTCCGCCGGGGCCATCCGATAAGGCGGTATAGAGATAGGCCCCGTTCCGGGGATCAAGTCAATGCAGAACTCAATCTCGCGCTCTGGTGGCAGACCAGGAAGCTCATCAAGGAATACATTAGGAAACTCTCTCACAACAGGGACCTGGTCCAACGGAACCTCTGTGGCGCTAGTATCACAAACATAGGCTAAGAATCCCTGACACCCTTTCCGCAAGAGCTGACCAGCGTGAAGAGAAGAAATCAAGCTGGGAAGGGTAGTGCTACAATCTCCCTGAATAATAAGAACCGGCTCACCAGGAAAGCTGAATCTGACTGCCTTTTCGCGGCAGTCCCCGGAAGCATAACAAGTGGCTAGCCAGTCCATACTAAGAAGAACGTCGAAGTCTAGCATATCGAGAAGAATCAAATCAACTGAAGAATCCCTCTCCCCGATACGAACGGAACACGATCGGTACACAAAACGAGCAACAAACGAGTCGCCTACCGGAGTAATAACGATAAGCGGCTGATCTAACGAAGATGACTCTTGGCCCAACCTCGGTGCAAAGTATGTGGATACATAAGAATGTGTGGAACCTGGGGCGAATAATACCCGCGCGTCGAAAGAATATACTGGTAAAGTACCAGTCACAACGGCATTGGACGCCTGCGCATTCTGCGGAGTCAAAGCGAATACTCGGGCCTGTCTACCACTAATATCTGGCTGTCCTCTGCCTTTGCCTCTATCGCCTCGTCCTCTCTGAATAGGACCGCCACGCCCACGGCCTCTAGGAGCATCTGTCAGGCGTGGAACGTCATCAGGGGTAGAAAGTAAGGCTCTCTGAGGAGGTGGTGAAGGTGGTAAGGTCACATGTGGCACTGCCGCCGCACCCTGGCGCCCCATTGTACAGTCTCTGATACGCTGATGCAGGCTCCCACATCGAAAACATCCTAATGGCGGCCGCTGTCCCTATGGGTAAGTACTGTATAACTGTCCTGGTCTCAATCCTCCGCCATCACCACGGCCTGGAGGGGGCCTGCCGCGGCGTCTATCCATCTGCCGCAGTGCTGGCATGTCGGTACGGATCCGCTTCGGTCCAGGAATGACCGGAGTCTCAGAAATGCGCTCCTCCAAAAGTAAGGCTGCATCCATCGCGGCAGCGTATGTGTTAAAGTGCTGGGTGCCGATGGCATGGAATAACTGTAACACCTTAGGATGTATTTAGTGGCTAATTATATTTATATAAAGGGTTTTTAATAAAAAGTTTACCAAATTGGGTTTCAAATATTTTTCCAAATTTAATAAATATTTTAGTAGAATTTTTTTTAGCTTGCACACATATGTGCATGTAAACTTGGGTTATTATGAGGCTAACCATGATTAGCAACCATGGTGGTTTTAAAACTTGGGAATTTAGTCAATTGGGTTTTAATTAGGTTAATTAGTAGTTTTAATAAAAGGGTTGTTTTATTATATATTTGAATTAATTTAAACTTGTTGACTTGGTGAGAGAGAGAGAGTGAGAAGGGGCATCATGGCAAAGGCTATGCTTGTATTAAATGAAGAGAGAGAGAGAGAGAGAGGGGTTGACCACTTGTGCCATCATTCTTTACCTCTCAATTTTCCTTCTCATTTCACTCTCATTCACTCACACACACCCACACTTCTCCAGCAACAGCAGCAGCCTCATTAGCAACAGCAGAAGCCTCATTAGCAGCATCAGCAACAGCAGCACCATTGGCAGCAGCAGGCAGCAGCAAGCAACAGTAGCACCAGCAGCTTAGAGCAGCAGTAGGAGCAGCAGCTCCAGCAGCCACAGCAACTCCAGATCCCTTCCTTCTCCTTCCTCCTGCCTCCTAAGGTCGAGAGTGGGTATACTTCTTAACCCTACATCCTAGTTTGCTTAGTTGGTGTGTTATAGCTTCGATTAGTGATTAATTGTGCGTTTTAGTGCTAAATGTGGTGATTAGTGTGAACTTTGGTTAAGTGAGATTAGTATTGGTTAGACTAAGTTAATTAAGTGTTGTTAAGACCATGTTAACCTAGCTTAGCCCCCAATTTCACTAAAATACCACCAGGTTTCTGTTTGATGCAAAATTTACCGTTTTTAAGCAAATTCTAGCTTCCTGTAATCTGCTATCGACCCAGTGAGTTCAGAATAAATCCGAGTTAACTGGAGTATAGTTGTTAGGTATTGATCCCATATGTAGAACACGACCCCCAGATCCCATCTTGTGGCCGCCGAAAAATTAGTTCTGGCCGCAATTTGCGGCTAGATGAAGGGGCATGGGGTTTGGGTTTTGCTCTGTAGGTGTCTGTTGCTATTCTAAGGCTCATGGTATGTGCAATTTTATTTAATTCTTGCTGTAGAAAAATCTGGGGTCAATTACCCTATTTTTCGTATTTTTAAACCTTCGCGACCTGCGTGAAATGTATGTGGTTTGGGGTTTCTACGTATCGCGACGCGTCGGAGTAGCTTCAGGCGCGAAATCACACGTTTTAGCGTATCGCACATGCACGCGCTTGGTTCGCGACGCGGATTACTAGTTTGACCTTAATATCACGTTTTTGTAGATTTGAGCTTATGTGTGATATTCTGTGAAATTCTAGGTTCGCAGGTGAGTACGGCGGACGCCGCGAAGAAGGGGAAACAAGTCGTCGGCTACACTTAGCGCGAGACTACGGTGAGTAGATTTAACATCTACGGAGATATCGCCCGCATGGCGTTATGCGTCAGGGCTGACAGGACCTTGTAGCAGTATATTGCATCTTCATATATTGACTGTTCATGGATACTATTTGTTGCATGCCGCATTCCCTGCTATATGTTTATAAACTTAGAATTGATAGAACACCGCACTATTACTAACGGTTTGCACGAGCAATAATCTGCATGTTACACACACACCGTTAGTAATTGCCATGACACTCTCACTGTAGAATTGCCATGATCATTATACTGTAGTTCATCTTACATATGATTCGATATGATTTTCATAGAAATTGGGAGCCGCATGATGCCTTTTGAATAATTGAAACTATTTTAAAACGCGGTTTCTCCCTTTTACTTATAGTATGACTTGATGCATATATCACATCGTATTGACTTACACATTGGTTTTGGATTTCATGTGATTTCTGGTTTTGAGGACCGTAGAGTTATTTAAGAAAAGACGCACTATTTGAAAACCCGGTTTCCTCTTGATATGATATTTTAGTGCGTCCACTACGCGTTTTCTCGGTTCTGAGACGTGTGTTTGAAACCCGATTCGAGGAGTTGGACGATCCGTTTGCGGGTTCGTGGTGGACCCGGTATGGTTCCCCGGGGTGAGAAATGTTTTTCGTGGAGTAGATGATGAGCCTGGAAGGGTGGTGAGTACCTACGGTGATTGGTTGGACCTGGCGGTTATCCGGAGGATACTGACCAGAGTTGATAGATGGTTGCGGGACGACCCGTACTGCGGGGGCCGAGGGCCGATACTGCAGACGGAGCCCATGGGATGATCCGGACTGACGGAGCACGATATATGAGGATTTGCGTGTCGATGCTGGACACGAGTATTTATGTTATTTGAGTGCCGATGTTGGGCACTCGTGATTCTCAGAGTTTTACAGGATTTGAGGGCCGAGGAGAGTGCCGACACCCGAGTTTTCTTGGGTTTTGGGTGCAGTATTGGGCACCGATTATTTTTCACGTTGATATTCTGTGTAGATGTTATGTATCCCATGCTCAGCATTGATTATTACGCATCTCATCCTATAGTTATTTTACCTGACAGAGCACTTGCATGATTATTGCACATGCTGCTTATCGCATGTAGATATGTAGATATCATCTGTTGGCATATGATAGAGTAGCGCAGTACGTGCATGCTCGCGATTACCTTTATATGTTATCTCTATTCATGAGTTGGCAACTTACCCCCGTTGTGCCACAGTATTTGCAGGTTGCCCATCAGAGTAGTCGCGGCAGGTTGCCTTTTGCATCTTTTGGCTACAGATACCACTACAGTTGGAGCGAGAGCTGTTTTGCGGTTAGGTGGGTTGTGGTATCTGGTTACGTCTTTTGTACACTCTTTTGTATCTAGTATCCTCCATCTACCTTATATGTACTTGACTTAGAGACAGTGTGAGGACGATGATGTATGTTATTTGTATTCTGGTGTCGAGCTCGTGGGAGCCGACTTTATATATGCAGTTTTATTATTCTGTGATGTTTTTACTCATTGCTCATTTCTTCGCTACGGCGTCGTATATTACTCTTGTGGTGATGGTTTCCGCCGTTTGGCGTGATTGCTCCTGCTTAGGGATGCTTTATTTTTCATTGTATATCATTTTCACTTATACCCTGTTTTATACCCGACTTCGGGGTTAGTTTTACAAAGTAAATGCTGCCAAAATTATTAAGATGATAACTTAACCTTAAGGAACTTCAATAAACTACTTAAGGTTTTCTAAATGTTTTAATCAAATGTTTTCAACACTCACTACTTTTAATGGTTTTGATTTCTGGGTTCGGCTTACTTAGTCGCGTTACGCCTGTAGACGTTGCGTGGTTAAGTGCCGGTCACGAGTCTAATTTCGGGTCATGACAATAACTATGTGTCAAGTCCTCGCACAAACCTCTTTATCCTTTTCTCTTCAGTATCTACTAGGTACGGAGCGTATCGGGACAACTGAGTAAACTGTATATCATACTCGGACACTGTCATCCCAGGAGTCTTGCGCAAAGACTCAAAACTACGGGCTCTAGCATCTCGGACACTCTCTGGAAGAAAACGGGCAAGAAATGCAGCTCTGAACTTGTCCCAAGTCATAGGAGGTAGACCTGCAGCTCAGCCTCTCTCTACTGAATCGTACCACGTCTGAGCAAGGCCCTCCAGACGAAAACTCGCAAACTCCACCCATCTATCATCAGAACACCTCAACGAACGGCAAATCCTAGTCATCCTATCGAGAAATGCCTGCGGTTCCTCTGTCACATCCATGCCGGTAAAGGCTAGAGGTCTCAGCCTCATAAACTCCTGTAATGATACGAGGATAGTCGCAGTAGTAGCAGGAGCAACAGTCTGGGCAACAGGTACAATCGTGGTCTGTGTGGTGGAAGGAACATCCTCAGATCTCTGTGCCCGACTGGTCTCAACTAAAGATCCCATCATCTGGCGCAACTTCTGCATACCGGCCTCTAATCTGGCAATACGGCCTGGAGAACGTGGATCAATCTGACCCTGAGGGGTAGGCGTATCATCCCGCTCGATCCTCGCCTCAGACGAGCCCGCTCGAATCTCATCCCTAGCGGCAGCCCGCTGAGCCCTTGTAGTCTTTGGTGGCATTGAAGCTGGAATAAGAAACAGGAGCGATAAGAACATTGCAATTGAATCAAGGGATGCATGGAATCAAGGAGGAAATACAAGCAATTATGTCCTAAGGTCACTTAGGCGGAGTACCACATCGTAAGTATGCCGCGGAACATACACACGCTACGCCACTCTGCTTAAGTCACCTATTCCATCTACCAAGGGTTGTCCTACACTCAGAAAGGTAAAACCTATCGCTCTGATACCAACTTTGTCATGACCCAAAGGTACGGAACGTGACTGGCACTTAGATTACGAGACGTCTCAAGGCGTAACGTAACCTAAGTCAGCCAAAGCCCAGAAAATCTAAACCAAAATCAACAAGAGTGAAGGAAAACCATTTATGAAAACAATTTAAACCAATTAAGTTATATTAATCCCTTTTTAAAAAGACATCAAAATTTTCCGAAAATTTCGGCAGAGTCTCCTTTGTAATACAGGCCCCAAAACGGGTACAACAAGAATATATAAACCTGTAATGATATAATGGCATCCCCAAGCCGGAGCTAGCTCTTCCCCAAGGCAGATCACAACCACACGCAATATATATATATATATATATATATATATAATATCAAGCAAATAAGCATAAAGAAATACAAAAATAAGAAAACACAACGTCGGCTCAAGTGAGCTCGACCCCAGAGGAACCACATATACACAAATATCTCAGTCTCAACACTAGCTCGCATATACAAAATAAGAAGTGGTAGATGGAGAATACTGGATACAATGATAGTACAAAAGTGTCCTCGCAACCCACCTACGAGAAATGTTGCGAGTCCGAACAAAAGAAGCCAATGAAAAGATACGCCTGCCGCTGCAAGGCTGACGGGTCCGACCTGCAAGACTGTAACGTTTTGAAAATCGTTTCGGTGGAATTTCGAAAAAACGGTAAAATAAGGGGGTTTTCTGTAAAAAGTCAAAATACAAATATCTTATTATAAAAATTAAATATACATATTTTAGCTATGTAATTGCTATTATTTGGTGTTTATTGAGCCGCTGGTGAAATTTCAAATTTTCTGAAAAAAATATTATTTTATTATTATTTTAAGCCGTCACTAATACATTTAATTAAGGAAAATTACAAATTGGAATGAGTTGAAACAAATTTTGTGCATCATAAAACATTAAATAAAAATTTATCATGTGGTTTTTGGAACGAAATCATTTGCCAAAACGGTTTGGAAATTATTGAAGAAAAAAAGGCTTTTTTTTAGCGTAATTGGATGTTTGGGGTATTGTATTTATCATTTTTCATCACCCCACACCCGTGCCCACACCCACACACCTCCACTTACCCCTCCCCTTATCCAAATTCAGCAGCCCTCACTTTTTCCCCACTTGGTTTGCAAAGGAAAGAAATGGAAAAGAAAAGAAAAGAAAAGAGTAGAAAATGATATATTTTGAGTTGACTTTGACTTGAAACAACTTTCCCCACCTCACTCTCTCTCCTCACTCACCCACCCCCCCTCAAATCTGGCCGAAATCTGATCCTAGACCAGCAGCCCCCCCTCCCCCAAGTTCTCACTCAATTTTGCATCAAAAAACTCCACAAAATGCTTCAAAATCAACACAAATTCAAAGCAAAATTCAAATCCAACTCCTACCCATTATTTCTTTGCCTTGGCTAGCATGAATCAAGGAGCAAGATGATGATTTGGGAGGCTAAGATTTCATGCTAAATCTCAAGATTCTAGGAGGTATAAATCATAACCCTATAATGAAATTGTTAGTTTTTGCTTAAAGCAAATTGATTTAAGTGTTAATTATAGTTTAATTTCATGTTTTGGAAATTTAAGAGAAGGGTTTAAATACTAAGTTAGGGTTTAGGTCAATTGATCATGATCTAATTGTGTGGTTAATATCTAGTGGGCTTGCTAAAGCAAAGCTAACTACTAGGTTACTAATTGTTTTATTAAATTGTTCTAATTATGCTAATTTGCTAACTAGGTTTTAATGAAATACTTATATAATGGAGATTAAAATCTAATTAGGTTTTGCATGGTATTAATAACATTTTAAAGTGTAGTTTAATACCTTATTTCATGCAAATCCAAACTAGTTTGTTGTATGTGCATTTTGCTAAAAAATGGTCGAAATTGGTTAATATTGCAAACTAGTTTTTGTAAATATTGTGTTAAATCGAGAATTAAAATATGGTTAGGGTTTCTTCATATCTTAAAAATTACATTGAGTGGTTTAACCATTTAAAATATGCAAAACCAAGTTTAATTGTAAAATTATGAATTTTACATTAAAAAGTGTTAAAATTGATATTTTTGCAAACTAGGATTTTGGAAATTATGCAAATTTATGTGATTAAATTATGGAAATGGTTTTATTGACTTATTTAAGATATATAATAAATATATTGGCCGCTACATTCATTTAAACATCGAGTTTTGTACTAAAACGGGTAATTTTGCTTGCTAGTTTTTCGGAAAAACGGCTTTTAGAGTGAATTTGGGGTTTTCGTGAGTTTTAACCTATTTTATATTAAAATTAGTGTTCGTGAATGTGCAAATGAGTGTGATTGGATTTTCTCGATGGTTTGACGTTCGTACATCGACATCGAGGGTTGGTTTGACTATTCTTGCATGTGTAGGCGATAGGTTTTGACCTATGCATGATACGCGTGCCGATTTAGTTTTCGTATGCCGTTTCGATTTTGAATTGGGTTTTTATGCGATACGATACGTTGTGATATGTAGGTACCCCATATGGACTTCGAGACGATAAGCAAGCGCGTGGCGACGTCGGCACCGGCTAGCGAGGACCAGGTGAGTAGATTTATATCTACGGGGAGAAGTCGGGTGGATGGCGTATAGCACCCCCGCAGTCCGTAATTAGTACTATGTAGTATATTTTTATGTGTGATAGTTAGTGTGTTATGGTTAGTTAGGGGTAGAAATAACTAGCGTAGTTCCTAGTTGCGAACCATAGGATAGATTTGCACCCACACGCATACACTTGTATGTTTCTTATACTTGCACGGTGTTTGATGATATGGGATGACTTTGGAGTTGAGTCGATGATGTGGGCTTTGTGCCGCGAGATCGGTGATTTGATATGATTCGTATTGGGGATACGAAATGTGATTCTTGCGGGTTCGGGATGTGTGTTTACCCCCGCATTCATACTTTGAAGATGATATCAGTTGTACTAGACTTAGATCAGTACCCCAGATTATATGATATGATAAGTGATATCTGAAATGTGATGAGATAGTGTGATATTGAACCGTACCCAGCTTTTGGGATGCCGTACGACGATTTACCGTACGAGCCTATATTGATGATAGATCCGCGCTCATGACTCGAGGATGTCAGATGATATACTGTATCGTACGCGATACTATTGAGGCGGGATCACCGACTTATATATATTTATATATCGACTCAGATGTTAGGCGGTTTCCTTACCTGTAGTTCAGCTTGTTAGTTCGGCCGTATAGTTTAGTGTAGTTGTTAGAGTAGATTAGACTTCTTACCTATTTCAAAAACTAACGAATCGTGGGCATTTTTAAAGACAGCTCAAGGGAATCTACGGACATTTCAAAAACGACGTATCTTTTCATAAAAACACCGTAGCCCTATTTTCAAAACCCCATGATTCGTGTTATTTCAAAAGGCACCATTCGTAGGACTTATATTAGATTAATGCAGATTAGTTTTGGTTACGTCTAGTTTCAGCTCCCACTTTTTTGTGGTTCGCTTTGCATCGCATTCTTATATTATGTTTCATACACCATTTTAATATCATGCTGATAGGACACCAGCACCATTACCGATGATGCGTATGTACCACGTACACTTACTTGCCGGCTCACACACATCTTCATCGGTAATTGCCATGTCACGTACACCTTAGAAAATATATTATTGCTTGACATAGCCTATTAGCGAATAGTTTAGACATTGTAGTTATTACCTGCTACTTCATGCATACTGTTATTCATTGTTATGCCGCATTCATGGATTCTCATGCATATATTCACTATTTTGCATGCTATTAAGGTTTGGATTTGGATTTCTATGAGATTTTCTGGATTTGGAGGAAAACCGCAAAAACACAAATAAACATATTCTCTCTTTTAAAATAAAAAGTGCGGTTTTCCCATGATGTATGAGTCGTCCACCATGAGTTTGCTGATGGATTTGGAAACCCGATTCGAGGAGACGGATGAACCGTTTCGGGTACATGGTGGACCCGGTGCGGTACCCCGGGGCAAGAGGAATGTGGTGATGACGTTGAGCCTGGCAGGGGAGTACTACCTACCGGTGATTTTACCCGACGCGTCGGATATCCGGAGGATACCGTCGTGGTCTTGAGATTTATGGTAGGGGCCGGTCTGGACTGACGGCGCCCTAGATATTGAGATTGAGACATTGATATTTCGAGACAGTGAGATTTATGTTTTGTGTCGATGCTAGACACTGTTGATGCTGATTTCATTTATGATACCTCAGTTTAAAAATACGAAGGAAATCTCACTAATTTATGAAAACAGTTTCTTCATTTACATGTATTCTGTTTCATGCATTCATACCTCATTCGTAGGATATATTGCTACTTGAGGCACTGGCACGGGCACATGAGTTTACACTCGGGTTAGATATTTACCCTAGCCTTGTTATAGGCTGCATGTTATATACTTATTTTGAGGATATATTATGATCATTGACCTAGGATTGCGTTATTTATGCGATTTCTGTGCGTAGATGTTTTTCTATTCACGAGTTGGCAACTCACCCCCGTTGTGCCCCAGTTTCTTGCAGATTTGCCGTACAGGTTTCATTACGGCTTGCGGGCTCAGTTTCATTCGGGTGATTTGCTAGTAGGTGGGTTTACTTGTATCATACCCCCATTATATACTTTGTATATCATTATTCTGTTGTATCTAGAAGTTCCATCAACCAAACATGTATTTTGAGATAGAGACCAGTGTTGTTTATTCTTTCGACTTTAGAGTCGCTCGTTATATTTCTGGTGGTTTTGAGTTTTGATCCTCGCCGTTGGCGTTGTATATTATATTGCTTGTGTGGTTGTGACCGTCGTTTGACGAAGAGCTAGCTCCCGCTTGGGGATGCCTTTTTTCTTGATTTCGTATACTATTCATGTTGTATCCCGTTTGGGGGCCAGTATTTACAAAGGAGACTCTGCCGAAATTTTCAGTAAAATTTTGATGTTTTAAAAAAAAACCGCATAATTCGGCTTATGCTATTGAAATTACTTGCTTAAGTTGGTTTTCCTGCACTCTACTACTTTTCTTGGTTTGGATTTCTGGGTTTTCGGTTTACTTAGATTACTTACGTCTCGAGACGTTCGTAGTTTAAGTGCCGGTCACGTTCCGTACTTTCGGGTCGTGACAAAGACACTGTGGCACAACGGGGGTGAGTTGCCTGCTCGTGAGTAGTAAGTAACATCTAATAAGGCTATCGTAAGAATGCACGCAATGCGTCACAACCTGCATGTCTAAATATGATGCGATGCTACTAATATGTATGCACATGGATGCAAAATCAATACGAAATCTTTATGTGTTTAGTATGAGGATATCTGCATTCTTAACTTAAAACAAGCTCTGTACAATAACTAAGGAATCATCAATGAAATCATCCGAAAACCGTGTCAAGCATCGACACAAAATGTGGATATATATATATCTGTCTCAATGTATCACTATGTCAAAATCTCAATACCCCGGGCTCCGTTAGTCCGGATCGGCCCATATAATCAAATCTCACGACAACGGTCGGTATCCTCCGGATATCCGCCATGCCAGACATCATCGGTAGGTAGTCTTCCCCAGCCAGGCTCATCGTCATCCCCACAAAAACACTTTCGCCCTGGGGTACCATACCGGGCCTACCATGTACCCGAGACGGTTCCTCCACTCCTCGAATCGGGTCTCGAAATCCAACAGAAAACATGAAAACTCATGGTGGACGACACATACATCACGAGAAAACTGCAACTTTATTTTAAAAATGATGATAATAAGTTTTTGTTAAATTCTTGCGGTTTTCCCCAAAACCCAGAAATCTCATCAATACTAAAATCCTCAAGAAAATCATAATACCCAACATGTTGTATTTGATAAATGCTTATGATATCAATGGTATGCAATGTGATTTATGGCTAGGAATCTATATAAGAATGATAATGAAATGAGGTATATAATTGCTTTGTAATTCAATGTATCATGTATGATGCAAGTGTCTGATACTGAACTAAGCAGGTTCTAAAGTGCTCGTGGCATGGCAATTACCAAAGGCGTGTGTGTTCACATGAATAGTGCGCGTGCAACATGAGCCAATGGTAATGGTGCAAGTGTCCTAAGAGGTGATATCACACATAGGTATATAGATAACTATGCGATACTAGCAGAAGAATAACTAAGAAGCTATGCATATGAATGCGACTACTACTAGCAACCCTAAATGTCGGGCGTCTCGCGCCATCCAGACGATTCCCCCATAGATGTGTACATCTACTCACCCGGACGCCTCGCTAATCTGATCCAACCACAACTTTTCCTTTCCGCGCTGCGTCCGATATTTCCGTAACCGATCCTAAAATTGCATAACACACAGCATAAGATTACACATCCTGAAATGATGCAAAGTCACAATATGAGAAGATCAACGTTCACAAGTTAGGCACATTGTGCACTCGCCGCGTGGAACACACACGACAATCACAATAACCTTAACTAAAGTCGTCGTTCGGAACAATCGTCAAAACTAAACCCGATCAAACCAAATTTCGCATTCGCACACCTTAAATGTCATAGGAGATGCTAATGATATAACCAAGATATCAAAATTAATTCACCTCCTAAGAATTTAGAAAACCTAGTAAGTACTAAAATTGAAAATTTGGTGCAAACATCGCGGAATTGCTATAAAATGGCCACAATCTAGCATAATCATCCAAACTACACCGCTACATAGCCACTACACCTAATTTAACCTATTTGCCATGCTTCAAACCCTAAATCCAAAATCAACCCCTTTCTTGAATTCCATAAACAAGCAATTATAACCAATTTCACACTTTAAATTTCTATTTTAGCATAATTAAACTACAAATTAACAATTAGGTTAGAATTTTACCTCTCAAGTTTGAACCCTAGCTTGCACTTAGCCTCCAAAGATGCCCCTTTCTCCATGTTTTAAACTAAATTGGGCTTGAGAAGAGATAGCATAAGGATTTGTTTTGGATTTGTGAAGAAATTTGTGCATTTTTAATGGATTTTGAGATGAAATTTGAAGCATAAGGAGATGGGGGAAAATTGGGGGAATTGCAGGGAGAGGCTCTCGGCCTTGAGGAGTGGGAAAGAATGTGAGGGAATGGTGTAGAAATTTCCATGAAAAAAAGTATCTTTCAAGTTCAATTAATGCTTTCACACCCCTCTTTTCATTAAACACCCCCCCCATTTTAAGTTTTTCTTCGTCTAAATTAATGTGGACAATGGGGGGAAATTTACAGCAGCAATTCGGCCAGGGAAGAGGGGAAATTGATGTGGGTGTCTGTTGAATTTTCTAGGCTAAGAAAAACTTACATATGTCATTTGCAATTTACACCCATTTCTATTCCCATTTTACTTTATATTGCTTTTCTATAGTTGCAACCCTAAAACTAACTAGAATTTGGAGTTACATGTTAAAATAATTTATGTTATAAACTAGATTTTAGTTGTCATGATTCATGTGTGTGTAATTGACCCATTCAAATTTGTATTTATCACTAATTTAATGTATATTTAAAAGCTTAAAATAATATTAAAAATAATTAATTAAGGAAATTTTTTTAAATGACTTGAAATTTATAAGTAACAATTAACTAACCAATTTCTAGCAATTTCTTATCTAAATTTTGTATAATTAGACCTATATTGAAAAATAATTATTTTTACTTTTTACGGAAATACCGATTATTTTACCGATTATCGAAAAACTATCTAAACTATTTTCAAAATGTTACACTTAACATGTGCGTATGTTTTACTAGCTATTACATATTGCTTATCTATGTTGATAAAGCCTGTAGGATTGTTGTTTGACTACCAGCGTTGTGATGGCGATCATAGTTGTAGGGGCTTGGTAGTCTATAAGCTCATCCTTAAAAGTCCCTTGTCGTGGGAATATCGAGACAGGGCATCAATATTCCGGAGTAGACTAGTGTATACATTTCTAGACTCTGACGAGAGGCGGTGGTTGGTCCCACAGCCATTGGTTTGATTCACCTAAGATTGTATACAGGTGCTCACCGGGGTGAGTACACTGGACGGACTCGCCGAGAACTGAAAAATGGTCTTATACCCAACGTCAGATAGTAGCTCTCTGGTGACATGAGTACAGATAGTCTGTCGACCTCAGATCATCATTTGTCTCGTGTGAGATCCTACTGTGCTTTGATTACTACCCTACCACGGCTCTACTGAGTTGTGCAAACAGGTTTTAGTTGGGTACAGTGCTGAGCCACATGGAGGTAGTGAGCGATTGTTAAGGATTCGTCTCTCCCGGTATAGGGAGTCGATATCGCGCAGTATTTAGTTGGTCAACACCATAAGTGTAAGTCTACGCTAGCGCCCCGGCCGTCTACAGACGCCAAATGCGGAACAAAAACTTTTTAACTGGCGCTATCGTATACTTTAACCCGGATCTGCCATTATTGCTAAACTAACAAACTGTAAAGAGTGTAGAAAGGTTATACCGAACGATCCGAGTCCTTTGTTCTTTAACCATCATCCCACGCTCCGTTGCGTCTGCTCCGATCTCGTCGATCTCCGATCTCGTCGATCTCCGATCTCGTCGATCTCCGATCTGCTCGTCCAGGTGGCACCACGTCAACGATTCTTTAAACGGGCTCCCGCCTCTGACTCGAGGCAACTCAGTCGTCAAGTTTGCTAAAAGAGACCACCAAGAATGATGTAGAGAATGAGTAGATGACTTTGTCTCGCTTCGTCCAAAACCATGGACGAACGGTTAATGAAGTTGCCGTGGGAATCGGGTGATGGAATGAAATGAGCTGTGAAATTCCATACACCCCAAAATCTATCATATCTTTTGTAACCAAATGAAAACATCAAGTGAGTGAGAGAGAGAGGAGGGGCCGGCCATTTATAGGTGGAGGGAGGTGAGTGTAGGAGAGGGGAGAGTAACCTTAAGAACAAATATCATATGTGAACACAAATAAATATCTTAAGGAAAACAAGAATCATTGAAATCAAAGCATGAGTTATTATCCTTGTCTCTAGAACCTTCTAGAAGCATGACTCACCCTCATCCAAGAAAAGATAAATCCGTCTTTAACCAAATGTTAAAAGACGGCTGATAGAAAACTGGAAACTGGCAACTTTCAAAAGTGATCCTGAAACGACTTTCAGGATAACCCCGTAACTGTATAAATATACCCGCATTTGTATTACGACCGAATACAAATGCAACTGAGACAAAGATATTATACCTACTCAATATAATACTCGGATCCGGCTTAAACCAAAGCCGACCAGTATCATCTGCCCGAAAAAAATAACACGTGCGTAAACGCACGTGCATTTTCCGAACCCTGCCATAAAACCATACGGCCTCTACAACGTTTCGCCCGAACTTGGGAAACTGTCTGTGGGAGACTCTAATGACTCGTCAGTACCCTGGCAGTGGGTTTAACCACAAACCGTCAGCGGCACTAGCAATGCGTAACGGCTGCCCATGGACTGACCTCAAGGGAGGCCGATGAGCGAACTCATCCGGAAACCCTACTGAGCCTAACAGTGACAATGTATATACAGTCCGGTCCGTTCGTCTATGAGTATCGCATATCTGCCTAGGGGGCTAGCAACGTCAGACCCCCAATAGCAGTATAAGTCGTGTCGGAGTATAGCCCAATAACACCCTGAGATACTACTGGAGTACCTACCAGTAAATCTCCTGCCATGGCCATGGACTTTGTGTAATAGCTCTCCTAGACACAACACGACCTCGCCCCCAATACCGGAAGAGACGAATCCCCTGCCGATCCGCTCACGTGCCTCCATATGGCTTGGGACTGTACCCAAAAGCTACCTGTTTGCACGACTCCTTTGAGCCGTGGTAGGGTAGAAATCAAAGCACAGTGGGAACTCACACGAGACAAATGACGACATCAGGTCGATGAACTAACCTGTACACATGTCACCAGGGAACTGCTATCTGACGATAGATATAATACTAACTAGCAGATTCCCGGCGAGTCCTGTCCGGTGTACTCATAACCCAATGAGCACCTGTATACATCTTAGGTGATCCAACTGACACAAGTGGCTTGTGAGACCGGCCACCACCCCTCGTCGGGGTCTCAACTGTATACACTAGTCTACTCCGGAGTATCGATGCCCTGTCTCGAAACTCCCACGACTAGGGACCACAATTAAGGATATGCATATAAACCACCTAACTCTCACGTATATGATCGCCATCATACTGTTGGTGGTAAAGTAAGATTCTAAGGGCTCTATCAAAGTGTAACATGTAATCAGTCACCTGAACATGTACACGACTGATAAAGGCAAACCAGAGAGCATACTATCATCTCGAGTAAGACTGTCCTACCGGTATAGGTCCTCCGCAATCATTGCAATCACGTACCTGCGATCCAATAATTGACTATGAGGGCACTATCTCCAACAATCTCCCACTTGCACTCAAGGCTAATTATTGCAATGTCGACTACTCACAGCCCGTGTGAAACCGAACATCCAACTCCTCTACTAATCAGTTTCACAAAGCCCGTTTGTAAAACTATTGTGTTCAAGAAATAGCCTCAGTGAGTGGATCCGCCTAGATGTTTCTTTCTATATCTCTCTAAATCTCAAGTTTGCAGAGAAAGCCATCTCCCGAATCGAGTAATACCTGTCTTAGAATATGTCTGGATTTCTGATGGGACCTAGTTCATAAATGAACTTCAAATCCAAACTTCTTAGACTGTATCGATCACTGAACCTAATCAGTATCCGGCATCATGCCTCCCACAGTATCCTCTTGGACCACCTGTCCATAATACTGTCCCTCTTCGTCAGAGGGAAAAACTAAAACTCTGACAATCACTCTGTCATCCATGTCACCTTTGAAGCTTGGAATGATAACCGTCTCCCTAAGGAGACTGCCATCATCAAATCCGTAGAACATACACTTATGTTCGAAAACTGCTTTCTTATGTTTCTCCAGGATTGGATTAATACAAACTTATTGCATCTAGTGCAAAAACAACATCTGGTGCGGTACTTAACATCTCATGATTGACTCAGTTGCCTAAGCAAGTGATCTGCCAATCATGTACAGCCCTCTCCCCTTTAGTCTATACGACACCTTTAGAGAGGGTGACTCCATCACCTGCAGGTACACCACCATGCTAGGAGTCATATATTCCAAAAACCATTAGAATATCTATCAAAGTACCCACATTGGGAAACTACCCAAATCTAGATCTAAAACTATAGATCTAGAAACCAGAATGTCAAATATTATATCCATATCCTGTCTGGAGAAACAACTGTGTGACGACCACAGTACAACCGATCGTAGTATAGGAATTTTACTTCCTAGTTTGTGTATGTCATCCAAATACCATGACATCACACCCTACTACCTTCTTAACAGATTCATCCCCTATTCTGATTGAAGTCAAACCCATGACTGTCATATCAAAATTAGATGATCTATCTCCGCTATAACTGCTCTAGTCTATAAATAGACATAAGCATCTTGCCCACTATGCATCCGTTGCTCCCACTGACTACGACAACCCTCCTACCGGGTCTCATAACCTGGAACAACAGTAGTGTCAAGTCTGGGTAGATAAGAACCTCTCTGTCACCGTCTTTGAGGCTACCGGAGTACCTCTCGGGTGTCTGAGGTTACCCACCAAATCTGCGGAGTGGCTAATAGAATGTCAAACCTGATTGAATATGTAGGTCCTATTAAATTTTCCGTAATCGTTCGTGGTTCTGGAATCACTTCCAGTTCTACCATACTCCTACTACTGTTTTCTGAAAAAGATCCATTTTTACTAAAAACTGTGGCGAGTCAAGAACAATATCACTATTGATCTTCCAAATGGTAGAATATCAACCCTCGTCATAGCCAGGGTCAATCCACAAACAGCCATTATAGAAACGTGCCCTTAGTTATCCAGAGTCTGGTTTTAAGCATAAGCTGGACAACTCCCCGTACCTTAACATCTTTTAAGGTACGATCCATTCTATATCCAATACAGAAACTTTGGCACTTATTTAATTGGAACCAGATTCAAATCATGCAGCTGTCTCCAGTGCATATCAACTTAATGGAAAGAGGCTAATCAGCATTACTCAACTTAGGAATCCATCCTATTATGAGTAACCTGAACGAGAAACAAGTTTCTCAAAACCATTACTATCATCTGAATGCCAATCACAAGAATCTACATCTTCGATCTCTTTGAAGAATCCCGATACTTGTGACACCTGGTTCTCTACTTTATTCTTATACCCACAACTTCTCAAAACTTAGACCTTGTATTTCTACGTAACACTTGTCTAAATACTAGAGAAGTCATAAGTAAATAGAACATAGTACGAGGACCTACCCCTTTGTCCTGATGGACACTGGACAACATACAATACTCTGTATAAGTCCGATGAGTTTAAGCAACTCAAAACCTGTGCATCGTAGGTTAAAAACTGTACCCTGGCGATTTCCTCAAATATCACCAATTACAACGAATTCCGATATAATGAGGATAATTACCTAATTCCCAATAACTTACTCCCACTCATCATCTGTAAAACCATACAGATATGAGAATGAAACCTGGTAAATACATACCCTGGAGTAAGTTTCCAATCGGGAAAACAGTTTTCCTTTAACAATGCACTGAAACATGAAAATGTTTCGTAGGGGTATCCTGGTATTCATAGTAATGCCTCTTCCATAATCCAATTCATGACTTCAACCGTATATTTTATTTCCATCTCTCCAAGTCCCTTTATTTGTCTTTAGTCGTTACCTTCTGTACACCATCGTTAGGCTAAATGGTTTTCTTCCTTCCCTACCATTCGGCACCAGCTTATGGTTTGGAAGAAGACTATCCAGTAAGCATAATAGGTGTACCCTCCTAAACCAAGAGTACTCATATCTTGAGAGAAGGTGATGATAAAAGTCAACAGAATAATACCTTATTCTTTTAAAGGTGAAATAGGAGTGGCGATGAAGTACGCGGTTTTGGTCGTGAATGATAACAGTCGCAATTTACTTTGCCCTCTTTCTAATCCCTTTATTTTGTCTTTACATATTACCTTCTGCACACCCTACTTAGGCTAATTGGTTTTCTTCATTCCCTACCTTTCGGCACCAGCCTATGGTTTGGAATAAGACTATCCAATAAGTGTAATAGGTGTACTCTCCTAAACCAAGGAGCTCTCGCAACCTGAGAGAAGGTGATAATAAAAGACAACTGAATAAACCAATTCTATTTCTCCTGAGCCTGGATCCATCCTCGAAGAAGTCCCTTCGAGTTCGTATATAACCATACGATGGATCTATCCAATGGAAGTGGATGTCCGTAGTAATACGGGTGTTCTGAGAAATGCAAAGGGTAGAAGAAGGAGTGGCAATGACTTATGCAACATAGACAATCCAAAAGCCAGTATTTTAAGAAGGTTCGGTCAACCTGGTCACTGAGTCATAGTCTAGGGTCGGTCAAAGGTCGCTGCCAAAGAGAGAGAGAAAAGAAACACTCTGCGTGCACTCTAACCTAGATCAGAATGGTTATCACTTTATCTAATCCGGAAACCTCCCACTGTACTGTCAAATTCTCCCCCAAACCTGAAAGAAGAATCAATCGGGATCACCCGAAGAGTAAACCAACTCATCAGTGGGAATCGGGATCCAACTCTCATCGTATGATAACGTGACGGAATCCACTCGCGTTATCACACTCCAGAAGGTATGCGCATGCCTGGCAAGTTTCAGTTTCTTTAGAAACTCCCGATGTGATTTTTACCCCATGCTCTTATGATCGTGACTAAGGGCCAACCCATCATAAGTCACATGTCAAGTTCTTCCCATCATTATCTTGTTAATTTGAACCCACCCGTACTCGCCCTTGACTAAGGGCCAACAAGGCTGTACGACTGTCCCAAACCAACGCATCTATCTATGCAACATATGAACACCCCAGCAGCTACCAATCACTATGTCCTAGCTAAGGGCCAGACCAACATAGCTTGAATACTACTGACCATTCATATGAAATGACGGAGGGCTACGGCTGGTTTTTGGCGAAAAACCTTTAACATAATGAACTTGATCTCGTTGAAGGAACCTGATAGCTTTTTATAAAATATAGTGGCGAAAACTTTTGCTAAAGAGGTCACTCCCGGTGAAGGGATCTCGGCTCTTTCCTCGTGGAATGAGGTGCAGGATATTCCACTGAATACCGCGATGCAAAGCAACTTGTAATCGACTATAGTGAAGTTATTACCCTGACGTAAACTTCTGCCCAAGGGGTCAGTCCCGGTGAAGGGATATCGGCCCTTGCCCCGTCGAATGAGGTGCATGATATTCCACTGAATACCGCTATGCAAAGCAAAAGGAAACGTCTTTGCAATAACACTTTTTAAAATTTGTTCCAACAACTATAAACATGTTTGTTTAACTTTGCATTGATCAGAATCAATGCAGTCCCATCAATAATCACACCAGAAAAGAACGAAAATAAAATGTACGTATATGCCATCCGCATTCGTCACTGGGTCCCGTCATCACCCGTTAGGTTACTTAACTAACGACAGAGCGGGGACTGGACTAGCGCGGGTGTAAAACATATACAACATCTAATAGTATATAAACCAATATACAATAATCGCTCCAGGCGTGATAATATGCAACATTACAGAAAGGTAATAAGCATCACAGAACAATACAGATAATCTGGGATCCCCGGGTTTCACAGAGCCGCTGCTGAAACCCGACGTTCCCCTGTCGTGTAGATAGCCTGTGCAATGAAACCTAGACCCCTACGGGTGCGGCAAGTTACCCGCCAAAACCTGAAGCGAGGCAGCCCCCTACAGCAAAGTGAATGGACCACCCTGCACTTCACGGAATCCGGTAGCTTGAGCACCCCTCCTTGGGTCAACCTGTACCCCATACGAGTGCGGCGAATAGTCTGCCAATTCTAGAGTGAGGCCCCTCTGCCTCTCAAAGCCATGAGATGCGGACCCGTTGCCCCTCAGAACCCGGCTATCCGTGCACTCCGTCGCGGGGTAAAACCTAGTACAGTAATGAAAAATAGTACAACATGTACATCGACCGCAACCTGGTCGTGCCCCAAAAGAATATTATACAACAGGCAGTGACGGCAGTCCACATGTTGGACGCTCGCCCCGCAATATCAAATGTACAAATAAACTCAAACAGCACTATCATTGCACACTGCTATCCACCACGACAAATCCGCAACATCACAGCACAACACAGAACATCAACGCGAATGTCACGTTCGCAAACCCGTCTAAAAGAACTATAGCAATCAGACGCGGTTTACCGATCAAATGACATTCCCGGTCGGAGATATAATGTAAGCACTGTAAACTAACATGTTTAAATTTCGATCGACTAAATATCACAAAGTGGGCCCCACGAACATCTGGTGAACAGTAACAAAATCTGGGCCCAAAAGATATATACCAAAAACCCCAATTTCCAGAGGAGAACACACTGTACAAATTTGGGAGCATGATCTTACCAAATGGCCGCGGATGCGCGGCCAAACCATGGGTTTGGCCGCGTTTCCGCGGCTGTTTGGTGGAATCACGTGCCCAAATTTTGTCGGTGCTCTTATAAAACCCTGCACAGATTTCTGTGATATGTGGAATATTTTTAGGACACCTTTTAAAATCAACAGAAACTGTGAAAATGAAAAATGCGGTTTTTGATTTCCGGTTCGATCGATGTTTTAAACGCGTTAGCACAAGTTAGTATAGCAAAATGGTTAGGCTCTGATACCACTGTAAGTCTACGCTAGCGCCCCGGCCGTCTACAGACGCCAAATGCGGAATAAAAACTTTTTAACTGGCGCTATCGTATACTTTAACCCGGATCTGCCATTATTGCTAAACTAACAAACTGTAAAGAGTGTAGAAAGGTTATACCGAACGATCCGAGTCTTTCGTTCTTTAACCATCATCCCACGCTCCGTTGCGGCTGCTCCGATCTCGTCGATCTCCGATCTGCTCATCCAGGTGGTACCACGTCAACGATTCTTTAAACGGGCTCCCGCCTCTGACTCGAGGCAACTCGGTCGTCAAGTTTGCTAAAAGAGACGACCAAGAATGATGTAGAGAATGAGTAGATGACTTTGTCTCGCTTCGTCCAAAACCATGGACGAACGGTTAATGAAGTTGCCGTGGGAATCGGGTGATGGAATGAAATGAGCTGTGAAATTCCATACACCCCAAAATCTATCATATCTTTTGTAACCAAATGAAAACATCAAGTGAGTGAGAGAGAGAGGAGGGGCCGGCCATTTATAGGTGGAGGGAGGTGAGTGTAGGAGAGGGGAGAATAACCTTAAGAACAAATATCATATGTGAACACAAATGAATATCTTAAGGAAAACAAGAATCATTGAAATCAAAGCATGAGTCATTATCCTTGTCACCACTTTCTAGAAACTTCTAGAAGCATGGCTCACCCTCATCCAAGAAAAGATAAATCCGTCTTTAACCAAATGTTAAAAGACGGCTGATAGAAAACTGGAAACTGGCAACTTTCAAAAGTGATCCTGAAATGACTTTCAGGATAACCCCGTAACTGTATAAATATACCCGCATTTGTATTACGACCGAATACAAATGCAACTGAGACAAAGATATTATACCTACTCAATATAATACTCGGATCTGGCTTAAACCAAAGCCGACCAGTATCATCTGCCCGAAAAAAATAACACGTGCGTAAACGCACGTGCATTTTCCGAACCCTGCCATAAAACCATACGGCCTCTACAACGTTTCGCCCGAACTTGGGAAACTGTCTGTGGGAGACTCTAATGACTCGTCAGTACCCTGGCAGTGGGTTTAACCACAAACCGTCAGCGGCACTAGCAATGCGTAACGGCTGCCCATGGACTGACCTCAAGGGAGGCCGATGAGCGAACTCATCCGGAAACCCTACTGAGCCTAACAGTGACAATGTATATACAGTCCGGTCCGTTCGTCTATGAGTATCGCATATCTGCCTAGGGGGCTAGCAACGTCAGACCCCCAATAGCAGTATAAGTCGTGTCGGAGTATAGCCCAATAACACCCTGAGATACTACTGGAGTACCTACCAGTAAATCTCCTGCCATGGCCATGGACTTTGTGTAATGGCTCTCCTAGACACAGCACGACCTCGCCCCCAATACCGGGAGAGACGAATCCCCTGCCGATCCGCTCACGTGCCTCCATATGGCTCGGGACTGTACCCAAAAGCTACCTGTTTGCACGACTCCTTTGAGCCGTGGTAGGGTAGAAATCAAAGCACAGTGGGAACTCACACGAGACAAATGACGACCTCAGGTCGATGAACTAACCTGTACACATGTCACCAGGGAACTGCTATCTGACGATAGATATAATACTAACTAGCAGATTCCCGGCGAGTCCTGTCCGGTGTACTCATAACCCAATGAGCACCTGTATACATCTTAGGTGATCCAACTGACACCAGTGGCTTGTGAGACCGGCCACCGCCCCTCGTCGGGGTCTCGACTGTATACACTAGTCTACTCCGGAGTATCGATGCCCTATCTCGAAACTCCCACGACTAGGGACCACAATTAAGGATATGCATATAAACTACCCAACTCTCACGTATATGATCGCCATCATACTGTTGGTGGTAAAGCAAGATCCTAAGGGCTCTATCAAAGTGTAACATGTAATCAGTCACCTGAACATGTACACGACTGATAAAGGCAAACCAGATAGCATACTATCATCTCGAGTAAGACTGTCCTACCGGTATAGGTCCTCCGCAATCATTGCAATCACGTACCTGCGATCCAATAATTGACTATGAGGGCACTATCTCCAACAATAAGCCCCTGGCCAGGGCAGTTGAGAATTACTGATAGATAGATTAGTTGTTTCTCGAAAGGTCTTAAGCCACACTAGCACGACTTATCAGGTTAGTAGGGGTCTGACGTTAACCACCCCCAGACCCGTTATGTGACACTCTCAGACGAACAAACCGGACTGTACGGATATTGTCACGGATAGGCTCAGTAGGGGTTCGGATTGTTAGGAATATGTATGCCCTAGAGGCCATTATTGTATATTATAGTGGATGCTTGGACATATATATAGAGGACTTTCTTGCTCGACATGATAGTATGCTATCTGGTTACTCTTTATCTTAACATGTACACTTGTTTTAGTTTACTGTCTCTCTGATACATGTTGATAAAGACCTTAGGATGTAGGCTTGACTACCAGGACTATGATGCAGATCATACTAGTGGGGCTTTTGTAGTCCGCAAGCACATCCTTTAACAGTTTCTAGTCGAGGGAGTATTGAGACAGGGCATCGATATTCCATAGTAGACTAGTATGTAAGTTTCTTGACCCTTTATGGAGCGATGGTTTTTCCTACAACCATTGGTGTTTGACATCAAACATTGTACACATGTGCTCATTGGAGAATGGATACACCAAACAGGACTCGCCGAGAATTCCTAGATGGTACCATACCTATCGTCAGATAGCAGTTCTTTAGTGACACTTGTACATGTTAGTTTGTAGACCTGAGATCGTCATAGTGTCTTGTGTGGTTTCCACTGTGCTTCGATTTCCTCCCTACCACGACTCAAAGAAGTCATGCAAACAGGTGGATTTTGGGTACAGACCCGAATCATATGGTGGCAGTGAGCGATAGGAGGGGTTTCGTCTCTCCCGGTATTGGGTGTTGATGTTGCGCTATACTCGATTGGCTATAACAGCAAGTTCCTGGCCAGGGCTGATGAGATTTACTGGTAAGTGTTATCAGTAGTTTCTCGAAAGGTTATAGGCCACACATCGGCATGACTTATCAAGTTATTGGGGTCTGACGATTCCACCCCCAGACTCAATATATGCGACATATCAGACGAAGAGACCGGGCTGTACGGTAAGTGTTGCTTATAGGCTCTACCGGAGTTTGGACAAGTTTGCTTGTTGATCTTTCATTCAATACCTGGGTAACCGTTACGTCCAGCTAGTACCACTGATGGCTTGTGGGTATCTGTGTAGGGTTCCCTATAGCCGCCGCTGGGTTTCGGGAGGCATCGACCATACCGTTTTTAAAATTTGGCACGCTAAAGAACCCTTACTTAGAATCTTAACTAGAAAATTAGACGAAACAAGAATGTAAACATCTTTACATCTAAGTGAATAAGGAATACAACCTTTTTAGACCAGTGCTTCACTTCAATATCTCCGTGTAGTAGTCCCTTCGCTCCAAATAGTGAACCCCCGGACTCTAGAAAGGCTCCACAAGATGAAAAGAACAAGCTTGCTTGAAGTCTTCGAGGCCGAAGATGATCTACGTCGACGAGACACTAACTCAAGCTACCTCTTCACTAATATGGAATTAGTGAAGCAAACACCCTAAACTAAATGGTTAATCTAGTAGAGAATGATGAAGTAGAAATTTTGCTCACTTTAGAAATATTTTTCATACTCATTTTCTTCACCTTCCAAAAAGTTAGAGAGCTTGAGGAAGGAGATAAAGAAAAACAACCATGGAATGAAGCAAGTGTAGAATGGCAACCATGGGTGAGTTAATATCATATACTAACTCATGTAGAGACTAAACCATGGCTAATCATAATGGTTGGGTTAATAAATATCTCAAGTAAAACAAAATTAGTGGACTTGGTCAATAGTTCTACAAGCTTCCATAAGCTTCAACCATGTGACTGATTTCCAACTAGTTTGATTTACATTAAATAAATAAAACCTTACATTATTATAAGCATGGTGTGAGTCTCATACACCCATGCAGCATGTAGCAACAAGCATGACATAATAATATATATCACATATATATTAAGTGTGCATACAAGTGAGAAGAAGAAATGCTTAAGTGAGCTAATATTAGTTAATGTAAATCAATATATCAAATATATCATTATACATTAAATTATTAAATCAACACTTGATTTAATAATCCGGCTATATCACATACAACCGACTAATATCAAATGTATCAACTTATCGAATCAACACTTGATTCCTTAGCCCAACTATATCACATATAACCGATCGATATCACATATCGCGAGAATAGAATACGGTATCACATACTCGTATTAATCTTGGTCCCGCACATATCACATATGTTCTCCTACTTCATTTCGCCTGAGCCAGGAAACCTCTGTGTAGGACTCTAAAGACTCGTTAATACGCCGACAGTAGGTGGTGATCATATCAGTCACCCACAAGCCGCAAGCGGTCTGCTAAACTTAACGGCCACCCGGGTATTGAGCGGTCAGAAGATCAACAAGCATGCCTTCTCATACTCCTTCGAATCCAATAAGTAACACTACCGTACAATCCAGTCTCTTCGTCAGATATGTCGCATATCTCAGCCTGGGGGTGGTAAATGTCAGACCCCAATAGCCCTGATAAGACATGCCGATGTGAGGCCCATAACGGTTCGAGAAACTACTGATAACATTTACCAGTAGATCTCAGCAACCCTGGCTAGGGATTTCCTGTTATGGCCAATCACGCATAGCGCAACATCAACCCTCAATATCGGGAGAGACGAAATCCCCTCCTATCGCTCATTGCCTCCATGTGACTCGGGACTGTACCCAAAAACCACCATTTTGCATGATCTCTTGAACGTGGTAAGGTGGAAATCAAAGCACAGTGGGAATCACATAAGACTCTATGACGATCTCGGGTCGACAGACTAACCTGTACCAGTGTCACCAGAGAACTGCTATCTGACGATAGGTATAATACCATTAGGAGTTCTCGGCGAGTCCGTTCAGTGTACCCAGTCTCCACTGAGCACCCGTATACCATCTCTGATGTCAAACACCAATGGATATGGGATCATCCATTGCCCATCATATGGGTCGAGAAGCGTATACGCTAGTCTACTCTGGAATATCGATGCCCCGTCTCGATACTTCCACGACTAGGAATATTTGAAGGATGTACTTACCGACTACCTCTTCCCCACTAGTATGATCTGAATTATAATCCTGGTAGTCAAGTACTCATCCTAAGTGCTTTATCAACATGTAATAGAGAGACAATGAATGTATATATTAAGATAAAGAGCAACCAGATAACATACTATCATGTCGAGCAAGAAAGTCCTCCCTATATATGTCCAAGCATCCACTATAATATACATCATATGTATAATAATGGCCTCTACGGCATACATATAACTAACAATCTCCCACTTACACTAAGGCCATTTTTTGTAGTATCTCATACTCAACGCCCCATAAAAGTCTCTCTAGGGAAAGGCCTCTGTGAGTGGATCCTCCGTGCTATCCTTCACGTCAACTCTCCTTACCTCGATCCCTTGGAGATCAACCATCTCCCTGATCAGGTGATACTGTCCTCCGAATATGTCCGGATCGCTGATGGGACCGGCGTTCCTAAGCCAAAGCCAAAACTCCTTTGTTGTCTCAATAACAATTATTGGATGCTCAATGGTAGGAACTATGTTCATCTCATGACAAGAATTATCCAGACATCCACTTTGGTAACATCATTGGTAGTGATGTATTCAGCCTTTATCATCTAGTTTGCCACGGTATATAGCTTGGAACTCTTCCAACATACCGTCCCTCCACTGAGGGTAAAGACAAAGCCCGTGACTGACTTTCAGTCGACCTTATCACTCTGGAAGCTCGAATTGGTAAAGGACTCCCACTGGAGTTTACCGTTACCAAACCCCAAAAACATTTCTTTAGTGCTTCTCAAGTACTTAAGAATGTCCTACACAGCTGTCCAGTGATTCTCCCAAGATCCGATTGATTCCTGATCACTACACGTAGTGAGTCAGCTACATCTGGTCTGGTATATAACATCACATACATGATAGAGCCTACTGCCGAAGCATAGGGTATCTCTTGCACGCGAGCTCTCTCCAAATTAGTCTTGGAAGACATCTATTTGGAGAGAGTGATTCCTGAGTAAGTGGGCAAACCACCACGCTTAGAATCTTCCATACTAAACCCCTTTAGTATGGTGTTAATGTACCTGGATTTAGGACACTCCCAACATCCACTTAGATCTATCACCATAGATCATAATCCACAAGATGTAGTAGGTATCATCCATATCTTTCGTGGAGAATTCTCATGATAAGAGGAGCTTGACCGAGTGTAGCATAGGAAACTATTTCCTATCAAGAGTATGTCATCTACGTACAATACGTGGAAGACAGCCTTACTCTCTACAACCTTCTTGTATATACAAGGTTCATCTACCTTTTTGAGGAACCCTACCAGATTCGCAGAGAGGCCAAGGTTCGTTGGAGACTATTGAATCCTTTGGTTTCACCAAATCATCACCTGTTAGTTGGTTCAGCTGGAACACCTTCTAGTTCTACCTCATGATCACTAATTTCTTCATATGAAATTCCTTTTCTAAAAAAGGTGGTATGCTGAGAAACAAAACACCTTTTGCTCTTCAGTGTGGTGGAAGATATTCCCTCGCAAATGTTTGGGATATCCAACAAACTTATACAGAATTGACTCTGCCTCGAGCTTGTCCAGATTTTTCCATTCAACATAGGCCAGACAACCCCTTATCTTAACTCGTTTAAGACATGGTCTCTTCCCATTCCATATCTCATATGGAGTGGTAGACACTGATTTGGATGGAACCCTATTCAATAGGTATGCAGCTTCTCAAGTGCATAACACCAAAAAGGAAACAGGCAACTTAGCAGTACTCATCATAGAGCGCACCATATCTCATAGGGTGCGATACCTCCGCCCCGACACACCGTTGTGCTATGGTGTATACGGAGGAGTAAGTTGTGAGAGAATCCCATTCTCCGTTTAGAAACTCCAGGAACTCCATGCCCAAGTATTCTCCTCTTCGATCACATTGAAGGACTTTAATACTTCTACCCATCTGGTTCTTAACTTCAAGATTATATTCCTTGAATTTCTCAAAAGTTTCAGACTCGTGTTTCAGCAGGAACACAGGTCCGAATCTTGAGAGATCGTCGATGAATGTAATGAAGTACAAAGAACCAGCCCTGTCATTTGTAGACATAGGACCGTATACATCATCATGTATCCATCCCAAGAGTTCAATAACTCTTTCTCTGTTTACAGTAAACGGAGTATTGGTCATTTTACTTTTGAGACAATACTGGTAAGTATCATAAGATGAAAATTCGAATGGATTCAAATATTCATTCTTATGTAACTTAGCTAGTTTTGTCGCATTGATATGGCCTAGTCTACAATGCCACAAGAAGAATTCATTCATTTCTGAACTACTCCTCTTGTGTGTGTTTTAGATACTTTGATGTCGCGACCCGAAATTGGCACGTGACGGCCCTTAAACTACGCAACGTCTACAGGCGTACGCAATTTAAGTAAGCCGAAAACCCAGCAATCTAAACCATCAAAAGTAGTAAGAAATAAGAACATTGTTAAAACTTTTGAAAATCTCGAGTACAAATTCTTTAAAGTCAAATTTTAGTTTCTTAAAAATTTTGGCAACACCTCCTTTGTAAATACTAATCCTAAAAATGGGTACAATATAAATATAAGTAAAGCATCCCCAACGGGAGCAAATCCACGCCCAAGGAAGGAAAATAACCACCACAACAGATATATGACGCCGTAGCGAAGAAATAAAAGATGGTAGAAGTAAAACTGCATAAAAGACATCCAAATCACCAAAATAAACAATATCATCCTCACATTAAGTCTCTAAGTCATACACATGAAAGTGGTAGATGGAGAGTACATGGATACAATGAATATACAATAAACAACCTTGGATAACTGCAAAACCCACCTAAGCAAAACTGCACACTGTGAGCCGAAGCGGTATCCGCCGCAAAAGATGATGTGATAGATGAATAGCCTGCCTCGACTACTCTGGGGAACAACCTACAAAACACTGTGGCACAATGGGGGTGAGTTGCCAACTCGTGAATAGTAAATAACATATGTAGGTAATCGTAAGTATGCACGTACAGCGCGAATCTAACATATGCAACTAATAGCAATAAAAGGTCATATGAATGCAAAAGTCATGAAAGGTACACTAGCAGGTACAACTAATACATGAAGCAATAATAATATGACAATCTGTATGCAACAATTATGTAAGATGCTCTATCAGGTACTACCAATACATGAAGAAATGATATGACAATGTATATATATATGCAACAGTCATAAAAGGTACTCTAGCAGGTACATCTAATACATGAAGCAATGCATATAAAATAAAGTATGTAAATGCAATAGTCATGGAAGGTACTCTATCAGGTACTACAAATACATGAAGCAGTGCATAAACAATAAATGTGGAGTATGGAATGAAACATGTCATTTCCACGAAATCCTGACATCGTGGTAGGACAAAGTCCAACAAGACAATCCAAATCCCAATTTCCTCAAATCAGCCCCCAAATTGGCTCTCATATCATGTAAGTCTCACAAATTCTGAATGTACAATATCAAGTAAATCTCATATATATCCTGTATCCAATATCAAGTCAACCTCATATATATATCCTGTATCCAATCTCAAATGAATCTCCTATATCCCAAATCCAATATCAAGTGAATCTCATATAACCTAAGTATAATTGCATGAATAATTATGATGATGTATATAAATTGATATGTATACATATATATTAGCGTCCCATTCCACAAATATATATATATATAACAACGTCCCATTCCACTGTTATATATACTTAGGAGTAAAATATCATGAAACCAATGTGTCAAGAATCGACACAGAAATGCTGATCTATCAGGTGCTGTCACCACGACTGGCATCCTGATAGGTTCGTATCATACGCTATACCGAAAGCTCGAGTGCCTAGCTCTAACCCTCGCCTCTCGACGTATCCATACGTACATGACTCCCGTCGGTATCCCCACGATAACCGTCGAGTCATAGGTACTGTCACCGGTAGGTATGCTTCCCCCACTAACTCATCGTCTGCTCCACGAAATTCTTGCCCTGGGTACCTCCGGGCCCCACCATGTACCCGCATACAGTTCCCTCCGTTCCTCGCGTGGGGTGTATATATATCAGAACCGATAAATATCATGGTGGATGCTGAAATATCATATCAAGAGAAACCGGGGTTTTCAAATAATGAATAATTTCATGAAACTACCACGGTCCTCAAATCCAGAAAACATCATGAGAAATCCATATCTCAATGCGAAAATACATGAATATAATATATGCAACATAAAACTGTAATGTGAGCATATAAATGAAAAACCGCTATTTAACTGCAACAAGTTAAAAATATATATCATGCGGTTCCTAATTTCTCCAAATTTATATAACATCAAATAAAGGTAAACATGTAGCTATAGCCAGATATATGTGTAAATATAAAGGTATTGTTAGTGTATATGCCCTAGAGGCCATTACTGTATCATACTAGTTTGTATATTACTTAATGGAAGCTTGGGATATTCACCTTGTATACACAATCTTGCTCAAAATGGTAGTATGCTACTTGGTTTGTTTCTACTTTAATATGTGCATGTGTTTCTGTTAGCATATTGCTTATACATATTAGTAGAGCCCTTAGGATCTTTGCTTGATTACCAGCGTTGTGATGGCAGTCACACTCGTGGGGGCTGGGTAATCCACAAGCACATCCTTATACAGGTCCCTAGTCGTAGGACTATCGAGGCAGGGCATCGATACTCCGGAGTAGACTAGCGCATGCGCTTCTCATCCCAGCACGGGAGACGGTCTGTCCCACAGCCGTTAGTACGTCGTACTTGAGATAGTATGCGAGTGCTTATTAGGTTACGAGTACAATGGACATGACTCGTCGGGAACTGTTGGTTGGTATTATACCTATCGTCAGTTATCAGTTCCCAGGTGACATGAGTACAGCTTAGTCCGCTGACTTGACACTGTCACTTCGCCTCGAGTGTGTTCCCACTGTACTTTGATTACTACCCTACCACGGCTCAAAGGAGTCGTGCAAACAGGTAGTAGTTGGGTACAGTCCCGAAGCACTTGGAGGCAGTGACGGTTAGACATGATTCGTCTCTCCCGGTATTGGGGGTTGACATCGCGCTGTGTCTAGGAGAGCCATTACCCGAGTAGTCCCTGGCTAGGGCAAGCGAGATATACTGGTAGGTTTCCAGTGTTATCTTAGGGTGTTCTGGGCTACACTCCGACACAACTTGTACCGCTATTAGGGGATTGACGTTCACCACCCCCTAGTCCCGCCATGCGATGTATCAGACGAACATACCGGACTGTATGGAGATTGTCACATTCAGGCTCAGTAAGAGTTCAGATGGGTTTCACCTCGTCCGTCTTCTTATCGGCATCTACCTGGGGGCCGTTACGCACAGCTAGTGACGCTTGCGGTCTGTGGTTAAACCCACTGCCAGCGTAGTATCGAGTCTTTAGAGTCCCACACAGAGAGCTATTGGCCTTTAGGCAAAAGAGTAGAGGTCGCATGGTTTTGCGACAGGTCACATGGTTTTGCGACAGGGTTCGGTCACATCCGTGCACTTGTGCACATTTAGTGACCGGGCAGTTATTACTAGCGGGCTTTGGTTTAAGCCAGATCCTAGTATACGTTTTGGGATTGATTTTATGTCGTTTGCATTCGTGTTCCCCGGAACGCAGATGCGGGTGTGTATGCACGATTGACAGAGAGACAGAGGCAGAGGATTCTTATTAGGGTTGTTGACTGTTGACTATTGACTTTTGCTAAACCCTAATGAGAATAAGAAATATGATTAATGATAATATTAATTAAGTATTATTGTGTCATGGTTGGGATGAAGGTTGACTTTGTTGACTTGTTGACTTGGTTGACCGGTTGACTAGGTTGGACTAGTTGACCATCATCATTACAATGGTTGTCATTTCATGCAAAGACTTTTGCTTGCTTGTTATGCTTTGCAAAATGAGTGCATGAAATGATAATGCCACTTGATATGATATGAACCATCACATAATACTCAATTATTATTATTATTATTATTCTTTTTTGGATTATGAGAGAGAGGTTGAGAAAAGTCTTGTTCATTCTCTCATTTCCTTTCTCTCTGTTGCTTGAGCTCTCCCTCTTCCTCTTCCTCTCTCTAGTTCATGGTTTCATTTGTCTCATGTGTTGAGAAGCAAGAACCATTGAGATAAAACCCAACACACTCCTCTACTCATCCTAGTTCACAAGGTTTAGCAAACCAAGTGTTCTAGTTTCTTCAAGTTTGAAGAGAAGCCAAAAGGTTGAAGCTTTCGGGTGGATCCATCTTCGGCGCGAGGAGACGACGAGGTGAGGCCGATCCGGACACCGCAAAGAGTTGAAGACGAAGGAGTTCAAGAAAGGTATAACCCCCTAACCGAGTAGGTAAAACTCCTAGTTAGGTTGTTAGGTAGTTGTTTAACAAAGATCTGTATTTTGAGTCCATGTTACCACCTCTAGAAAAATCGTTTTTCATCATTTTCGCAAGCCCGTAAGTACCGGGAGAGGTAGCATGGACTTACAGGTATAGCAAGGTATATGTATCTACCTATCAGTAATGATATAATATACCCTCTAGGTATAAGTGAAGTATGTATGCAAGGTATACATGTAGCTATGTCATTATGTATGTATGTACCTATCGCTAATGGTACAATACCCTATAGGTATAGCATGTAAGCATGTCAAGGCATATGTGTAAGCATGTAGGTATACAGATATGCTATATGTCATATGCAATAAGAAATATGAATCAATGTCTCAATGTCCCTAACCAAACAATATCATATAGGTATGTGTGTTATGCGTGTCACGGCAATTATTGATGGTGTGTGTGGCATACAATCAGTGCTCATGCAACATGAGCCGTCAATAATAGTGCAGTGTCCTAAGGGTACAAGTCTAAGCACAACAAATAACAAAGTAATAGGGTGTATGCGCAACTCTATATATGAAATAGAATACGCGACAATTCATAACATCTCTAGCCCAGACGCATAACGCCATGCGGGCGATTCCCCTGTAGATGTTAAATCTACTCACCAACGCTCCTGGCTAAATAAAGCCTACCACTCGCTTTCCCCTGTTTACAGCGCCCGAAGTCCCCGCCTGCGATCTTGAAAGCATATAACAATATAACAGGTATATATTAGCAATAGACCGAAAACACGTACAAACTACGCTGACCAACGCGACAACACAAAACTTATTCTCAAGTGTTCGTACTGTGGCTAACGCACGTAGCGACACTACGAAACCAACTCAAGAGCAAAAGCTATACAAAGACACGAACGAGATCGGCACGACCCTAAGTAGGAACGCAAAGTGACACAACTACCAAACCTAGACCCTGATCGTACCGATCGCGCATTCAAAACATAATAATAAACGGGGAATCTAATATAAATAACGTCGCAATGTCAAAAGAAACCCATGCCTAAAACTTACCGAAATCTAGTAAGCAGCATATATATTTTATCATAAAACTACAACTTTTTACCAAACTAGAATTTACAAACCTCACTAATTAGCAAGATTAAACCATTCAAATCAATACTATAATTTTAATCTCACTTAATTAGGATTAGTAAAATATTAGTTTGCTAATTAGCTTAATTAGGTAATTAGGAAAATATCATTTAACAAATTAGCAACTTGATTAAGTTTTCATAAACTTCAATTAACAATTAACCATTTCATCAAGATAAAACCTAACTTGAACTTCGTTAAAATTAACAATAATGAATTAAACATGAAATTAAAAGCTTAAATTAACATCTAATTAAGCTAGCATAATGATTTAAACATAACAATTAAGGATTAGGGTTGAAATTATACCTCCAAATTTGATTTGAAACTTGCAACTAGAAAACCAAAGTTAGCCTCCAAAAACCAAGACATTTGTGAAGATCCAAGCGAGATTAGAGTTCAAGAATGAAGGGAAATGAATATTTGAGTTTGTATGAATTTATTTGGATTTTTGATGAATTATTTGTGCTAGAAATGAAGAAAATTGAGTGAGGAAACACAAGGGCAGCAAGCATGAAGGAAGGCTTGGCCAAGCTATAGGAAGGGGGGGGGGGGAATTTGGTGAAGTGTGTGGAAAATTCTAGCAACAAATCAATAAATGCTACATTTAATGCAAATGCCACCTTTTTCTTTCTTTTCCTTTCTTTAAAAATTCATTTTAAACACAAAATATCTAGATATTTGGAATGAATGGTTTCATAAAATATCTAGTGATTAGATTGGCATAAAACTACATTAGTAGTAATTAACCCAAGCCAAAAAGTAATTACCACTAATAAAGTGCACAAATAAAGCATTAAAATAATATTTTAATTAGGGAAAAATACTATGTGAACCAAAACTTCCCATTGTAGGGTTCCCAGGCACTCTCATGAGGTCTCACAAGGCATCAGCCATGCCAATTTCAAAAATTACGGTGCCGAGAAACCCGACTACGGATCGTTGACTAGATTTTAGGCGACAAAAGCAACTAGTTAACAAATTAACTAAGTGAACGGAAATACAACCTTTGTAGATCCGGTCCTCCACCTCCATAGCTCCGCGATGAAGTCCTCTCCGCTGTACAAATCGGATCTTAGACTCTAGTGTCGGCTTCATCGGAGAAATGGACGGGCTAGGTCGTCGACTACGATGCCGAAGATGATCTACGTCGAAGCATCACAAGATCAAGCTCCCACTTCACCAAGTCATGAAACTTGTGAAGAAAACACACTCTACTACTTGGCAAGAGGTAGAGGATGAAGAAATAGGAAGTGGGTTCACTTTAGAATTGGATTTCTCACTCATTTCATCAAGTTGCCATTGATGGAGGCATGCTTTCTTCAAGTGAAGAAGAAGAAGAAGAAGATGAATATTATGATAAGTTATTCTTTAAAAAAGAAAATCATAGAATACTTATCATAAACCAACCATGGTTATGTGTAGAGAGCAAACTATAGTTAGGTGAATGGTTAGGTTAGGCATAAAACAAAAATGGTGGACTTTTTCAAAGCTTCATGAAACTTCAACAAAGAAACAAAATTAGCCACCATTTTCCTTTTGCCAAAATGAAATAAACAAATCAATAAATGAATAAATAAATTAAACAAAACCCTAACCATTTACTTAACCAAGGTTTAAACTTTACACAAACTCAAGTAAGCATGTATCATCAAACATGATACAATCAAGTGCACAAAAGTATATCACATATACAACTTGTGAACTTCAAGTGAGAAAATCCTTTTAAAGTGAACCAATACTAGTTAATGCAAAGTAATATATCAAATATATAATTATACATTAAATCATTAAATCAACACTTGATTTAACGATCCGGTCATATCGCATATAACCGACTAGTATCCTATGTATCGGCTTATCGAATCAATCCTTGATTCGATATCTAGGTTATATCGCATATAACCAATCGACACATTCATCGCGAGTATAGAATACGGTATCACATACACGTATTATTCTCGGTCCCGCACATATCTCATATGCGCTCCTATTTCGTTTCGCTTGAGCCAGGAAACCTCTGTGTAGGACTCTAAAGACTCGTCAATACGCCGGCAGCAGATGATGATCATATCAAACACCCACAAGCCGCAAGCGGTCTGCTAAACGTAACGGCCACCCGGGTATTGAGCGATCAGAAGATCGACGAGCAAGCCCGCTCACACTCCTGTGAATCCAACCAGTAACACTTACCGTACAGTCCGGTCTGATCGTCTGATATGTCGCATATCTCGCCTAGGGGTGGTAAACGTCAGACCCCAATAGCTCGATAAGTCGTGTCGATATGAGGTCTATAACAGTTCGAGAAACTACAGGTAACACTTACGAGTAAATCTCAGCAACCCTGGCCAGGGATTTCCGGTTATAGCCAATCGAACACAGCGCAACATCAACTCCCTATACCGGGAGAGACGAATCCCCTCCTATCGCTCATTGCCTCCATGTGACTCGGGACTGTACCCAAAAACCACCATTTTGCACGCCCTCTTGGACGTGGTAAGGTGGAAATCAAAGCACAGTGGGAACCACACAAGACTCTATGGCGATCTCGGGTCAACAGACTACTCTGTACCAGTGTCACCAGAGAACTGCCATCTGACGTAAGGTATAATACCATCTGGGAGTTCTCGGCGAGTCCGTCCAGTGTACCCAGTCTCCACTGAGTACCCGTATATCATCTCTGATGTCAAACACCAATGGATATGGGATCATCCATCGCCCATCTGTATGGGTCGAGAAGGTATACGCTAGTCTACTCTGGTATATCGATGCCCCGTCTCGATACACCCACGACTAGGGACTTTGAAGGATGTACTTATGGACTACCATGTCCCCACTAGTATGATCCGCATCATAGTCCAGGTAGTCAAGTACACATCCTAAGGGCTTTACCAACATGTAACAGAGAGATAATCAGTATACACGTTAAGGTAAAGATCAACCAGATAGCATACTATCATGTCGAGCAAGAAAGTCCTCCCTATATATGTCCCAGCATCCACTACAATATACATCCAATGTACAGTAATGGCCTCTAGGGCATACATATAACTAACACCCATTGACCCCCAAAGCCCGCGCATTAGCTTTATTCTAGCTAAACTAAGTGCCAACAAATCTATACAAAAGTTTGATCACAATCGGGTTAAAAAGGAAAATTCGTAAAATGATTTCTAAAACGTTACAATCTTCCCCCTTAAAGAAATTCTGCCCCCAAATTCAAAATTCTCACTAAGCATACCTTCAAAAAGATGAGTGCAAAACTCCCAAATCTCGCTCGCAGCCTCCCAACTGATCACCTCAGTATACGGCTACGCTAAAGAAAACCCTCCACAGATGGCAAGACCCTTGACCGAAATTTCTCCACCAGCCGAACCAGTAACACAAATGGCTGCCGGTGAACGAAAAGATCGCGTCCAAACTAAATGGTCTTGTGTTGAATCATATGAGAAAGGTCATGAAGGTAATTGCAAAGTATCGACACAAGGAATACGGGGTGAATACTCAATAATCTGGGCGGAAGTGCCAAGTTAAAGGCAACGAAACTAACTCGCTTGAGGACCTCAAAAGGACCTACAATCCTGGGATAAGCTTCCCAAAACTCAATACGCCATTCATTGGAAAATCCGTAGGTGTACATGATCTCCCACTGCGAACTCAAGTCTGCGACTACCACGGTCGGCATAAGACCTCTGTCTGCACTGGGCTGCTCTTATCCTGACCTGAACCAACTGGATCATCTCCGAAGCCTCTAGACTAGTTGGGGTCCAAAAATCCTACTCACGCAGAGTCAGAAAAACAGACTGGCGATCGACACAGCTTACCAAACAAAACCTAAAGGTTGCCAATTGGAATGTCTCCTGATAACTGCTATCGACGGAGAATCCTAATAATGGCAAATGACGATCCCAACCGTCGAAAACAAATACGCACACAAAAAGCATATCCTCCAGAGTCTGTATAGTCCGTTCTGTCTAACCACCAGCCAACGGATGGAAAGCGGAGCTAAAGCTCAACAAGTACCTAAGGCTTCCTGAAGCTTCTGCCCAAGACGGAAAGCTAAAAGGGTGCCTCTATTGGATACAACGCATGAAGGAACTCCGTGCAACGCACAAACTTAACAAAGAACAACTGAGAAAGCTGAGCAAAACCAGACAACAAACACCCAAATGGAGTCACACCCTGTCTAGACCTGGGTAGACACCATAACGAAATTCGTGGAGATCTGCTCCCATTCCTATTCCGGAACGGTTAAAGGTTGCAACTCTCCAGCCGGTCTCAGATGCTCAACCTTAGCTCACAACAAGACAGACACCTTGAAACGAATTCCGAAACTTCACTCTTCATCCCTGTCCACCCGTAATTATCTCACAAGTCACGCTACAAATTGGTGGAACTTGAATGAACACCGAAAGCTGACTGAAGCGCCTGCTCTAGGATTTCGCGTCTCTGCCCATCAGCAACAGGTACACACAAACGCGTCCCTAAACGTAGCACATCTGGTCACAAATCAAGGACTCAGAATCTTTACCCATCCAAGTATGCTCAAGAATGTTTGACGAACGAGCATGGCGGGCTATGCCTCGCGAAAGCGATTAAGGAAAAGTGGTCCAGCGCGGACATGAGCTAGCTGTCCCCTCAGTATAGGCGAACAAAAGCTGTACTCAATGATCGCACAAGAACTGTAAATCTACATAAGACCGTCTCAACAATCAAAACCCGCTGCAGGAAGATGTACATTAAGCTCTGGTGGGCCGTGAAAATCTGACACAACTCTCCGAACAAGTAGTGTCCTCAGATCTCCAACGCACGACCACCGCGGCCATCTCTAGATCATGAGGGGATATCCTGCTCGTACTTCCTCCAACTGTCAGGAAGCATAAGCGATAACTCTATAATGCCACATCAGCGCAAAATCGAGCCCCACTCGCGAAACATCACAGTTAAACAACAAAGTCGCCTGAACCAGAAAGCAAAGAAAGAATTGGTGCAGTTGTCAACTGAATCTCCAACTGCTGAAAACTCTGCACACATGCCTCAGTCCAAAGAAAAGAACCTCCTTTCCGGTTAGTTCAGTCAACGGTGCAATGCTACACTTGTTGGAGATAGTGCCCTCAGAGTCAATTATTGGATCACAGGCACGTGATTGCAATGATTGAGGGAGGACCTATCCCGGTAGGACAGTCTTACTCAAGATGATAGTATGCTATCTGGTTTATCCTTATCATCGTGTACTGCTTTAGGTGACCTTACGAGTTGCTATTACACGTTGATAGAGCCCCTAGGATTCTTGCTTGACTACCAGCAGTATGAGGGCGATCATATACGTGAGAGCTGGAGTCTATAAGCACATCCTTAAAAGGTCCCTAGTCATGGGAGTTTCGAGACTGGGCATCGATACTCCATTAGTAGACTAGTGTATACAGTCGAGACCCCGACGAGGGGCGGTGGCCGGTCTCACAAGCCACTGGTGTCAGTTGGTTCACGTAAGATGTATACAGGTGCTCATTGGGTTATGAGTACACCGGACAGGACTCGCCGAGAACCTGCTAGTTGGGATTATACCAGACGTCAGATAGCAGTTCCCTGGTGACATGTGTACAGGTTAGTTCATCGACCTGAGATCGTCATTTGTCTCGTGTGAGTTCCCACTGTACTTTGATTACTACCCTACTACGGCTCAAAGGATTCATGCAAACAGGTTTTAGTTGGGTACAGTCCCGAGCCACATGGAGGCAGTGAGCGGATCTGCAGGGGTTCGTCTCTCCCGGTATTGGGGGTGAGGTCGCGCTGTGTCTAGGAGAGCCATTACACAAAGCCCTCGGCCGAGGCAGGAGATTTACTTGTAGGTATTCCAGTAGTATCTCAGGGTGTTCTGGGCTTCACTCCGACATGACTTGTACCGCTTTTGGGTGTCTGACTTTTACCAACCCCCTAGGCCCGCCATGCGATACTCATAGGCGAACGGACCGGACTGTACGGATATTATCACTGATAGGCTCAGTAGGGTGTCAGTATGAGTTCGCTCATCGACATCCCTTTTGGTCAGTAGCTGGTAGTCCGTCACGTATGGCTAATACCTCTGACGTGCTAGTGGTTAAATCCACAGCCATAGTATTGACGAGTCTTTAGAGTCCCCCACACAGACAGTTACTCAAGTTTCGGGCGAAACGCTGTAGAGACTGTATGGAGATATGGCAGGGTTCGATCAGATACGTGCGGTATTGCACGGATCGTGATTGGACGGATTTTACTAGCCGGCTTTGGTTTAAGCCGGATCCTAGTATTAGACAGTGTAGATTTTGTCTCTTTGCATTTGTATTCAGTGGGAATACAAATGCGGGCATGTATATGCAGTAGCGGGGTTTTCCTGTAATTTATTACGGGATCAATTTTCTGAAGTTGCCAGTTTGCACTCCGTTCCGGCTGATTTTCCTTTGTTCCTTCACGGCCGGACTTTCCGATGGAGGGGGTTATTTGCAAGTTTGCAAATAACTTATTGTGGTGGGGTTTCTTGCTTTTATGGCATTATGAAAGGTTAAGCATCTTTGCTTTTTCATGATGGCTTGCTTTATTAAGATTAGAAAGGATTAGGATGGATTTGATGTTGATATGATATTGTTATCATAACCTTTTGCTTATGGTCACCCATTCTCTTTTCCTATACTCACCTTCCTTCTTGTTTTGAGTTTTTCCCTCCACCATTTTGAGATATGAGGGGCCGGCCACATATTGGGGGGGAATGGGAGAGGTTCATTTTGATGTGTAGCATATTTCCTCATCTCATTTCCTTGCAAGAAAATGATGGCTCCATTTTTCCAAAGTTCATTTTCTTCCTACTCGTCCACATCCATGGCAACTTCACAAACCCCAAAGAGACAAGCCTATACACTACAACCTATAGTACCCTTGGACGCGTCGGCTAGCCAACTTCGCGCCCGAGTTGCCTCGGTCCAGAGGTGGGAGCCCGTAAAAGAATCCGGCTACGTGGTGCCCTTTCCGACGAGGAGGTGACGGACGGAGATTCCGCGGGAGATCGGAGTGGAGACGAAGACCGAAGGACACGGATCGCTTGGTATAACTCTCTACCCATTCTCTTGATAGCTAGAATTAGGTTAATGGTTACGATCCGGGTATATTGTCCGCGGTAGCGCCGGTTAAAGTTAAGAAAAAAATTTGATTTCGCATTTTTGGCCTCGAGTAGAAGGCCGAGGCGCTGCCGTGGCGCAATATGGTATCAGAGCCACGCCATTAACCTAGTCTAGCTTGTACTAGTATGTTTAAAGCTTCGATCGAACAAAAATCCCAAAACCGCATTTTCATGTATATCAGTTTCTGTCGAAATTTTTTTAGCTCCAAAAATTTTTCAGGTTGTTGCAGAATGATGTACATGGAATTCTAAGAACACTGTGAAAATTTGGTAGTCTGATCCCTCCATACGACCGCGGAACCGCGGCCATAACCCCTATTTGGCCGCGGTTCCACCGCAGTATTGAGTCTTCACTTCACCAATTTTTTGCAGTGGGCTTTTGGGCTGAAAATGTGGGTTTTGGGATATTCTTTTTGGGCCCAGATTTTCTCTGAGTGCTACAGTAGTGCTTGGGGCCCACTTCGGTAAATTTGATCGATCGAGAATTTTAAACATATTAGTTCACAGTATTTACATTATATCTGCGACAGTGAATGTCATTTGATCGGTAAATCCTGTCTAACTGCTATAGCCCGGTTAGACGGATTTGCGAATGTGACATTCACGTTGATGTTCTGTATTTGTGCTGTGATGTTGCGGATCGGTCGTGGGGATAGCCTGGTTGCAGTGGTAGTACAGTTTTGTTTATATTTGTACATTTGATATTGTGGGGCGAGCGTCCGACATGTGGACTGCCGTCACTGCCTGTTTGTATTATTCTTTTGGGACACGACCGGGTCGAGGTCGATGTACCCGTTGTATGTACATTTTTACTTTCTGTACTAGGATTGCCCCATAGAGGGGTGCACGGGTAGCCGGGTTCTAGAGGGCAATGAGCCCGCATCTCATGGCATTGAGACGGAGGGGGCTTTACTCTAGAATTGGCGGGCTATTCGCCGCACTCGTAGGGGGTACAGGTTGACCCAGGAGGGGTGCCCAAGTTGTCGGATTCCGTGAAGTGCTGGGTGGTCCATTCACGTTGCTGAAGGGGGCTGCCTCGCTTCAGGTTTTGGCGGGTGACTTGCCGCGCCCGTAGGGGTCTAGGATTTTCATTGCACAGGTTATCCACACGACCAGGGGAACGTTGGGTTTCAGTAGCGGCTCTATGAAACCCGGGGATCCCAGATATCTGTATTGTTCTGTGATACTGGTTACATTTTTGTGATGTTGCATTTTATCACGCCTTGAGCGAAAATTATATATTATATATATACTAGTAGATGTTGTATATGTTTTGCATCCGCGCTAGTCCAGTCCCCGCTCTGTCGTTAGTTAAGTAACCTAACGGGTGATGACGGGACCCAGTGACGAATGCGGATGGCATATACGTGCATCATTATTTTCGTTCTTTTGTGGTGTGATCAATTGATGGGACTGCGTTGATTCGGATCAATGCAAGATAAACAAACCTATTCTGATGTTGTTGGAACATTTTTTTTCAAAAAGCTGTTATTGCAAAGGCGTTCTCTTTTGTTTTGCATCGTGGTATTCAGTTGGAATATCCTGCTCCTCAGTCGATGAGGCAAGGGCCGAGATCCCTTCACCGGGAGTGACCCCTTGGAAAGAAGTTTGCGTCAGGGCAATAACTTCACTATAGTCGTCTACTTTTGCTTTGCATCGTGGTATTCAGTTGGAATATCCTGCACCTCGTTCTACGGGGAAAGAGCCGAGATCCTTTCACCGGGAGTGACCTCTTTAGCAAAGGTTTTCGTCACTATATTTTTATAAAAGGTTATCCGGTTCCTTCAGCGATATCAAGTACATTACGTTAAAGGTTTTTCGCCAAAAACCAGCCGTAGCCCCCCGTCATTTCAGATTAGTATTGCTTAGTATTCGCGCTGCGTTTGTCGTTGCTATTCGCCGAGGCGTAGTGTGCGATAGCTCTGTAATGCTTTCTGTCTCATGGATATGTGGATTGGTTAGGATAGTTGTACGCCTTTGTTGATTATTCGTCAAGGGTTGTGCGGGTGGGTCTAACGCAATCAAGATAATGACGGGTTGAACTTGACTAGGACCTTTTGATTTGTTGATTATTCGTCAAGGTCACTTGGGTCCTAGGGGTAAAAACATACATCGGGAGTTTCTAAAGAAACTGAAACTTGCCAGGCATGCGCATACCTTCTGGAGTGTGATAACGTGAGTGGATTCCGTCACGTTATCATGCGATGATAGTTGGATCCCGATTCCCACTGATGAGTTGGTTTACTCCTCGGGTGATCCCGACTAATTCTTCTTTCAGGTTTGGGGAAGAATTTGACGTTAAAGTGATAACCATTCTGATCCAGGTTAGAGTGCACGCTGAGTGTTTCTTTTCTCTCTCTCTTTGGAAGCGACCATTGACCCGACCCTAGACTATGACTCAGTGACCAAGTTGACCAAACCTTCTTAAACACTGGCTTTTGGATTGTCAGAGTTGCATACCTCATTGCCACTCCTACTTTTACCCTTTTCTCCAGGACACCCCGTATTACTACGAACGTCTACTTCCATTGGACAAAACCATCGTATGGTTATATACGAACTCGAAGGAATTCGAGGATGGTTTCTGGTTCTGGAGAAAACGAATAGGACTATTCAGTTGTCTTTTCCTTTCACCTTTCTCTCATTACGAGTACACCTTGGTTTAGGAGATAGTACACCTATTACGCAAATTGATAGTCTTCTTCCAAACCATAGGCAGGTGCCGACCGGTAGGGAATAAAGAAAACCAATTAGCCAAAACGGTGTACAGAAGGTATTAAGTTAAGACAAAGAAAGGGATTAGTAAGAGGGCAATGTAAACTGCGACTGCTATTCACGACCGAACCAAGTATTTCTTCGCCAATCCTAAATCACCTTTGTATTTCTCCAGGACACTCCGTATCACTACGAAGATCCCAAGTTTATTGGATAATCCATCTTATGGTTATATACGAACTCGAAAGGAACTTGTTCCAGGTCGGGAATGGATCCTGATTCAGGAGAAATAGGAATAAGGTTCATTCGGTTGTCTTTTATCTTCACCTTCTCTCGCATTGCGAGTGTTCTTAGGACTAGGAAAGTACACCCATTATGCTTATTGGATAGTCTTCTTCCAAACCATAGGCTGGTGCCGATCGGTAGGGATGGAAGAAAACCATTTGGCCTAAAGGGGTGTACAGAAGGTAATGACTAAAGACATATAAAGAGATTTGGAGAGGTGGCAAAAAATTATACGGTTATAGTTGTGAATCTGGATAGTGGAAGAGGCATTACTAGGAATACCGGGATACCCCATCGAAACATTTCAATGTTTCAGTTTTACTGTGTACTGTTAAAAGAAAACTGATTTCCTAATTAATCCTTACTCCAGGGTATGTATTTACCAGGTATGATTCTCACATCTGTATGGTTTCACAGATGATGAGTGGGAGTAAGTTATTGGGAATTAGGTGATCATCCTCATTATATCGGAATTCGTTGTAATTGGTGATATTTGAGGAAGTCACCTGGGTTGTTTGCCGGACGGCAAATATTTGGTTTTGAATATCCGTTTTTATGCACCAATTTCAAATTGATATATCTGTACGTCTATTTTTATAGAGTGAGATATACCTTTTTGAAATTATGTCTATGACATTTACCTATATCAGTGGATGGTTAGGTAAGGAGTATTGAACAGCGGTGTAATTCTTCTTAACCATAAGTACAGTTTTCAACCTACGACACACAGTGAATGAGTTATTAGACTCAAGGGACTTGTACAATGTATTGTATATTGCCCAGTGTCCATTAGGACAGAGGGGTTGGTCCTCGTACTATATTCGGCTTACTTATGACTTCTCTAGTTTTTAGACAAGTGTTTCGTAGAAACACAAGGTCCGAATTTTGAGAAGTTATAGGTATATGAATAAAGTAGAGAACCAGCAGTTGCAAGTATCGGGATTCTTCAAGGTGATCGAAGATGTAGATACTTGTGTATGGTATTCAGTTGATTGTAATGATTAAGAGGGCTTGCTTCTCTTTCAGGTTACTGATAATTGGAAGCACTCCTAAGTTGAGTAATACTGATCGGCCTTTTTTTCCATTTAGTTGACATGCACTGGAGACAGCTGCATGTTTTGAATCTGGTTCAATTAAATCAGTGCCTCTGTTTCTGTATTGGATATAGAACAGTTCATATCTTAACGATGTTAAGGTACGGGGAGTTGTCCGGCTTATGCTTAAAACCAGACTCTGGATAACTCAAGGCACGTTTCTGTAATGGCTGTTCGTGGATTGACCCGGGCTATGACGAGGGTTGACTTTCTACCATCTGGAAGATCAATAGTGATATTTTTCTTGACTCGCCACATTTTAAAAGAAATGGATTTTTTCAGAAAACAGTAGTGGGAGTATGGTAGAACTGGAAGTGATTCCAGAACCGCAAACGATTACTGAAGATTTGATAAGAACCTAAAGATTCAATCTGATTTGACATTCCATTGGCCACTCCGCAGATAAAGTGGGTAACCTCAGGCACCCGAGAGGTACTTCGGTATGCTCAAGGACGGTGGCAGGGAGGTTCTTGTTTACCCAGACTTGCCATTGCTGTTGTTCCGGACTGTGAGACCCGGCAGGAGGATGAGTATAGCGTCATTCTAAACTGGCTTTAGAAGTGTACGTCTATATGACTCTTCCAGAGGGTTGTCGTAGTCAGTGGGAGCAATGGAAGCACAGTGGGCAAGAGGCTTATGTCTATAGACTTAAGCAGATATAGCAGAGATAGATCATCTATTTCTGATGTGACAGTCATAGGTTTGACTTCATCAGAATAGGGGATGGATCTGTTAAGAAGGTAGTAGGGTGTGATGTCCTGGTATTAGGATGACACACACAGAGTAGGAAGTGAAATTCCTACACTACGATCGGTTATTCTTTGGTTGTCACACAGTGGTTTCTCCACATAGGACTTGGATATTATATCAGACATTTTGGTTACTGGATCTATGGTTTTAGATCTAGATTTGGGTGGTTTCCCAATTTGGGTACTTTGACAGCATTCTATGAGTATTTAGAATGGACGACTCCTGGCACGGTAGTGTACCTGCAGGTGATGGAGTCACCCTCTCTAAAGGTGTCTTATAGACTAAAGTAGAGAGGGATGTGCATGATTGGCAGATTACTTGCTTAGGCAATTGAGTCAATCATGAGATGTCAAGTACCACAGCAGATGTTGTTCTTGCAGTAGATGCAATAAGTTGATATTAATCCAATCCTGGAGAAATGATCGGAAGCAGTTTTAGGACATAAATGCGTGTTCTCGGGATTTGATAACGGCATTCTCCTTCGGGAGACAGTTATCATTCCAGACTTCCAAGGTGATCTGGATGGCAGAGTGGCTGTCAGAGTTATAGTTTTCTCTCTGACAAGGGGCAGTATTTTGGACAGGTGGTCCAGGTGGATACTGAGGGAAAGGCATGGCGCAGGATACTGATTAAGTTCAGTTGACGATACAGTCTAAGAAGTTTGGATTTGGAGTTCATTTATGAGCTAGGTCCCATCAGACATCCAGACACATTCTAAGACAGGTATTGCTCATTTCGGGAGATGGCTTTCTCCGCGAACTTGAGATAAAGAGAGACATAGAAAGAAACACCATAGTGGATCCACTCACTGAGGCTATTCCTCGAACACAATAGTTTCTCAAACGAGCTTTGTGAGACTAACTAGTAGAGGAGTTGGGTGTTCGGTATCACACGGGCTGTGAGTATGCGACATCGCAATAATTAGCCTTGAGTGCAAGTGGGAGATTGTTGGAGATAGTGCCCTCAGAGTCAATTATTGGATCACAGGCACGTGATCGCAATGATTGAGGGAGGACCTATCCCGGTAGGACAGTCTTACTCAAGATGATAGTATGCTATCTGGTTTATCCTTATCATCGTGTACTGCTTTAGGTGACCTTACGAGTCGCTATTACACGTTGATAGAGCCCCTAGGATTCTTGCTTGACTACCAGCAGTATGAGGGCTATCATATACGTGAGAGCTGGAGTCTATAAGCACATCCTTAAAAGGTCCCTAGTCGTGGGAGTTTCGAGACTGGGCATCGATACTCCATTAGTAGACTAGTGTATACAGTCGAGACCCCGACGAGGGACGGTGGCCAGTCTCACAAGCCACTGGTGTCAGTTGGTTCACCTAAGATGTATACAGATGCTCATTGGGTTATGAGTACACCGGACAGGACTCGCCGGGAACCTGCTAGTTGGGATTATACCAGACGTCAGATAGCAGTTCCCTGGTGACATGTGTACATGTTAGTTCATCGACCTGAGATCGTCATTTGTCTCGTGAGAGTTCCCACTGTACTTTGATTACTACCCTACCACGGCTCAAAGGAGTCGTGCAAACAGGTTTTAGTTGGGTAGAGTCCCGAGCCACATGGAGGCAGTGAGCGGATCTGCAGGGGTTCGTCTCTCCCGGTATTAGGGGTGAGGTCGCGCTGTGTCTAGGAGAGCCATTACACAAAGCCCTCGGCCGAGGCAGGAGATTTACTGGTAGGTATTCCAGTAGTATCTCAGGGTGTTCTGGGCTTCACTCCGACACGACTTGTACCGCTTTTGGGGGTCTGACTTTTACCAACCCCCTAGGCCTGCCATGCAATACTCATAGACGAACGGACCGGACTATACGGATATTGTCACTGATAGACTCAGTAGGGTGTCAGGATGAGTTCGCTCATCGACGTCCCTTTTGGTCAGTAGCTGGTAGCCCGTCACGTATGGCTAATACCTCTGACGTGCTAGTGGTTAAATCCACAGCCATAGTATTGACGAGTCTTTAGAGTCCCCCACACAGACAGTTACTCAAGTTTTCGGGCGAAACGCTGTAGAGACCGTATGGAGATATGGCAGGGTTCGATCAGATACGTGCGGTATTGCACGGATCGTGATCGGACGGATTTTACTAGCCGGCTTTGGTTTAAGCCGGATCCTAGTATTAGACAGTGTAGATTTTGTCTCTTTGCATTTGTATTCAGTGGGAATACAAATGCGGGCATGTATATGCAGTAGCGGGGTTTTCCTGTAATTTATTACGGGATCAATTTTCTGAAGTTGCCAGTTTGCATTCCGTTCCGGCTGATTTTCCTTTGTTCCTTCACGGCCGAACTTTCCGATGGAGGGGGTTATTTGCAAGTTTGCAAATAACTTATTGTGGAGGGGTTTCTTGCTTTTGTGGCATTATGAAGGGTTAAGCACCTTTGCTTTTTCATGATGGCTTGCTTTGTTGAGATTAGAAAGGATTAGGATGGATTTGATGTTGATATGATATTGTTATCAAAACTTTTTGCTTATGGTCACCCATTCTCTTTTCCTACACTCACCTTCCTTCATGTTTTGAGTTTTTCCCGCCACCATTTTGAGATATGAGGGTCCGGCCACATATTGGGGGGGAATGGGAGAGGTTCATTTTGATGTGTAGCATATTTCCTCATCTCATTTCTTTGCAAGAAAGTGATGGCTCCATTTTTCCAAAGTTCATTTTCTTCCTACACCTCCACATCCATGGAAACTTCACAAACCCCAAAGAGACAAGCCTCTACACTACAACCTACAGTACCCTTTGACGCGTTGGCTAGCCAACTTCGCGCCCGAGTTGCCTTGGTCCAGAGGTGGGAGCCCGTAAAAGAATCCGGCTACGTGGTGCCCTTTCCGACGAGGAGGTGACGGACGGAGATTCCACGGGAGATCGGAGTGGAGACGAAGACCGAAGGACACGGATCGCTTGGGATAACTCTCTACCCATTCTCTTGATAGCTAGAATTAGGTTAATGGTTACGATCCGGGTATATTGTCCGCGGTAGCGCCGGTTAAAGTTAATAAAAAATTTTGATTCCGCATTTTTGGCCTCGAGTAGAAGGCCGGGGCGCTGCCGTGGCGCAACAACACTAGCAATCCTTCACGAAACGGCGGTAAAAACCTGCTAAGCCCAAAAATCTGCGGACCTCCGTCCCGTACACAAGTCTGGGCCAAATCTGTACGGCCTCGATCTTCCTCGGGACCACACGAAAACTGTCTCCCGTAACTACAAGAACTAGGAGTCAACACAATCATGTTGCGCCACGGCAGCGCCCCGGCCGTCTTACTCGAGGCCAAATTGCGGAATCAAAATTTTTCCTTACTCGGAAACCGGCGCTACCGCGGACAAAGAAAACCCGGATCGTTAACCATTAACCTACGCTAGCTAACAAGAGATGGGAAGAGAAGTATACCAAGAGATCCGGTCCTCCGGTCTTCTCATCATCGCCCCGATCTCCCGCGGAAAGTGTAGTCTCCATATCGTCGCCTCCTCGCCGGAAAGGGCACCACATCGCCTTCGTCTTTTACGGGCTCCCGCCTCAATACCGAGGCAACTCGAGCATGAAGCCGGCAACTCGACATGCTCAAGATATGCTGTAGAATGTGTAGTAGATCATGCTAGTCTCATTTGGGGTTTGTTGCCTCTGGATGGAGGAATGAGAAGAAGGAAAATATATGGTGCTTTCATTTTTCCTTGCATGAAGATATGAGATGAAGAAAAATGTGTCATGCCAAAAAGAAATTTTCTCTCATCCCCTCACTCAAGTGGCCGGCCATCTTTTTTTGGAATGGTGGAGGGAGAAACAATATGTAGTATGAAGGGAGGTGATGGTAGGAAGGAGAGAGGAGGTGACCACATCAAGAGACCAATAAACATACAACCATGCTTATTACTTTAACCCATTCCTATCTCATAAATGCACCAATAAAGCAAGTGATGGTGTAAAAAGATATGAAGCTATCATAATCAACACAATTGCATAAAACCCCTCCACAAAGTGTAATTTGCAAAACTGCAAATTACCCCCTCCATCGGAAAAGTCCGGCCGGGAAAGAACAAAGGAAAACCGGCCGGAACGGAATGCAAACTGGCAACTCCAGAAAACTGGTCCCGTAATAAATTACAGGAAAAACCCCGATACTGTGCATACACACCCGCATCTGTATTCCGACCGGATACAAATGCAATGAGACAAAATCTACACTGTACTAAACTAGTACCGGCTTAAACCAAAGCCGGCTAGTATAATCCGTTCGATCCTGATCCGTGCAATACCGCACGTATCTGATCGAACCCTGCCATATAACTATACGGCCACTAGTACAAAACTGTCCGATCCTGATCCGTGCAATACCGCACGTATCTGATCGGACCCTGCCATATCTCCATACGGCCTCTACAGCGTTTCGCCCGAAAGCTTGAGTAACTGAAAGTGTGGTGGACTCTAAAGACTCGTCAATACTATGGCTGTGGATTTAACCACTGGCACGTCAGAGGTATAAGCCAATACGTGACGGGCCACCAGCTATTGACCAAAAGGGACGTCGATGAGGAAGCTCACCCCGACACCCTACTGAGCCTGTCAGTGACAATATCCGTACAGTCCGGTCCGTTCGTCTATGAGTATCGCATGGCGGGCCTAGGGGGTTGGTAAAAGTCAGACCCCCAAAAGCGGTACAAGTCGTGTCGGAGTGTAGCCCAGAACGCCCTGAGATACTACTGGAATACCTACCAGTAAATCTCCTGCCTCGGCCGAGGGCTTTGCGTAATGGCTCTCCTAGACACAGCGCGACCTCACCCCCAATACCGGGAGAGACGAACCCCTGCAGATCCGCTCACTGCCTCCATGTGGCTCGGGACTGTACCCAACTAAAACCTGTTTGCACGACTCCTTTGAGCCGTGGTAGGGTAGTAATCAAAGCACAGTGGGAACTCACACGAGACAAATGACGATCTCAGGTCGATGAACTAACCTGTACACATGTCACCTGGGAACTGCTATCTGACATCTGGTACAAGACCAACTAGCAGGTTCCCGGCGAGTCCTGTCCGGTGTACTCATAACCCAATGAGCACCTGTATACATCTTAGGTGAACCAACTGACACCAGTGGCTTGTGAGACCGGCCACCGCCCCTCGTCGGGGTCTCGACTGTATACACTAGTCTACTAATGGAGTATCGATGCCCTGTCTCGAAACTCCCACGACTAGGGACCTTTTAAGGATGTGCTTATAGACTACCAGCTCCCACGTATATGATCGCCATCATACTGCTGGTGGTCAAGCAAGAATCCTAGGGGCGCTATCAACGTGTAATAGCGACATGTCAGGTCACCTAAAGCAGTACACGATGATAAAGATAAACCAGATAGCATACTATCATCTCGAGTAAGACTGTCCTACCGGGATAGGTCCTCCCTCAATCATTGCAATCACGTGCCTGTGATCCAATAATTGACTCTGAGGGCACTATCTCCAACAATCTCCCACTTGCACTCAAGGCTAATTATTGCGATGTCGCATACTCACAGCCCGTGTGATACCGAACACCCAACTCCTCTACTAGTCAGTCTCACAAAGCTCTTTTGTGAAACTATTGCGTTCGAGGAATAGCCTCAGTGAGTGGATCCACTGTGAAGTTTCTTTCTATGTCTCTCTATATCTCAAGTTCGCGGAGAAAACCATCTCCCGAAATGAGCAATACCTGTCTTAGAATGTCTGGATGTCTGATGGGACCTAGTTCATAAATGAACTCCAAATCCAAACTTCTTAGACTGTATCATCAACTGAACTTAATCAGTATCCTGCGCCATGCCGCCCTCAGTATTGCCTTGGACCACCTGTCCAAAATACTGCCCCTCGTCAGAGGGAGAACTATAACTCTGACAACCTCCTTGTCGTCCATGTCACCTTGGAAGCCTGGAGTGATAACCGTCTCCTATAAGAGGCAGCTGTTATCATATCCCTAGAACATTCACTTATGTTCTAAAACTGCTTCCTACTATTCCTCCAGGATTGGATCAATATCATCTTATTGCATCTAGTGCAAGAACAACATCTGGTGTGGTACTTGACATCTCATGATTGACTCAATTGCCTAAGCAAGTGATCTGTCAATCATGCGTATCCCTCTCCCCTTTAGTCTATAAGACACCTTTAGAGAGGGTGACTCCATTACCTGCAGGTACACTACCATGCCAGGAGTCGTCCATTCTAAATACTCTTAGAATGCTGTCAAGGTACCCTGATTGGGAAACCACCCAAATCTAGATCTAAAACCATAGATCTAGTAACCAGTATGTCTGATATAATATCCAAGTCCCTTGTGGAGAAACCACTGTGTGACGACCTCAGTATAACCGATCGTAGTATAGGAATATCACTTCCTACTACCTTCTCAACAGATCCATCCCCTATTCTGATGACGTCAAACCCATGACTGTCACATCAGAAGCAGATGATCTTACTCCGCTATATCTGCTTTAGTCTATAAATAGACATAAGCACAAAGTCCACCAATGCTTCCGCTGCTCCCACTGACTACGACAACCCTCTGCCAGAGTCATATAGACGTGCACTTCTAAAGCTAGTTTAGAACGACGCTATACTCATCCTCCTGCCGGGTCTCGCAGCCTGGAACAACAACAATGGCAAGTGTGGGTAAACAAGAACTTCCCTGTCACCGTCATTGAGGCTACCGGAGTACCTCTCGGGTGCCTGAAGTTACCCACCTTATCTGTGGAGTGGCCAATGGAATGTCAAATCAGATTGAATCTTTAGGTTCCTTATCAAATCTTCAGTAATCGTTTGTGGTTCTGGAATCACTTCCAGTTCTACCATACTCCCACTACTTTTTCTGAAAAAATCCATTTTTAATAAAAACTGTGGCGAGTCTAGAACAATATTGCTATTGTTCATCCAGATGGTAGAAAATCAACCCTCGTCATAGCCTGGGTCAACCCACAAACAGCCATTACAGAAACGTGCCTTGAGTTATCCGGAGTCTGGTTTTAAGCATAAGCCGGACAACTCCCCGTACCTTAACATCGTTAAGATATGAACTGTTCTATATCCAATATAGAACCAGAGGCACTGATTCAATTGAACCAGATTCAAATCATGCAACTGTCTCCAGTGCATGTCAACTAAATGGAAGGAGGTCGATCAGCGTTACTCAACTTAGGAATGCTTCCAATTATGAGTAACCTGAAAGAGAAGCAATCTGTCTTTATCATTACTATCAACTGAATATCATACACAAGTATCTACATCTTCGATCTCTTTGAAGAATCCCGATACTTGCTACACCTGGTACTCTACTCTATTCAAATACCTATAACTCCTCAAAACTTAGACCTTGTGTTTCCTCGAAGCACATGTCTAAGAACTAGAGAAGTTAAAAGTAAACAGAATATAGTATGAGGACCAACCCCTCTGTCCTAATGGACACTGGACAACATACAATACTCTGTATAAGTCCGCTGAGTCTAACAACTCTTTCACTGTGCGTCGTAGGTTGAAAACTGTACTTATGGTTAAGAAGAATTACACCGCTGTTCAATGCTCCTTACCTAACCATCCACTGATATAGGTAAATGTCATCGACATAATATCAAAAAGGCATATCTCACTCTATGAAAATAGACATACAGATATATCAATTTGAAATTGGTGCATAACCGCGGATATTCAAAACCAAATAATTGCCGACCGGCAAACAACCCAGGTGACTTCCTCAAATATCACCGATTACAACGAATCCCGATATAATGAGGATGATCACCCAATTCCCAATAACTTACTCCCACTCATCATTTGTAAAACCATACAGATGTGAGAATCATACCTGGTAAATACATACCCTGGAATAAGTGTCTAATCGGGAAATCAGTTTTCTTTTAACATTACACAGTGAAACTGAAACATTGAAATGTTTCGATGGGGTATCCTGGTATTCCTAGTAATGCCTCTACCATTATCCAGATTCACAACTGTAACCGTATATCTCTTTGCCATCTTTCTAATCCCTTTCTGTGTCTTTAGTTATTACCTTCTGTACACCCCTTTAGGCCAAATGGTTTTCTTCCTTCCCTACCGTTCGGCACCAGCCTATGGTTTGGAAGAAGACTATCCAAAAGGCATAAAGGGTGTACTGTCCTAATCCTAGGAACACTCGCAATGCGAGAGAAGGTGAAGATAAAAGACACCTGAATGTACTTTATTCCTATTTCTCCTGAACCAGAATCCATCCCCGAACTGGAACAAGTTCCTTTCGAGTTCGTATATAACCATACGATGGAGTATCCAATAAACTGTGGATCTTCGTAGTGATACGGAGTGTCCTGGAGAAATACAAAGGTGATTTAGGATTGGCGAAGAAATACTTGGTTTGGTCGTGAATATCAGTCGCAATTTACTTTGCCCTTCTACTAATCCCTTTCTTTGTCTGAACTTAATACCTTCTGTACACCGTTTAGGTTAACTGGTTTTCTTCATTCCCTACCGGTCGGCACCAGCCTATGGTTTGGAAGAAGACTATCCAATTTACGTAATAGGTGTACTACTCCTAAACCAAGGAGTACTCGCAACGAGAGAAGGTGAAAAGAAAAGACAACTGAATAATCCTATTCGTTTTCTCCAGAACCAGAAACCATCCTCGAAGTCCTTCGAGTTCGTATATAACCATACGATGGTTTTGTCCAATGGAAGTGGACGTTCGTAGTAATACGGGGTGTCCTGGAGAAAAGGGTAAAAGTAGGAGTGGCAACGAGGTCTGCAACTCTGACAGTCCAAAAGCCAGTGTTAAGAAGGTTCGGTCAACTTGGTCACTGAGTCATAGTCCAGGGTCGGGTCAATGGTCGCTGCCAGAGAGAGAGAAAAGAAACACTCAGCGTGCACTCTAACCTAGATCAGAATGGTTATCACTTTATCTAATCTGGAAACCTCCCACTGTACCTCAAATTCTCCTCCAAACCTTAAAGAAGAATTAGTCGGGATCACCCGAGGAGTAAACCAACTCATCAGTGGGAATCGGGATCCAACTATCATCGCATGATAACGTGACGGAATCCACTCACGTCACCACACTCCAGAAGGTATGCGCATACCTGGCAAGTTTCAGTTCTTTTGAAACTCCCGATGTGATTTTTACCCCTAGGACTCAAGTGACCTTGACGGAGTCAACAAATCAAAGAGTCCTAGTCAAGTTCAACCCGTCATTATCTGGATTGCATTAAACCCACCCGTACGTGCCCTTGACGGAGTCAACAAGGCCGCACGACTGTCCTAACCAATCCCACTTATGCAACAAACAAGCACCACTTAGCTACCGTACACTACGCCTTGACGGAGTCAACAAACGCAGCACGAATACTAAATAATACCCATAAGAAATGACGGAGGGCTACGAATGGTTTTTGGCGAAAAACCTTTAACGTAATGAACTTGATATCGTTGAAGGAACTGCATAGCCTTTTTAGAAAATATAGTGACGAAAACCTTTACTAAAGAGGTCACTCCCGGTGAAGGGATCTCGGCTCTTTCCCCGTAGAATGAGGTGCAGGATATTCCAACTGAATACCACGATGCAAAGCAAAAGTAATCGGCTATAGTGAAGTTAATGCCCTGACGCAAACTTCTGTCCAAGGGGTCACTCCCGGTGAAGGGATCTCGGCCCTTGCCTCGTCGACTGAGGAGCAGGATATTCCAAATGAATACCACGATGCAAAACAAAAGTGAACGTCCTTGCAATAACAGTCTTTTGAAAAATGTTCCAACAACATCAGAATAGGTTTGTTTAAACTAGCATTGATCCGAATCAATGCAGTCCCATCAATTGATCACACCACAAAGAACGAAAATTATACTGACGTACGTATATGCCACCCGCATTCGCCACTGGGTCCCGTCATCACCCGTTAGGTTAGCTAACTAACGGCAGAGCGGGGACTGGACTAGCGCGGATGTAAAAAATATACAACATCTACTAATATATAAACCAATATATAGTATTTCGCTCAAGGCGTGAATAAAAAGCAACATCACAGAAATGTACAGCATCACAGAACAATACAGATATCTGGAAGCCCCGGGTTTCACAGAGCCGCTGCTGAAACCCGACGTTCCCCTGGTCGTGTAGATAGCCTGTGCAATGAAATCCTAGACCCCTACGGGCGCGGCAAGTCACCCGCCAAAACCTGAAGCGAGGCAGCCCCCTCCAGCACCGTGAATGGACCACCCAGCACTTCACGGAATCCGGTAACTAGGGCACCCCTCCTGGGTCAACCTGTACCCCCTACGAGTGCGGCGAATAGTCCGCCAATCCTGGACTGAAGCCCCCTCCGTCTCAATGCCATGAGATGCGGGCCCGTTGCCCCCTAGAACCCGGCTATCCGTGCATCCCTCCGCGGGGTAATCCTAGTACAGAAAGTAAAATATACATACACCGGGTACATCGACCGCAACCAGGTCGTGCCCCAAAAGAATAATACAAACGGCAGTGACGGCAGTCCACATGTCGGACGCTCGCCCCGCAATATCAAATGTACATATACAACAAAACTGTACTAGCATTGCATCCAGGCTATCCCCCACGACCGATCCGCAACATCACAGCATAAACATAGAACATCAACGTGAAATCACGTTCGCAAATCCGTCTAACCGGGCTATAGCAGTTAGACCGGATTTACCGATCGAGTGACATTCACGGTCGCAGATATAATGTAAATACTGTGAAATAATGTGTTTAAAATATCCGATCGATCAAATAATTAACAAGTGGGCCCCAAAAGAAAACTGTAGCACTCACAGAAATAACTGGCCCAATTTTAATATCCCAAAAGCCCTATTTTCATCCCATAAGACAACTGAAGAAAAATGACCAAGTGGGCCCACCATAGTGCGGCGGAAGAGCGGCAGAAAGGGGGGTATTGCCGCGCTTCCGCGCTCCAAGTAAGGGTTCACTTTGTCGTTTTTCTCCAGAGTTCATAGAACACCCTGCACATCTTTCTGAGACCACCTGAAAATTTTTAGACACCAAAAAATTTCAACAGAAACTGATGTGAACTAAAATACGGTTTTTGAGATTTTGGTCGATCGGATAAGTAAAACGCATTAGAACAAGCTAGATAAGGTTAATGGCATGGCTCTGATACCATGTTGCGCCACGGCAGCGCCCCGGCCGTCTTACTCGAGGCCAAATTGCGGAATCAAAATTTTTCCTTACTCGGAAACCGGCGCTACCGCGGACAAAGAAAACCCGGATCGTTAACCATTAACCTACGCTAGCTAACAAGAGATGGGAAGAGAAGTATACCAAGAGATCCGGTCCTCCGGTCTTCTCATCATCGCCCCGATCTCCCGCGGAAAGTGTAGTCTCCATATCGTCGCCTCCTCGCCGGAAAGGGCACCACATCGCCTTCGTCTTTTACGGGCTCCCGCCTCAATACCGAGGCAACTCGAGCATGAAGCCGGCAACTCGACATGCTCAAGATATGCTGTAGAATGTGTAGTAGATCATGCTAGTCTCATTTGGGGTTTGTTGCCTCTGGATGGAGGAATGAGAAGAAGGAAAATATATGGTGCTTTCATTTTTCCTTGCATGAAGATATGAGATGAAGAAAAATGTGTCATGCCAAAAAGAAATTTTCTCTCATCCCCTCACTCAAGTGGCCGGCCATCTTTTTTTGGAATGGTGGAGGGAGAAACAATATGTAGTATGAAGGGAGGTGATGGTAGGAAGGAGAGAGGAGGTGACCACATCAAGAGACCAATAAACATACAACCATGCTTATTACTTTAACCCATTCCTATCTCATAAATGCACCAATAAAGCAAGTGATGGTGTAAAAAGATATGAAGCTATCATAATCAACACAATTGCATAAAACCCCTCCACAAAGTGTAATTTGCAAAACTGCAAATTACCCCCTCCATCGGAAAAGTCCGGCCGGGAAAGAACAAAGGAAAACCGGCCGGAACGGAATGCAAACTGGCAACTCCAGAAAACTGGTCCCGTAATAAATTACAGGAAAACCCCGATACTGTGCATACACACCCGCATCTGTATTCCGACCGGATACAAATGCAATGAGACAAAATCTACACTGTACTAAACTAGTACCGGCTTAAACCAAAGCCGGCTAGTATAATCCGTTCGATCCTGATCCGTGCAATACCGCACGTATCTGATCGAACCCTGCCATATAACTATACGGCCACTAGTACAAAACTGTCCGATCCTGATCCGTGCAATACCGCACGTATCTGATCGGACCCTGCCATATCTCCATACGGCCTCTACAGCGTTTCGCCCGAAAGCTTGAGTAACTGAAAGTGTGGTGGACTCTAAAGACTCGTCAATACTATGGCTGTGGATTTAACCACTGGCACGTCAGAGGTATAAGCCAATACGTGACGGGCCACCAGCTATTGACCAAAAGGGACGTCGATGAGGAAGCTCACCCCGACACCCTACTGAGCCTGTCAGTGACAATATCCGTACAGTCCGGTCCGTTCGTCTATGAGTATCGCATGGCGGGCCTAGGGGGTTGGTAAAAGTCAGACCCCCAAAAGCGGTACAAGTCGTGTCGGAGTGTAGCCCAGAACGCCCTGAGATACTACTGGAATACCTACCAGTAAATCTCCTGCCTCGGCCGAGGGCTTTGCGTAATGGCTCTCCTAGACACAGCGCGACCTCACCCCCAATACCGGGAGAGACGAACCCCTGCAGATCCGCTCACTGCCTCCATGTGGCTCGGGACTGTACCCAACTAAAACCTGTTTGCACGACTCCTTTGAGCCGTGGTAGGGTAGTAATCAAAGCACAGTGGGAACTCACACGAGACAAATGACGATCTCAGGTCGATGAACTAACCTGTACACATGTCACCTGGGAACTGCTATCTGACATCTGGTACAAGACCAACTAGCAGGTTCCCGGCGAGTCCTGTCCGGTGTACTCATAACCCAATGAGCACCTGTATACATCTTAGGTGAACCAACTGACACCAGTGGCTTGTGAGACCGGCCACCGCCCCTCGTCGGGGTCTCGACTGTATACACTAGTCTACTAATGGAGTATCGATGCCCTGTCTCGAAACTCCCACGACTAGGGACCTTTTAAGGATGTGCTTATAGACTACCAGCTCCCACGTATATGATCGCCATCATACTGCTGGTGGTCAAGCAAGAATCCTAGGGGCTCTATCAACGTGTAATAGCGACATGTCAGGTCACCTAAAGCAGTACACGATGATAAAGATAAACCAGATAGCATACTATCATCTCGAGTAAGACTGTCCTACCGGGATAGGTCCTCCCTCAATCATTGCAATCACGTGCCTGTGATCCAATAATTGACTCTGAGGGCACTATCTCCAACAAATCAAGCCTGAAGGAACACTCCGAGAATTTAGCAAACCGCTGGGGCTCTCCCTATCTCTGCAAAACAAATCCTCAAGTGCTGCTCCTGTTCCTCACGACACATTGGAATAGACCAGAATGTCTTCAATGACACAACAATAAACTGGTCGAGGAACGGCCTGAAGAAATCTGGTTCATCACATCCACGAATGCTGCTAGGGCATTGGTGAGTCCAACGACACCACCAAAACACATACTACCCATAGCACGCACAAAAGCAGTCTTCAGAATGTCATCACTCCGAACCCGCAATAATGATGACCTGATCCCAAACAAACTTAGAAAAAGTCTCGTGCTTTGGAGCCGATCGAAGAAATCGTCAATGCGAGGTAAAGGGTACCTATCCGCACCGCAACCTGGTTCAATTGACGATCCATAAATACACAACCTCAACTGCCGTCCTTCTCCTGATGAACAGAATAGGAGCTCCCCAACGCGAAACACTCAGACGCACACGCCCCAACAAACAACTCTGCAGCTGATCCTTAAGCTCCCTAAGCTCCGCCAGCTCATCTGGAACAACGTCGGAAAACTCTCGTACGGTAGGAACCCAGTCCAACAAACCCACTGTGGCTCCTATATCATGAATGAACGCCAAGAATCCTCGACATCCTTTCCTCAAAAGCCGACTAGCGAAAAAGGCTGAATTCAAGCTGTGAGAGGCGGCACCTCTGCCCCCCTGCACAAACGAGAACTGACTCGCCGGGAAAACAAAACCTGACTGTTTTCTCGCGACAGTCTACAGACGCCTAGTACGTAGCTAACCAGTTCGTGCCCAGGAGAACGTCAAATCCAACATCTCTAGAAGGATCACAACGACGGATGAAACTTTATCTCCTACCCGATTGGCACATGACTGAAACACGTGTCGCGCAACAAAAGAATCGCTGAAAGAAGTTAACACAACAACGGCGAATCTAGCTAACACGACTCTCGTCCCAACCACAGCACAAAGTGTGTAAAACAAACAAGTACATCAAAAGAACATACGAATTTAGAATACCTGAAAACTCTGCATTGGATGCCCGCGTATCCCGATGAGTAGAAGCAAACTCTCGTGTCGATCCTCTACCCGCAACTGGCTGAAATCCTCCTCTGCTAACCTGTCCCTTCTGAGCAAACCCTTCGTGACTACAACCTCTCCGAGGTTGAGTTTGACGCGGTGCTAAGGAACAATTCCTGATGAGGTGATGAAGGCTCCCGCACCAGAAACATCCACACGATGACTGCTGACCTTCCTAGGAATGTGAGCTGAATGACTGTCCTCGTCCCAAGCCTCTGCTACTCCCGCGACGGTCACAAAATCTGTCTCGGCGACTACGCCTTTGTCTCTGGGCTGGTACACCGGTATGAGTCCTCCACTGTGTTAGTGTATATGCCCTAGAGGCCATTACTGTATCATACTAGTATGTATATTACTTGATGGAAGCTTGGGATATTCACAGTTGTACAGACAATCTTGCTCGATATAGTAGTATGCTACTTGGTTTGTTTCTGCTTTAATGTGTACGTGTGTGTTTCTTTATTATATCACCTATATGCATTAGTAGAGCCCTTAGGATCTTTGCTTGATTACCGGCGTTGTGATGGCGATCACACTCGTGGGGGCTGGGTAATCCACAAGCACATCCTTATACACGTCCCTAGTCGTGGGATTATCGAGACAGGGCATCGATACTCCGGAGTAGACTAGCGTATGCGCTTCTCATCCCAGCACGAGAGACGGACTGTCCCACAGCCGTCAGTATGCCGTACTTGAGATAGTATGCGGGTGCTCGTTAGGTTATGAGTACACTGGACAGGACTCGTCGGGAACTGATGGTTGGTATTATACCTATCGTCAGTTATCAGTTCCCAGGTGACATGAGTACAGCTTAGTCCGCTGACTTGACACTGTCACTTCGCCTCGAGTGTGTTCCCACTGTTCTTTGATTACTACCCTACCACGGCTCTACTGAGTCGTGCAAACAGGTAATAGTTGGGTGCAGTCCCGAAGCACTTCGAGGCAGTGACGGTTAGACAGGATTCGTCTCTCCCGGTATTGGGGGTTGACATCGCGCTGTGTCTAGGAGAGCCATTACACGAGTAGTCCCTGGCCAGGGCAAGCGAGATATACTGGTAGGTTTCCAGTGTTATCTCAGGGTGTAATGGGCTTCACTCCGACACGACTTGTACCGCTATTAGGGGACTGACGTTTACCGCCCCCCTAGGCCCGCCATGCGATGTATCAGACGAACAGACCGGATTGTACGGAGATTGTCACATACAGGCTCAGTAGGAGTTCGGATGGGTTCACCTCATCGGCCTTCTTATTGATATCTACCTGGGGACCGTTACGTACAGCTAGTGCCACTTGCGGTCTGTGGTTAAACCCACTGCCAGCGTAGTGTCGAGTCTTTAGAGTCCCACACAGAGAGTTTCCCTGCACTGAGGGAAACGTGTAGAGGCCGTATGGTTTTACGGCAGGGCTGCGATCACTTATGTACACTTGTGTGCGTGTGGTGTTCGGGCAGGCAGTACTAGTGGGCTTTGTTTTAAGCCGGATCCTAGTATTGCACGGATGGAATTGTTTTGTCTTTTGTGCATCAGCATTCTACGGGATGCGGATGCAGGTGTGTGTGCACAGTTTTCCGGAGCGATGAAGGAGGAGGTGCCTCATCAGGGTTTTGGCAATTGGTTCGGCCAAAACCATTATGTGGCAGGCTCATTAGGGTTTTGACAGTTCGTTTGATCAAAACCATTATGAGCCACGGACATCATTTGCTAATCCTTTTAGTGATAATTTTATGATGGCTAATTGCATTGACCATTTGACCTCGTTGACCTCTCTTGACTTTGTTGACCGGTTGACCGTGTTGACCATTGACTTTCAAGAGGGATCTACACTCTTCTTTTCTTTTTCTTTTGGATTATGATAATGGTCATTTCAATGTAGCCATCAACTTTATCTTGATAGGATTTGTAATGATGGTTTTAGTGCATTATTGGAACCATGGTTAATTTCTTTAGTTCATAATTTCTTTCTCATTCTCTCTCTTGCTATTTCAAGTGAGAAGAAAAAGAAATGAACCATGGTTGCTAGCTCCTCCTTCTTCTTCCTCCTCTTGATTCATCTTTTGATCTCATGTGTTGAGAGATAAAGATCCCACAAAGACAAAACCATCCCTTTATCACTTCTACACAATCTAGGGCTTCTAGATTAGCAATCTCTTTGCCCTAGTTACCTCGGCTCGAGGTGGAGCTCGGTGTACATCTCTCGGGTGGATCGTCTTCGACTCAAGGAGGCCGCGGAGGTGACCAAAGTCCGGATCAAGCCTCGGAGCAAGCAAGGAGAAGAACAACAAGAAGAGAAGGATTTCAAGTTGAGGTATAACCCCTAACCGAGTAGATAAATCTCTAGTTAGGATGCTAATGTATTGTTTAGCAAAGATCCGGCTTTTACGGTCCATGTTACCATGTCCAGAAAATTTTTTGTTTTACCGTTTCCGCAACCCCGAAAGTACCGTGAGAGGTAACGTGGACCTAACAGTGGTATCAGAGCCTAACTAAACACACCCTAGCATGTTAGCAAAGTATTTAGAATTTCGACCGAACGAAAAAACCGAAAAACACCCCGGAAACCCTGAGTTTCTGCCGTTTTTTTTCTGCTCAAAAGATAATAAATCATGTCTTAAAAATTAGCTCAGGATTTTTTTAGAACAGGCAAGAAAAATGATCGCACGAGTCGACCAACTCACCGCGGTTCCACAGCCGAGTTGACTCGGCCGTGGATCAGTTTTGTTGCAGTTTGTTTCTGGTGAGTTTTTGGGATTTTTGGTATATGACTTTTCTGCCCAGATTTTCCAGAAAGCAAAATTTGTTTTTGGGGTTCAGAAATCCGTATTTTGGTCGATGTTCTGTAGACTTTGGCTAATGGTTATATCTGTAATGTTATATGTGTATTGAACGTCTACTAATCGCTATACGTCGATTAGTGGGGGTTATACATATCTGTGATCTGTGTTGTTGATGGCATGTGTATATGAACTCGTTGGATTGTCGCGGATGAATAGCAGGGGTGGATGTGAGATGAGAGTTTCTTTTTCTTTCATTCATGTAATAAATTTGTAAATTGATGTAATATTATTTGTATGGCCGCACAACCGGGTCGGGGTTGTAGCCGTCATTGTATAATTCTTTTTACTGTTTTTGCTCCTAGGATAGACCCATGGAGGGGGTGCACAAACTACCGGGTATCTCGAAGTGCCGAGTGGCCTACTCACGGCGTTGAGGGAGGTTGCTTCGCTTCGGGTACTTGGCGGGTAGTTTGCCGCACCCGTAGGGGTCTTGGGTGGGGTATTGGCCATTCATCGCGAATGTGTAATCCACTTTTCGTTGCAGGCTCGAACGAATCGCGGGTTCCTAATATATCCAAAGTGTTCATCTGTGATCTGGATTGGCTATCATTGCTATATATCTATATATAATAACTATTTAGGCGTTGCTTATGTTTTACAGCCGTGCTAGCCCAGCCCCCGCTCTGTCGTTAGTTAAGTAACCTAACGGGTGATGACGGGGCCCCGTGGCGAATGCGAATGGGATAAGCGTACGTCATATTTTGGTTGTTTTCTGCAATGGTAGGATTTAATTGATGGGACGCATTAAAAGAACTAATGCAAGAAAATAAACCTAAAAGACGTTGTTGGAACAATTTTTCAAAAGCTGTTATTACAAGGACGTTCACTTTTTGTTTTGCATCGAGGTATTCGGTTATGAATGCCCAGCACCTCATTCGACGAGGCAAGGGCCGAGATCCCCTCATCGGGAGTGACCCCTTGGACAAAAAGTTTGCGTCAGGGTGATAACTTCACTATAGTCGATTATTCTTGCTATGCATCGAGGTATTCGGTTATGAATGCCCAGCACCTCATTCGACGAGGCAAGGGCCGAGATCCCCTCATCGGGAGTGACCCCTTGGACAAAAAGTTTGCGTCAGGGTGATAACTTCACTATAGTCGATTATTCTTTCTTTGCATCGAGGTATTCAGTTTGGAATATCCTGCACCTCATTCGACGAGGAAAGAGCCGAGATCCCTTCACAGGGAGTGACCTCTTTAGCAAAAGTTTTCGCCACTATATTTTAAAAAAGGCAATCACGTTCCTTCAATGATATCAAATTCATTACGTTAACGGGTTTTTCGCCAAAAACCCAGCCGTAGCCCTCCGTCGTTTCGGATTAATATTATTTAGTATTCGTGCTGCGTTTGTTGACCTAGTCAAGGCGTAGTGAACGGTAGCTGAATGATATTATTCTGTGGATTGCAGATGTGACTGGTTAGGACAATCGTGCGGCCTTGTTGACCTAGTCAAGGGCACGTACGGGTGGGTCTAATGCAGTCAGGATAATGACGGGTAGAACTTGACTAACAGTTTGTGGCTTGTTGACCTAGTCAAGGTCATAAACCGTTAGGGGCAAAAGCCACATCGGGAGTTTCAAAAGTACTGAAACTTGCTAGTGTTGCATACCATTTGGAGTGTGATGATTCTGGTAGGATTCCTTCAGTTTTGTCACGCGATGATATTTGGATCCCGATCCTACTGTGAGTATATGCTACTCCTCAGGAACTTTCTCGCTTAACGATCAATGCTATAAACCAAGTAGGTGTCTAGAAAGGTGTTAGCGGGGCTACGCCCACAGGGAAAAGAGGTTACTTAATTAAGGAACTTCGCGAAAGCGTTGGAAAACCTCCCTCGAAGTACCGAAACTGGCCTGGCCGAACGGTTAAGCAAGTATTGTACGGTGAGATTGATCCCGACTAATTCTTCCTTTATGGTTTGAGGAGGGATTCGAGAGACAGTGGGAGCCATCCTGTTTAGATAAATTAAAACCCAATCTAAACTTGCTAGAGCGCACGCTGAGTGTTTCTTTTCTCTCTCTCCAGGTAGCAACCATTTCACGCCCTAATCAAGATAATAAAATGTATCGCTTGACCGATCCGAATTCTTATTCGGGGCTGGGGAACGTTGGTTCAGCTCTAACTTGTGACAACAGTCATAAGTATGAGCAAGGGAAAGGGGATTGTATGGATTCCCAGGATACCCAGTTGAAGAAGAAGCATGGTTTTGCATCTATTTCAGGTGTTCTTGTAATTGAGAACTGTTTTACGGTCAGCCCTACCTCCTGGGTACTTGATACCGGATCAGGATCTCATAGCTGTAATTTATTGCAGGGACTGAGAAAAAGTAGGAAAGTTGCACCGGGTGATATGTCGCTCAGAGTAGCGAACGGAGCACAAGTTAATGCGGCAGCCGTCGGTGAATATCACCTAGTATTGCCAAATGGCAAGACTATGATTTTGAACGATTGCTACTATGTACCCTCCATGGTTTGCAACATCATATCAGTTTCTTTACTCGATAAAGATGGATATAACTTTGTTCTTGATAGAAATATCATGAACATTTACCTTCATAAGGTGCTGGTTGCAGAGGGTACACTGTGTAATGGTATCTACGTTCTAAATCAGAATACAATTCTCAATATACAAAACACACGCAAGAGGAAGAATTCAGATACGAATGAATCCTACTTGTGGCATTGTAGACTTGGTCATATCGGAGAGAAAAGATTGAGTAAGTTGCATAAAGATGGACTCTTGAATGCGTTCGAGTTTTCATGTTATGAAACTTGTCAGTCCTGTCTCAAAAGGAAGATGACCAAATCTCCGTTCACCGGACATGGAAAAAGAGCAGCAGAGCTCTTAGGACTCATACACAGTGATGTATGTGGTCCGATGTCTACACATGCAAGGGGTGGGTTCTCGTACTTCATCACATTCACTGACGATCTCTCTAGATTCGGATATGTGTATCTGATGAAACACAAATCTGAAGCTTTTGAGAAATTCAAGGAATTCAGAAACGAAGTAGAGAACCAGACTGGCAAAAGTATCAAGATCCTCCGGTCTGATAGAGGAGGGGAGTACTAAAGCACGGAATTCCTAGATTACTTAAAAGAGAATGGTATTCTCTCTCAGCTTACTCCTCCTTATACACCACAGCACAACGGTGTATCGGAGAGGAGGAATCGTACCCTTCTGGATATGGTTCGCTCCATGATGAGTAATGCCGAGTTGCCTCTTTCATTTTGGGGACATGCGCTATTGACAGCAGCATATCTATTGAATGATGTTCCGTCTAAATCAGTGCCTAAGACTCCATTCGAGATATGGAATGGAAAAAGGCCATATCTTAAAAGATTTAAGATATGGGGTTGTCCGGCTTATGTTAAAACGCATAAACCGGATAAACTAGAGGCACGGTCAGTTTTATGTAAGTTTGTGGGATATCCAAAGAATGGTTATGGATATCTATTCTACCACACTGAGGAACAGAAGGTGTTTGTTGCTCAGCATGCCGTTTTCTTAGAAACGGAGTTTCTTGCAAAAGAAATTAGTGGGAGCACGGTAGAATTGGATGAAATTCAGCGACCACAAACTGAAACTGAAAATTTGACAGAACCTCAGGCTTCAATAACCCCAGACGAACCTCAGCCACTCCGCAGATCTGGTAGGATTTCTCGTCCGCCCGAGAGATACTACGGTTTTCTCATTGACGGGGATCGAGAGGATTGCATCTTGGAAGAAGATGACCCTACCAGTTTCAGGCAGGCCATTATCGGTAGAGACTCTGATAAGTGGTAGGAAGCAATGCAATCCGAAATGGAGTCCATGTACGCCAATAAAGTGTGGACCTTGGATATTGCTCCACCTGGGGTAAAACCCGTTGGATGCAAATGGATCTACAAAAGGAAACTTGGTGTAGATGGGCAGGTGGAAACCTATAAGGCTAGACACGTTGCAAAAGATTTTCGTCAAAGACCTGGTTTGGACTATGACGAAACTTTTTCTCCGGTGGCTATGCTCAAATCCATTCGGATCTTACTTGCCATTGCTGCCTTCCATGACTATGAAATCTGGCAGATGGATGTTAAAACGGCTTTCCTAAACGGTTGTTTGGAAGAGTGCGTTTACATGGATCAACCAGAAGGTTTCGTAGACAGTGGGAGCAGCGGGAAGGTGTGCAAGTTGCTTAAATCCATTTATGAATTAAAGCAGGCATCGCGGAGCTGGAACATTTGTTTTGATGAGGCAATCAAGGAGTTTGATTTCATCAAGAACGAAGATGAACCATGTGTTTATAAGAAGATTGTAGGACGAACTGTCGTATTCCTAGTCTTGTACGTGGACGACATTCTTTTGATAGGAAATGACATTCCTATGCTACAATCGGTCAAGCTATTTTTGTCACAAAGGTTCTCCATGAAGGACCTGGGTGATGCCTCGTACATTCTGGGGATCAAGATCTATAGAGATAGATCCAAGAGACTACTGGGACTTTCGCAGTCCAGGTACATAGAGACCATACTAAAGAGATTTAGTATGGAGGGTTCCAAGCGCGGTAACATACCTGCATTGCACGGAATTACCCTCTTCAAGAAGATGTCTCTTAAGACTGACGAGGAGAGGGTTCGCATGAGCACTATACCCTACGCTTCGGCGGTAGGATCTATAATGTATGCGATGCTATGTACAAGACCAGATGTAGCTTACGCGCTGAGCACGGTAAGCCGGTATCAGTCAGACCCAGGTGAGGACCACTGGACATCAGTGAAGAACATTCTCAAGTACCTGAGAAGGACTAAGGAGATGTTCCTGGTTTACGGTAATGGAGACCTTAGGGTCGAGTCCTTTACCGATTCAAGCTTCCAGAGTGACAAGGATGACAGCAAGTCTTCCTCGGGTTTTGTGTTTACCCTCAACGGAGGGGCGGTATGTTGGAGGAGTTCCAAACAGGATACCGTCGCAGACTCAACGATGGAGGCTGAATACATTGCAGCAAGCGATGCCGCAAAAGAGGCGGTCTGGATGAAGAAGTTCATTAGTGAACTTCAGGTGGTTCCGTCCATTGTTGACCCAATACCTTTGTATTGCGATAACAATGGGGCTATAGCTTTAGCGAAGGAACCAAGGTCCCATCAGAAATCTAGGCACATCTTAAGGCGGTATCACCTGATCAGGGAGATCATTGATCGCCAGGAGATCGAGGTGCGGAGAGTGGACACAAAAGACAACACGGCGGATCCATTCACGAAGGCCTTACCCCAGACTCAGTTCGAGCGGCTGATCGAGATGATAGGTCTTCGATACGCCAGTACATGGCCTTAGTGCAAGTGGGAGATTGTTAGTGTATATGCCCTAGAGGCCATTACTGTATCATACTAGTATGTATATTACTTGATGGAAGCTTGGGATATTCACAGTTGTACAGACAATCTTGCTCGATATAGTAGTATGCTACTTGGTTTGTCTCTGCTTTAATGTGTATGTGTGTGTTTCTTTATTATATCACCTATACGCATTAGTAGAGCCCTTAGGATCTTTGCTTGATTACCGGCGTTGTGGTGGCGATCACACTCGTGGGGGCTGGGAATCCACAAGCACATCCTTATACACGTCCCTAGTCGTGGGATTATCGAGACAGGGCATCGATACTCCGGAGTAGACTAGCGTATGCGCTTCTCATCCCAGCACGGGAGACGGTCTGTCCCATAGCCGTCAGTACGCCGTACTTGAGATAGTATGCGGGTGCTCGTTAGGTTACGAGTACACTGGACAGGACTCGTCGGGAACTGATGGTTGGTATTATACCTATCGTCAGTTATCAGTTCCCAGGTGACATGAGTACAGCTTAGTCTGCTGACTTGATACTGTCACTTCGCCTCGAGTGTGTTCCCACTGTTCTTTGATTACTACCCGACCACGGCTCTACTGAGTCGTGCAAACAGGTAGTAGTTGGGTGCAGTCCCGAAGCACTTGGAGGCAGTGACGGTTAGACAGGATTCGTTTCTCCCGGTATTGGGGGTTGACATCGCGCTGTGTCTAGGAGAGCCATTACACGAGTAGTCCCTGGCCAGGGCAAGCGAGTTATACTGGTAGGTTTTGTTGGAGATAGTGCCCTCAGAGTCAATTATTGGATCACAGGCACGTGATTACAATGATTGAGGGAGGACCTATCCCGGTAGGACAGTCTTACTCGAGATGATAGTATGCTATCTGGTTTATCTTTATCATCGTGTACTGCTTTAGGTGACCTGACAGGTCACTATTGCACGTTGATAGTGTTAGTGTATATGCCCTAGAGGCCATTATTGTATCATACTAGTTTGTATATTACTTAATGGAAGCTTGGGATATTCATCTTGTATATACAATCTTGCTCAAAATAGTAGTATGCTACTTGGTTTGTTTCTACTTCAATGTGTACATGTGTTTATTTTAGTATATCGCCTATACACATTAGTGGAGCCCTTAGGATCTTTGCTTGATTACCAGCGTTGTGATGGCAGTCAAAGTAGTGGGGCTGGGTAATCTATAAGCACATCCTTATGCAGGTCCCTGGTTGCAGGACTATCGAGACAGGGCATCGATACTCCGGATTAGACTAGCGCATGCGCTTCTCATCCCAGTGTGGGAGACGGTCTGTCCCACAGCCGTCGGTACGTCGTACTTGAGATAGTATGCGGGTGCTCGTTGGGTTACGAGTGCACTGGACAGGACTCGTCGGGAACTGACTAGTTGGTATTATGCCTATCGTCAGTTATCAGTTCCCAGGTGACATGAGTACAGCTTAGTCCGCTGACTTGACACTGTCACTTCGCCTCGAGTGTGTTCCCACTGTACTTTGATTACTACCCTACCACGGCTCAAAGGAGTCGTGCAAACAGGTGGTAGTTGGGTGCAGTCTCGAAGCACTTGGAGGCAGTGACGGTTAGACAGGATTCGTCTCTTCCGGTATTGGGGGTTGACATCGCGCTGTGTCTAGGAGAGCCATTACACGAGTAGTCCCTGGCCAGGGCAAACGAGATATACTGGTAGGCTTCCAGTGTTATCTCAGGGTGTTTTGGGCTTCACTCTGACACGACTTGTACCGCTATTGGGGGACTGACGTTTACCGCCCCCTAGGCCCGCCATGCGATGTATCAGACGAACAGACCGGACTGTACGGAGAATGTCACATTCAGGCTCAGTAGGAGTTCAGATAGGTTTCGCCTCGTCAGTCTTCTTGTCGGCATTACCTGGGGACCGTTACGCACAGCTAGTCGCTTGCGGTCTGTGGTTAAACCCACTGCCAGCGTAGTGTCGAGTCTTTAGAGTCCCACACAGAAAGCTTTTCGCCTTTAGGCAAAAGAGTAGAGGTCGCATGGTTTTGCGACAGGTCGCATGGTTTTGCGACAGGGTTCGGTCACATCCGTGCACTTGTGCACGTACAGTGTCCGGACAGTTTACACTAGCGGGCTTTGGTTTAAGCCAGATCCTAGTGTACCTTTTCGGATTGGATTTATCCAGTATGTATTCGTGTTCCTCGGAACGCGGATGCGGGTGTGTATGCACAGTTGACGGAGAGATAGAGGCAGAGGATTCTCATTAGGGTTGTTGACCGTTGATCGTTGACTATTGACTTTTTGCTCAACCCTAATGAGAATATGATGTGTGATTAACAATTATATTAATTAAGTATTATGGTGACATGGTTGTTGACTTGTTGACTTTGTTGACTTGTTGACTTTTGTTGACTTGTTGACTTTGTTGACCGGTTGACTAGGCTTGACTAGTTGACCATCATGATAACCATAGCTATCATTTCATGGCAAAGACTTTTGCTTGCTTGCTCCTTTGTGCAAAATGAGTGCATGAAATGATATGGCTATGGTTGCTTAAACCATCACATAACACTTGATTGATATGATAGGTTATCATTGTTTTGGATTATGAGAGGGTGAAAGACAAAAGAGAGGCTCATTCTCACTTGCTCATTCTCTCTCTTGTTCTTGAGCTCTCATACTCTTGCTCTCACCCTCTTCCTCTTGCTCCCTCTCTTGACTCTATGGTTCACTTGTCTCATGAGTTGAGAACCAAGAACCATAGATAAAATCCCATACAAACTCTTCTCTGCTCACTCTAGTTCACAAGGTTTAGCAAACCGAGTGAACTAGTTTCTTCAAAGTTCGAAGAAGGATCCAAAGGTTGGAGCTTTCAGGTGGATCTAACTTCGGCGTAAGGAGACGACGGGAAGAAGCCGATCCGGACCACCATCGGAGCTTGAAGACGAAGGAGTTCAAGACAAGCAAGGTATAAACCCCCTAACCGAGTAGTTAACGACTCCTAGTTAGGTTGTTAGTTAGATGTTTAACAAAGATCCGGGTTTTAAGTCCATGTTACCATCTTTAAGAAAATCGTTTTTTATCAAATTCCGCATGCCCGAAAGTACCGGGAGAGGTAGCATGGACTTACAGTGGTATCAGAGCCTAGTTAAACTCTATTTAACATGTTAGCAAGTAACTAGAAGATCGATCAAAGAAAAAGTCACGAAAACGAACCCGAGAATTTCAAGTTTCTGCCGATTTTTATTCTGTTCAAAAGTTGATAATTTTCATCTTAAAAATCGGCTCAGGCTTTTGTGTGAACACCCACCAAACCGCCGCGGTTCCGCGGCCGAGTTTACTCGGCCGAGGTCCATCTTTGGTGCAGTGTGTTTCTGGGGTTGTTTTGGGATTTTTGGAATATGTGTTTTCTGCCCAGATTTTCCAGAACGAAAATTTTATTTTTGGGGTCCCGAAAATCCGTATTTTTGATCGAACTTCTAAAAGACTTAAGCTGATGGGTTTTTCTGTGATGTGATATTTGTATTGAATGTCTACTAATTGCTATATGTCGATTAGTGGGGGTTATACAAATCTGTGATCTGTAATGTTGCTGGAATGTGTATATGAATATGTTGGATTGTCGCGGGTGAATAGCCGGGGGTTGTGAGACGAGAGTTTTTCTTTTCTTTCAATTCATGTAAATTTGTAAATTGATGTAATAATTATTTGTATGGCCGCACAACCGGGTCGGGGTTGTAGCCGTCATTGTATAATTTCTTTTTACTGTTTTTGCTCCTAGGATAGACCCATGGAGAGGGGTGCACAAACTACCGGGTATGCCGAAGTGCCGAGTGGCCTACTCATGGGGATGAGGGAGGTTGCTTCGCTTCGGGTACTTGGCGGGTAGTTTGCCGCACCCGTAGGGGTCTTGGGTGGGGTCTTGGCTATTCACCGCGACCGTGTAATCTGCTTTTCGTTACAGGCTCGTACGAATTACAGATTCCTAGTATATCCAATGTATTCATCTGTGATCTGAAATGTCTATCATTGCAATATATCTATATATGATATTATTTAGGCGTTGCTTATGTTTTACAGCCGCGCTAGCCCAGCCCCCGCTCTGTCGTTAGTTAAGTAACCTAACGGGTAATGACGGGGCCCCGTGGCGAATGCGAATGGCATAAGCGTACGTCATATTTTGGTTGTTTTCTGCAATGGTAGGATTAAATGATGGGACGCATTAAAAGAACTAATGCAAGAATATCACGCATTAAAAGAACTAATGCAAGAAAATAAACCAAGTTAAAATCGTTGGAACACTTTCGGAAAACCACTCGGTTCTTTTCAAAACTAACTTTTAAATACGGAGCTTGAGCCACTCCTTTTAAAAGCTATCTCGTTCCATCGATTATATCAAGTTCACTACGTTCACGGTTTTGCAAAAACCATTCGTAGCCCTCCATCATTTCAGTTAAATATTCGGTAGTATTCAAGCTATGTATTTTGACCTCACGCCAAGGCATAGTGATTGGTAGCTGCCGGATATTTATCTGTTGCATAGATAGAATGCGTTGGTTTGGGACAGCCGCACTACCATTTTGGCCTACGTCAAGGGTAGGTACGGGTGGATTCAAATTAACCTGGATAATGATGGGAAGAACTTGACATGTGACTTATGACATTTTGACCTCACGCCAAGGTCATAAGAGCATGGGGAAAAAATCCACATCGGGAGTTTCAAAAGAACTGAAACTTGCTAGTGTTGCATACCATTTGGAGTATGATGATTCTGGTAGGATTCCTTCAGTTTCGTCACGCGATGATATTTGGATCCCGATCCTACTGTGAGTATATGCTACTCCTCGGGAAATTTCTCACTAAACGATCAATGCTATAAACCTAGTAGGTGCCTAGAAAGGTGTTAGCGGGGCTACGCCCCCAGGGAAAAGAGGTTATTTAATTAAGGAACTTCGCGAAAGCTTTGGAAAACCTCCCTCGAAGTACCGACACTGGCCTGGCTGAACGGTTAAGCAAGTATTGTGCGGTGGGATTGATCCCGACTAATTCTTCCTTTTTGGTTTGAGGAGGGATTCGAGAAACAGTGGGAGCCATCCTGTTTAGACAAACTAAAAACCATTCTAAACTTGCAAGAGCATCAAGCTGAGTGTTTCTTCTCTCTCCTAATTGCAGCGACCAATCAACATGACTGGACTTAAGTTACTTCTAGATAAAAACATACTGACAGGGCCAAACTACAAAGATTGGCTCAGGAATGTCAAGATGGCAATCACTTACGACAAGCTGGGGTATCTTCTTACCACTAAAGCTCCCCCTGTCCCTGGTCCCACTTCCAGCGTCGCGGATAAGGAATCCGTAAGACTTGGGAGATTGATAGCGCGAAGGCCAAATGCCTCGTACTTGCCTCTATGGACAATGAACATCAGAGGAGGCACGAGAATATGGACTTGGAATCCATATTTCTTCATACAAAAGAACTGTATGGAGAGCAATCTCGTATCGCAAGATACGAAGCGTCGAAAAAGTTATTTTCGGCAAGGATGGCCGTCGGATCATCAGTAGCAGAGCACGTGCTTAAGATGATCAGCTACACTGAGGAGCTCGCGGACCTAGGGACCATATTGGAGAGTGAGCTCTATACGGACTTAGTTCTCCAGTCCCTTCCTTCCACTTAGGCCCAGTTTATACTGAACTTCAACTTACAAGAAAAGGAAGTTGAACTTTCAGAGCTCCTCAACATGCTGAGGAGCGCAGAGGGCACCCTACAGAAAGGTAGGGAAACATCCACTTTGTTTGTAGGAGGATCATCTTCTTCTAGGTCCAAGGCGAAAGCCAAGGGAAAGAAGAAGAAAGCCCCTGCCAAACCAAGAGGCGGTGTTAGTAAAGTGGATACGAAGGGAAAAGCAAAAGCAACAAAGAAAGCGGGGAAGCTTGTGGATAAGGAAGAATGCTTCTATTGTCATAAGAAAGGACATTGGAAGAATGATTGCAGGGCTTGGAAAGCCAGAACACAGGAATTGAAGCAGGTTGCAGCTTCAGCTTCAGGTGTGTATGTTATTGAAAACTGTCTTTCAATAAACCCTACTTCCTGGGTACTGGATACCGGATCAGGATCTCATATCTGTAATTCATTGCAGGCGTTGAGAAACCGTATGGTTTTGAAGGCAGGTGACATGACCCTCAGAGTTGCGAACGGAGCTAGCATGGATGCTAAAGCCGTGGGGGACTATCACCTGGGAATGTCAGATGGACATGTTTTGGTTTTGCGTAATTGCTTTTTTGTACCCAACGCAACTTGTAATATCATTTCTGTATCTTTAGTTTCTAAAGAAGGTTATGAATTTGCGTTTGTAAGCAATGTTGTAAACATTCACCTTAATCAAGTTCTGATTGGGTCAGGTACATTGAGTAATGGTATATACGTATTAAACCAACCACAGATTTTCAATGTCCAGAATACACACAAAAGAAAGTCTCCGGAAATAAATCAGACTTTCTTGTGGCATTGTAGACTGGGTCACATCAATGAGAGAAGGTTGACGAAGTTACATACAGAAGGATATTTGAATCCGTTCGAATATCAATCGTATGCCACTTATCAATCCTGTCTCAAAGGAAAGATGACAAATACTCCGTTTACTGGACACGGAGTAAGGGCGAGCGAGCTCTTAGGACTCGTACACAGCGACGTGTGCAGTCCAATGTCTACACATGCGCGAAGCGGTTTTTCTTACTTCATTACTTTTACGGATGATTTTTCAAGGTTCGGACATGTCTTCTTAATGAAACATAAATCCGAAGCCTTTGGAAAGTTCCAGGAATATAAGAATGAAGTAGAAAAATAGACCGGCAAAAGTATCAAGATTCTAAGATCGGATCGAGGTGGAGAATACTTAAGTGCCGAATTCCTGAATTACTTAAAAGAGAATGGAATTCTCTCTCATCTTACTCCTCCATACACTCCGCAACATAACGGTGTATCGGAGAGACGGAACCGAACCCTATTGGATATGGTACGGTCCATGATGAGTAACGCTGAGTTACCGCGATCATTCTGGGGGTATGCGCTAGAATCAGCTGCATACCTTTTGAACCGAGTTCCCACTAAGACTGTGCCTACCACACCTTATGAGTTATGGAGTGGGAAGAAACCCTATCTTCAATATTTGAAGATCTGGGGATGTCCATCTTTTGTCAAAAAGCAGCATGCGGACAAACTCGAGGCACGCTCAGTACTGTGCAAGTTTGTGGGATATCCAAAGAACACCAGGGGGTATCTTTTCTACCACGCAGAGGAACAAAATGTCCTTGTTTCTCGTAATGCCCACTTTCTAGAACACCAGTTCTTAGAAAAGGAAATTAGTGGGAGCGCAGTAGAACTGGAAGAAATTCCAGAACCACAGACTATTACTGAAAGTTTAGTGGAACCAGAGGGTTCAAAAGAACAGGACATTCCTACGCCGCTCCGCAGGAGTAGTAGGCAGTCTCATCCGCCCGAGAGATACTACGGTTTTCTCATAGACGGGGATAGAGAAGATTGCATCATAGATTATGATCAGCCTACCAGCTTCCAGCAGGCCGTTCAGAGCGTTGACTCAGTAAAATGGCTGGATGCAATGCGGACCGAAATGGAGTCCATGTACACCAACAAAGTATGGACGTTGGACATTGCTCCAGACGGGGTAAAACCCGTAGGATGCAAGTGGATCTTCGAAAGGAAGATTGGTGTAGATGGACAGGTTGAGACCTATAAAGCTAGACTTGTTGCAAAGGGTTTTCGTCAAAGACCTGGTTTGGACTATGACGAAACCTTTTCTCCAGTGGCTATGCTGAAATCCATTCGGATCCTTCTTGCCATTGCTGCCTTCCACGATTATGAGATCTGGCAGATGGACGTAAAGACCGCTTTTCTAAATGGAAATTTAGAGGAGTGTGTCTATATGGACCAACCAGAGGGTTTCATTCAGAGTGGGAGCAGCGGAAAGGTGTGCAAGTTGCTTAAGTCCATCTATGGACTAAAGCAGGCATCGCGGAGTTGGAACATCTGTTTTGATGAGACGGTCAAGGAATTTGGCTTTATCAAAAATCCAGATGAACCATGCATCTATTGTAGATTTGTAGCGAGAACTGTAGTATTCCTCGTTTTGTACGTGGATGACATTCTCTTAATAGGAAATGACATTCCTATGCTACAATCTGTCAAGGGGTTCTTGTCACACAGGTTCTCCATGAAAGACCTGGGTGATGTCTCATACATCCTGGGGATCCGGATCCATCGTGATAGATCCAAGAGGATATTAGGACTTTCACAGTCCAGGTACATCGACACCATACTGAAGAGGTTCAGTATGGAAGATTCCAAGCGCGGTAACCTACCGGCTTGTCACGGGATCACCCTCACTAAAGAGATGTCTCCCAAGACTGATTTGGAGAGGGATCGCATGTCTATTATACCCTACGCTTCTGCGGTAGGCTCTATAATGTATGCGATGTTGTGTACCAGACCGGATGTAGCTTATGCACTGAGTGTGGTAAGCTGGTATCAGTCAAACCCTGGGGAGAAACACTGGATAGCAGTAAAGAACATTCTCAAGTACCTGAGAAGGACTAAGGAGATGTTCTTGGTGTATGGCGGAAAAGACCTCCAGATCGAGGCCTTTGCTGACTCCAGCTTCCAGAGTGACAAGGATGATTCCAAGTCCATGTCGGGTTTTGTCTTTACCCTCAATGGAGGGGCGGTGTGTTGGAAGAGTTCCAAACAGGAAACCGTTGCAGACTCGACGATGGAAGCGGAATACATCGCTGCATCTGATGCCGCAAAAGAAGCTGTTTGGATGAGGAAGTTCTTGAAAGAGCTTCAGGTGGTTCCGTCCATTGTTGATCCAATACCTCTGTATTGCGACAACAATAGGGCTATAGTTTTAGCGAAGGAACCCAGGTCCCATAAGAGATCCAGACACATCTTAAGGCGGTATCACCTGATCAGGGAGATCGTGGATCGCCAAGAGATCGAGGTTCGGAGAGTCGCTTCAGAAGATAACACTGCAGATCCATTCACCAAGGCCTTGCCCCAGACTCAGTTCGAGCGGCTGATCGAGATGATAGGTCTTCGATACGCCAGTACATGGCCTTAGTGCAAGTGGGAGATTGTTAGTGTATATGCCCTAGAGGCCATTACTGTATCATACTAGTTTGTATATTACTTAATGGAAGCTTGGGATATTCACCTTGTATATACAATCTTGCTCAAAATAGTAGTATGCTACTTGGTTTGTTTCTACTTCAATGTGTACATGTGTTTATTTTAGTATATCGCCTATACACATTAGTGGAGCCCTTAGGATCTTTGCTTGATTACCAGCGTTGTGATGGCAGTCACACTAGTGGGGCTGGGTAATCTATAAGCACATCCTTATGCAGGTCCCTGGTCGCAGGACTATCGAGACAGGGCATCGATACTCCGGAGTAGACTAGCGCATGCGCTTCTCATCCCAGTGTGGGAGACGGTCTGTCCCACAGCCGTCGGTACGTCGTACTTGAGATAGTATGCAGGTGCTCGTTGGGTTACGAGTGCACTGGACAGGACTCGTCGGGAACTGACTAGTTGGTATTATGCCTATCGTCAGTTATCAGTTCCCAGGTGACATGAGTACAGCTTAGTCCGCTGACTTGACACTGTCACTTCGCCTCGAGTGTGTTCCCACTGTACTTTGATTACTACCCTACCACGGCTCAAAGGAGTCGTGCAAACAGGTGGTAGTTGGGTGCAGTCTCGAAGCACTTAGAGGCAGTGACGGTTAGACAGGATTCGTCTCTCCCGGTATTGGGGGTTGACATCGCGCTGTGTCTAGGAGAGCCATTACACGAGTAGTCTCTGGCCAGGGCAAACGAGATATACTGGTAGGCTTCCAGTATTATCTCAGTGTGTTTTGGGCTTCACTCCGACACGACTTGTACCGCTATTGGGGACTGACGTTTACCGCCGCCTAGGCCCGCCATGCGATGTATCAGACGAACAGACCGGACTGTACGGAGAATGTCACATTCAGGCTCAGTAGGAGTTCAGATGGGTTTCGCCTCGTCAGTCTTCTTGTCGGCATTACCTGGGGACCGTTACGCACAGCTAGTGCCGCTTGCGGTCTGTGGTTAAACCCACTGCCAGCGTAGTGTCGAGTCTTTAGAGTCCCACACAGAAAGCTTTTCGCCTTTAGGCAAAAGAGTAGAGGTCGCTTGGTTTTGCGACAGGTCGCATGGTTTTGCGACAGGGTTCGGTCACATCCGTGCACTTGTGCACGTACAGTGTCCGGACAGTTTACACTAGCGGGCTTTGGTTTAAGACAGATCCTAGTGTACCTTTTGGGATTGGATTTATCCAGTATGTATTCGTGTTCCTCGGAACGCGGATGCGGGTGTGTATGCACAGTTGACGGAGAGATAGAGGCAGAGGATTCTCATTAGGGTTGTTGACCATTGACCGTTGACTATTGACTTTTTGCTCAACCCTAATGAGAATATGATATGTGATTAACAATTATATTAATTAAGTATTATGGTGACATGGTTGTTGACTTGTTGACTTTGTTGACTTGTTGACTTTTGTTGACTTGTTGACTTTGTTGACCGGTTGACTAGGCTTGACTAGTTGACCATCATGATAACCATAGCTATCATTTCATGGCAAAGACTTTTGCTTGCTTGCTCCTTTGTGCAAAATGAGTGCATGAAATGATATGGCTATGGTTGCTTAAACCATCACATAACACTTGATTGATATGATAGGTTATCATTGTTTTGGATTATGAGAGGGTGAAAGACAAAAGAGAGGCTCATTCTCACTTGCTCATTCTCTCTCTTGTTCTTGAGCTCTCATACTCTTGCTCTCACCCTCTTCCTCTTGCTCCCTCTCTTGACTCTATGGTTCACTTGTCTCATGAGTTGAGAACCAAGAACCATAGATAAAATCCCATACAAACTCTTCTCTACTCACTCTAGTTCACAAGGTTTAGCAAACCGAGTGAACTGGTTTCTTCAAAGTTCAAAGAAGGAGCCAAAGGTTGGAGCTTTCAGGTGGATCTATCTTCGGCGTAAGGAGACGACGGGAAGAAGCCGATCCGGACCACCATCGGAGCTTGAAGACGAAGGAGTTCAAGACAAGAAAGGTATAAACCCCCTAACCGAGTAGTTAACGACTCCTAGTTAGGTTGTTAGTTAGATGTTTAACAAAGATCCGGGTTTTAAGTCCATGTTACCATCTTTAAGAAAATCATTTTTTATCAAATTCCGCATGCCCGAAAGTACCGGGAGAGGTAGCATGGACTTTCAGATAGAGCCTCTAGGATTCTTGCTTGACTGCCAGCAGTATGAGGGAGATCATATACGTGAGAGCTGGTAGTCTATAAGCACATCCTTAAAAGGTCCCTGGTCGTGGGAGTTTCGAGACAGGGCATCGATTCTCCAGATTAGACTAGTGTATACAGTCGAGACCCCGACGAGGGGCGGTGGTCGGTCTAACAAGCCATTGGTGTCAGTTGGATCACCTAAGATGTATACAGGTGCTCATTGGGTTATGAGTACACCGGACAGGACTCGCCGGGAACATGCTAGTTGGTCTTATACCTGACGTCAGATAGCAGTTCCCTGGTGACATGTGTACAGGTTAGCTCATCGACCTGGGGATCGTCATTTGTCTCGTGTGAGTTCCCACTGTACTTTGATTACTACCCTACCACGCTCAAAGGAGACGTGCAAACAGGTTTTAGTTGGGTACAGTCCCGAGCCACATGGAGGCAGTGAGCGGATCTTCAGGGGTTCGTCTCTCCCGGTATTGGGGGTGAGGTCGCGCTGTGTCTAGGAGAGCCACTACACAAAGCCCTCGGCCGAGGCAGGAGATTTACTGGTAGGTATTCCAGTAGTATCTCAGGGTGTTCTGGGCTACACTCCGACACGACTTGTACCGCTTTTGGGGGTCTGATTTTTACCAACCCCCTAGGCCCGCCATGCGATGCTTATAGACGAACGGACCGGACTGTACGGATATTGTCACTGACAGGCTCAGTAGGGTGTCAGGATGAGTTCGCTCATCGACGTCCCTTTTGGTCAATACCTGGTAGCCCGTTACGTATTGGCTTATACCTCTGACGTGCTAGTGGTTAAATCCACAACCAAGGTGTTGACGAGTCTTTAGAGTCCCCCACATTCAGTTACTCAAGCTTTCGGGCGAAAAGCTGTAGAGGCCGTACGGTGATATGGCAAGGTTCGATCAGATACGTGCGGTATTGCACGGATCAGGATCGAACGGATATTACTAGCCGGCTTTGGTTTAAGCCGGATCCTAGTATAGTACAGTGTAGATTTTGTCTCATTGCATTTGTATTTCGGTCGGAATACAAATGCGGGTGTGTATACACAGTAGCGCGGTTTTCCTGTAATTTATTACGGGACCAGTTTTCTGGAGTTGCCAGTTTGCTTTCCGTTTCGGCCGATTTCTTTTGTATCGTTCATTGGCTAAAGATTGGTGGAGGAGGGCTTATTTGCATTGTGCAAATAAGCTTTTGTGGAGGGTGTTCTTTGCATTTTGTTGGATCATGATGGCTCACCATCACTTGACTTTCCTTCTTCATGATGGCTTGACTTTTATATGATATGGTTGTTGATGATGGCATGACTTTTGGAAGTGATGATTGTTGTTTGAGTGTTGGACTCTCCTAGCTATCATTCCTTTGCATGATAGACTTCTCTCTCTATCCTTTTGGATTATTGGATGGCTCTCTCATTCTTTTGGATAGACTCTCCACTCTCTCACTCTCTTGCAATTGCAAGGGCCGGCCACTTAAGGGGAGGGCTGCCCAATTTTGTATGTGTGGGTTTTTGCTTCATTTCATGCTCCAAAAATCCCCAAGTCCCTCCACATAGCTCTTGTATCATCCCTCCACCAAAATGGCAAACTCCATAACCCCAAATGAGACATGGTTCTTCACTACACATTCTACAGTAAATCTTGGGCACGTCGACTCGCCAGTTTCGTGCCCGAGTTGCCTCGGCATAGAGGTGGGAGCCCGTAAAAGATGTAGGCGATGTGGTGCACTTCCGGCGACGAGGTGGAGACAGGACAATCCGCGGGAGATCGGGACGACGACGAGAAGACCGGAGGACTCGGATCAGTCGGTATATCTTTATTCCCCATCTTGTAGTTAGCTAGGACTAGTTAATGGTTCGATCTGGGTGTTTAGTGCGTGGTGGTGCCGGTTTGCTAGTTTGCAAAATTAAAGTTTTTCGCTTCCGCATTTGGCCTCGGGATGGAGGCCGGGGCGCCGCCGTGCACTTACAGTGGTATCAGAGCCTCGCCATTAACTTAGTCTAGCTTTGTTTAATGTGGTTACATTTCCGATCGATCAAAATTCCAAAATCCGCGTTTTCTTTACATCAGTTTTCTGTTGAATTTTTCCTTGCTCGAAATTTTTTTCAGGTTGCAGAAAAGTGATGTACTGGAAATTATAAGAACACTGTAGAAATTCGATACAGTGACTCCACAGTGGTAGCGCGGAACCGCGGCCAAACACCCCTTTGGGCCGCGGTTCCGCCGCACTCTGTTGAGATCACTGCATCAAATTTCTGCAGTTGCTCTCTGGGATGATTGTAGGGTTTTTGGAATATTAATTTTGGGCCCAGAATTTCTTGATGTGCTACTACTTGGGGCCCACTTGTTAAAATTTGATCGATCTGATATTTTAAACACATTAGTTCACAGTATTTACATTATATCTACAACCGTGAATGTCACTTGATCGGTAAATCCTGTCTAACTGCTATAGCCCGGTTAGACGGATTTGCGAACGTGACTTTCACGTTGATGTTCTGTGTATTGCTGTGATGTTGCGGATCGGTCGGTGGGGATAGCCTGGATGCAATGCTAGTACAGTTTTTGTTGTATTATGTACATTTGATATTGCGGGGCGAGCGTCCGACATGTGGACTGCCGTCACTGCCAGTTTGTATTATTATTTTGGGGCACGACCAGGTTGCGGTCGATGTACCCGTTGTATGTATATTTTACTTTCTGTACTAGGATTGCCCCGCGGAGGGGTGCACGGATAGCCGGGTTCTGGAGGGCAACAAGCCCGCATCTCATGGCATTGAGACGGAGGGGGCTTCACTCTAGAATTGGCGGGCTATTCGCCGCACTCGTAAGGGGTACAGGTTAACCCAGGAGGGGTGCCCAAGTTACCGGATTCCATGAAGTGCTGGGTGGTCCATTCACGTTGCTGAAGGGGGCTGCCTCGCTTCAGGTTTTGGCGGGTAACTTGCCGCGCCCGTAGGGGTCTAGGATTTTCATTGCATAGGCTATCCACACGACCAGGGGAACGTCGGGTTTCAGCGGCTCTGTGAAACCCGGGGATCCCAGATATCTGTATTGTTCAGTGATGCTGTACATTTCTGTGATGTTGCATTTTATCACGCCTTGAGCGAATATAATATATTGGTATATATATTAGTAGATGTTGTATATGTTTTGCATTCGCGCTAGTCCAGTCCCCGCTCTGTCGTTAGTTAGCTAAGCTAACGGGTAATGACAGGACCCAGTGGCGAATGCGGATGGCATATACGTTCATCAGTATATTTTCGTTCTTTGTGGTGTGATCAATTGATGGGACTGCGTTGATTCGGATCAATGCAAGTTAAAAACAAACCTAATCTGATGTTGTTGGAACACTTTTCAAAAAGCTGTTATTGCAAGGACGTTCACTTTTGTTTTGCACAGTGGTATTCAGTTGGAATATCCTGCTCCTCAGTCGACGAGGCAAGGGCCGAGATCCCTTCACCGGGAGTGACCCCTTGGACAAAAGTTTGCGTTAGGGCAATAACTTCACTATAGCCGATTACTTTTGCTTTGCATCGTGGTATTCAGTTGGAATATCCTGCACCTCATTCTACGGGGAAAGAGCCGAGATCCCTTCACCGGGAGTGACCTCTTTAGCAAAGGTTTTCGTCACTATATTTCTAAAAAGCTATCCGTTCCTTCAACGATATCAAGTTCATTACGTTAAAGGTTTTCGCCAGAAACCATTCGTAGCCCTCCGTCGTTTCATATGGGTGGTCAATAGTATTCAAGCTGTTAGTTGTATGTATGCCCTAGAGGCCAGTATTGTACAGATTATGTATATTATATTGGATGCTTGGACATATATAGAGATGACTTTCTTGCTCGACATGATAGTATGCTATCTGGTTACTCTTTATCTAAACATGTACACTAGTCTCTTTATACTGTCTTATAGTTACATGTTGGTAAAGCCCTTAGGATTTGTACTTGACTACCTGGACTATGATGCAGATCATACTAGTGGGGACATGGTAGTCCATAAGTACATCTTTCAAGGTCCCTAGTCGTGGGTGTATCGAGACGGGGCATCGATATACCAGAGTAGATTAGCGTATACGCTTCTCGACCCATGAGATGGGCGATGGATGATCCCATATCCATTGGTGTTTGATATCAGAGATGGTATACGGGTGCTCAGTGGAGACTGGGTACACTGGACGGACTCGCCGAGAACTCCCAGATGGTATTATACCTCACGTCAGATGGCAGTTCTCAGGTGACACTTGTACAGGTTAGTCTGTAGACCCGAGATCGTCATAGAGTCTTGTGTGATTCCCACTGTGCTTTGATCTCCACCTTACCACGTCCATGAGGGCGTGCAAAACGGTGGTCTTTGGGTACAGTCCCGAGTCACATGGAGGCAATGAGCGATAGGAGGGGTTTCGTCTCTCCCGGTATTGGGAGTTGATGTTGCGCTGTGCTCGATTGGCCGTAGCAGGGAAGTCCCTGGCCAGGGCTGATCAGAGATTTACTGGTAAGTGTTACCAGTAGTTTCTCGACCCGTTACGAGCCTCATATCGGCACGACTTATCGGGTTATTGGGGTCTGACGTATACTACCCCTAGACTTGATATGCGACGTATCAGACGAAGAGACCGGACTGTATGGTAAGTGTTACTGGTCGGATTCACAGGAGTGTGAGCGGGCTAGCTCGTCGATCTTCTGATCGCTCAATACCCGGGTGGCCGTTACGTTTAGCAGACCGCTTGCGGCTTGTGGGTGCTTGATATGATCATCATCTGCTACCGGCGTATTGACGAGTCTTTAGAGTCCTACACAGAGGTTTCCTGGCTCAAGCGAAACGAAATAGGAGCGCATATGAGATATGTGCAGGACCGAGAATGATGCGTGTATGTGATACCGCATTTCATTCTCGCGATATATGTTTCGATTGGTTATATTCGATATGACCTAGTTATCGAATCATTGATTCGATAAATCGATACATTAGATTCTAGTCGGTTATGTGCGACATGACCGGATCATTGAATCAAATGTTGATTTAATGATTTAATGCATAATTATATATTTGATATATTGCATTGCATTAACTAGTATTGGTTCACTTTAAATGGATTTTTCTCACTTGATGCACATTGTATATGTGATATGCTTTAGTGCACTACTTTGTATCATGTTTGATGATACTTGATAATGTGATTAAGTGTAAAGGGTTAAACCATGGTTAAGTGATAATTAGGGTTTTGGTTTTTCATTTATTTATTTGAAAGGATTAAGTTAAGAATGGTGGCTTATTTTGGAGCTATGTTGAAGCTTCATGAAGCTTTGACAAAGTCCACCATCCTTATCTCATCCTTAACCCTAACCACACTTACTAACCTTGGTTTAATCTCTACACTTGACCATGGTCAAGATATGATAAGTATTCATATTAGTTTTATTTTAAAATATGAAGACTTATCTTTCTTTCTTCATCTTCATCTTCTTCTTCTTCTTCAAGCTCAAGGTCCATCAATGGCAACTTGAGTTAAAGTGAGATAAATCCAATTCTAAAGTGAACCCACCTCCTATTTCTTCACCCTCTACCTCTTGCCAAGTTGTTTTGGGTGTTTTCTTCACAAGTTTCACAACTTTGTGAAGTCGGAGCTTGAGTTTGTGCAACCTCGACGTAGATCGTCTTTGACACGAAGCCGACGACCTATTCCGCACGTTTCTCCGATGAAGCCGTCACGAGAGTCCAAGCTTCAAGATGGACAGCGAGAAGACTTCGTTGCGGAGCCGTGGAGGTGGATATCCGGATCTACAAAGGTTGTAATTTCCGTATCCTAGTAGTTAAGTGTTAACTAGCTTTTAGTTTCGCCTAGAATTCTAGCGACGATCCGTAGTCTAGGGTTTCTCGGCACCAAATTTTTTTAAAATGGCATGTTCGATGCCTTGTGAGACCACTCTAGGGTGCCTAGGAACCTTTCACTGGTATCAGAGCCTAGCTAGAGCCTTAGGCGAAGTCTAGACGCGATTTGAAGTCCGATCGACCCGAAACCCAAACCATTACCATGCTCTCTGGACATTTCTGTAATTTGTGGTTTTTTGTCAATTAAAAATGCCTAAAAAAATCAGCAATAAAATCTAAGAATTACTGTGCAAATCGTTTCCTATGAACAGTGTAATAAGGCGCGGATCCGCGGCATATCCCTCAGTTCTGCGGTGCTTCCGCGCCTAATTGATGACGTCATCCCCACTTATTTGCACAGTAATACCTGATTTATTCTGCTGAGTTTTCTGGGAATTTTTAATATTGATTCAAGAGTTGAATTTTCTGCAATTGTTTTGGGGATTCGGTGTTTCGATCGGGGTATCAAATTTTGTCTATTTGGCTTTCCGGATAAATTTTAGAATATGTTAAAAAAGTTCGACCGGATATAAATACCCAATTTTTCCCCTGTCGGGAAATTTCCAAGTGTTGGATTTTTCCGTAGTTTAACGACGTTCTAAGTAGTGCAAGTAACTCGATGGTCCCTCTAGAAGACAACAAACCTTAATTCGATTATGTGACCGTCTTGAACTGCCCTTTGAACCTTCGGGTTTGGGGCAGTACGGCGTGCCACATGTGAGGCGTTGGCTTGACCCTTCTACGGCTGGACCGTTGGTACTGAGGTACGAACTGAATGTTGTTAGACTTATTTCATGTGTTGATCTGTATTGGGAAAACTTGGGTGTTCGAATGTTCGATCGGAAAGTTTAACATTTTCTGTTTATCTGGAATGTGATACAATAATTGGAATTCACAAGTAGTTATGAGATAACTGAATGAATGTTATAAATCTAGCAATTTAGTCCCATATGATATTGAAAAGAGTTTTCGATAATGAGACTAAAATGCGGGATTTATATCTGATTAGGCATGTGATGTCTAAAGCCGTTGCGGATTCCAATTGTTGTAGTTTTACACTTTCTTTTCTGTGACCGTAAGTGTAGTATGTTCATATCGCCGGTTTCGTTGCTATACGTCAACGACAATTGGGGTATGCATACTTACTTACGTTGATGACATGTGATGTTATGTGTTGCTGGATATGTTATATTGGATCGTCGTGTTTGAATAGCCGGGGTTTTTTATGTGAGATGAGTGTTTTTCATTTTCATTCATGTATAAAAACTTGTATGTAATATTCTTTCATTTGGGGCGCTTCCAGGTAGCGGAAGTTGTCACCCTTTGTATATTATTTACTTTTCCGCATTAGGATAGACCCAAGGAGGGGAGCACAAGTAACCGGGTTCTGGGGTCCAGTGGGAGACCAACTCGAGGAGTCGAGTCCGGGTCTCCTAACCCTAGAATTGGCAGGGTTGCTTGCCGCTCTCGTAGGGGTCTAGGGGTGTGGGATTGGCTATTCATCACGACCGTGGAATCCGTGTTTTATACTGGCTCGTATTGAAAACACGGACGTCCTAGTATATCCAATATTTCATATGTTTATTCTGCTGCGATATCTGTGATGTGATTCTGTGATGGATATAGTATATAGTATATATATGATATATTATATAGACGTTACTTATGTTTTACACCCGCGCTAGCCCTGCCCTGCGCTGTCGTTAGTTACCTAACCTAACGGTGCACGAGGGGACATCGAGGCGAATGCGGATGGCATAAGTGTACGTTATATCTATCTGTGATGTTTAGGTATTTAAATGATGGGACTTCATTAATGTGATTAATGAAAGATAAGAAACCTAAGATGTTGTAGAATCGAATTTTAAAATTAAAACAGGTAGCTACAGTTCTTGCTTTGCATAGCGGTATATATGATATACCCTGCACCTTATTCGATGAGGAAAGGACCGAGATCCCTTCACCGGGAGTGACTCCTTTAGCAATAACTGGCAGATGCTACAGACTCGGTTTGCTTTTGACTGCTTTTGGGTTTTGCTTTGCACAGCGATATATATGATATATCCCGCACCTCATTCGACGAGGAAAGGACCGAGATCCCTTCACCGGGAGTGACTCCTTTAGCAAAACCAGAAAAGCCTCAAAATCACTCCATTTTAAAACTTCATTTGATTCTACAACGATATCAAGTTCATTACGCAATAGGTTTTCAGAAAACCTGTCGTAGCCCTCCGTCATTTCAGATAAGTACTATTTAGTATTCGTGCTGCGGTTATTTAGCATGCGTCAAGGCGTAGTGTACGGTAGCTAACTAGTATTTATCTGCTTATGCATATGATGCAGATTGGATTAGGGTATTCGCACGGCGTTGTTTGGCATGCGTCAAGGGTCGTGCGGGTGGGTTTAATTCAATCAGGAAATGACGGGTTGAACTTGACTAGCGGACTATGGGTTGTTTGGCATGCGTCAAGGTCATAGCACGCTAGGGGCAAAAGATTATCGGGAATTTCAAGTGTTGAAATTTGCAATGAGATTGCATACCTTCTATGAGATAGTTGGATCCCGATACCCGCTGCGAGTAAGAGTTACTCCTGGGAGAGTTTTACACAGTGCAATTAGCCGATCAAGTAGGTGTCTAGAAAGGTGTTAACGAGGTTACGCCTCTGGGAAAACGAGGTTTACATTAATTAGGTTCGTGCGAAAGCATTGGGGACCTCCCTCAAAGTACCGACACTGGCCTGGCTGAAAGATTGGCGAACTTGTAGTGTGTAATTAATCCCGGCTAGTCTTTCCTTTTAAGGTTTGGAGGAAGATTTGATAAAAAGCAGTGGGAGCCATCCTGATTAGATAAGATAATAACCAATCTGATCTTGCACGAGCATACGCTAAAGTGTTTTCTTCTCTCTCTCTCCAGGCAGCGACCATTTCATGCCTTAATAAAGATAATAATATGGATGTTTTGACCGAACCCGCATGTTATACTGTGCTGGGGAACGTTGGTTCCGTTCATTCTTATAAGAGTTATAGGAATGAACAGGATATAGGGGAATACCAGGATTCCCATGCCACCCGAATGAAGAAAGTACATGATGATGCATTTTCTTCGGGTGTGTTCGTTACAGAGAACTGTTTCTCCATTTGCTCTACGTCCTGGGTATTGGATACCGGGTCAGGATCCCATATATGTAATCAGTTACATGGGCTTAGGAAAGGTAGAGAACTTGGAGAAGGTGATAAAGACATTAGAGTTGGAAATGGTGCAATTGTTGCAGCTAAGACTGTCGGGGAATATCACCTTGAATTACCAACTGGTAATACATTGGTTCTGAACGAATACTATTACATGCCGAACCTGATATGCAACATTATATCAGTTTCTTTGCTAAGTAAAGAAGGATATAATTTTGTATTACAAGACAATGTTATGAACATTTTCCATAACCAAAAGTTGGTTGGATCAGGCACGTTATGCAATGGCATTTATGTTCTAAATCAATCAACAGTTCTGAGCATAACAAACACACACAAGAGGAAGAGTTCTGAACTCAACGAATCTTTCTTGTGGCATTGTAGACTGGGTCACATCAATACGACACGACTAGTTAAGTTGCATAAGGATGGATATTTAAATCCGTTTGAATTTTCATCCTATGACACTTGCCAGTCATGTCTCAAAGGCAAGATGACCAAGACTCCGTTTACGGGACACGGAGAAAGAGTTACCGAACTCTTAGGACTAATACATAGTGATGTATGCGGTCCCATGTCTACACATGCCAGGGATGGTTCTTCATACTTCATTACATTCACTGACGATCTCTCTAGGTTCGGGTATGTGTTCCTGATGAAACACAAATCAGAAGCTTTTGAGAAATTTAGGGAATATAAGCAAGAAGTTGAGAACCAAACCAGAAAAAGTATTAAAATCCTACGATCTGATCGAGGAGGGGAATACTTGAGCAATGAATTCCTGGACTTCCTAAAAGAGAATGGGATTCTCTCTCAGCTGACTCCTCCTTATACACCACAGCACAACGGTGTATCTGAACGGAGAAACCGCACCCTATTAGATATGGTGCGCTCAATGATGAGTACAGCTGAGTTACCTATTTCCTTCTGGGGACATGCGCTTGAGACAGCCATGGACCTATTGAATAGAGTTCCTACCAAATCAGTGCCTACCACTCCATATGAGATATGGAAAGGGAAGAGACCACATCTTAATTATATTAAGATATTGGGTTGTCCAGCCTATGTCAAAAGACAAAATCCGGACAAACTCGAGGCAAGATCTGTCTTATGTAAGTTTGTAGGATATCCCAAAAATTCACAAGGGTATATCTTCTACCACCCCGAGGAACAAAAGGTGTTTGTTTCTCGACATGCCACTTTCTTAGAAAAAGGTTTTCTTATGAAACAGATAAGTGGCATTGAGGTAGAGCTGGAAGAGGTTCCAGCGACACAGACTACAACAGAAGATTTGGTTGAACCCGAGGATTCCGTAGTTCCCGATGAACCCCAGCCACTCCGCCGATCTAGTAGGGTTCCTCGCCAACCTGAGAGATACTACGGTTTTCTCATGGACGGTGGAAGCGAGGATTGCATCATGGAGGATGATGACCCAACTAGCTTCGAGCAGGCCATCACGAGTGGGGACTCAGTGAAATGGCTGGATGCTATGCGGTCCGAGATGGAATCCATGTACACCAACAAAGTATGGACTTTGGAAGTTGCTCCTGAAGGGGTAAAACCCATTGGGAGCAAGTGGATCTTCAAGAAGAAACTTGGTGTAGATGGGAAAGTGGAGACTTTCAAAGCTAGACTTGTAGCAAAGGGTTTTCGTCAAAGAACAGGTGTGGACTATGACGAGACCTTTTCTCCAGTGGCTATGCTTAAATCCATCCGAATCATGCTTGCCATTGCTGCCTTTCATGACTACGAAATCTGGCAAATGGATGTTAAGACCGTCTTTCTAAATGGTGATTTAGAAGAGTGCGTGTACATGACTCAGCCAGAGGGCTTCGTAGACAGTGGGAGCAGCGGGAAGGTGTGCAAGTTGCTTAAATCCATTTATGGATTAAAGCAAGCATCGCGGAGTTGGAACATCTGCTTTGACGTCGTTATCAAAGAGTTTGATTTCGTCAAAAATCCAGATGAACCTTGTATCTACAAGAAGGTGGCAGAGAGTAAAGTTGTCTTCCTCGTATTGTACGTGGACGACATACTCTTGATAGGAAATGATATTCCTATGCTGCAATCGGTCAAGATCTTCTTATCACAAAGATTCTCAATGAAAGATCTTGGTGATGCCTCCTGCATATTGGGAATTAGGATCTATAGAGATAGATCCAAACGGATTTTGGGATTGTCCCAATCCAGGTACATTGACACCATACTAAAGAGGTTTAGTATGGAAGAGTCCAAGCGTGGGAACTTACCCACGATCTCTGGAGTCACTCTCTCCAAAGAGATGTCTCCCAAGACTGATTTGGAGAGAGCTCGCATGCAAGGGATACCCTATGCTTCGGCAGTAGGCTCTATCATGTATGCGATGCTATGTACCAGACCCGATGTAGCATACTCACTAAGTGTAGTGAGCAGGTATCAAGCTGATCCTGGAGAGAGTCACTGGACAGCTGTGAAGAGCATTCTCAAGTACTTGCGAAGGACTAGAGATATGTTCTTGTTGTATGGTAACGGAGAACTCCAAGTGGAGTCCTTTACCGATTCGAGCTTCCAGAGTGATAAGGACGACTCTAAGTCGCAGTCGGGCTTTGTCTTTACCCTTTACGGAGGGGCGGTTAGCTGGAAGAGTTCCAAGCAGGAAACCGTGGCAGACTCGACGATGGAGGCTGAATACATCGCTGCCAACGATGCTGCTAAAGAAGCTGTCTGGATCAAGAAGTTCATTTCTGAACTTGGAGTGGTTCCATCCATTGAGCATCCAATACCTTTGTATTGCGATAACAATGGAGCGGTGGCTTTGGCCAAGGAACCCAGGTCCCATCAGCGGTCCAGGCATATTCTGAGGCGGTATCACCTGATCCGGGAGATAGTTGATCGCCGGGAGATCGAGGTCAGGAGAGTTGACACGAAGAACAACACGGCGGATCCACTCACGAAGGCCATTCCCCAGATACAGTTTGAGAGACTCTTCGGGATGCTCGGTATGAGATACTACAGCAGCTGGCCCTAGTGCAAGTGGGAGATTGTTAGTTGTATGTATGCCCTAGAGGCCAGTATTATACAGATTATGTATATTATATTGGATGCTTGGACATATATAGAGATGACTTTCTTGCTCGACATGATAGTATGCTATCTGGTTACTCTTTATCTTAACATGTACACTAGTCTCTTTATACTGTCTTATAGTTACATGTTGGTAAAGCCCTTAGGATTTGTACTTGACTACCTGAACTATGATGCAGATCATACTAGTGGGGACATGGTAGTCCATAAGTACATCCTTCAAGGTCCCTAGTCGTGGGTGTATCGAGACGGGGCATCGATATACCAGAGTATATTAGCGTATACGCTTCTCGACCCATGAGATGGGCGATGGATGATCCCATATCCATTGGTGTTTGACATCAGAGATGGTATACGGGTGCTCAGTGGAGACTGGGTACACTGGACGGACTCGCCGAGAACTCCCAGATGGTATTATACCTCACGTCAGATGGCAGTTCTCAGGTGACACTTGTACAGGTTAGTCTGTAGACCCGAGATCGTCATAGAGTCTTGTGTGATTCCCACTGTGCTTTGATCTCCACCTTACCACGTCCATGAGGGCATGCAAAACGGTGGTCTTTGGGTACAGTCCCGAGTCACATGGAAGCAATGAGCGATAGGAGGGGTTTCGTCTCTCCCGGTATTGGGAGTTGATGTTGCGCTGTGCTCGATTGGCCGTAGCAGGGAAGTCCCTGGCCAGGGCTGATCAGAGATTTACTGGTAAGTGTTACCAGTAGTTTCTCGACCCGTTACGAGCCTCACATCGGCACGACTTATCGGGTTATTGTGGTCTGACGTATACCACCCCTAGACTTGATATGCGACGTATCAGACGAAGAGACCGGACTGTATGGTAAGTGTTACTGGTCGGATTCACAGGAGTGTGAGCGGGCTAGCTCGTCGATCTTCTGATCGCTCAATACCCGGGTGGCCGTTACGTTTAGCAGACCGCTTGCGGCTTGTGGGTGCTTGATATGATCATCATCTGCTACCGGCGTATTGACGAGTCTTTAGAGTCCTACACAGAGGTTTCCTGGCTCAAGCGAAACGAAATAGGAGCGCATATGAGATATGTGCAGGACCGAGAATGATGCGTGTATATGATACCGCATTTCATTCTCGCGATATATGTTTCGATTGGTTATATTCGATATGACCTAGTTATCGAATCATTGATTCGATAAATCGATACATTAGATTCTAGTCGGTTATGTGCGACATGACCGGATCATTGAATCAAATGTTGATTTAATGATTTAATGCATAATTATATATTTGATATATTGCATTGCATTAACTAGTATTGGTTCACTTTAAATGGATTTTTCTCACTTGATGCACATTGTATATGTGATATGCTTTAGTGCACTACTTTGTATCATGTTTGATGATACTTGATAATGTGATTAAGTGTAAAGGGTTAAACCATGGTTAAGTGATGATTAGGGTTTTGGTTTTTCATTTATTTATTTGTTTATTTATTTGAAAGGATTAAGTTAAGAATGGTGGCTTATTTTGGAGCTATGTTGAAGCTTCATGAAGCTTTGACAAAGTCCACCATCCTTATCTCATCCTTAACCCTAACCACACTTACTAACCTTGGTTTAATCTCTACACTTGACCATGGTCAAGATATGATAAGTATTCATATTAGTTTTATTTTAAAATATGAAGACTTATCTTTCTTTCTTCATCTTCATCTTCTTCTTCTTCTTCAAGCTCAAGGTCCATCAATGGCAACTTGAGTTAAAGTGAGATAAATCCAATTCTAAAGTGAACCCACCTCCTATTTCTTCACCCTCTACCTCTTGCCAAGTTGTTTTGGGTGTTTTCTTCACAAGTTTCACAACTTTGTGAAGTCGGAGCTTGAGTTTGTGCAACCTCGACGTAGATCGTCTTTGACACGAAGCCGACGACCTATTCCGCACGTTTCTCCGATGAAGCCGTCACGAGAGTCCAAGCTTCAAGATGGACAGCGAGAAGACTTCGTTGCGGAGCCGTGGAGGTGGATATCCGGATCTACAAAGGTTGTAATTTCCGTATCCTAGTAGTTAAGTGTTAACTAGCTTTTAGTTTCGCCTAGAATTCTAGCGACGATCCGTAGTCTAGGGTTTCTCGGCACCAAATTTTTTTAAAATGGCATGTTCGATGCCTTGTGAGACCACTCTAGGGTGCCTAGGAACCTTTCACAAGCTGTGTTTGTTGGCCAAAGTCAAGGCACAGTGTTTGGTAGCTATTGGGGTATTCATATGCAGCATAGATAGATGCGTTGGTTTGGAACAGTCGTACTGCCTTGTTGGCCAAAGTCAAGGGTAGGTACGGGTGGATTCAAATCAACCTGGAGAATGACGGGTAGAACTTGACATGTGACTTATGATTTGTTGGCCAAAGTCAAGGTCATAAGAGCATGGGGTAAAAATCACATCGGGAGTTTCAAAAGAACTGAAACTTGCCAGATATGCGCATACCTTCTGGAGTGTGATAGCATGAGCGGATTCCGTCACGTTATCATGCGATGATAGTTGGATCCCGATTCCCACTGATGAGTTAGTTTACTCCTCGGGTGACCCTGACTAATTCTTCTTTCAGGTTTGGAGGAGAATTTGACGGTACAGTGGGAGGTTTCCAGATTAGATAAATTGGTAACCATTCTGATCTAGGTTAGAGTGCATGCTGAGTGTTTCTTTTCTCTCTCTCTTTGGCAGCGACCATTGACCCGACCCTAAGACTTTGACTCAGTGACCAAGTTGACCGAATCTTCTTAAACACTGGCTTTTGGATTGTCAGAGTTGCAGACCTCATTGCCACTCCTACTTTTACCCTTTTCTCCAGGACACCCCGTATTACTACGAACGTCCACTTCCATTGGACAAAACCATCGTATGGTTAGATATGAACTCGAAAGAATTTATTCGAGGATGGTTTCCGGTTCTGGAGAAAACGGATAGGACTATTCAGTTGTCTTTTCCCTTTACCTTCTCTCAGGTTGCGAGTACTCCTTGGTTTTGGAGATAGTACACCTATTACGCAAATTAGATAGTCTTCTTCCAAACCTTAGGCTGGTGCCGAACGGTGGGGAATGAAGAAAACCAATTAGCATAACAATGGTGTGCAGAAGGTATTAAGTTAAGACAAAGCAAGGGATTAGTAAGAGGGCAAAGTAAATTGCAACTGATATTCATGACCAAACCAGGTATTTCATTACCACTCCCAAATCATCTTTGTATTTCTCCAGAACACTCCGTATCACTACGAAGATCCACAGTTTATTGGATACTCCATCGTATGGTTATATACGAACTCGAAAGGAACTTATTACAGTTCGGGGATGGATTCTGGTTCAGGAGAAATAGGAATAAGGTTTATTCGGTTGTCTTTTATCTTCAACTTCTCTCGCATTGCGAATGCTCCTGGGATTAGGACAGTACACCCATTATGCTTATTGGATAGTCTTCTTCCAAACCATAGGCTGGTGCCGAACGGTAGGGAAGGAAGAAAACCATTTGGCCTAAAGGGTGTGCAGAAGGTAATGACTAAAGACATATAAAGGGATTTGGAGAGGTGGCAAAGAATTATACGGTTACAGTCGTGAATCTGGAAGAGGCATTACTAGGAATACCGGGATACCCCATCGAAACATTTCAATGTTTCGGTTTCACTGTGTACTGTTAAAAGAAAACTGATTTCCCGATTAGACACTTGCTCCAGGGTATGTATTTACCAAGTCTGATTCTCACATCTGTATGGTTTTACAGATGTTGAGTGGGAGTAAGTTATTGGGAATTGGGTGATCATCCTCATTATATCGGGATTCGTTGTAATCGGTGATATTTGAGGAAGTCACCTGGGTTGTTTGCCGGACGGCAAATATTTGGTTTTGAATATCCGCTGTTATGCACCAATTTCAAATTGATATATCTGTACGTCTATTTTTATAGAGTGAGATATACCTTTTTGAAATTATGTCTGTGACATTTACCTATATCAGTGGATGGTTAGGTAAGGAGCATTAAACAGCGGTGTAATTCTTCTTAACCATAAGTACAATTTTCAACCTACGACACACAGTGAATGAGTTATTAGACTCAAGGGACTTATACAGAGTATTGTATGTTGTCCAAGGTCCATCAGGACAGAGGGGTTGGTCCTCGTACTATATTCGGTTTACTTATGACTTCTCTAGTTTTTAAATAAGTGTTTCGTGGAAACACAGGGTCCGAATTTTGAGAAGTTATAGGTATTTGAATAAAGTAGAGAACCAGGTGTTGCAAGTATCGGGATTCTTCAAGTTGATCGAAGATGTAGATACTTGAGTATGGTATTCAGTTGGTAGTAATAGTTAAGAGAACTTGCTTCTCTTTCAGGTTACTCATAATTGGAAGCATTCTTAAGTTGAGTAACGCTGATCGGCCTCTTTCCATTTAGTTGACATGCGCTGGAGACAGTTGCATGATTTGAATCTGGTTCAATTAAATCAGTGCCTCTGGTTCTATATTTGATATAGAACAGTTCATATCTTAACGATGTTAAGGTACGGGGAGTTGTCCGGTTTATGCTTAAAACCAGACTCTGGATAACTCAAGGCACGTTTCTGTAATGGCTGTTTGTGGGTTGACCCAGGCTATGACGAGGGTTGATTTTCTACCATCTGGCAGATCAATAGAAATATTGTTCTAGACTCGCCACAGTTTTAATAAAAATGGTTTTTTTTTTCAGAAAACAGTAGTGGGAGTATGGTAGAACTGGAAGTGATTCCAGAACCACAAACGATTACTGAAGATTTGATAGGAACCTAAAGATTCAATCTGGTTTGACATTCCATTGGCCACTCCGCAGATAAGGTGGGTAACCTCAGGCACCCGAGAGGTACTTCGGTATGCTCAAGGAGGGTGGCAGGGAGGTTCTTGTTTACCCAGACTTGCCATTGCTGTTGTTCCAGACTGTGAGACCCGGCGGGAGGATGAGTATAGAGTCGTTCTAAACTAGCTTTAGAAATGTACGTGTATATGACTCTGCCAGAGGGTTGTCGTAGTCAGTGGGAGCAGCGGAAGCATTGGTGGACAGGTGGCTTATGTCTATTTATAGACTAAAGCACATGTAGCGGAGATAGATCATCTATTCCTGGTGGTTTGACTTCATCAGAATAGAGGATGGATCTGTTGAGAAGGTAGTAGGGTGTGATGTCATGGTATTTGGATGACATACACAGAGTGGGAAGTGATATTCCTATACTACGATCGGTTATGCTTTGGTCGTCACACAGTGGTTTCTCCACATGGGACTTGGATATTATATCAGACATATTGGTTACTAGATCTATGCTTTTAGATCTAGATTTGGGTGGTTTCCCAATTAAGGGTACTTAGACAGCATTCTAAGAGTATTTAGAATGGACGACTCCTGGCACGGTAGTGTACCTGCAGGTGATGGAGTCACTCTCTCTAAAGGTGTCTTACAGACTAAAGGGGAGAGGGATGTGCATGATTGGCAGATCACTTGCTCAGGCAATTGAGTCAATCATGAGATGTCAAGTACCACACCAGATGTTGCTCTTGCGGTAGATGCAATAAGTTGATGTTGATCCAATCCTGGAGAAACAGTCGGAAGCAGTTTTAGAACATAAGTGGATGTTCTAGGGATATGATAACGACAACCTCATTCGGGAGACAGTTATCATTCCAGGCTTCCAAGGTGACATGGACGACAAGAAGGTTGTCAGAGTTATAGTTTTTCCTTCTGACGAGGGGCAGTATTTTGGACAGGTGGTCCAAGGAAATACTGAGGGAGGCATGGCGCAGGACACTGATTAAGTTCAGTTGACAATACAGTCTAAGAAGTTTGGATTTTGAGTTCATTTATGAGCTAGGTCCCATCAGACATCCAGACATTCTAAGACATGTATTGCTCATTTCGGGAGATGGCTTTCTCCGCGAACTTGATGTTGGAGGTAGTGCCCTCAGAGTCAATTATTGGATCACAGGTACGTGATTGCAATGATTGAGGAAGGACCTATCCCGGTTGGACAGTCTTACTCGAAATGATAGTGTGCTATCTGGTTTACCTTTATCATCGTGTACTGCTTTAGGTGACCTGACACGTCGCTATTACACGTTGATAGAGCCCCTAGGATTCTTGCTTGACCACCAGCAGTATGAGGGCGATCATATAAGTGGGAGCTGGGGTCTATAAGCATATCCTTAAAAGGTCCCTAGTCGTGGGAGTTTCGAGACCGGGCATCGATACTCCATTAGTAGACTAGTGTATACAGTCGAGACCCCGACGAGGGGCGGTGGCCGGTCTCACAAGCCACTGGTGTCAGTTGGATCACCTAAGATGTATACAGGTGCTCATTGGGTTATCAGTACCCCGGACAGGACTCGCCGGGAACATGCTAGTTGGTCATATACCAGACGTCAGATGGCAGTTCCCTGGTGACATGTGTGCAGGTTAGTTCATCGACCTGGGGATCGTCATTTGTCTCGTGTGAGTTCCCACTGTACTTTGATTACTACCCTACCACGGCTCAAAGGAGTCGTGCAAACAGGTTTTAGTTGGGTACAGTCCCGAGCCACATGGAGGCAGTGAGCGTATCTTCAGGGGTTCGTCTCTCCCGGTATTGGGGGTGAGGTCGTGCTGTGTCTAGGAGAGCCATTACACAAAGTCCTTGGCCAAGGCAAGGAGATTTACTGGTAGGTATTCCAGTAGTATCTCAGGGTGTTCTGGGCTACACTCCGACACGACTTGTACCGCTTTTGGGGGTCTGACTTTTACCAACCCCCTAGGCCCGCCATGCGATACTCATAGAAGAACGGACCGGACTGCACGGATATTGTCACTGACAGGCTCAGTAGGGAGTCAGGCTGAGTTCGCTCACAGACGTCCCTTTTGGTCAATACCTGGTAGCCCGTTATGTATTGGCTTATACCTCTAACGTGCTAGTGGTTAAATCCACAACTAAGGTGTTGACGAGTCTTTAGAGTCCCCCACATTCAGTTACTCAGCTTTCGGGCGAAAGGTTGTAGAGGCCGTATGGAGATATGGCAAGGTCCGATCAGATACGTGCGGTATTGCACGGATCAGGATCGGACAGTTTGTACTATAGGCCGTATGGTTATATGGCAGGGTTCGATCAGATACGTGCGGTATTGCACGGATCAGGATCGAACAGACATTATTGGCCGGTTTTGGTATAAGCCGGATCCTGGTATAGTACAGTGTAGATTTTGTCTCTTTGCATTTTGTATTTCGGTCGAAATACAGATGCGGGTGTGTATGCACAGTGTCGGGGTTTTCCTGTAATTTATTACGGGACCAGTTTTCTGGAGTTGCCAGTTTGCTTTTAGTTTCGGCCGATTTCCTTTGTTCCGTTCATTGGCCGAAGATTGGTGGAGGAGGGTTTATTTGCATTGTTGCAAATAGGCATTTGTGGAGGGGGTCTTTGCATATTATCATGTCATGATACTTGTCCCATCATTTGACTTCATATCTTCTTGATGGCTTGACTTTTAGTAACCATCATGGTTGTTGATTACTTGTTTTGGAGAGTGGGTTATGGTTGTGATCATTGGATTCTTTCATCATCTCTTTTCATCATTGCTTCCACCCACTCCCTTGACCTTACTCTTTCTCTCTCCAATCACACATGGTGGGGGGGGGCGGCCATTCCTAAGATGAGGAATGGGATTCATTTCCTTTAGGGTGTGGAAAAATGTTACTCTTATTTGATGTATGCTACATTTTTCCTTCACCTCTCTCCAAGTTCTTTTTCCTCCACAAAATGGAAAAGCTCCAAAAACCCCAAATGAGACTTCTTCTCTAGATATTCTACACCATATCTTGGGCACGTCGAGTAGCCGGCTTCGTGCCCGAGTTGCCTCGGCATTGAGGTGGGAGCCCGTAAACAAAGTAGGCGATGTGGTGCATTTCCGGCGACGAGGAGGAGGCAGGACTTTCCGCAGGAGATCGGGACCATGATGAGAAGACCGGAGGACTTGGATCGTCGGTATATCTCTAACCCATCTTCTAGTTAGCTTAGACTTGTTAATGGTTTCGATCCGGGTGTTTAGTGCGCGGTGGTGCCGGTTTGCTAAGTCCGCAAATTAAAGTTTTTCACCGCTTCCGCATTCCGGCGTCGGATTGACGGCCGGGACGCCGCCGTGCACTTACAGTGGTATCAGAGCCTCCCCATTAACTTAGTCTAGCTTTGTGTAATGTGTTTTTCAGTTCCGATCGATCGAAATGTCCGAAAACCCAAATACACCCACGACAGTTTCTGTTGAATTTTTTCAGTCTCCAAAATTTTTCAGGTTGCATAAAAGTACTGTGCTCGATGATCTAAGACCATTGGAAAAATTCGAGACACTGATTCTCCAACTGGAGCGCGGAACCGCGGCAAGTACCCACTTAGTGCCGCGGTTGCGCCGCCGTAGTCATTGATCAGTGTGTGGAAATTTTCCAGTGGGCCTCTGGGGTTAAATTTGGGTTTCTGGAACATTAATTTTGGGCCCATATTTTCTGTAACTGCTACAGTATTGTTTTGGGGCCCACTTGTTAATATTCGATCGGTCGGATATTTTAAACACATTTTTCACAGTATTTACATTATATCTGCGACCGTGAATGTCACTTGATCGGTAAATCCGGTCTAACTGCTATAGCCCGGTTAGACGGATTTGCGAACGTGACTTTCACGTTGATGTTTTGTTTTTTGCTGTGATGTTGCGGATCGGTCGTGGGGGATAGCCTGGATGCAATGCTAGTACAGTTCTGTTGTATTATGTACATTTGATATTGCGGGGCGAGCGTCCGACATGTGGACTGCCGTCACTGCCTGTTTGTATTATTATTTTGGGGCACGACCTGGTTGCGGTCGATGTACCTATTGTATGTATATTTTACTTTCTGTACTAGGATTGCCCCGCAGGAGGGGTGCACGGATAGCCGGGTTCTAGAGGGCAACAAGCTCGCATCTCATGGCATTGGGACGGAGGGGGCTTCACTCTAGGATTGGCGGGCTATTCGCCGCACTCGTAGGGGGTACAGGTTGACCCAGGAGGGGTGCCCAAGTTACCGGATTCCGTGAAGTGCTGGGTGGTCCATTCACGGTGCTGAAGGGGCTGCCTCGCTTCAGGTTTTGGCGGGTGACTTGCCGCGCCCGTAGGGGTCTAGGATTTCATTGCACAGGCTATCCACATGACCAGGGGAACGTCGGGTTTCAGTAGTGGCTCTGTGAAACCCGGGGATCCCAGATATCTGTATTGTTTCTGTGATGCTGTACATTTCTGTGATGTTGCATTTTATTCACGCCTTGAGCGAATATAATATATTGGTATATATATTAGTAGATGTTGTATATGTTTTACATCCGCGCTAGTCCAGTCCCCGCTCTGTCGTTAGTTAGCTAACCTAACGGGTAATGACGGGACCCAGTGGCGAATGCGGATGGCATATACGTACATCAGTATATTTTCGTTCTTTTTGGTGTGATCAATTGATGGGACTGTGTTGATTCGGATCAATGCAAGTTTAAAACAAACCTAATCTGATGTTGTTGGAACACTTTTCAAAAAGCTGTTATTGCAAGGACGTTCACTTTTGTTTTGCATTGCGGTATTCATTTAGAATATCCTGCTCCTCAGTCGACGAGGCAAGGGCCGAGATCCCTTCACCGGGAGTGACCCCTTGGACAAAAGTTTGCGTCAGGGCATTAACTTCACTATAGCCGAGTACTTTTGCTTTGCACCATGGTATTCAGTTGGAATATCCTGCACCCCATTCTACGGGGAAAGAGCCGAGATCCCTTCACCGGGAGTGACCTCTTTAGCGAAGGTTTTCGTCACTATATTTTTAAAAAAGCTATCCGTTCCTTCAACGATATCAAGTTCATTACGTTAAAGGTTTTCGCCAGAAACCATTCGTAGCCCTCCGTCGTTTCATATGGGTAGTCAATAGTATTCAAGCTGTGTTTGTTGGCCAAAGTCAAGGCACAGTGTTTGGTAGCTGTTGGTTATTCATATGCAGCATAGATAGATGCGTTGGTTTGGAACAGTCGTACTGCCTTGTTGGCCAAAGTCAAGGGTATGTACGGGTGGATTCAAAACAACCTGGAGAATGACGGGTGGAACTTGACATGTGACTTATGATTTGTTGGCCAAAGTCAAGGTCATAAGAGCATGGGGAAGAAATCACATCGGGAGTTTCAAAAGAACTGAAACTTGCCAGATATGCGCATACCTTCTGGAGTGTGACACCGTGAGCGGATTCCGTCACGTTGTCATGCGATGATAGTTGGATCCCGATTCCCACTGATGAGTTAGTTTACTCCTCGGGTGATCCCGACTAATTCTTCTTTCAGGTTTGGAGGAGAATTTGAGGTACAGTGGGAGGATTCCAGATTAGATAAATTGGTAACCATTCTGATCTAGGTTAGAGTGCACGCTGAGTGTTTCTTTTCTCTCTCTCTTTGGCAGCGACCATTGACCCGACCCTAGACTATGACTCAGTGACCAAGTTGACCGAACCTTCTAAACACTGGCTTTTGGATTGTCAGAGTTGCAAACCTCATTGCCACTCCTACTTTTACCCTTTTCTCCAGGACACCCCGTATTACTACGAACGTCCACTTCCATTGGACAAAACCATCGTATGGTTATATACGAACTCGAAAGAATTTATTCGAGGATGGTTTCCGATTCTGGAGAAAACGGATAGGATTATTCAGTTGTCTTTTCCTTTTACCCTCTCTCAGGTTACGAGTACTCCTTGGTTTAGGGGTAGTACACCTATTACGCAAATTGGATTGTCTTCTTCCAAACCTTAGGCTGGTGCCGACCGGTAGGGAATGAAGAAAACCAATTAGCATAACGATGGTGTGCAGAAGGTATTAAGTTCAGACAAAGCAAGGGATTAGTAAGAGGGCAAAGCAAATTGCAACAGATATTCACGACCAAACCAAATATTTCGTTACCACTCCCACATCACCTTTGTATTTCTCCAGGACACTCCGTATCACTACGAAGATCCACAGTTTATCTGGATACTCCATCGTATGGTTATATACGAACTCGAGTGGAACTTGTTCCAGTTCGGGGATGGATTCTGGTTCAGGAGAAATAGGAATAAGGTTTATTCGGTTGTCTTTTATCTTCACCCTCTCTCATTGCGAGTGTTCCTAGGATTGGGACAGTACACCCATTATGCTTACTGGATAGTCTACTTCCAAACCATAGGCTGGTGCCGAACGGTAGGGAAGGAAGAAAACCATTTGGCCTAAAGGGGTGTGCAGAAGGTAATGACTAAAGACATATGAAGGGATGTGGAGAGATGGCAATGAATTATACGGTTGTAGTTGTGAATCTGGATAATGGAAGAGGCATTACTATGAATACCAGGATACCCTATCGAAACATTCCAATGTTTCAGTTTCACTGTGTACTGTTAAAGGAAAACTGATTTCCCAGTTAGACACTTGCTCCATGGTATGTATTTACCAAGTATGATTCTCACATCTGTATGGTTTTACAGATGATGAGTGGGAGTAGGTTATTGGGAATTGGGTGATCATCCTCATTATATCGGGATTCGTTGTAATCGGTGATATTTGGGGAAATCACCTGGGTTGTTTGCCGGTCGGCAAATATTTGGTTTTGAATATCCGCTTTTATGCACCAATTTCAAATTGATATATCTGTACGTCTATTTTCATAGAGTGAGATATACCTTTCTGAAATTATGTCTACGACATTTACCTATATCAGTGGATGGTTAGGTAAGGAGCATTAAACAACGGTGTAATTCTTCTTGACCATAAGTACAGTTTTCAACCTACGACACACAGTGAATGAGTTATCAGACTCAAGGGACTTATACAGAGTATTGTATGTTGTCCAGGGTCCATCAGGACAAAGGGGTAGGTCCTCGTACTATGTTCGGTTTACTTATGACTTCTCTAGTTTTTAGACAGTTGTTTCGTGGAAACACAGGGTCCGAATTTTGAGAAGTTGTAGGTATTTGAATAGAGTAGAGAACCAGGTGTAGCAAGTATCGGGATTCTTCAAAGAGATCGAAGATGTAGATACTTGTGCATGGTATTCAGTTGATAGTAATGATTAAGAGATCTTGCTTCTCTTTCAGGTTATTCATAATTGGAAGCATTCCTAAGTTGAGTAACGCTGATCGACCTCCTTCCATTTAGTTGACATGCACTGGAGACAACTGCATGATTTGAATCCGGTTCAATTAAATCAGTGCCTCTGGTCCTATATTGGATATAGAACAGTTCGTATCTTAACGATGTTGAGGTACGGGGAGTTGTCCGGCTTATGATTAAAACCAGACTCTGGATAACTCAAGGCACGTTTCTGTAATGGCTGTTTGTGGGTTGACCCAGGCTATAACGAGGGTTGATTTTCTACCATCTGGATGAACAATAGCAATATTGTTCTAGACTCGCCACAGTTTTAAATAAAATGGACTTTTTCAGAAAACAGTAGTGGGAGTATGGTAGAACTGGAAGTGACTCCAGAACCACAAACGATTGCTGAAGATTTGATAAGGAACCTAAAGATTCAATCTGGATTGACATTCCATTGGCCACTCCGCAGATAAGGTGGGTAACTTCAGGCACCCGAGAGGTACTCCGGTAGCCTCAAGGACGGTGACAGGGAAGTTCTTGTTTACCCACAATTGCCATTGCTGTTGTTCCAGGTTACGAGACCCGGCGGGAGGATGAGTATAGCGTCGTTCTAAACCAGTTTTAGAAGTATACGTCTATATGACTCTGCCAGAGGGTTGTCGTAGTCAGTGGGAGCAGCGGAAGCATTGGTGGACAGGTTGCTTATGTCTATTTATAGACTAGAGCAGATGTAGCGGAGATAGATCATCTATTTCTGACGTGACAGTCATGGGTTTGACTTCATCAGAATAGGGGATGGATCAGTTGAGAAGGTAGTAGGGTGTGATATCCTGGTATTTGGATGATATACACAGAGTAGGAAAAGAAACTCCTACACTACGATCGGTTATACTTTGGTCGTCACACAGTTGTTTCTCCACAAAGGAAATGGATTTTATATCAGACATACTGGTTACTAGATCTATGGTTTTAGATCTAGATTTGGGTGGTTTCCCAATCAGGGTACTTGACAGCATTCTAAGAGTATTTAGGATGGACAACTCCTGGCACGGTAGTGTACCTGCAGGTAATGGAGTCACCCTCTCCAAAGGTGTCTTACAGACTAAAGGGGAGAGGGACGGGCATGATTGGCAGATCACTTGCTCAGGCAATTGAGTCAATCGTGAGATGTCAAGTACCACACCAGATATTGTTCTTGCACTAGATGCAATAAGTTGACATTAATCCAATCCTGGAGAAACAGTCGGAAGCAGTTTTAGAACATAAGTGGATGTTCTAGGGAGATGATAACGACAGCCTCATTCAGGAGACAGTTATCATTCCAGGCTTCCAAGGTGACATGGACGACAAGAAGGTTGTCAGAGTTATAGTTTTCCTTCTGATGAGGGGCAGTATTTTGGACTGGTGGTCCAAGGCAATACTGAGGGAGGCATGGCGCGCAGGACACTGATTAAGTTCAGTTGTCAATACAGTCTAAGAAGTTTGGATTTGGAGTTCATTTATGAGCTACGTCCCATCAGACATCCAGACATATTCTAAGACTGATATTGCTCATTTCGGGAGATGGCTTTCTCCGTGAACTTGAGATTTAGAGAGACATAGAAAGAAACATCAAGGCGGATCCACTCACTAAGGCTATTCCTCGAACGCAATAGTTTCGTAAACGAGCTTTGTAAGACTGACTAGTAGAGGAGTTGGGTGTTCGGTATCACACGGGCTGTGAGTATGCGACATCGCAATAATTAGCCTTGAGTGCAAGTGGGAGATTGTTGGAGGTAGTGCCCTCAGAGTCAATTATTGGATCACAGGTACGTGATTGCAATGATTGAGGGAGGACCTATCCCGGTTGGACAGTCTTACTCGAAATGATAGTGTGCTATCTGGTTTACCTTTATCATCGTGTACTGCTTTAGGTGACCTGACACGTCGCTATTACACGTTGATAGAGCCCCTAGGATTCTTGCTTGACCACCAGCAGTATGAGGGCGATCATATAAGTGGGAGCTGGGGTCTATAAGCATATCCTTAAAAGGTCCCTAGTCGTGGGAGTTTCGAGACCGGGCATCGATACTCCATTAGTAGACTAGTGTATACAGTCGAGACCCCGACGAGGGGCGGTGGCCGGTCTCACAAGCCACTGGTGTCAGTTGGATCACCTAAGATGTATACAGGTGCTCATTGGGTTATGAGTACACCGGACAGGACTCGCCGGGAACATGCTAGTTGGTCATATACCAGACGTCAGATGGCAGTTCCCTGGTGACATGTGTGCAGGTTAGTTCATCGACCTGGGGATCGTCATTTGTCTCGTGTGAGTTCCCACTGTACTTTGATTACTACCCTACCACGGCTCAAAGGAGTCGTGCAAACAGGTTTTAGTTGGGTACAGTCCCGAGCCACATGGAGGCAGTGAGCGTATCTTCAGGGGTTCGTCTCTCCCGGTATTGGGGGTGAGGTCGTGCTGTGTCTAGGAGAGCCATTACACAAAGTCCTTGGCCAAGGCAAGGAGATTTACTGGTAGGTATTCCAGTAGTATCTCAGGGTGTTCTGGGCTACACTCCGACACGACTTGTACCGCTTTTGGGGGTCTGACTTTTACCAACCCCCTAGGCCCGCCATGCGATACTCATAGACGAACGGACCGGACTGCACGGATATTGTCACTGACAGGCTCAGTAGGGAGTCAGGCTGAGTTCGCTCACAGACGTCCCTTTTGGTCAATACCTGGTAGCCCGTTATGTATTGGCTTATACCTCTAACGTGCTAGTGATTAAATCCACAACTAAGGTGTTGACGAGTCTTTAGAGTCCCCCACATTCAGTTACTCAGCTTTCGGGCGAAAGGTTGTAGAGGCCGTATGGAGATATGGCAAGGTCCGATCAGATACGTGCGGTATTGCACGGATCAGGATCGGACAGTTTGTACTATAGGCCGTATGGTTATATGGCAGGGTTCGATCAGATACGTGCGGTATTGCACGGATCAGGATCGAACAGACATTACTGGCCGGTTTTGGTATAAGCCGGATCCTGGTATAGTACAGTGTAGATTTTGTCTCTTTGCATTTTGTATTTCGGTCGAAATACAGATGCGGGTGTGTATGCACAGTATCGGGGTTTTCCTGTAATTTATTACGGGACCAGTTTTCTGGAGTTGCCAGTTTGCTTTTAGTTTCGGCCGATTTCCTTTGTTCCGTTCATTGGCCGAAGATTGGTGGAGGAGGGTTTATTTGCATTGTTGCAAATAGGCATTTGTGGAGGGGGTCTTTGCATATTATCATGTCATGATACTTGTCCCATCATTTGACTTCATATCTTCTTGATGGCTTGACTTTTAGTAACCATCATGGTTGTTGATTACTTGTTTTGGAGAGTGGGTTATGGTTGTGATCATTGGATTCTTTCATCATCTCTTTTCATCATTGCTTCCACCCACTCCCTTGACCTTACTCTTTCTCTCTCCAATCACACATGGTGGGGGGGGGGGCGGCCATTCCTAAGATGAGGAATGGGATTCATTTCCTTTAGGGTGTGGAAAAATGTTACTCTTATTTGATGTATGCTACATTTTTCCTTCACCTCTCTCCAAGTTCTTTTTCCTCCACAAAATGGCAAAGCTCCAAAAACCCCAAATGAGACTTCTTCTCTAGATATTCTACAGCATATCTTGGGCACGTCGAGTAGCCGGCTTCGTGCCCGAGTTGCCTCGGCATTGAGGTGGGAGCCCGTAAACAAAGTAGGCGATGTGGTGCATTTCCGGCGACGAGGAAGAGGCAGGACTTTCCGCAGGAGATCGGGACCATGATGAGAAGACCGGAGGACTTGGATCGTCGGTATATCTCTAACCCATCTTCTAGTTAGCTTAGACTTGTTAATGGTTTCGATCCGGGTGTTTAGTGCGCGGTGGTGCCGGTTTGCTAAGTCCGCAAATTAAAGTTTTTCACCGCTTCCGCATTCCGGCGTCGGATTGACGGCCGGGGCGCCGCCGTGCACTTACACTTGAGATATAGAGAGACATAGAAAGAAACGTCAAAGCGGATCCACTCACTGAGGCTATTCCTCGAACGCAATAGTTTCGCAAACGGGATTTGTGAGACTAACTAGTAGAGGAGTTGGGTGTTCGGTATCACACGGGCTGTGAGTATGCGACATTGCAATAATTAGCCTTGAGTGCAAGTGGGAGACTGTTGGAGATAGTGCCCTCAGAGTCAATTATTGGATCACAGGCACGTGATTGCAATGATTGAGGGATGACCTATCCCGGTTGGACAGTCTTACTCGAGATGATAGTATGCTATCTGGTTTATCTTTATCATCGTGTACTGCTTTAGGTGACCTGACAGGTCACTATTGCACGTTGATAGAGCCCCTAGGATTGTTGCTTGACTGCCAGCAGTATGAGGGCGATCATATATGTGAGAGCTGGTAGTCTATAAGCACATCCTTAAAAGGTCCCTAGTCGTGGGAGTTTCGAGACAGGGCATCGATTCTCTAGAGTAGACTAGTGTATATAGTCGAGACCCCGACGAGGGGCGGTGGCCGGTCTCACAAGCCATTGGTGTCAGTTGGATCACCTAAGATGTATACAGGTGCTCATTGGGTTATGAGTACACCGGACAGGACTCGCCGGGAACATGCTAGTTGGTCTTATACCTGACGTCAGATAGCAGTTCCCTGGTGACATGTGTACAGGTTAGTTCATCGACCTGGGGATCGTCATTTGTCTCGTGTGAGTTCCCACTGTACTTTGATTACTACCCTACCACGCTCAAAGAAGACGTGCAAACAGGTTTTAGTTGGGTACAGTCCCGAGCCACATGGAGGCAGTGAGCGGATCTTCAGGGGTTCGTCTCTCCCGGTATTGGGGGTGAGGTCGCGCTGTGTCTAGGAGAGCCACTACACAAAGCCCTCGGCCGAGGCAGGAGATTTACTGGTAGGTATTCCAGTAGTATCTCAGGGTGTTCTGGGCTACACTCCGACACGACTTGTACCGCTTTTGGGGGTCTGACTTTTACCAACCGCCTAGGCCCGCCATGCGATGCTCATAGACGAACTGACCGGACTGTACGGATATTGTCACTGACAGGCTCAGTAGGGTGTCAGGATGAGTTCGCTCATCGACATCCCTTTTGGTCAATACCTGGTAGCCCGTTACGTATTGGCTTATACCTTTGACATGCTAGTGGTTAAATCCACAACCAAGGTGTTGACGAGTCTTTAGAGTCCCCCACATTCAGTTACTCAAGCTTTCGGGAAAAAAGCTGTAGAGGCCGTATGGTGATATGGCAAGGTTCGATCAGATACGTGCGGTATTGCATGGATCAGGATCGAACGGATATTACTAGCCGGCTTTGGTTTAAGCCGGATCCTAGTATAGTACAGTGTAGATTTTGTCTCATTGCATTTGTATTTCGGTCGGAATACAAATGCGGGTGTGTATACACAGTAGCGGGGTTTTCCTGTAATTTATTACGGGACCAGTTTTCTGGAGTTGCCAGTTTGCTTTCCGTTTCGGCCGATTTCTTTTGTATCGTTCATTGGCCGAAGATTGGTGGAGGAGGGCTTATTTGCATTGTGCAAATAAGCTTTTGTGGAGGGTGTTCTTTGCATTTTGTTGGATCATGATGGCTCACCATCACTTGACTTTCCTTCTTCATGATGGCTTGACTTTTATATGATATGGTTGTTGATGATGGCATGACTTTTGGAAGTGATGATTGTTGTTTGAGTGTTGGACTCTCCTAGCTATCATTCCTTTGCATGATAGCCTTCTCTCTCTATCCTTTTGGATTATTGGATGGCTCTCTCATTCTTTTGGATAGACTCTCCACTCTCTCACTCTCTTGCAATTGCAAGGGCCGGCCACTTAAGGGGAGGGCTGCCCAATTTTGTATGTGTGGGTTTTTGCTTCATTTCATGCTCCAAAAATCCCCAAGTCCCTCCACATAGCTCTTGTATCATCCCTCCACCAAAATGGCAAACTCCATAACCCCAAATGAGACATGGTTCTTCACTACACATTCTACAGCAAATCATGGGCACGTCGACTAGCCAGCTTCGTGCCCGAGTTGCTTCGGCATAGAGGTGGGAGCCCGTAAAAGATGTAGGCGATGTGGTGCACTTCCGGCGACGAGGTGGAGACAGGACAATCCGCGGGAGATCGGGACGACGGCGAGAAGACCGGAGGACTCGGATCAGTCGGTATATCTTTATTCCCCATCTTGTAGTTAGCTAGGACTAGTTAATGGTTCGATCCGGGTGTTTAGTGCGCGGTGGTGCCGGATTGCTAGTTTGCAAAATTAAAGTTTTTCGCTTCCGCATTTGGCCTCGGGATGGAGGCCGGGGCGCCGCCGTGCACTTACAGGTTTCCAGTGTTATCTCAGGGTGTAATGGGCTTCACTCCGACACGACTTGTACCGCTATTAGGGGACTGACGTTTACCGCCCCCTAGGCCCGCCATGCGATGTATCAGACGAACAGACCGGACTGTACGGAGATTGTCATTTACAGGCTCAGTAGGAGTTCGGATTGGTTCACCTCATCGTCCTTCTTATCGATATCTACCTGGGGACCGTTACGTACAGCTAGTGCTACTTGCGGTCTGTAGTTAAACCCACTGCCAGCGTAGTGTCGAGTCTTTAGAGTCCCACACAGAGAGTTTCCCTGCACTGAGCGAAACGTGTAGAGGCCGTATGGTTTTACGGCAGGGCTGCGATCACTTACGTACACTTGTGTGCGTGTGGTGTTCGGGCAGGCAGTACTAGTGGGCTTTGTTTTAAGCCGGATCCTAGTATTGCACGGATGGAATTGTTTTGTCTTTTGTGCATCAGCATTCTACGGAATGCGGATGCAGGTGTTTATGCACAGTTTTCCGGAGCGATGAAGGAGGAGGTGCCTCATCAAAGTTTTGGCAGTTGGTTCGGCCAAAACCATTATGTGGCAGGCTCATTAGGGTTTTGACAGTTCGTTTGGTCAAAACCATTATGAGCCACGGACATCATTTGCTAATCTTTTTAGTGATAATTTTATGATGGCTAATTGCATTGACCATTTGACCCCGTTGACCTCTCTTGACTTTGTTGACCGGTTGACCGTGTTGACCATTGACTTTCAAGAGGGATCTACACTCTTCTTTTCTTTTTCTTTTTCTTTTGGATTATGATAATGGTCATTTCAATGTAGCCATCAACTTTATTTTGATAGGATTTGTAATGATGGTTTTAGTGCATTATTGGAACCATGGTTAATTTCTTTAGTTCATAATTTCTTTCTCATTCTCTCTCTTGCCTTTTCAAGTGAGAAGAAAAAGAAATGAACCATGGTTGCTAGCTCCTCCTTCTTCCTCCTCTTGATTCATCTTTTGATCTCATGTGTTGAGAGATAAAGATCCCACAAAGACAAAACCATCCCTTTATCACTTCTACACAATCTAGGGCTTCTAGATTAATAATCTCTTTGCCCTAGTTACCTCGGCTCGAGGTGGAGCTCGGTGTACATCTCTCGGGTGGATCGTCTTCGACTCAAGGAGGCCGCGGAGGTGACCAAAGTCCGGATCAAGCCTCGGAGCAAGCAAGGAGAAGAACGACAAGAAGAGAAGGATTTCAAGTTGAGGTATAACCCCTAACCGAGTAGATAAATCTCTAGTTAGGATGCTAATGTATTGTTTAGCAAAGATCCGGCTTTTACGGTCCATGTTACCATATCCAGAAAAATTTTTGTTTTACCGTTTCCGCAACCCCGAAAGTACCGGGAGAGGTAACGTGGACCTAACACACTGTTCCGGAACTCCTAAAGTCTCTGGAAGACGTGCATCGTCAACTGGGGCTGCACCCACTGGTGCTATGTAGGTGACGGAATGCTGTGTACTGACCGCAAGGAATAACTGGGTAACAGGGGTGACAACCTCCTGTCGCTGCGCTCGAATGGCCTCAACCAATGAACTCATCGTCTGGCGCATGTCCTGCATATCTGCCACAAGCCTAGCGAGATGATCTGTCGAAGGCGGATCCATCTGCTCCTTGTTTCCCCAATAAGAGCAAAGCTCTGTTCAAATTCCAAGATTGGAAGCGAAGCAACGCTTCGTGAAAGGTGCTAGTATCAAATGTTCCTGCACTAAGAGTCAAAGACTCTGAAACGACGCTCACGTGCGAAGCACGAGAGCGCTAGGCGCCAAGAGCGCTAAGCGCCGGAAACGCTTCACCCTTGCAAGAATTAAAATAAGAGAAACACTTGGCAGATAATGACAAAAAGAGAGAAAACGCTTAATCAAACATTTTTATTGCGATGGGAATAAAGCTCCAAACATAGGATCAAACGGACAAGGGTCTACAAACATATAGATAAAATTATCTAATTCCCTCTCTGTCTTTTCCACCATGTCGAAGCGGCGATCCTCGCGAGGAGTAGCTACCTATCGGTTAGCACCGCATTCACCAGCAAAAGCAGAGATTACAGCGCGGTGAGCCCGTATTTGGCTCAGCAAATGAACAGAACAGTCCCTTAGGGCTTTGGTGATCAAGTGCGCCTCGAAGAAGCACTCAATCTTGTCTTCAGCAGCATCGAGCATCACTGGGGTCATCTCAGCCGGAGGAGGGGGAATGTCAGCAAGCACGGACATAAGGATCATCCGAAGCCAAATAGAATTGGGGGGGGGGAGAGGTGATCCTACACGAGTCAAGAGCTTGTGCAACGCCGCGCCGCATTGGTCATCTGTAAGAGAAGGATCCACCAAGCGCGCAACAAAGAAAGGAACAATGTCCTGAATAGGCACTTCCCACGGTTGTCGACGAGCATGCGGGCGGTTACAAGCCATAGTTTAGAGGGTTCTTTGGAGACGAGAAAAGAAAGAAACTTTGCTTCAGGTTATAAAGACTAGGCACAGAAAATATTGTGCACAGTGGAGCTATTTCCAAGACCTGGAAAATGAAAGTTCTAGGGAATACAAGTTTGACTTAAAAGGAAGGTGAAAAGACACCTCCAATAAAGTAGCGCTTTAGATGCAGTGCCAAGTGCGCTGCGCCCTAGGCAGCACATCATGAGTGCGCTAGCGCTAGCCGCGCTGCGCGCCACGTATCAAACACGGGTGCGCTAGCGCAGGGCGGACTGCGCTCTGAGTAGCGCACCACGTGTCAAACACGGGTGTGCTAGTGCAAGGTGCGCTGCGCTCTGAGCAGCGCACCACGTGCAAAGCACGGATGCGCTAGTGCTGGAATTAAAAATTCCCTACCCTTAGATCAAAAGATCTAATAATAATGATAAATTATTAATTAATCAGAATTAAAATTCTGTTATGGAAAGATTTTCCAATCTTGTTAAAAACAAGAAGATTGCATTCTATAAAACAGAAGCCCTAGAATCAAAGATCCAATGGTAGGAAACATCCCCAAATCAATCAGAGAAAGATCTCTTTAACTGATTCAACAAATCAACTTGCCATATATAAAGGCCCCAATACTTCAAGTCTGATATAGCGAAACCCCCCTATAAACTTTGAAAAATTCAAAGGAAGAGAAACATAGCTCTCAACAAAAGAAGATTTTTTCTTCAAGGTAAAAAGAATGGTGATGAACACAGAGATGAAATTATCTCATAAAAAGAAGAATTATATTCTTAAAAGATCATAGATCTACAAAGACCAAAGTCTTTCATAAAAGAGATCGAAAGATCTCATCACACAATAAAAGAAGAACATAATTCTTCTCACAGATCATTGATCTATAAAGGCAAAGCCTTTCATCAAAATAAGAGATTGAAAATCTCTCCTGCAAAATAAGAATTGTTGTTCTTAAATCTTAAGACAAAGTCTCTTCTAAAAAGAACATAAATTTGTTCTCAGATTATAAAATTGATCAAATGCGCTTTGCGCTCTTGAAATGCGCCTTGCGCTCTTGAACTGTGCTTCTGCGCTCTCTGGACCGACGCTCAGCATCAAATACGCCACGTGTCAACCACGTGTGCGCCAATTAAACAACTTGCGCTTTGCGCTTCTGAAATAGCGCACTGCGCTCATAGGGTGGCGCTCAGCGCCAAGCGCACCACTTGTCACTCATGTGTGCGCCACTAAACTAGCGCTCTGCGCTCGTAAATTGGTATCATGCGCTCATCATCTGGCGCAAAGCGCCATGCGCGACACGTGTCAACCTTGTGTGTGCTACTTGGCAGAAGCGTATTGCGCTCTTTAACTGGTGCAAAGCGCCTAGCGCGCCACGTGTCGCGCTATCAGAACAAAAACTGTTCTTTAATAAGCCCAGAGCTTTGATCAATGCTCACCATTATTAAAAGGGCCAAGCCCAAATAAAGGCTCAATAGCCAGAATAAAAATGTTAAACATTTATTGGACTTAGCCCAATATTGGCCATATGTCCTCAACTTATATTAATTGAGCCCACCTGCTCATAAATATTTCAACAGATCTTAGTCCCAAATTGGACTACAGATTTTTCAACCAACTCACACCGGTTCGAGGGTACATCTCTTTACTCCTCTGATATCTGTCATTGTAATCCTTCAACGTCTTCAGAGAGGTGATGGGTCCCGACAACCACACATTTCACGGACTGTGGGATCCTTAAGCTCATGGACTATGATGTCCTTAAACTTTATAGACTATGACGTCTTTAAACTACGGACTGTGGGGTCTTTAAGCCTACGGACTACGATGTCCTTAACCTGAACTGTGAGATCCGTAAACTCACGGACTATGATGTCCTTAACCTCGACCGTGATGTCTTTAAACTAACATTGGACCGAGATGTCCTTAAACTAACATTGGACCGTAATGTCCTTAAACTAACAATGGACCGCAATGTCCGTAAACTAAACAATAGAGTCCAAATGCTCTTTGTTGGATCTAAACGATCCTGTTAAGTTGATCTTAGTCTAAAAATTAGACTAACGTATCCTTAACAAACGTTTAAGTTGATCTTAGTCTCAAATAAGGCTAACGTATCCTTAAACCCAATCCCCAAACCCAAATCTAAGAAGATACGGATTTGGACTAATCCACGCCCTACGGACGACAACATAAATTAGTCTCTGTATACAATCCGCGGGCAACCAAAAACAAAACAAACATACACGACACGAAGTGACCATCTGGAGAAGGAGAAACTTGTTACCGCGATGTGGTAGCGTAATTAACTGCAGGGGCTTGCGCCTGCAGGGAAGAGCGTCCCCATAATGAAAAACCCCTCAAACGAGGGGGAATCTGATGAAGTATGCTACATCGGCCGCATCCGTTTAAACCTTCGATACATGGTGCCATAAATCAACTTGGCATCTTCGGAGAGGTAGACGGATAGTACCAATTAGCATTTGCCCCAAAATTCAGGCGAGACGTCCACCACGTCTTCGCGCGTCTTTCGGCGGGGAACAGATTCTGGCACGCCCGGTGGGACCTTTTCATTTTTCCACTCCACACTTCGTGTGTCGTGTTCGCGAACGAATCGCGGTTTGATATGGTTGCCTTTGGGTTCGAGGTACTAAGATTTGGTGACTTGCTTCATGCAGAAAACAAAAGATCAATGGCGTCTACTTGTACGAAATGTTCCAGCTGCAACTGCAACTTCCGTTCCACCTCATCTGGAGGTATAGCGTACGGGCCCCAGGCAGCCTCCCTGTTCACAATGCCGGTAGAGCAGGTGACGCAGGCTACCACTGGTTTGTTTTTCGGGACCATGCTCCCACCAGTGAGCGTTAACATTCCGTTGCTGCAAGAAGCACAAAAGAAGTCGGTCTTTGATCGGCTCACTACCACCACGGCCCCGCTTAACGGGTCATCCAATGTCAAGCCAACAGCATCAGTCTTCGATAGGCTGAGCCTGAACTCCAATGGGCTTGTCAAGAAGCCCACGATACCTGAAGCGGCCATCCTAAAGCGGATAGCCATTCCTGCTCTCGAGGTCACTAAATAAGCTTCTCCTTTCAAACGATCAGTCTTTATGAGGCTGGCCACTTCGGCTCCCTTTCCTGCTCAAAGGTCTGTCTTTGACAGATTGGATACTGCTGCTCAACGGACGTCGGTCTTCAAGAGGCTGGTACTGTAAGTGCACGGCGGCGCCCCGGCCGTCAATCCGACGCCGGAATGCGGAAACGGTGGTAAACTTAAAATTTGCGGACTTAGCAAACCGGCACCACCGCGCACTAAACACCCGGATCGTTACCATTAACAAGTCTAAGCTAACTAGAAGATGGGTTAGAGATATACCGACGATCCAAGTCCTCCGGTCTTCTCGTCATGCTCCCGATCTCCTGCGGAAAAATCCCGTCTCCTCCTCGTCGCCGGAAGTGCACCACATCGCCTACTTTGTTTACGGGCTCCCACCTCAATGCCGAGGCAACTCGGGCACGAAGCCGGCTACTCGACGTGCCCAAGGTTCGTTGTAGAATATGTAGTGAGCAAGTCTCATTTTAGGGGTTTGTGGAATTGCCATTGGTGAAGAAAAAAAGAGCAACCTTTTGGAAAGGAGCTAGAGAACTTTTCTAGCAAACATGAGAAGAAAAAATACCACACTACCAAATGAATCAAAAAACCATACCACAAAAGTGGCCGGCCCCCATTTTCTTTTGTGTGATTGGAGAGAGAAAAAGAAAGGTCAAGGGGGTGGGTGGAATGCAAAAGGAATCCAAAGGAATCATGAAAGAACATGATTACAAACACAACCACACTCCTACACAACCATCATCTCATGCATGATGACACCAAAGTCAAGCTATCATGAAAAGGAAAGTCAAGCAAGTCAATGGATGGTGCACCATCATGAAGACTATCATGATGCTACAAAAAGCAAAGAACCCCCTCCACTAATGTCTATTTGCAACAATGCAAATAAACCCTCCTCCACCAATCTTCGGCCAATGAACGGAACAATGGAAATTGGCCGAAACGGAAAGCAAACTGGCAACTCCAGAAAACTGGTCCCGTAATAAATTACAGGAAAACCCCAATACTGTGCATACACACCCGCATCTGTATTTCGACCGAAATACAAATGCAATGAGACAAAATCTCCACTGTACTATACTAGAATCCGGCTTATACCAAAACCGGCTAGTAATATCTGTTCGATCCTGATCCGTGCAATACCGCACGTATCTGATCGAACCCTGCTATATACCAATACAGCCTATAGTACAAACCGTCCGATCCTGATCCGTGCAATACCGCACGTATCTGATCGGACCTTGCCATATCTCCATACGGCCTCTACAACCTTTCGCCCGAAAGCTGAGTAACTGAATGTGGGGGACTCTAAAGACTCGTCAACACCTTGGTTGTGGATTTAACCACTAGCACGTTAGAGGTATAAGCCAATACGTAACGGGCTACCAGGTATTGACTAAAAGGGACGTCCGTGAGTGAACTCAGCCTGACAACCCTACTGAGCCTGTCAGTGACAATATCCGTGCAGTCCGGTCCGTTCGTCTATGAGCATCACATGGCGGGCCTAGGGGGTTGGTAAAAGTCAGACCCCCAAAAGCGGTACAAGTCGTGTCGGAGTGTAGCCCAGAACACCCTGAGATACTACTGGAATACCTACCAGTAAATCTCCTTGCCTCGGCCGAGGGCTTTGTGTAATGGCTCTCCTAGACACAGCACGACCTCACCCCCAATACCGGGAGAGACGAACCCCTGAAGATACGCTTACTGCCTCCATGTGGCTCGGGACTGTACCCAACTAAAACCTGTTTGCACGACTCCTTTGACCCGTGGTAGGGTAGTAATCAAAGTACAGTAGGAACTCACACGAGACAAATGACGATCCCCAGGTCGATGAACTAACCTGCACACATGTCACCAGGGAACTGCCATCTGACGTCTGGTATATGACCAACTAGCATGTTCCCGGCGAGTCCTGTCCGGTGTACTCATAACCCAATGAGCACCTGTATACATCTTAGGTGATCCAACTGACACCAGTGGCTTGTGAGACCGGCCACCGCCCCTCGTCGGGGTCTCGACTGTATACACTAGTCTACTAATGGAGTATCGATGCCCAGTCTCGAAACTCCCACGACAAGGGACCTTTTAAGGATAAGCTTATAGACCCCCAGCTCCCACTTATATGATCGCCCTCATACTGCTGGTGGTCAAGCAAGAATCCTAGGGGCTCTATCAACGTGTAATAGCGACGTGTCAGGTCACCTAAAGCAGTACACGATGATAAAGGTAAACCAGATAGCATACTATCATCTCGAGTAAGACTGTCCTACCGGGATAGGTCCTCCCTCAATCATTACAATCACGTACCTGTGACCTAATAATTGACTTTGAGGGCACTATCTCCAACAATCTCCCACTTGCACTCAAGACTAATTATTGCGATGTCGCATACTCACAGCCCGTGTGATACCGAACATCCAACTCCTCTACTAGTCAGTCTCACAAAGCTCGTTTGCGGAACTATTGCGTTCGAGGAATAGCCTCAGTGAGTGGATCCGCATTGCTGTTTCTTTCTATGTCTCTCTATATCTCAAGTTCGCGGAGAAACCCATCTCCCGAAAAGAGCAATACCTGTCTCAGAATATGTCTGGATGTCTGATGGGACCTAGCTCATAAATGAACTCCAAATCCAAACTTCTTAGACTGTATCGTTAACTGAACTTAATCAGTATCCTGCGCCATGCCACCCTCAGTATTGCCTTGGACCACCTGTCCAAAATGCTGCCCCTCATCAGAAGGAAAAACTATAACTCTGACAACCTCCTTGTCGTCCATGTCACCTTGGAAGCCTGGAATGATAACTGTCTCCCGAATAAGGCTGTCGTTATCATATCCCTAGAACATCCATTTATGTTCTAAAACTGCTTCCTACTGTTTCTCCAGGATTGGATTAATGTCAACTTATTGCATCTAGTGCAAGAACAACATCTGGTGTGGTACTTGACATCTCATGATTGACTCAATTGCCTAAGCAAGTGATCTGCCAATCATGCACATCCCTCTCCCCTTTAGTCTGTAAGACACCTTTAGAGAGGGTGACTCCATTACCTGCAGGTACACTACCGTGCCAGGAGTCGTCCATCCTAAATACTCTTAGAATGCTGTCAAGTACCCTGATTGGGAAATCACCCAAATCTAGATCATAGATCTAGTAACCAGTATGTCTGATATAAAATCCATTTCCTTTGTGGAGAAACAACTGTGTGACGACCAAAGTATAACCGATCGTAGTGTAGGAGTTTCTTTTCCTACTCTGTGTATATCATCCAAATACCAGGATATCACACCCTACTACCTTCTCAACAGATCCATCCCCTATTCTGATGAAGTCAAACCCATGACTATCATGTCAGAAATAGATGATCTCTCTCGGCTACATCTGCTCTAGTCTATAAATAGACATAAGCAACCTGTCCACCAATGCTTCCGCTGCTCCCACTGACTACGACAAGCCTCTGGCAGAGTCATATAGACGTACACTTCTAAAACTGGTTTAGAACGACGCTATACTCATCCTCCCGCCGGGTCTCGTAACCTGGAACAACAGCAATGGCAATTGTGGGTAAACAAGAACTTCCCTGTCACCGTCCTTGAGGCTACCGTAGTACCTCTCGGGTGCCTGAAGTTACCCACCTTATCTGCGGAGTGGCCAATGGAATGTCAATCCAGATTGAATCTTTAGGTTCCTTATCAAATCTTCAGTAATCGTTTGTGGTTCTGGAATTACTTCCAGTTCTACCATACTCCCACTACTGTTTTCTGAAAAAATCCATTTTTAATAAAACTGTGGCGAGTCTAGAACAATATTGCTATTGTTCATCCAGATGGTAGAAAGTCAACCCGCGTCATAGCCAGGGTCAACCCACAAACAGCCATTACAGAAACGCGCCTTGAGTTATCCAGTGTCTGGTTTTAATCATAAACCGGACAACTCCCCGTACCTTAACATCGTTAAGATATGAACTGTTCTATATCCAATATAGAAACAGAGGCACTGATTTAATTGAACCAGATTCAAATCATGCAGCTGTCCCCAGCGCATGTCAACTAAATGGAAGGAGGCCGATCAGCGTTACTCAACTTAGGAGTGCTTCCAATTATGAGTAATTTGAAAGAGAAGCAAGATCTCTTAGTCATTACTATCAACTGAATACCATATACAAGTATCTACATCTTCGATCACTTTGAAGAATCCCGATAATTGCTATACCTGGTTCTCTACTCTATTCAAATACCTATAACTTCTCAAAATTCAGACCCTGTGTTTCCACGAAACACCTGTCCAAAAACTAGAGAAGTCATAAGTAAACCGAATATAGTGCGAGGACCAACCCCTCTGTCCTGATGGACCCTGGACAACATACAATCCTTTGTATAAGTCCCTTGAGTCTGATAACTCATTCATTGTGTGTCGTAGGTTGAAAACTGTACTTATGGTTAAGAAGAATTACACCGCTGTTTAATGCTCCTTACCTAACCATCCACTGATATAGGTAAATGTCGTAGACATAATTTCAAAAAGGTATATCTCACTCTATGAAAATAGACGTACAGATATATCAATTTGAAATTGGTGCATAACATCGGATATTCAAAACCAAATATTTGCCGACCGGCAAACAGCCCAGGTGATTTCCTCAAATATCACCGATTACAACGAATCCTGATATAATGAGGATGATCACCCAATTCCCAATAACCTACTCCCACTCATCATCTGTAAAACCATACAGATGTGAGAATCATACCTGGTAAATACATACCCTGGAGCAAGTGTCTAATCGGGAAATCAGTTTTCTTTTAACATTACACAGTGAACCTGAAACATTGAAATGTTCCGATGGGGTATTCTGGTATTTCTAGTAATGCCTCTTCCAGATTCACGACTGTAACCGTATAATTCTTTGCCACCTCTCCAAATCCCTTCATATGTCTTTAGTCATTACCTTCTGCACACCCCTTTAGGCCAAATGGTTTTCTTCCTTCCCTACCGTTCGGCACCAGCCTATGGTTTGGAAGAAGACTATCCAATAAGCATAATGGGTGTACTGTCCTAATCCTAGGAGCACTCGCAATGCGAGAGAAGGTGAGGATAAAAGACAACCGAATGAACTTAATTCCTATTTCTCCTGAACCAGAATCCATCCCCGAACTGGAACAAGTTCCTTTCGAGTTCGTATATAACCATACGATGGATTATCCATATAAACTGTGGATCTTCGTAGTGATACGGAGTGTCCTGGGGAAATACAAAGGTGATGTGGGAGTGGTAACGAAATATTTGGTTTGGTCGTGAATATCTGTTGCAATTTACTTTGCCCTCTTACTAATCCCTTGCTTTGTCTGAACTTAATACCTTCTGCACACCATCGTTATGCTAATTGGTTTTCTTCATTCCCTACCGGTCGGCACCAGCCTAAGGTTTGGAAGAAGACAATCCAATTTGCGTAATAGGTGTACTACCCCTAAACCAAGGAGTACTCGTAACCTGAGAGAGGGTAAAAGGAAAAGACAACTGAATAATCCTATCCATTTTCTCCAGAACCGGAAACCATCCTCGAATAAATTCTTTCGAGTTCGTATCTAACCATACGATGGTTTTGTCCAATGGAAGTGGACGTTCGTAGTAATACGGGGTGTCCTGGAGAAAAGGGTAAAAGTAGGAGTGGCAATGAGGTTTGCAACTCTGACAATCCAAAGGCCGGTGTTTAAGAAGGTTCGGTCAACTTGGTCACTGAGTTAAAGTCTTAGGGTTGGGTCAATGGTCGCTGCCAAAGAGAGAGAGAAAAGAAACACTCAGCGTGCACTCTAACCTAGATCAGAATGGTTACCAATTTATCTAATCTGGAATCCTCCCACTGTACCTCAAATTCTCCTCCAAACCTGAAAGAAGAATTAGTCGGGGTCACCCGAGGAGTAAACTAACTCATCAGTGGGAATCGGGATCCAACTCTCATCGCATGACAACGTGACGGAATCCGCTCACGCTATCACACTCCAGAAGGTATGCGCATATCTGGCAAGTTTCAGTTCTTTTGAAACTCCCGATGTGATTTCTGCCCCATGCTCTTATGACCTTGACTTTGGCCAACAAATCATAAGTCACATGTCAAGTTCTACCCGTCATTCTCCAGGTTGTTTTGAATCCACCCGTACATACCCTTGACTTTGGCCAACAAGGCAGTACGACTGTTCCAAACCAACGCATCTATCTATGCTGCATATGAATAACCAACAGCTACCAAACACTGTGCCTTGACTTTGGCCAACAAACATAGCTTGAATACTATTGACTATCCATATGAAACGACGGAGGGGTACGAATGGTTTCTGGCGAAAACCTTTAACGTAATGAACTTGATATCGTTGAAGGAACGGATAGCTTTTAAAAATATAGTGACGAAAACCGTTGCTAAAGAGGTCACTCCCGGTGAAGGGATCTCGGCTCTTTCCCCGTAGAATGGGGTGCAGGATATTCTAACTGAATACCACGGTGCAAAGCAAAAGTAATCGGCTATAGTGAAGTCATTGCCCTGACGCAAACTTTTTGTCCAAGGGGTCACTCCCGGTGAAGGGATCTCGGCCCTTGCCTCGTCGACTGAGGAGCAGGATATTCTAACTGAATACCACGGTGCAAAACAAAAGTGAACGTCCTTGCAATAACAGCCTTTTGAAAAAGTGTTCCAACAACATCAGATTAGGTTTGTTTTTAACTTGCATTGATCCGAATCAATGCAGTCCCATCAATTGATCACACCAAAAAGAACGAAAATATACTGATGTACGTATATGCCATCCGCATTTGCCACTGGGTCCCGTCATTACCCGTTAGGTTAGCTAACTAACGACAGAGCGGGGACTGGACTAGCGCGGATGCAAAACATATACAACATCTACTAATATATATACCAATATATTATATTCGCTCAAGGCGTGAATAAAATGCAACATCACAGAGAATGAACAGCATCACAGAAACAATACAGATATCTGGGATCCCCGGGTTTCACAGAGCCACTGCTGAAACCCGACGTTCCCCTGGTCGTGTGGATAGCCTGTGCAATGAAATCCTAGACCCCTACGGGCGCGGCAAGTTACCCGCCAAAACCTGAAGCGAGGCAGCCCCCTTCAGCGCCGTGAATGGACCACCCAGCACTTCACGGAATCCGGTAACTTGGGCACCCCTCCTGGGTCAACCTGTACCCCCTACGAGTGCGGCGAATAGCCCTCCAATTCTAGAGTGAAGCCCCCTCCGTCTCAATGCCATGAGATGCGGGCTTGTTGCCCTCCAGAACCCGGCTATCCGTGCACCCCTCCGCGGGGTAATCCTAGTACAGAAAGTAAAATATACATACACCGGGTACATCGACCGCAACCTGGCCGTGCCCCAAAATAATAATACAAACAGGCAGTGACGGCAGTCCACATGTCGGACGCTCGCCCCGCAATATCAAATGTACATAATACAACAGCACACAGTACTAGCATTGCATCCAGGCTATCCCCCACGACCGATCCGCAACATCACAGCAAAAACAAAACATCAACGTGAAAGTCACGTTCGCAAATCCGTCTAACCGGGCTATAGCAGTTAGACCGGATTTACCGATCGAGTGACATTCACGGTCGCAGATATAATGTAAATACTGTGAAAAATGTGTTTAAAATTTTCCGATTGACCAAAAATTAACAAGTGGGCCCCAAACAAAAACTGTAGCAATCACAGAAAACCTGGGCCCAATTTTAATATCCCAAAAACCACATTTTCAACTCAGGAACATTCTGCAAAATTTTGGGAGCGTGAACAGTTACCTACGCGGCGGAAGCGCGGCCAAATCAGGGATTTGGCCGCCCTTCCGCGGCGGTATGGTGAGTTCGTGGCACCAAATTTTTACAGTAACCTTAAAATTCCCTGCACATCACTCTGAGACAACCTGAAAAATTTTTGGACTCAAAAAAAATTCGACAGAAACTGATGTGCAAGAAAAATGCGTTTTCGGGATTTTGTTCGATCGGAAACGTAAAACACATCAAACGAAAGCTAGACGAAGTTAATGGCGAGGCTCTGATACCACTGTAAGTGCACGGCGGCGCCACGGCCGTCAATCCGACGCCGGAATGTGGAAACGGAGGTAAACTTAAAATTTGCGGACTTAGCAAACCGGCACCACCGCGCACTAAACACCCGGATCGTTACCATTAACAAGTCTAAGCTAACTAGAAGATGGGTTAGAGATATACCGACGATCTAAGTCCTCCGGTCTTCTCGTCATGCTCCCGATCTCCTGCGGAAAAATCCCGTCTCCTCCTCGTCGCCGGAAGTGCACCACATCGCCTACTTTGTTTACGGGCTCCCACCTCAATGCCGAGGCAACTCGGGCACGAAGCCGGCTACTCGACGTGCCCAAGGTTCGTTGTAGAATATGTAGTGAGCAAGTCTCATTTTAGGGGTTTGTGGAATTGCCATTGGTGAAGAAAAAAAGAGCAACCTTTTGGAAAGGAGCTAGAGAACTTTTCTAGCAAACATGAGAAGAAAAAATACCACACTACCAAATGAATCAAAAAACCATACCACAAAAGTGGCCGGCCCCCATTTTCTTTTGTGTGATTGGAGAGAGAAAAAGAAAGGTCAAGGGGGTGGGTGGAATGCAAAAGGAATCCAAAGGAATCATGAAAGAACATGATTACAAACACAACTACACTCCTACACAACCATCATCTCATGCATGATGACACCAAAGTCAAGCTATCATGAAAAGGAAAGTCAAGCAAGTCAATGGATGGTGCACCATCATGAAGACTATCATGATGCTACAAAAAGCAAAGAACCCCCTCCACTAATGTCTATTTGCAACAATGCAAATAAACCCTCCTCCACCAATCTTCGGCCAATGAACGGAACAATGGAAATTGGCCGAAACGGAAAGCAAACTGGCAACTCCAGAAAACTGGTCCCGTAATAAATTACAGGAAAACCCCAATACTGTGCATACACACCCGCATCTGTATTTCGACCGAAATACAAATGCAATGAGACAAAATCTCCACTGTACTTTACTAGAATCCGGCTTATACCAAAACCGGCTAGTAATATCTGTTCGATCCTGATCCGTGCAATACCGCACGTATCTGATCGAACCCTGCTATATACCAATACAGCCTATAGTACAAACCGTCCGATCCTGATCCGTGCAATACCGCACGTATTTGATCGGACCTTGCCATATCTCCATACGGCCTCTACAACCTTTCGCCCGAAAGCTGAGTAACTGAATGTGGGGGACTCTAAAGACTCGTCAACACCTTGGTTGTGGATTTAACCACTAGCACGTTAGAGGTATAAGCCAATACGTAACGGGCTACCAGGTATTGACTAAAAGGGACGTCCGTGAGTGAACTCAGCCTGACAACCCTACTGAGCCTGTCAGTGACAATATCCGTGCAGTCCGGTCCGTTCGTCTATGAGCATCGCATGGCGGGCCTAGGGGGTTGGTAAAAGTCAGACCCCCAAAAGCGGTACAAGTCGTGTCGGAGTGTATCCCAGAACACCCTGAGATACTACTGGAATACCTACCAGTAAATCTCCTTGCCTCGGCCGAGGGCTTTGTGTAATGGCTCTCCTAGACACAGCACGACCTCACCCCCAATACCGGGAGAGACGAACCCCTGAAGATACGCTCACTGCCTCCATGTGGCTCGGGACTGTACCCAACTAAAACCTGTTTGCACGACTCCTTTGAGCCGTGGTAGGGTAGTAATCAAAGTACAGTGGGAACTCACACGAGACAAATGACGATCCCCAGGTCGATGAACTAACCTGCACACATGTCACCAGGGAACTGCCATCTGACGTCTGGTATATGACCAACTAGCATGTTCCCGGCGAGTCCTGTCCGGTGTACTCATAACCCAATGAGCACCTGTATACATCTTAGGTGATCCAACTGACACCAGTGGCTTGTGAGACCGGCCACCGCCCCTCGTCGGGGTCTCGACTGTATACACTAGTCTACTAATGGAGTATCGATGCCCAGTCTCGAAACTCCCACGACTAGGGACCTTTTAAGGATAAGCTTATAGATCCCCAGCTCCCACTTATATGATCGCCCTCATACTGCTGGTGGTCAAGCAAGAATCCTAGGGGCTCTATCAACGTGTAATAGCGACGTGTCAGGTCACCTAAAGCAGTACACGATGATAAAGGTAAACCAGATAGCATACTATCATCTCGAGTAAGACTGTCCTACCGGGATAGGTCCTCCCTCAATCATTACAATCACGTACCTGTGACCTAATAATTGACTCTGAGGGCACTATCTCCAACAGGTACCAGCAGCGCCTCACCAGAACAGGGGGCATGACGAAGTCACCCCTAAAGCTGAAACAATCCCAACGGCTCGACACGCTCGACGTCGCCACTGGCGCCGAGTAAGGAAGGCTGGGGGCAACTCCCCCTGTGGGCTAACTCCACCAGCCCCAACGGTGGAAGTCAATGCTGCTGTTCCAACTGGGAACAGCACCGAGCTGCTTAATAGGGTGCACAAGAATTCACCCACCGCCGTACTGAAAAGATCTCCACCCGTGGAGAATGTTACAGAAACGAAGCCGGAGCAGTCCCCTCAGCGGCTGTCCTCCAAAATTTACAAAGTCTGGCGACAGATTCAGGACTCAATAATTGATCAAGATTACTCTCACAGAAAGAAAAAGGTGAAGGTACAGCAGGAAGAGGACCGTCCTATCAAGCCACAAAAGACGACAGCTACCTGGGTGCCCGCTGCAACGGCCTCCTCGACTTCAACTGCTCAAAAGAGAAGGAGGCCAGAGAAAGCCCCTGTGAACGTGGCAAACTGTAAAAGCGCTGAATCTAAACACCCCAAGTCTGGGGGAATGATGGTACATACCGTTTATATGGCTTCCGGAAAAGAGGAAAGCCGTGCTTCTAAGGGTCATCGACCGCTTACCCGGTCAATAACAAGGGCTCAGGAACAACAACAGTAGAAGCTTCAGGAGATGTTGACTGCAATGGCCGCACTCACTGGGCCAAAAGAAAATCCAGAGACCTCGGAACAACGTCAGAACAAGAAACTGACACTGAGTTCCTCCGAAGAATGCTCGAGAGGAAAGAAAAAGAGGCTGCGGAACAGGCAGCCAATATAAAATGAATGGCTCTCTTATTCCAAGACATGGCTGGGATGATGTTACAGCCGGAACCTCCAGCTGAAGACCCTCCGATCATCATTGAAGACGACAGAGGGGAGACATCGAACCCTCCGCCGGCTCTTTCAGCAGCCAAAGAGGAAACTATTTCCAAGGCCGCTCTGGATGACTACATTGCTCAGCAAATACGAGCTCACCAGAAGAATGAAGAGGCCGACCAAGTTGTTAAAACTGGGCGACCATATCCAGGCTGGTATGATCAAATAAAGTACCCGTCGGGATATACGATCCCTAAATTTCATGTATACAAAGGGACGGACAATCCCCACCAGCATGTCTCCCAGTTCAGGGCTCTATGTGGCAACACCGGAGGTGATGATAAATTGCTATTTCGCCAATTCGTCGGCAGCTTGTCAGAGACGGCATTCGAGTGGTATTCTGAACTTCCAAACAACTCCGTCAAGACTTTCGCAGAAATGGAGCTATTATTCACCCAGCGATTCGTGAGTGCTAGTGAACGCACCCCATATATATCCTGTATCCAATCTCAAATGAATCTTCTATATCCCAAATCCAATATCAAGTGAATCTCATATAACCTAAGTATAATTGCATGAACAATTATGATGACGTATATAAATTGATATGTATTCATATATATTAGCGTCCCATTCCACTAATATATATATATATATGTATATATAACAGCGTCCCATTCTACTGTTATATATAGTTAGGAGTAAAATATCAAGAAACCAATGTGTCAAGCATCGACACAGAAATGCTGATCTATCAGGTGCTGTCACCACGACTGGCACTCTGATAGGTATGTATGATACGCTATACCGAAAGCTCGAGTGCCTAGCTCTGACCCTCGCCTCTCGACGTATCCATACGTACATGATTCCCATCGGTATCCCCACGATAACCGTCGAGTCAAAAGTACTGTCACCAGTAGGTATGGTTCCCCAACTAACTCATCGTTTGCTCTACGAAATTCTTGCCCCGGGTACCTCCGGGCCCCACCATGTACCCACACACGGCTCCTTCCATTCCTCGCGTGGGTGTATATATATATATATATATGAACCAATAAATCTCATGGTGGATGTTGAAATATCATATCAAGAGAAACCGGGTTTTCCAAATAATGCATAATTTCATGAAACTACCATGATCGTCAAATCCAGAAAACATCATGAAAAATCCATATCTCAATGCGAAAATCCATGAATATAATATATGCAACATAAAACTGTAATGTGAGCATATAAAGGAAAAGCCGCCATTTAACTGCAACAAGTTAAAAATATATATCACGCGGTTCCTAATTTCACCAAATTTATGTAACATCAAATAAAGGTAAACATGTAGCTAGAGCCAGATATATGTGTAAACATAAAGGTATAGCAAGGTATATTTATCTACCTATCAGTAATGATGTAATATACCCTCCAAGTATAAGTGAAGTATGCATGCAAGGTATACATGTAGCAATGTCATTATGTGTGTATGTACCTATCGCTAATGGTACAATACCCTATAGGTATAAAGATAACTAGCATATAAGCATGTCAAGGCATATGTGTAAGCATGTAGGTATACAGGTATGCTATATGTCATATGCAATAAGAAATATGAATCAATGTCTCAATGTCCCTAACCAAACAATATCATATAGTTATGTGTGTTATGCGTGTCATGGCTATTATTGACGGTGCGTGTGGCATACAATCAGTCCTCGTGCAACATGAGCCATCAATAATAGTGCAGTGTACTAAGGGTATAAATCCAAGCACAACAAATAACTAAGCAATAGGGTGTATGCACAACTCTATATATGAAATAGAATACGCGACAATTCATAACATCTCTAGCCCAGACGCATAACGCCATGCGGGAGATTCCCTGTAGATGTTAAATCTACTCACCAACGCTCCTGGATAAGTAAATCCTACCACTCGCTTTCCCCTGTTTGCAGCGCCCGAAGTCCCCTCCTGCGATCCTGAAAGCATATAACAATATAATAGGTATATATTAGCAATAGACCCAAAACACGTACAAACTACGCTGACCAACGCGACAAAACAAAACTTACTCTCAAGTGTTCGTGTTGTGGCTAACGTGCGTAGCGATACTACGAAACCAACTCAAGAGCAAAAGCTACACAAAGACACGAGCGACATCGGCACGACCCTAACTAGTAACGCAAAGCAACACAACTACCAAACCTAGACCCTGATCGTACCGATCGCGCATTCAAAACACAATAATAAATGGGGAATCTAATATAAATAACATTGCAACGTCAAAATAAACCCACGCCTAAAACTTACTGAAATCTAGTAAGCAGCATATATCATTTTATCACAAAACTACAACTTTTTACCAAACTAGAATTTACAAACCTCACTAATTATCAAGATTAAACCATTCAAATCAATACTATAATTTTAATCTCACTTAATTAGGATTAGTAAAAGTTTAGTTTACTAATTAGCTTAACTGGGTAATTAGGAAAATATCATTTAACAAATTAGCAACTTGATTAAGTTTATCATAAACTTCAATTAACAATTAAGCATTTCATCAAGATAAAACCTAACTTGAACTTCATTAAAATTAACAATAATGAATTAAACATGAAATTAAAAGCTTAAATTAACATCTAATTAAACTAGCATAAAGATTTAAACATAACAATTAAGGATTAGGGTTGAAATTATACCTCTAAATTTGATTTGAAATTTGCAACTAGAAAACCAAAGTTAGCCTCAAAAAACCAAGACTTTTGTGAAGATCCAAGCTAGATTAGAGTTCAAGAATGTAGGGAAATGATTATATTTGAGTTTGTATGAATTTATTTGGATTTTTGATGAATTATTTGTGCTATAAATGAAGAAAATTGAGTGAGGAAACACAAGGGCAGCAAGCATGAAGGAAGGCTTGGCCAAGCTAGGAAGGGGGGGGGGAATTTTGGTGAAGTGTATGGAAAATTCTAGCAAAAAATTAATAAATGCAACATTTAGTGCAAATGCCACCTTTTTCTTTCTTATATTTTCTTTAAAAATTCATTTTAAACACAAAATATCTAGATATTTGGAATGAATGGTTTAACAAAATATCTAGTGATTAAATTAGCATAAAACCACATTACTAGTAATTAACCCAAGCCAAAAAGTAATTACCACTAATAAAGTGCACAAATAAAGAATTAAAATAATATTTTAACTAGGGAAAAATTCTATGTGAACCAAAACTTCCCATTAACCCCCAAAGCCCGCGCACTAGTTTTATTCTAGCTAAACTAGGTGCTGACAAATCTATACAGAAGTTTGATCACAATCGGGTTAAAACGGAAAACACCGACTAATTTACCCTAAAAATGGAAAATTCGTAAAACGATTTCTAAAACGTTACATTTGAACCGTGGTAATGTATATGCCATTTCATAACGTGCCTGATCCAATCAACTCTTGATTAAGGAAAAATATTCACAACATTATCCTTCAACAAAAAATTATATCCTTCTTTAACTGAATAAAGAAACTGATGTAATGTTGTATATCAGATTCGGTATGTAATAACATTTATTCAGAATCAATGTAATTACCACTTGGTAATACAAGGTGATATCTGCCAACTGATTTGGCTACAACAATTGCACCATTCTCCAACACTTAGAGATTTATCACCCAATCTCAGTTCTCTATCTTTCTATAGCCCATCTAACTTTTACATATGTGGGATCCTGATCCGGTATCTCATACCTAGGATGTAGATGATACTGAGAAACAGTTCTCGGTAACGAACATACCCGAAGAATATACATCAACATACTCATTTTTTGATTGGGTCGCGTTGGAATCCTGGTATTCCCCTATTTCCTGCTCGGACTTATAATAGTTATATGATAGAGCGGAACCAACGTTCCCCAGCTCATTATAATAAGCAGGTTCGGTCAATACATCCATATTATTATCTTGATTAAGGCGTGACATGGTCGCTACCAGGAGAGAGAGAGAAGAAAACACTCAGCGTATGTTCTTGCAAAATCATATTGGTTATTATTTTATATAATCAGTATGGCTCCCACTGTTTTTATCAAATCTTCCTTCAAACCCTAAAAGGTAAGACTAGCCGGGATTAATTACACCCTACTGTTGCGCCACGGCAGCGCCCCGGCCTCGTACTCGAGGCCAAAATGCGGAATCAAAAATTTTCCTTACTCGGAAACCGGCGCTACCGCGGACAATGAAAACCCGGATCGTAAACCATTAACCTATACTAGCTAACTAGAGATGGGGTGAGAGATATACCGAGCGATCCGTGTCCTTCGGTCTTCGTCTCCACTCCGATCTCCCGCGGAATCTCCGTCACTTCCTCGCTCGTCGGAAAGGGCACCACGTAGCCGGAATCTTTTACGGGCTCCCGCCTCTTGACCGAGGCAACTCGGGCGCGAAGTTGGCTAGCCGACGCGTCCAAGGCTTGCTATAGAATAGTGTAGTGAACTTGTCTCTTTAGGGGTTATTGAGGTTGCCTTGATGTGGAGGAATGGAGAAGAGAAGGAGAGAAAGAAAATGGGCTTTGAAGCTTATCTTTTGCAACATTGGAATGAGATGAGAAAATGCCACCACTAGAAAAATGATCCTCTCATCTCTCCCTCACAAGAATGGCCGGCCCCTCTCTCTAGAATGAGATTGGAGAGAGAAAGAAAAGCAAGAAAGAATATATCAACCATATAGAAATTAGTCACTCTCATTTCATTTCTTATCATATCAAACAACCATCACAATGAAAGCAAGTGAGAAGACCAAAAAAGGATCTCATGATTATGAAGCCACACTTATGCAAAGAAACCCCTCACAAAATGTTAATTGCGAACTTGCAATTAACACTCTCCATCACAAAGCCCGGCCGAGAAGGAATGAAAGAAAACCGGCCGGAACAGAATGCAAACTGGCAACCCCAGAAAACCGATCCCATAATAAATTACAGGAAAACCCCGCTGCTGCAAATACATGCCCGCATTTGTATTCCCACTGAACACAAATGCAAAGAGACAAAATCTACACTGTACTAGACTAGGACCGGCTTAAGCCAAAGCCGGCTAGTTAAATCCGTTCGATCCTGATCTGTGCAATACCGCACGTATCAGATCAAACCCTGCCATATTACTATACGGCCACTAGTACAAAACTGTCCGATCCTGATCCGTGCAATACCGCGCGTATCTGATCGGACCCTGCCATATCTCCATACGGCCTCTACAGCGTTTCGCCCGAAACTTGAGTAACTGAGTGTGGTGGACTCTAAAGACTCGTCAATACTATGGCTGTGGATTTAACCACTGGCACGTCAGAGGTATAAGCCAATACGTGACGGGCCACCAGCTATTGACCAAATGGGACGTCGATGAGGAAGCTCACCCCGACACCCAACTGAGCCTGTCAGTGACAATATCCGTACAGTCCGGTCCGTTCGTCTATGAGTATCGCATGGCGGGCCTAGGGGGTTGGTGAAAGTCAGACCCCCAAAAGCGGTACAAGTCGTGTCGGAGCGTAGCCCAGAACGCCCTGAGATACTACTGGAATACCTACCAGTAAATCTCCTGCCTCGGCCGAGGGCTTTGCGTAATGGCTCTCCTAGACACAGCGCGACCTCACCCCCAATACCGGGAGAGACGAACCCCTGCAGATCCGCTCACTGCCTCCATGTGGCTCGGGACTGTACCCAACTAAAACCTGTTTGCACGACTCCTTTGAGCCGTGGTAGGGTAGTAATCAAAGCACAGTGGGAACTCACACGAGACAAATGACGATCTCAGGTCGATGAACTAACCTGTACACATGTCACCAGGGAACTGCTATCTGACATCTGGTATAAGACCAACTAGCAGGTTCCCGGCGAGTCCTGTCCGGTGTACTCATAACCCAATGAGCACCTGTATACATCTTAGGTGAACCAACTGACACCAGTGGCTTGTGAGACCGGCCACCGCCCCTCGTCGGGGTCTCGACTGTATACACTAGTCTACTAACGGAGTATCGATGCCCTGTCTCGAAACTCCTACGACTAGGGACCTTTTAAGGATGTGCTTATAGACCACCAGCTCCCACGTATATGATCGCCATCATACTGCTGGCAGTCAAGCAAGAATCCTAGGGGCTCTATCAACGTGTAATAGCGACATGTCAGGTCACCTAAAGCAGTACACGATGATAAAGATAAACCAGATAGCATACTATCATCTCGAGTAAGACTGTCCTACCGGGATAGGTCCTCCCTCAATCATTGCAATCACGTGCCTGTGATCCAATAATTGACTCTGAGGGCACTATCTCCAACAATCTCCCACTTGCACTCAAGGCTAATTATTGCGATGTCGCATACTCACAGCCCGTGTGATACCGAACACCCAACTCCTCTACTAGTCAGTCTCACAAAACCCGTTTGCGAAACTATTGCGTTCGAGGAATAGCCTCAGTGAGTGGATCCGCTGTGATGTTTCTTTCTATGTCTCTCTATATCTCAAGTTCGCGGAGAAAGCCATCTCCCGAAATGAGCAATACCTGTCTTAGAATGTCTGGATGTCTGATGGGACCTAGCTCATAAATGAACTCCAAATCCAAACTTCTTAGACTGTATCAACAACTGAACTTAATCAGTATCCTGCGCCATGCCTCCCTCAGTATTGCCTTGGACCACCTGTCCAAAATACTGTCCCTCGTCAGAGGGATAACTATAACTCTGACAACCTCCTTGTCGTCCATGTCACTTTGGAAGCCTGGAGTGATAACCGTCTCCTAAAAGGAGGCAGCCGTTATCATATCCCTAGAACATTCACTTATGTTCTAAAACTGCTTCCGACTGGTTTTCCAGGATTGGATTAATATCAACTTATTGCATCTAGTGCAAGAACAACATCTGGTGTGGTACTTGACATCTCATGATTGACTCAAATGCCTAAGCAAGTGATCTGCCAATCATGCACATCCTCTCCCCTTTAGTCTGTAAGACACCTTTAGAGAGGGTGACTCCATTACCTGCAGGTACACTACCATGCCAGGAGTCGTCCATTCTAAATACTCTTAGAATGCTGTCAAAGTACCCTGATTGGGAAACCACCCAAATCTAGATCTAAAACCATAGGTCTAGTAACCAGTATGTTTGATATAATATCCAAGTCCCATGTGGAGAAAACACTGTGTGATGACCAAAGTATAACCGATCGTAGTATAGGAATATCACTTCCTACTACCTTCTCAACAGATCCATCCCCTATTCTGATGACGTCAAACCCATGACTGTCACATCAGAAACAGATGATCTATCTCCGCTACATCTGCTTTAGTCTATAAATAGACATAAGCCTGATGTCCACCAATGCTTCCGCTGCTCCCACTGACTACGACAACCCTCTGGTGGAGTCATATAGACGCGCACTTCTAAAGCTAGTTTAGAACGACGCTATACTCATCCTCTCACCGGGTCTCGCAGCCTGGAACAACAGCAATGGCAAGTGTGGGTAAACAAGAACTTCCCTGTCACCGTCCTTGAGGCTACCGTAGTACCTCTCGGGTGCCTGAAGTTACCCACCTTATCTGCGGAGTGGCCAATGGAATGTCAAATCAGATTGAATCTTTAGGTTCCTTATTAAATCTTCAGTAATCGTTTGCGGTTCTGGAATCACTTCCAGTTCTACCATACTCCCACTGCTGTTTTTGAAAAATCCATTTTTAATAAAACTGTGGCGAGTCTAGAACAATATTTCTATTGATCTGTCAGATGGTAGAAAATCAACCCTCGTCATAGCCTGGGTCAACCCACAAACAGCCATTACAGAAACGTGCCTTGAGTTGTCCAGTGTCTGGTTTTAAGCATAAGCCGGACAACTCCCCGTACCTTAACAATGTCAAGATATGAACTGTTCTATATCCAATATAGAAACAGAGGCACTGATCTAATTGAACCAGATTCAAATCATGCAGCTGTCTCCAGTGCATGTAAACTAAATGGAAGGAGGCCGATCAGCGTTACTCAACTTAGGAATGCTTCCAATTATGAGTAACCTGAAAGAGAAGCTAGTTCTCTTAAACATTACTATCAACTGAATACCATACACAAGTATCTACATCTTCGATCACTTTGAAGAATCCCGATACTTGCTATACCTGGTTCTCTACTCTATTCAAATACCTATAACTCCTCAAAACTTAGACCCTGTGTTTCCACGAAACACATGTCTAAGAACTAGAGAAGTTAAAAGTAAACAGAATATAGTACGAGGACCAACCCCTCTGTCCTAATGGACACTGGACAACATACAATACTCTGTATAAGTCCGCTGAGTCTAACAACTCTTTCACTGTGTTTCGTAGGTTGAAAACTGTGCTTATGGTTAAGAAGAATTACACCGCTGTTTAATGCTCCTTACCTAACCATCCACTGATATAGGTAAATGTCATCGACATAATATCAAAAGGTATATCTCACTCTATGAAAATAGACGTACAGATATATCAATTTGAAATTGGTGCACAACAGCGGATATTCAAAACCAAATATTTGCCGACCGGCAAACAACCCAGGTGACTTCCTCAAATATCACCGATTACAACGAATCCCGATATAATGAGGATGATCACTCAATTCCCAATAACTTACTCCCACTCAACATCTGTAAAACCATACAGGTGTGAGAATCATACCTGGTAAATACATACCCTGGAGTAAGTGTCTAATTGGGAAATCAGTTTTCTTTTAACAGTACACAGTGAAACTGAAACATTGAAATGTTTCGTCGGGGTATCCTGGTATTCCTAGTAATGCCTCTTCCATTATCCAGATTCACAACCATAACCGTATAATTCTTTGCCACCTCTCCAAATCCCTTTATATGTCTTTAGTCATTACCTTCTGTACACCCCTTTAAGCCAAATGGTTTTCTTCCTTCCCTACCGTTCGGCACCAGCCTATGGTTTGGAAGAAGACTATCCAAAAAGCATAAAGGGTGTACTGTCCTAATCCTAGGAGCACTCGCAACGCGAGAGAAGGTGAAGATAAAAGACACCTGAATGTACTTTATTCCTATTTCTCCTGAACCAGGATCCATCCCCGAACTGGAACAAGTTCCTTTCGAGTTCGTATATAACCATACGATGGATTATCCAATAAAATGGGATCTTCGTAGTGATACGGAGTGTCCTGGAGAAATACAAAGGTGATTTAGGATTGGCGAAGAAATACTTGGTTTGGTCGTGAATAGCAGTCGCAACTTACTTTGCCCTCTTACTAATCCCTTGCTTTGTCTGAACTTAATACCTTCTGTACACCGTTTTAGGCTAACTGGTTTTCTTCATTCCCTACCGGTCGGCACCAGCCTATGGTTTGGAAGAAGACTATCCAATTTGCGTAATAGGTGTACTACTCCTAAACCAAGGAGTACCCGCAACCTGAGAGAAGGTGAAAAGAAAAGACAACTGAATAATCCTATTCGTTTTCTCCAGAACCAGAAACCATCCTCGAAGTCCTTCGAGTTCGTATATAACCATACGATGGTTTTGTCCAATGGAAGTGGACGTTCGTAGTAATACGGGGTGTCCTGGAGAAAAGGGTAAAAGTAGGAGTGGCAATGAGGTCTGCAACTCTGACAATCCAAAAGCCAGTGTTAAGAAGGTTCGGTCAACTTGGTCACTGAGTCATAGTCCAGGGTCGGGTCAATGGTCGCTGCCAGAGAGAGAGAGAAAAGAAACACTCAGCGTGCACTCTAACCTAGATCAGAATGGTTATCATTTTGTCTAATCTGGAAACCTCCCACTGTACCTCAAATTCTCCTCCAAACCTGAAAGAAGAATTAGTCGGGATCACCCGAGGAGTAAACCAACTCATCAGTGGGAATCGGGATCCAACTATCATCGCATGATAACGTGACGGAATCCACTCACGTCACCACACTCCAGAAGGTATGCGCATGCCTGGCAAGTTTCAGTTCTTTTGAAACTCCCGATGTGATTTTTACCCCTAGGACTCAAGTGACCTTGACGGAGTCAACAAATCAAAGAGTCCTAGTCAAGTTCAACCCGTCATTATCTGGATTGCATTAAACCCACCCGTACGTGCCCTTGACGGAGTCAACAAGGCCGCACGACTGTCCTAACCAATCCCACTTATGCGACAAACAAGTACCACTTAGCTACCGTACACTACGCCTTGACGGAGTCAACAAACGCAGCACGAATACTAAATAATACCCATAAGAAATGACGGAGGGCTACGAATGGTTTTTGGCGAAAAACCTTTAACGTAATGAACTTGATATCGTTGAAGGAACTGCATAGCCTTTTATAAAATATAGTGACGAAAACCTTTACTAAAGAGGTCACTCCCGGTGAAGGGATCTCGGCTCCTTCCCCGTAGAATGAGGTGCAGGATATTCCAACTGAATACCACGATGCAAAGCAAAAGTAATCGGCTATAGTGAAGCTATTGCCCTGACGCAAACTTCTGTCCAAGGGGTCACTCCCGGTGAAGGGATCTCGGCCCTTGCCTCGTCGACTGAGGAGCAGGATATTCCAAATGAATACCTCGATGCAAAACAAAAGTGAACGTCCTTGCAATAACAGCTTTTTGAAAAAGTGTTCCAACAACATCAGATTAGGTTTGTTTATCTTGCATTGATCCGAATCAATGCAGTCCCATCAATTGATCACACCACAAAGAACGAAAATATACTGACGTACGTATATGCCATCCGCATTCGCCACTGGGTCCCGTCATCACCCGTTAGGTTAGCTAACTAACGGCAGAGCGGGGACTGGACTAGCGCGGATGTAAAACATATACAACATCTACTAATATATATACCAATATATAGTATTTCGCTCAAGGCGTGATAAAAATGCAGCAACACAGAAATGTATAGCAACACAGAACAATACAGATATCTGGAAACCCCGGGTTTCACAGAGCCGCTGCTGAAACCCGACGTTCCCCTGGTCGTGTGGATAGCCTGTGCAATAAAATCCTAGACCCCTACGGGCGCGGCAAGTCACCCGCCAAAACCTGAAGCGAGGCAGCCCCCTTCAGCTCCGTGAATGGACCACCCAGCACTCCACGGAATCCGGCAACTTGGGCACCCCTCCTGGGTCAACCTGTACCCCCTACGGGTGCGGCGAATAGCCCGCCAATCCTAGAGTGAAGCCCCCTCCGTCTCAATGCCATGAGATGCGGGCCCGTTGCCCCCTAGAACCCGGCTATCCGTGCACCCCTCCGCGGGGTAATCCTAGTACAGAATGGAAAATATACATACACCGGGTACATCGACCGCAACCAGGTCGTGCCCCAAAAAAATAATACAAACAGGCAGTGACGGCAGTCCACATGTCGGACGCTCGCCCCGCAAAATCAAATGTACATAATACAACAAAAACTGTACTAGCATTGCATCCAGGCTATCCCCCACGACCGATCCGCAACATCACAGCATAAACATAGAACATCAACGTGAAAGTCACGTTCGCAAATCCGTCTAACCGGGCTATAGCAGTTAGACCGGATTTACCGATCGAGTGACATTCACGGTCGCAGATATAATGTAAATACTGTGAAATAATGTGTTTAAAATTTTCCGATTGACCAAAAATTAACAAGTGGGCCCCTAATCAAAACTGTAGCACTCACAGAAAATATGGGCCCAATTTTAATATCCCAGAAACCATATTTATGACTGAGGAACAAACTGAAAAATTTTGGGTGGGTGAACAGTTCAAATTGCCGCGGAAGCGCGGCCCCAGCAAGGGTTTGGCCGCCCTTCCGCGGTGGTATGAACAGTTCAGGATACCAAATTTTTCCAGTATGCTTAAATTTCCCTGCACATCACTCTGAGACCACCTGAAAAATTTTTAGACTCCAAAAAAATTCGGCAGAAACTGATGTCAAGGAAAAATACGGTTTTTGGAATTTCGGTCGATCGGAACTGAAAAACACATTAGAACAAGCTAGGTAAGGTTAATGGCGTGGCTCTGATACCATGTTGCGCCACGGCAGCGCCCCGGCCTCGTACTCGAGGCCAAAATGCGGAATCAAAAATTTTCCTTACTCGGAAACCGGCGCTACCGCGGACAATGAAAACCCGGATCGTAAACCATTAACCTATACTAGCTAACTAGAGATGGGGTGAGAGATATACCGAGCGATCCGTGTCCTTCGGTCTTCGTCTCCACTCCGATCTCCCGCGGAATCTCCGTCACTTCCTCGCTCGTCGGAAAGGGCACCACGTAGCCGGAATCTTTTACGGGCTCCCGCCTCTTGACCGAGGCAACTCGGGCGCGAAGTTGGCTAGCCGACGCGTCCAAGGCTTGCTATAGAATAGTGTAGTGAACTTGTCTCTTTAGGGGTTATTGAGGTTGCCTTGATGTGGAGGAATGGAGAAGAGAAGGAGAGAAAGAAAATGGGCTTTGAAGCTTATCTTTTGCAACATTGGAATGAGATGAGAAAATGCCACCACTAGAAAAATGATCCTCTCATCTCTCCCTCACAAGAATGGCCGGCCCCTCTCTCTAGAATGAGATTGGAGAGAGAAAGAAAAGCAAGAAAGAATATATCAACCATATAGAAATTAGTCACTCTCATTTCATTTCTTATCATATCAAACAACCATCACAATGAAAGCAAGTGAGAAGACCAAAAAAGGATCTCATGATTATGAAGCCACACTTATGCAAAGAAACCCCTCACAAAATGTTAATTGCGAACTTGCAATTAACACTCTCCATCACAAAGCCCGGCCGAGAAGGAATGAAAGAAAACCGGCCGGAACAGAATGCAAACTGGCAACCCCAGAAAACCGATCCCATAATAAATTACAGGAAAACCCCGCTGCTGCAAATACATGCCCGCATTTGTATTCCCACTGAACACAAATGCAAAGAGACAAAATCTACACTGTACTAGACTAGGACCGGCTTAAGCCAAAGCCGGCTAGTTAAATCCGTTCGATCCTGATCTGTGCAATACCGCACGTATCAGATCAAACCCTGCCATATTACTATACGGCCACTAGTACAAAACTGTTCTTTCCTGATCCGTGCAATACCGCGCGTATCTGATCGGACCCTGCCATATCTCCATACGGCCTCTACAGCGTTTCGCCCGAAACTTGAGTAACTGAGTGTGGTGGACTCTAAAGACTCGTCAATACTATGGCTGTGGATTTAACCACTGGCACGTCAGAGGTATAAGCCAATACGTGACGGGCCACCAGCTATTGACCAAATGGGACGTCGATGAGGAAGCTCACCCCGACACCCAACTGAGCCTGTCAGTGACAATATCCGTACAGTCCGGTCCGTTCGTCTATGAGTATCGCATGGCGGGCCTAGGGGGTTGGTGAAAGTCAGACCCCCAAAAGCGGTACAAGTCGTGTCGGAGCGTAGCCCAGAACGCCCTGAGATACTACTGGAATACCTACCAGTAAATCTCCTGCCTCGGCCGAGGGCTTTGCGTAATGGCTCTCCTAGACACAGCGCGACCTCACCCCCAATACCGGGAGAGACGAACCCCTGCAGATCCGCTCACTGCCTCCATGTGGCTCGGGACTGTACCCAACTAAAACCTGTTTGCACGACTCCTTTGAGCCGTGGTAGGGTAGTAATCAAAGCACAGTGGGAACTCACACGAGACAAATGACGATCTCAGGTCGATGAACTAACCTGTACACATGTCACCAGGGAACTGCTATCTGACATCTGGTATAAGACCAACTAGCAGGTTCCCGGCGAGTCCTGTCCGGTGTACTCATAACCCAATGAGCACCTGTATACATCTTAGGTGAACCAACTGACACCAGTGGCTTGTGAGACCGGCCACCGCCCCTCGTCGGGGTCTCGACTGTATACACTAGTCTACTAACGGAGTATCGATGCCCTGTCTCGAAACTCCTACGACTAGGGACCTTTTAAGGATGTGCTTATAGACCACCAGCTCCCACGTATATGATCGCCATCATACTGCTGGCAGTCAAGCAAGAATCCTAGGGGCTCTATCAACGTGTAATAGCGACATGTCAGGTCACCTAAAGCAGTACACGATGATAAAGATAAACCAGATAGCATACTATCATCTCGAGTAAGACTGTCCTACCGGGATAGGTCCTCCCTCAATCATTGCAATCACGTGCCTGTGATCCAATAATTGACTCTGAGGGCACTATCTCCAACACCTACAAGTTCGCCAAACTTTCGGGCCAGGCCAGTGTCGGTACTTTGAGGGAGGTTCCCCGTGCTTTCGCACGGACCTAATTAAAATAAATCTCGTTTTCCCAGGGGCTTAACCCCGTTAAAACCTTTCTAGACACTTACTTGATCGGCTAATTATAATGTGTAAAATTCTCCCAGGAGTTACTCTTACTCGCAGTGGGTATCGGGATCCAACTATCTCATAGAAGGTATGCAATCTCATTGCAAATTTTAACACTTGAAATTCCCAATAATATTTTGCCCCTAGCAACTTATGACCTTGGCTATGGTCAACAAATCATAAGCGTTCGCCAAGTTCAACCCGTCATTTCATGATTGAATTAAACCCACCCGTACGACCCTTGGCTAAGGTCAACAAAATCGCATGACAACCCTAACTCAATCACATCATTTGCTGCAGATAAGCACTAATTAGCTACCGCAGACTAAGCGTTGGCTAACGTTAACAAACGCAGTACGAATACTAAAAAGTACTTATCTTAAAAGACGGAGGGCTACGACAGGTTTTTAAGAAAATCTTTTGTATAATGAACTTGATATCGTTGTAGAATCGAGTGATTTCGAAAAGGAGTTATTTTGAGGCTTTTGCTAGTTTTGCTAAAGAGGTCACTCCCGGTGAAGAGATCTCGGCTCTTTCCTCATAGAATGAGATGCTGGATATTTCACAAATACCACTATGCAAATCATAAACTAAAAAGCAATCAAAATCAAATCCGAGTGGGTTGTAGCATCTGCTAGTTTCGCTAAAGTGGTCACTCCCGGTGAAGGGATCTACTAGTACCGCTATGCAAAGTAAGAACTAGAGCTACCGGTTTTTAAAACAAGATTCTACAATATCTTTAGGTTTCTTTTATTTCATTAATCTCATTAATGAAGTTCCATCAATTATGCTTCCTAAGCATTACAGAAGAAACGAAAGTAGCAATATTTATTATATATCATATATATAATATAAGCATTCGTCTCAGAATATCAAGTGATCATATCACAGAATATCAGCAGCAGAAGAACACATATGAAATATTGGATATACTAGGAATTCCATGTTTTAATTAAGCCAATAAAAACGCGGATTCCACGGTCGTGATGAATAGCCAAACCCACAACCCTAGACCACTACGAGAGAGGCATGCAATCCTACCAATTCTAGAGTTAGGAGACCCGGCCTCGACTCCTCGAGACGGTCTCCCACTGGACCCTTGATTGAATGATGGATGTTGTGATCAAAATATTGTTAACCGCAATCAAGAATGGCGTCGCCTGGTGGCTAGCCGGTGAGTACGGGTCGGTCCACAGGGATGTTGTGTATTTCCTAATTGTTCTAACGAGTTAATTCCAAACGGTGTTGGGATGTTTATCACTAAAAACTAAGTTGATTTAGACTAGGACTAGAATCTTGCTAGGGTTAGGTTTAGGTTAAGTTTGGAAATCAAAGATTTTCCACCGCTTTCAATGCCCTAATATAGATCTATTTAGGTGTTATGGTAATAATTAATAAAGGAGATTAGGATCATCGGGAAGAAACGATGTTTTTTCCTCTAGGTTCTTGTCCTTCCTTTCTTAATTCTTACCCTAACCTCCATGGAAAACATATACAACCGGTCTTTTAAACTACGGTATCACCGTTATCTCGTGGGGTAAGGTGCCGTAGGGAACGGTGTGTGTATGTATGCATGGAGTCATTTGAATTAATATGTGATGGGCAAGAAAGGGGTGAGAGATTTTCATCTCTCAAACCTTCCCTATTCCTAACCCTAACAAGTGAGGAATTACTCACTCATTCGGGAATTGATAAACATGTTCTAACTAATTTAAGTAGGGCAGATAAGAAAAATTATACTAAGACAGAAATAAAATTAATTAGGGCAATGAAATAAAAGTCTTACTTTATTTGATGGCTCTCTCTAAACATTTACTCCGAGTTACAATTCTGAATAGATAAAATAAAAAGAGGCATGCCTCAAAAATAGGTTTAGGGCTTCTATTTATAGATCATAGAAACCCTAGGGTTACAATCGATTCACATCTGCATTTACAATTTTACCCCCAAAGAAGACTAGTCAACGCGCCGCCAGCCGCCACAGAATTTTTGCACCGACACGGATGATGCACGGCCGTGGATCCGCGGCCAAGAGCCAGGTTTGGCCGCGGTTCCGTAGCCCTAAAGGGGTCTTGTTGGCTGATTTTCTTGGGTTGATTCTGGTTGCATTTTGCTTCTCGTTTCTTCACTTGGTTCTTCAGAATGTCTTCTAGTTCTTTTCTAGATTTCCACAGTGAATAATGTAGTGGATTTTACCGTTCGCTTCGTGTCAAAGTCTTGAACCTTGCGCTGCCTTTGTTCTTTATGAAATTGTCCATTGATCTTCGTTTATTCTCCAAACTGTAGGCTTGATCAAGATTCTTCCATTTGTCGGTCGTAGTCTCACTTTTGCTTCGTCTTTTCATCAATTTCACTGTTTTTGTTCCGAGAACCTGTAACCTGCAACTATATAGCAGACATGGATCAAAAGCACCTATTTATTTGTAAAATTATTAAGAATGGGGAATATAATAATACAAAATTTTGATATGAACAAATACCCCCAAACTTATCTTTTGCTCGTCCTCGAGTAAACCTAGTTTTATTCTTGAAAAAGACCTAGCCTCACTTTCGCAGGGAAATGCGATTTCACTGAGCTCGTGCAACAAGCCGTTAAACCTCTAGGTGTTCCTAATAGGAGGAGTGTTGTCTCCTGAGGGTTTTCAACGGATACTACCCACAAAATCCTATCAATTCGGCCAATTGTCTTTTATTTTCCAATTAGGTTTTCTAACAAGGAATTCTATTATCTTCGACTCATAAATTATCCACCCGCATTTTTCACGCTTCCTTATCATTTAACTTCAGATTATATATGTTCTGTAGACTTACTTAGTTTTTAGCATCTTTTAAGTTTTCCTTCTATGGTTCTATCTCAATTTAGGAATTTTTATCATCTCTATTAAAGATATAAATCCTATTCTTCATTCCTATCTCTTATCTAAACCCCAATCACATATCCCTACGTATGTGTATATATCACCCCTACATTTGGAAATTCAAATCAAGCTATCATACTCTTGTCCATCATCCAAAGTACTTTTCAATTTGTGAATTTTTAGATGAAATTGCTCACACATTTTTCATGCGACCGTTAATACTTCTTGAGGTACTAACGACCGATTACAAAATGTGTTTGCACATTAAGGCATAATTCCTAGTCCTGTAACACCTAAGGTTTTAGCAGTGACTCCCAAACCAGTTGGTCTAAGGCACTAGGTGATGAAGCACCCTCACTAAATATTTTTTCTATTTTTGCAGCCTTAAGTAATTACAAAAACCAGTGTTCATTTTTTTTTCTTTATTCACACTTGTATTTTTTTGTACTAAGAACTTTAGACAAGAGCATTTCAAGGTCTCTTCTACTATTCCAAGTTTCAAGCTTCGTGTTTGTGCAATTTGTAGGGTATATATTTTCATAATTTAGACTTAAGCTTAGGAATTATTTTTTAAACTTAAACTTTAATAAAAATATCAATACTTTTCCCTTGTTTTAACTTAGCCCAAGAAGTCAACTCGAAATTTGCCTATTTCTAAATAAACTACAAAGACATATACTTTCTACCGTTAAATTTTAAGAAAGGTTATTTTTAGGGTTTTTAATTTACTAACTCTAAGATCTAGTTGCTCCTAGCTAGTTAATTTTTTTTGTCAAACTCAAGTTAATTATGGCCAAAATTGAATGTTTTAATTTTTTTTTATATTTTTTCAAGTTTTTCAGTTTCAATTTGATTTTTATTTTTCCATTTTTTTATTTTCCAATTTTTCAATTTTTATGATTTTTATATAAGGATGCAATGCAGAATTTAAACATGCAAAAGAAAAAGAAAAATATATAGAAAAATTTTAAAAACAAATATGCCATGCAAAAGATAACTATATACAACCACCATCTCCCCCAAACTTAACCAAAGCAGTGTCCTCACTGCTCGGCCCCACGCCGCTCTCTCGAGCGTGAACGTGAACGCTCCTTCCTAGCCAACAGGGTTCGAATCCCCTGCTCAACCTCCATCAACCACCTGTCATGCTCCCTCGCTGTCACCTTAAATTGCTCCCTCAACTCATCAATGCCCCTAACTGCTCTCCTCATCAATTGTACATGTTCTAGTGGGGTCATTTCTCCTTCGCTCGCTGTCGAGCTAGAGCTAGGTGTGCGGGTTAATACATGCTCCGCCGGTTCGGTTCGAGACCACACATTTGTCAGTCGAGAATAGGACGTAGAAACGCCCTCAATAAGAGGTCTGACCGGAATGCCTCCATGCATATAAAATTCGAACACCTCCACGGGGAGGAAATATCGACATAATTGTGTAACCAGCATTGGACAAGGATAATTTGCGGCCCGTTTACCCGCACCTATCGAGTTTAACAATACTGTGCACATGTCAAAACGTGGGTTCTTTGTCATAAGAGTATGCACAATAAGCAAGGAGGGTGTAAAAAAGGTTGTGTTATGGGAGCTACCGAAAATATTATTTTGTGCCCACCGGTACACAGTCAAAACATTCACGAAAATGGTTCTCGCTTGGATATCCCTACGCGGCTCCCTTGAGCAATCGTTGCCCATCAAGGGCATGTAATCCTCGAATTGCAAGGGTTGGTCATGTGCAGGCATGCGAGGGATTAGTGTGACTTCGTGTATAATATCCCTATCAATTATAATTTCACGATCAACCCATTGCAATTTAATGAAACCAGATAGGGTGAGACACCCATCCTCCATACACTCGTAAAAACGAGTGACTAATTCCGGCAATGCATACGCATGAGGGTGATTATAAATCAGAAAGTTCCAACCCCTACGCGCTATTTCGTTTGCAAAATAACAGTTCGTGTGAAAAATACTTCTGAACGCGTTCTAGCTTCTCGCTATTTGCCATTAAGTGTTCTACAGATCTAAGAATTGAAAAACAGAGAGGTGTTGAACAGATCGTACCTCCCCTGAAATTTCAGGGGGTGAAGACTGCAAGCGGCGGCGGATTGGCGGCGGGAACAGGCTTGCACGGCGGAATTGCGGCGGTGAAGAGGGATCCGTCTGCAGAAAAAGTAGTGGCTGTGCTAGGGTTTTGAGAGAATATGAAATTAGGGTTTAGAAAGACAGATAGGGGTCGGGGTCCTTTAAATAGGGGGAAATGATGGATATTTGCAAATAAACCCCTCGAAAAAGAGGAATTTATTTGCAAATATAAAATTTACAAAAAATTCCTATTTTTTTTTATTTTCAAAATTTTTTCAATTTTTTATGTTATTTTTATTTATTGTTAAAACAAAACAAAGTCCCCCCAAACTTAAGTTAAACGATGTTACAAGTCAATGCCAAACTTTGCAAAGACCAAAAGTCAACACCAACCAGTTGAAAAATTTATCTATGTAAAGTATCGGTCGGTGGAAGAACATGTTGTACCGAGCTAAGAAGAACTGGGGAAGAGATAAGTGGTGGTATGGAAAGTGTTTCCGTGAAAGTGGATGTGAAGAGATAAGAGGTGATTGTGAATAAAAACGACAATGTGAATGATCGGAAATAAGTGGAATATTGGCGTTCTCGTGGTTTATTAGAAGAAAAGAGGGTGGTTCAATTTCTATAAGGTGAGGTTGATTAACTACAAAATCCCCGAGATATTTCTGTGGATCCTTTACTAGCTTGGCATCATCCATCATATGCATATGATATTTAATTATGAGAGAACTAATCTCCTCGATGTCCGCCATAGTCCAGCCGAAAGCTTGCCGGTTATCTTGTAAGACCAATAAAAGGGCTTTCTCTTACTCGAGGGCTAGAGAGGCCGATATGATAACGGGAAAGGTCTCATTCTCACCTAGGTAAGCATATTTAAGGTGAGACGGCAAAGGCTTGAGTTCAAGTTTCGGAAGCGAAACAATTGAAGATAAAATTGGGGAGGCTATCTCGAACTCAAAGGATTCCAACAATGGTTCGAAATCATTTTAAGCAACCGAATCGGATGGTTCAACTAAGTCATCCAAAAATTCAAAGGACTCATACTCGGGCAGTGAGTCGTCAAAATCATCCGGAAAAGTGAAACATTCGTAATCGTTATCGGTTGTGCAAACTGTGTCAGATTCAAGGAGGGACGCAGTAGCGGCGTCAAAACTGTTGTCATCAAACAGAAATTTTTCAAGCTCGCAGTCCTCCTGCGTGATTTCGTGAATCGAGCAAACTTCTCGTGTACTAGCTTTAGGCACGGAGGGCAGACTTCCTATCTTCTAAATATTGAATTCACTAGACATCTTCCGAAGGATAGAGTCATAGATCCATTGCGACAATTTATTACAGCATTGGAAGTGGCCAAAAATGGTCGACCGAGGATCACCGGAATTTGGTTCTGTGGGTTAGCAACAGGTTGTGTGTCCATAACAATAAAATCAACGGGGAATATGAAGTCCCCTACTTTGATCAACACATCCTCTAACTCACCCCTAGGATAGGTGATTGATCGATCAGCCATTTGGAGAGTACAATGAGTGGGTTTCAACTCTCCAACACCTAATTGCTCATACACAGAGTAGGGAAGCAGGTTAACACTAGAACCAAGATCTAAAAGTGCTCGATTGATATTCTTATCCCCAATTGTTATTGAAATTGTAGGACAGCCAGGGTCCTTTCATTTTTGGGGTAAGGGTTGGTGTTGGTTAACAGCATTGCTCACGGCACTAGCTACTAGCATTTTCTTGGGTATCTCAGACTTTCTCTTCGAGGTGCATAAGCCCTTTAAGATTTTCGCGTAAGAAGGGACTTGTTGGATTGCATCCAAGAGAGGTATATTTATGCTAACCTGTTTGAATAACTCCACAATCTTCTCCATTTGTGGAGTTGGTTTATTGGATCTCAACCTGTTTGGAAATGGAACATTTTGAAAATCTGTTGAGTCCAATTTTTGTCGATTAGATTGCGGAGTTGGAATGGATCCCAGTGTTGGTGTGTTCGTGAAGTGAGAAGTGGGTCCGTTCGAAGTAGAAGAAGTAGAGCCTTGTGAAGAATGAAGAATAGGCTCTAACGAAGAAGATGAAGACGAACCACCGGCAGGGGTGTCATCACTATTAATACCTACGTTATTGTGCAACACTTTTCCAGATCTCAACGTGGTCACGGCATTCATATTATGATTTTGCTATTCATATGCAACATGTGCATTGTGACCGGGATTTGGCAATGGTTGAGATGGAAGCTTTCCTTTTTCTCGCTCGCTCAACGCAGCAGTTAGTTGTGCAATTTGGGCCTCGATTGATTTGATACTTTGATCATGTGAAGCATTGTTATGCACCAAAGACTGAATGGAAGTCTCCAACCTGGATGCGGATTGTGTAGATTGTTTTAGAAATGCATCTAGACTTCTTTCTAGCGAGATAACCTTATCATCAATTGGTTGAACAAAATTGTTTGGAGGGTAAGAGTTATTGGGCACAAAATTGTTCATTTGGTTTTGGTAAGGTTGTGGTTAGAAAGGTTTCTGGTATTGAGTTTGTTGGGGTGCATGTTGTTGTGGAGGAGGAGGCCTTTGAATGTTGTTATTGCCTTGATTTTGATTCCAAGAAAAATTTGGGTGGCTCCTCCAAACCGGATTATAAGACGAAGAGTATGGATCATTTCTTTGTCTTTGCTGAAAGGTAGCATTGACTTGATCTTGTCCATGAACAAGCGGATTGTAAGGACACTCTTCGGTAAGATGTGGTGGATCCGAACAACAAGCACAAACAGTTCGTAGGGGTAAAGCAGGGGCAGGAGAAGGTGATGAGATTTTGGTCTCAATTGCTTCTAGCATTTTTGTAAGTGCGGCCATCTCGGCCTTCATTGCAATCGACATATCTAATTGATTTATGCCTTCCCTAGACTGACCAACAGAAGAAGATGAGGTAGTCTTAGTGCTTTCTGTTGGAGATAGTGCCCTCAGAGTCAATTATTGGATCACAGGCACGCGATTGCAATGATTGAGAGAGGACCTATACCATTCGAACAGTCTTACTCAAGATGATAGTATGCTATCTAGTTTTCTTTATCATCGTGTACTGTTTCAGGTGACCTTACAGGTCACTATTGCACATTGATAGAGCCCTTAGGAGTCTTGCTTAACGGCCAGCAGTATGATAGCGATCATATACGTGGGATCCGGGGTCTATAAGCACATCCTTAAAAGGTCCATAGTCGTGGGAGTTTTCGAGACAGGGCATCGATACTCCAGAGTAGACTAGTGTATACAGTCGAGACCCCGACGAGGGGCGGTGGCCGGTCTCACAAGCCACTGGTGTCAGTTAGTTCACCTAAGATGTATACAGGTGCTCATTGGGTTATGAGTACACCGGACAGGACTCGCCGGGAACATGCTAGTTGGTCTTATACCTGACGTCAGATAGCAGTTCCCTGGTGACATGTGTACAGGTTTGTTCATCGACCTGAGATCATCATTTGCCTCGTGTGAGTTTCCACTGTGCTTTGATTACTACCTTACCACGGCTCAAAGGAGTCGTGCAAACAGGTTTTAGTTGGGTATAGTCCCGAGCCACATGGAGGCAGTGAGCGGATCGTCAGGGGTTCGTCTCTCCCGGTATTGGGGGTGAGGTCGCGCTGTGTCTAGGAGAGCCATTACACAAAGCCCTCGGCCGAGGCAGGAGATTTACCGGTAGGATTCCAGTAGGATCTCAGGGTGTTCTGGGCAACACTCCGACACGACTTGTACCGCTTTTGGGGGTCTGACTTTTACCAACCCCCTAAGCCCGCCATGCGATACTCATAGACGAACGGACCGGACTGTACGGATATTGTCACTGACAGGCTCAGTAGGAGGTCAGGATGAGTTCGCTAACAGACGTTCCTTTTGGTCAGTACCTGGTGGCCCGTTACGTATGGCTAATACCTCTGAAATGCTAGTGGTTAAATCCACAGCCAAAAGTATTGACGAGTCTTTAGAGTCCCCCACAGACCGTTTTCTCAAGTTTCGGGTGAAACGCTGTAGAGGCCGTATGGAGATATGGCAGGGTTCGATCTTATACGTGCGGTATTGCATGGATCATGATCAGATGGATAATACTAGCGGGCTTTGGTTTAAGCCGGATCCTAGTATTGTACAGTGTAGATTTTGTCCTTTTGCATTTGTATTCGGTCGGAATACAAATCCGGGTATGTATAAACAGTCGCGGGGTTTTCCTGTAATTTATTACGGGATCAGTTTGCTGAAGTTGCCAGTTTGCATTCCGTTCCGGCCAGTTTTCCTTTGTTCCTTCACGGCCGGATTTTTCCGATGGAGGGGGTAATTTGCAAGTGTGCAAATTAGATTAGTGGAGGGTGTTATTTGTGATATGAGACATTATGATGGGTATAGCATCTTTTAATGCTTTTCTTGTTCTCTTTATTGTTTGCTTTTATGATATGGGATTGGATTTGAAATGGTGTGACTAAATTTCATTGTTATCATCACATTTCTCTTATGGTTACCCTCCTCTTATGCTCACCCCCCTTGAGTTTTTTTTTCTCCTCATTCTAAAAAGGGGACAGCCACTTCTAATGGGAGAGAGAATTCATTTTGTGTGAAAAAATTTCTTCATCTCATTTTTACTACTACAATTTCCTCACCTCTCTCCAAAGTTCATGCTTCACCTCCATCATACATGGCAACTTCACAACCCCATGAGACAAACATTACTACACTAAGCCTACAGCAACCTTTTGCACATCGACTCGCCAACTTCGTGCTCGAGTTTCCTCGGTCCATAGGTGGGAGACCGTAAAAGAACCCGGCGATGTGGTGCCCTTTCCGACAAGGTGGTGAAGACCGGAGATTCCGCGAGGAGATCGGGACGGAGGCCGAAGACCGAAGGACACGGATCGCTCGGTATAGCATTCTATCCCATCTCTAGTTAGCTAGCATTAGGTTAATTGTTACGATCCAGGTTTTTAGGATGCGGTAGTGCCGGTTTTAAAGTGATGAAAATTTTGTGTTTCCGCATTTTGGCCGAGAATAGACGACCGGGGCGCTACCGTAGCCCTACATGGTATCAGAGCCACGCCATTAACCTGGTTTAGCTTGCTCTAGCGTGTTTAGAATTTCGATCGGACGAAAATTTCAAAAACTCCATTTCCAACTTGACAGTTTCTGTCGAAATTTTTTAGTTGTCAAAATTTTTTTTAGAGTATTGCAGAAAACTGTGCAGGCTTTTCTAAGAGAACTGAAGAAACTTGGACGGCTGATATTACTATAGCGCGGCGGATCCACGGCCGTAACCCCCTTTTGGCCGCGGATCCGCCACCGTACTGTAGCCACAGTGTACCAAATTTCTTCAGTAGGTCTCTATGTTAGAATTGGGGTTTTTGGTATATTCTGTTTGGGCCCAGATTTTTCTGAGTACTGGGTATTGTGCTTGGGGCCCACTTCGGGAAATTTTGTCGATCGAAATTTTTAAAACATGTTTGTTCACAGTATTTACATTATATCTGCGACCGTGAATGTCATTTGATCGGTAAATCCTGTCTAACTGCTATAGCCCTTTTAGACGGATTTGCAATTGTGACATTCACGTTGATGTTCTGTGTTATGCTGTGATATTGCGGATTGTCGTGGTGGATAGCCTGGATGCAATGGTAGTACAGTTTGGTTTTATTATATGTACATTTGATATTGCAGGGCGAACGTCCGACATGTGGACTGCCGTCACTGCCTGTTTCTATATTATTCTTTTGTGGCACGACCGGGATGAGGTCGATATACCCGTTGTATATATTTTACTTTCTATACTAGGATTACCCCACGGAGGGGTGCATGGGTAGCCGGATTCTAGAGGGCAACGGGCCCGCATCTCATGGCGTTGAGACGAAGGGGGCTTTGCTCTAGAATTGGCGGGCTATTCGCCGCACTCGTAGGGGGTATAGGTTGACCCAAGGAGGGGTGCTCAAGTTACCGGATTCCGTGAAGTGCTGGGTGGTCCATTCACGTTGTTGAAGGGGGCTGCCTCGCTTCAGGTTTTGGAGGGTAACTTGCTGCGCCCGTAGGGGTCTAGGATTTCATTGCACAAACTTTCCACACGACCAGGGGAACGTCGGGTTTCAGCAGCGGCTCTATGAAACCGGGGGATCCCAGATATCAATATTGTTCTGTGATGCTTATTATATTTCTGTAATGTTGCATATTATCACGCCTTGAGCGATTATTATATATTGATATATATACTAGTAGATGTTGTATATGTTTTGCATCCGCGCTAGTCCTGTCCCCGCTCTGTCGTTAGTTAAGTAACCTAACGGGTGATGACGGGACCCAGTGGCGAATGCGGATGGCATATACGTACATCATTATTTTCGTTCTTTATTGGTGTGATCAATTGATGGGACTGCGTTGATTCGGATCAATGCAAGCTAAACAAACCTATTCTGATGTTGTTGGAACAATTTTTCAAAAAGCTGTTATTGCAAGGACGTTCTCTTTTATTTTGCACAGTGGTATTCGGTTATGAATATCCAGCACCTCATTGGACGAGGCAAGGGCCGAGATCCCTTCACCGGGAGTGACCACTTGGACAGAAGTTTGCGTCAGGGTAATAACTTCACTATAGCTGATTACTTTTTGCTTTGCATCGTGATATTCAGTTGGAATATCTTGCACCTCATTCTACGGGGAAAGAGCCGAGATCCCTTCACCGGGAGTGACCTTTTTAGCAAAGGTTTTCATCACTATATTTTTATAAAAGGCTAATGCAGTTCCTTCAACGATATCAAGTTCATTACGTTAAAAGTTTTTCGCCAAAAACTAGACGTAGCCCTCCGTCATTTCTTACAAGTATTACTTAGTATTCGTGCTGCGTTTGTTGACTGTGTCAAGGCGTAGTGTGCGGTAGCTAAGTAGTGTTTGTTTGTAGCATATTAATGGGATTGGTTAGGACAGTCGTGCGGCCTTGTTGACTGTGTCAAGGGCTCGTACGGGTGGGTTTAATGCAATCCAGGATAATGACGGGTTGAACTTGACTAGGACTCTTTGATTTGTTGACCGTGTCAAGGTCACTTGGGTCCTTGGGGTAAAAATCACATCGGGAGTTTCCAAAGAAACTGAAACTTACCAGATATGTGCATACCTTATAGAGTGTGATAACGTGAGTGGATTCCGTCACATTATCATGCGATGATAGTTGGATCCCGATTCCCACTGATGAGTTGGTTTACTCCTCGGGTGATCCCGACTAATTTTTCTTTCAGGTTTGGAGGAGAATTTGACGTTACAGTGGGAGGTTTCCTGATTAGATAAATTGATAACCATTCTGATCTAGGTTAGAGTGCACGCTGAGTGTTTCTTTTCTCTCTCTCTTTGGCAGCGACCATGACCTGACCCTTGACTATGACTCAGTGACCAAGTTGACCAAACCTTCTTATAACACTGGCTTTTAGATTGTCAGAGTTGCATACCTCATTGCCACTCCTACTTTTTTCTCCAGAACACCCCGTATTACTACGAACGTCCACTTCCATTGGATAAAACCATAGTATGGTTATATACAAACTCGAAGGAATTTATTCGAGGATGGTTTCTGGTTCTGGAGAAAACGAATAGGACTATTCAGTTGTCTTTTCCTTTTACCTTCTCTCAGGTTGCGAGTGCTCCTTAGATTAGGACAGTACACCTATTACGCAAATTGGATAGTCTTCTTCCAAACCATAGGCAGGTGCAGACCGGTAGGGAATGAAGAAAACCAATTAGCCTAATGATGGTGTGCAGAAGGTATTATGTAAAGACAAATAAAGGGATTAGTAAGAGGGCAAAGTAAATTGCGACTGCTATTCACGACCAAACCAAGTGTTTCATTACCACTCCCACTTCACCTTTGTATTTCTCCAGGACACTCCGTATCACTACGAAGATCCACAGTTATTTGGATATTCTATCGTATGGTTATATACAAACTCGAAAGGAACTTGTTCTAGTTCGGGGATGGATTCTGGTTCAGGAGAAATAGGAATAAGGATTATTCAGGTGTCTTTTATCTTTACCTTCTCTCGTGTTGCGAGTGCTCCTAGGATTAGGACAGTACACCCATTATGCTTATTGGATAGTCTTCTTCCAAACCATAGGCTGGTGCCGAAAAGTAGGGAAGGAAGAAAACCTTTTAGCCTAAGAAGGTATACAGAAGGTAACGACCAAAGACATATAAAGGGATTTGGAGAAGTGGCAAAGAAATATACGGTTATAGTCATGAATCTGGAAAATGAAAAAGACATTACTAGGAATACCCGGAAACCCCTACGAAATATTTTCAATGTTTCAGTTTCACTGTGTACTGTTAAAAGAAAACTGATTTCCCAATTAGACACTTGCTCCAGGATATGTATTTACCAGGTATGATTCTCACATCTGTATGGTGTTAAAGATGATGAATGGGAGTAAGTCATTGGGAATTAGGTGATCATCCTCATTATATCGGAATTCGTTGTAATTGGTGATATTTGAGGAAATCACCTGGGTAGTTTGCCGGACGACAGATATTTGGTTTTGAATATCTGTTGTTATGCACCAATTTCAAATTGATATATCTGTACGTCTAATTTTATAGAGTGAGATATACCTTTTTGAAATTATGTCCATGACATTTACCTATATCAGTGGATGGTTAGGTAAGGAGCATTAAAACAGCGGTGTAATTCCTCTTAAGTATAAGTACAGTTTTCAACCTACGACACACAGGGATTGAGTTATTAGACTCAGGGGACTTATACAGAGTATTGTATGTTGTCCAGTGTCCATTAGGACAGAGGCGTTGGTACTCGTGCTGTATTCTGTTTACTTGTGACTTCTCTAGTTCTTAGACATGTGTTTCGTAGAAATGCAAGGTCCATGTTTTGAGAAGTTATAGGTATATGAGTAAAGTAGAGAATCAGGTATTGCAAGTATCGGGATTCTTCAAGGTGATCGAAGATGTAGATACTTGTGCATGGTGTTCAGTTGATAGTAATGATTTTGAGAGAGCTTCCTTCTCTTTCAGATTACTCATAATTGGAAGCACTCCTAAGTTGAGTAATGCTGATCGGCCTCTTTCCATTTAGTTGACATGCAATGGAGACAGCTGCATGATTTGAATCTGGTTCAATTAAATCAGTGCCTCTGTTTCTGTATTGGATATAGAACAGTTCATATCTTGACATTGTTAAGGTGCGGGGAGTTGTCCAGCTTATGCTTAAAACCAGACACTGGACATCTCATGGCACGTTTCTGTAATGGCTGTTTGTGAATTGACCCGGGCTATGACGAGGGTTGACTTTCTACTATCTGGAAGATCAATAGTGATATTGTTCTTGACTCGCCACAGTTTTAATAAAAATGGATTTTTTCATAAAACAGTAGTGGGAGTATGGCAGAACTGGAAGTGATTCCAGAACCGCAAACAATTACTGAAAATTTGATAAGAACCTAAAGATTCAATCTGGTTTGACATTCCATTGGCCACTCCGCAGATATGGGGGGTAACCTCAGGCACTCGAGAGGTACTTCGGTATGCTCAAAGACGGTGACAGGGTGGTTCTTGTTTACCCAGACTTGCCATTGCTGTTGTTCCAGAATATGAGACCCGGCAGGAGGATGAGTATAGCGTCATTCTAAACTAGCTTTAGAAGTGTACGTGTATATGACTCTGCCAGAGGGTTGTCGTAGTCAGTGGGAGCAGCGGAAGCATAGTGGACAAGTGGCTTATGTCTATTTATAGACTAAAGCAGATATAGCGGAGATAGATCATCTATTTCTGATGTGACAGTCATAGGTTTGACTTCATCAGAATAGGGGATGGATCTGTTAAGAAGGTAGTAGGGTGTTATGTCCTGGTATTTGGATGACATACACAGAGGAGGAAGTGAAATTCCTATACTACGGTCGGTTATACTTTGGTTGTCACACAGTGGTTTCTCCAGATAGGATATTAATCCAGTCATGGAGAAATGATCGGAAGCTGTTTTAGAACATAAATGGATGTTCTAGGGATATGATAACGGCATCCTCCTTCGGGAGACAGTTATCACTCCAGGCTTGCAAGGTGACCTGGATGACAGAGTGTCTATCAGAGTTATAGTTTTCCCTTTGACGAGTGGCAGTATTTTGGACAGGTGGTCTAGGTGGATACTGAGGGAGTCATGGCGCGGGATACTGATTATTTTCAGTTGACAATACAGTCTAAGAAGTTTGGATTTGGAGTTCATTTATGAACTAGGTCCCATCAGATATCCAGACACATTCTAAGACAGGTATTGATCATTTCGGGAGATGGCTTTATCCGCGAACTTGAGATAAAGAGAGACATAGAAAGAAACATTAGAGCGGATCCACTCACTGAGGCTTTTCCTCGAACGCATTAGTTTCGCAAGCGGGTTTTGTGAGACTGATTAGTAGAGGAGTTGGGTGTTCGGTATCACACGGGCTGTGAGTATGCGACATCGCAATATTTAGCCTTGAGTGCAAGTGGGAGATTGTTGGAGATAGTGCCCTCAGAGTCAATTATTGGATCACAGGCACGTGATTGCAATGATTGAGAGAGGACCTATACCATTAGAACAGTCTTACTCAAGATGATAGTATGCTATCTGGTTTATCTTTATCATCGTGTACTGTTTCTGTTAGGGTATATGCTCTAGAGGCCATTACTGTATCATACTAGTTTGTATATTACTTAATGGAAGCTTGGGATATTCACCTTGTATATACAATCTTGCTCAAAATAGTAGTATGCTACTTGGTTTGTTTCTACTTCAATGTGTACATGTGTTTATTTTTGTATATCGCCTATACACATTAGTGGAGCCCTTAGGATCTTTGCTTGATTACCAGCGATGTGATGGCCGTCACACTAGTGGGGCTGGGTAATCTATAAGCACATCCTTATGCAGGTCCCTGGTCGCAGGACTATCGAGACAGGGCATCGATACTCCGGAGTAGACCAGCGCATGCGCTTCTCATCCCAGTGTGGGAGACGGTCTGTCCTACAGCCGTCAGTACGTCGTACTTGAGATAGTATGCGGGTGCTCGTTAGGTTACGGGTACACTGGACAGGACTCGTCGGGAACTGACTAGTTGGTATTATGCCTATCGTCAGTTATCAGTTCCCAGGTGACATGAGTACAGCTTAGTCCGCTGACTTGACACTGTCACTTCGCCTCGAGTGTGTTCCCACTGTACTTTGATTACTACCCTACCACGGCTCAAAGGAGCCGTGCAAACAGGTAGTAGTTGGGTGCAGTCCCGAAGCACTTGGAGGAAGTGACGGTTAGACAGGATTCGTCTCTCCCGGTATTGGGGGTTGACATCGCGCTGTGTCTAGGAGAGCCATTACACAAGTAGTCCCTGGCCAGGGCGAACGAGATATACTGGTAGGCTTCCAGTGTTATCTCAGGGTGTTTTGGGCTTCGCTCCGGCACGACTTGTACCGCTATTGGGGGACTGACGTTTACCGCCCCCTAGGCCCGCCATGCGATGTATCAGACGAACAGACCGGACTGTACGGAGAATGTCACATTCAGGCTCAGTAGGAGTTCAGATGGGTTTCGCCTCGTCGGTCTTCTTGCCGGCACTACCTGGGGACCGTTACGCACAGCTAGTGCCGCTTGCGGTCTGTGGTTAAACCCACTGCCAGCGTAGTGTCGAGTCTTTAGAGTCCCACAAAGAAAGCTTTTCGCGTTTAGGCAAAAGAGTAGAGGTCGCATGGTTTTGCGACAGGTCGCATGGTTTTGCGACAGAGTTCGGTCACATCCGTGCACTTGTGCACGTACAGTGTCCGGACAGTTTACACTAGCGGGCTTTGGTTTAAGCCAGATCCTAGTGTACCTTTTGGGATTGGATTTATCCAGTATGCATTCGTGTTCCTCGGAACGCGGATGCGGGTGTGTATGCACAGATGACGGGGAGACAGAGGCAGCAGATTCTCATTAGGGTTGTTGACAGTTGACCGTTGACTATTTGACTTTTTGCTCAACCCTAATGAGAATATGATATGTGATTAACTATTATATTAATTAAGTATTATGGTGACATGGTTGTTGACTTTTGTTGACTTTGTTAACTTGTTGACTTGTGATGACTTGTTGACTTTGTTGACCGGTTGACTAGGCTTGACTAGTTGACCATCATGATAACCATAGCCATCATTTCATGGCAAAGACTTTTGCTTGCTTGCTCATTTGTGCAAAATGAGTGCATGAAATGATATGGTTATGGTTGCTTCAACCATCACATAACACTTGATTAGGTATAATGAGTGATGATGGTTTTGGATTATGAGAGGGTGAAAGACAAAAGACTTGCTCATTCTTTCTTGCTCATTCTCTCTCTTGTTCTTGAGCTCTCTTGCTCTTGCTTTCACCCTCTTCCTCTTGCTCCCTCTCTTGACTCTATGGTTCACATATCTCATGAGTTGAAAATCAAAAACCATAGATAAAATCCCATACAAACTCTTCTCTACTCATTCTAGTTCACAAGGTTTAGCAAACCGAGTGAACTAGTTTCTTCAAAGTTCGAAGAAGGAGCCAAAGGTTGGAGCTTTCAGGTGGATCTATCTTCGGCGTACGGAGACGACGGGAAGAAGCCAATCCGGACCACCATCGGAGCTTGAAGACGAAGGAGTTCAAGACAAGCAAGGTATAACCCCCTAACCGAGTAGTTAGAAACTCGTAGTTAGGTTGTTAGTTAGATGTTTAACCAAGATCCGGATTATAGGTCCATGTTACCACCTCTATAAAAATCGTTTTTTACCAAATTCCGCATGTCCGGAAGTACCGGGAGAGGTAGCATGGACTTACAGTGGTATCAGAGCCTAGTTAAACTCTATCTAACATGTTAGCAAGTAACTAGAAGATCGATCAAAGAAAAAGTCCCGAAAACGAACCCCAAAATTCGAAGTTTCTGTCGATTTTTATACTGTTCAAAAGTTGATTATTTTCACACCTAAAATCGACTCAGGGTTTTCTGTGAATACTGTAGAAATTTGGTCCAGTGATCCCATCAAAGAGCCGTGGAAACGCGGCAATAGCTTGCTATTGCCGCGGTTCCGCGGCCGACTTGGCTCCTCTCTGTTCTTTCTTTGCTACGGTATTCTCATAGGGGTATTTTGGGATTTTTGGTATATGTGTTTTCTGCCCAGATTTTCCAGAACGAAAATTTTATTTTTGGGGTCCCGAAAATCCGTATTTTTGATCGAACTTCTAAAAGACTTAAGCTAACGGGTTTTTCTGTAATGTGATATTTGTATTGAACGTCCACTAATCGCTATATGTCGATTAGTGGGGGTTATACAAATCTGTGATCTGTAATGTTGCTGGAATGTGTATATGAATATGTTGGATTGTCGCGGGTGAATAGCCGGGGGTTGTGAGACGAGAGTTTTCTTTTCTTTCAATTCATGTAAATTTGTAAATTGATGTAATAATGATTTGTATGGCCGCACAACCGGGTCGGGGTTGTAGCCGTCATTGTATAATTTCTTTTTACTGTTTTTGCTCCTAGGATAGACCCATGGAGGGGGTGCACAAACTACCGGGTATGCCGAAGTGTCGAGTGGCCTACTCATGGAGATGAGGGAGGTTGCTACGCTTCGGGTACTTGGCGGGTAGTTTGCCGTACCCGTAGGGGTCTTGGGTGGGGTTTTGGCTATTCACCGCGACCGTGTAATCTGTTTTTCGTTACAGGCTCGTGCGAATTACAGATTCCTAGTATATCCAATGTATTCATCTGTGATCTAAAATGTTTATCATTGCAGTATATCTATATATGATATTATTTAGGCGTTACTTATGTTTTACAGACGCGCTAGCCCAGCCCCCGCTCTGTCGTTAGTTAAGTAACCTAACGGGTAATGACGGGGCCCAGTGGCGAATGCGAATGGCATAAGCGTACGTCATATTTTGGTTGTTTTCTGCAATGGTAGGATTAAATGATGGGACGCATTAAAAGAACTAATGCAAGAATATCACGCATTAAAAGAACTAATGCAAGATAATAAACCAAGTTAAAGTCGTTGGAACACTTTCGAAAAACCACTCGGTTCTTTTCAAAACCAACTTTTAAATGCGGAGCTTGAGCCACTCCTTTTTTTTTAAAAGCTATCTCGTTCCATCGACTATATCAAGTTCACTACGTTCACGGTTTCGCCAAAACCATTCGTAGCCCTCCGTCGTTTCGTATGAATATTCAATAGTATTCAAGCTGTGTTTGTTGACCTTCGTCAAGACATAGTGATTGGTAGCTGTTGGGTATTCATATGTAGCATAGATAGATGCGTTGGTTTGGGACATTCGCATTACCTTGTTGACCTTCGTCAAGGGTATATACGGGTGGATTCAAATTAACCTGGATAATGACGGGAAGAACTTGACATGTGACTTATGATTTGTTGACCTTCGTCAAGGTCATAAGAGCATGGGGCAAAAATCCACATCGGGAGTTTCATAAGTACTGAAACTTGCTAGATTTGCATACCATTTGGAGTGTGATGATTCTGGTAGGATTCCTTCAGTTTCGTCACGCGATGATATTTGGATCCCGATCCTACTGTGAGTATATGCTACTCCTCGGGAAATTTCTCACTAAACGATCAATGCTATAAACCTAGTAGGTGCCTAGAAAGGTGTTAGCGGGGCTACGCCCCCAGGGAAAAGAGGTTCTTTAATTAAGGAACTTCGCGAAAGCGTTGGAAAACCTCCCTCGAAGTACCGACACCGGCCTGGCTGAACGGTTAAGCAAGTATTGTTCGGTGGGATTGATCCCGACTAATTCTTCCTTATGGTTTGAGGAGGGATTCGAGAAACAGTGGGAGCCATCATGTTTAGACAAACTAAAAACCACTCTAAACTTGCAAGAGCATCATGCTGAGTGTTTCTTCTTCTCTCTCCTGCAGCGACCAATCGACATGACTGGACTTAAGTTACTTCTAGATAAAAATATACTGACAGGGCCAAATTATAAAGATTGGCTCAGGAATGTCAAGATGGCAATCACTTACGACAAGCTGGGGTATCTTCTTACCACCAAAGCTCCCCCTGTCCCTGGTCCCACTTCCATCGTCGCGGATAAGGAAATCCGCAAGACTTGGGAGATTGATAGCGCGAAGGCCAAGTGCCTCGTACTTGCCTCGATGGACAACGAACATCAGAGGAGGCACGAGAATATGGACCTTGAATCCATATTTCTCCATACAAAAGAACTGTATGGAGAGCAATCTCGTATCGCAAGATACGAAGCGTCGAAAAAGCTATTTTCGGCAAAGATGGCCGTCGGATCATCAGTAGCCGAGCACGTGATAAAGATGATCGGCTACATTGAGGAGCTCGCAGACCTAGGGACCACATTGGAGAGTGAGCTCTATACGGACATAGTTCTCCAGTCCCTTCCTTCCACTTACGCCCAGTTTATACTGAACTTCAACTTGCAAGAAAAAGAAGTTGAACTTTCAGAGCTCCTCAACATGCTGAGGAGCGCAGAGGGCACCCTACAGAAAAGTAGGGAAACATCCACTTTGTTTGTAGGAGGATCATCTTCTTCTAGGTCCAAGGCGAAAGCCAAGGGAAAGAAGAAGAAAGCCCCCGCCAAACCGAGGGGCGGTGTTAGTAAGGTGGATACGAAGGGAAAAGCTAAAGCAACAAAGAAAGCGGGGAAGCTTGTGGATAAGGAAGAATGCTTCTATTGTCATAAGAAAGGACACTGGAAGAATGATTGCAGGGCCTGGAAGGCCAGAACACAGGAATTGAAGCAGGTTGCAGCTTCAGCTTCAGGTGTGTATGTTATTGAAAACTGTCTTTCAATAAACTCTACTTCCTGGGTATTGGATACCGGATCAGGATCTCATATCTGTAATTCTTTGCAGGCGTTGAGAAACCGTAGGGTTTTGAAGGCAGGTGACATGACCCTCAGAGTTGCGAACGGAGCTAGCATGGATGCTAAAGCCGTGGGGGACTATCACCTGGGAATGTCAGATGGACATGTTTTGGTTTTGCGTAATTGCTTTTTTGTACCCAACGCAACTTGTAATATCATCTCTGTATCTTTAGTTTCTAAAGAAGGTTATGAATTTGCGTTTGTAAGTAATGTTGTAAACATTCACCTTAATCAAGTTCTGATTGGGTCAGGTACATTGAGTAATGGTATATACGTATTGAACCAACCACAGATTTTCAATGTCCAGAATACACACAAAAGAAAGTCTCCGGAAATAAATCAGACTTTCTTGTGGCATTGTAGACTGGGTCACATCAATGAGAGAAGGTTGACTAAGTTACATACAGAAGGATATTTGAATCCGTTCGAATATTAATCGTATGCCACTTGTCAATCCTGTCTCAAAGGAAAGATGACAAAGACTCCGTTTACTGGACATGGAGTAAGAGCGAGCGAGCTCTTGGGACTCGTACACAGTGACGTGTGCGGTCCAATGTCTACACATGCTCGAAGCGGCTATTCTTACTTCATTACTTTTATGGATGACTTCTCAAGGTACGGTTATGTCTTCTTAATGAAACATAAGTCCGAAGCCTTTGGAAAATTCCAGGAGTATAAGAATGAAGTAGAGAAACAAACCGGCAAAAGTATCAAGATTCTAAGATCGGATCGAGGCGGAGAATACTTAAGTGCCGAATTCCTGAATTACTTAAAAGAGAATGGTATTCTCTCTCAGCTTACTCCTCCATACACTCCGCAACATAATGGTGTATCGGAGAGACGGAACCGAACCCTATTGGATACGGTTCGGTCCATGATGAGTAACGCTGAGTTACCGCGATCATTCTGGGGATATGCACTAGAAGCAGCTGCGTATCTCTTGAACAAGGCTCCCACCAAGACTGTGCCTACCACCCCATATCAGATGTGGACTGGGAAGAAACCCTGTCTTAAGTATCTTAAGGTATGGGGATGTCCAGCTTTTGTAAAAAAGCAGCATGCGGACAAGCTTGAGGCGCGTTCAGTACAGTGTAAGTTTGTGGGATACCCAAGGAACTCCAGGGGGTATCTTTTCTATTCTGCTGAGGAACAAAAGGTTTTTGTTTCTCAGCATGCCCGCTTCTTGGAAACTGAGTTTTTGGAAACCCAGATAAGTGGGAGCACAATAGAACTGGAAGAAGTTCCAGAACCACAGACTATTACTGAAAGCTTAGTGGAACCAGAAGGTTCAAAAGAACATGACATTCCTACGCCGCTCCGCAGGAGTAGTAGGCAGACTCATCCGCCCGAGAGATACTACGGTTTTCTCATAGACGGGGATAGAGAGGATTGCATCATAGATTATGATGAGCCTACTAGCTTCCAGCAGGCCGTTCAGAGCGTTGACTCAGTGAAATGGCTGGATACAATGCGGACCGAAATGGAGTCCATGTACACCAACAAGGTATGGACGTTGGACATTGCTCCAGACGGGGTAAAACCCGTAGGATGCAAGTGGATCTTCAAAAGGAAGATTGGTGTAGATGGACAGGTTGAGACCTATAAAGCTAGGTTGGTAGCAAAGGGTTTTCGTCAAAGACCTGGCTTGGACTATGACGAAACCTTTTCTCCAGTAGCCATGCTGAAATCCATTCGGATCCTTCTTGCCATTGCTTCCTTCCACGATTATGAGATCTGGCAAATGGACGTAAAGACCGCTTTTCTAAATGGAAATTTAGAGGAGTGTGTCTATATGGACCAACCAGAGGGTTTCATTCAGAGTGGGAGCAGCGGAAAGGTGTGCAAGTTGCTTAAGTCCATCTATGGACTAAAGCAGGTATCGCGGAGTTGGAACATCTGCTTTGATGAGACGGTCAAAGAATTTGGCTTTATCAAAAATCCAGATGAACCATGCATCTATAGTAGATTTGTAGCGAGAACTGTAGTATTCCTCGTTTTATACGTGGATGACATTCTCTTAATAGGAAATGACATTCCTATGCTACAATCTGTCAAGGGGTTCTTGTCACACAGGTTCTCCATGAAAGACCTGGGTGATGCCTCATACATCCTGGGGATCCGGATCCATCGTGATAGATCCAAGAGGATATTAGGACTTTCACAGTCCAGGTACATCGACACCGTACTGAAAAGATTCAGTATGGAAGATTCCAAGCGCGGTAACCTACCGGCTTGTCACGGGATCACCCTCTCTAAAGAGATGTCTCCCAAGACTGATTTGGAGAGGGATCGCATGTCTATTATACCCTACGCTTCTGCGGTAGGCTCTATAATGTATGCGATGTTGTGTACCAGACCGGATGTAGCTTATGCACTGAGTGTGGTAAGCCGGTATCAGTCAAACCCTGGGGAGAAACACTGGATAGCGGTAAAGAACATTCTCAAGTACCTGAGAAGGACTAAGGAGATGTTCTTGGTGTATGGCGGAAAAGACCTCCAGATCGAGGCCTTTGCTGACTCCAGCTTCCAGAGTGACAAGGATGATTCCAAGTCCATATCGGGTTTTGTCTTTACCCTCAATGGAGGGGCGGTGTGTTGGAAGAGTTCCAAACAAGAAACCGTTGCAGACTCGACGATGGAAGCGGAATACATCGCTGCATCTGATGCCGCAAAAGAAGCTGTCTGGATGAGGAAGTTCTTGAAAGAACTTCAGGTGGTTCCGTCCATTGTTGATCCAAAACCTCTGTATTGCGACAACAACAGGGCTATAGCTTTAGCGAAGGAACCCAGGTCCCATCAGAGATCCAGGCACATCTTGAGGCGGTATCACCTGATCAGGGAGATCGTGGATCGCCAGGAGATCGAGGTTCGGAGAGTCGCTTCAGAAGATAACACTGCAGATCCATTCACCAAGGCCCTACCCCAGACTCAGTTCGAGCGGCTGATCGAGATGATAGGTCTTCGATACGCCAGTACATGGCCTTAGTGCAAGTGGGAGATTGTTAGTGTATATGCCCTAGAGGCCATTACTGTATCATACTAGTTTGTATATTACTTAATGGAAGCTTGGGATATTCACCTTGTATATACAATCTTGCTCAAAATAGTAGTATGCTACTTGGTTTGTTTCTACTTCAATGTGTACATGTGTTTATTTTTGTATATCGCTTATACACATTAGTGGAGCCCTTAGGATCTTTGCTTGATTACCAGCGATGTGATGGCCGTCACACTAGTGGGGCTGGGTAATCTATAAGCACATCCTTATGCAGGTCCCTGGTCGCAGGACTATCGATACTCCGGAGTAGACCAGCGCATGCGCTTCTCATCCCAGTGTGGGAGACGGTCTGTCCCACAGCCGTCAGTACGTCGTACTTGAGATAGTATGCGGGTGCTCGTTAGGTTACGGGTACACTGGACAGGACTCGTTGGGAACTGACTAGTTGGTATTATGCCTATCGTCAGTTATCAGTTCCCAGGTGACATGAGTACAGCTTAGTCCGCTGACTTGACACTGTCACTTCGCCTCGAGTGTGTTCCTACTGTACTTTGATTACTACCCTACCACGGCTCAAAGGAGCCGTGCAAACAGGTAGTAGTTGGGTGCAGTCCCGAAGCACTTGGAGGCAGTGACGGTTAGACAGGATTCGTTTCTCCCGGTATTGGGGGTTGACATCGCGCTGTGTCTAGGAGAGCCATTACACGAGTAGTCCCTGGCCAGGGCAAACGAGATATACTGGTAGGCTTCCAGTGTTATCTCAGGGTGTTTTGGGCTTCGCTCCGGCACGACTTGTACCGCTATTGGGGGACTGACGTTTACCACCCCCTAGGCCCGCCATGCGATGTATCAGACGAATAGACCAGACTGTACGGAGAATGTCACATTCAGGCTCAGTAGGAGTTCAGATGGGTTTCGCCTCGTCGGTCTTCTTGTCGGCACTACCTGGGGACCGTTACGCACAGCTAGTGCCGCTTGCGGTCTGTGGTTAAACCCACTGCCAGCGTAGTGTCGAGTCTTTAGAGTCCCACACAGAAAGCTTTTCGCGTTTAGGCAAAAGAGTAGAGGTCGCATGGTTTTGCGACAGGTCGCATGGTTTTGCGACAGAGTTCGGTCACATCCGTGCACTTGTGCACGTACAGTGTCCGGACAGTTTACACTAGCGGGCTTTGGTTTAAGCCAGATCCTAGTGTACCTTTTGGGATTGGATTTATCCAGTATGCATTCGTGTTCCTCGGAACGCGGATGCGGGTGTGTATGCACAGATGACGGGGAGACAGAGACAGCAGATTCTCATTAGGGTTGTTGACAGTTGACCGTTGACTATTTGACTTTTTGCTCAACCCTAATGAGAATATGATATGTGATTAACTATTATATTAATTAAGTATTATGGTGACATGGTTGTTGACTTTTGTTGACTTTGTTAACTTGTTGACTTGTGTTGACTTGTTGACTTTGTTGACCGGTTGACTAGGCTTGACTAGTTGACCATCATGATAACCATAGCCATCATTTCATGGCAAAGACTTTTGCTTGCTTGCTCATTTGTGCAAAATGAGTGCATGAAATGATATGGTTATGGTTGCTTCAACCATCACATAACACTTGATTTGGTATAATGAGTGATGATGGTTTTGGATTATGAGAGGGTGAAAGACAAAAGACTTGCTCATTCTTTCTTGCTCATTCTCTCTCTTGTTCTTGAGCTCTCTTGCTCTTGCTTTCACCCTCTTCCTCTTGCTCCCTCTCTTGACTCTATGGTTCACATATCTCATGAGTTGAGAATCAAAAACCATAGATAAAATTCCATACAAACTCTTCTCTACTCATTCTAGTTCACAAGGTTTAGCAAACCGAGTGAACTAGTTTCTTCAAAGTTCGAAGAAGGAGCCAAAGATTGGAGCTTTCAGGTGGATCTATCTTCGGCGTACGGAGACGACGGGAAGAAGCCAATCCGGACCACCATCGGAGCTTGAAGACGAAGGAGTTCAAGACAAGCAAGGTATAACCCCCTAACCGAGTAGTTAGAAACTCGTAGTTAGGTTGTTAGTTAGATTTTTAACCAAGATCCGGGTTATAGGTCCATGTTACCACCTCTATAAAAATCGTTTTTTACCAAATTCCGCATGCCCGGAAGTACCGGGAGAGGTAGCATGGACTTACAGTTTCAGGTGACCTTACAGGTCACTATTGCACGTAGATAGAGCCCTTAGGAGTCTAGCTTGACGGCCAGCAGTATGATGGCGATCATATACGTGGGAGATGGGGTCTATAAGCACATCCTTAAAAGGTCCCTAGTCGTGGGAGTTTTCGAGACAGGGCATCGATACTCCAGAGTAGACTAGTGTATACAGTCGAGACCCCGACGAGGGGCGATGGCCGGTCTCATAAGCCACTGGTGTCAGTTGGTTCACCTAAGATGTATACAGGTGCTTATTGGGTTATCAGTACACTGGACAGGACTCGCCGGGAATATGCTAGTTGGTCTTATACCTGACGTCAGATAGCAGTTCCCTGGTGACATGTGTACAGGTTAGTTCATTGACCTGAGATCGTCATTTGTCTCGTGTGAGTTCCCACTGTGCTTTGATTACTACCCTACCATGGCTCAAAGGAGTCGTGCAAACAGGTTTTAGTTGGGTACAGTCCCGAGCCATATGGAGGCAGTGAGCGGATCGTCAGGGGTTCGTCTCTACCGGTATTGAGGGTGAGGTCGCGCTGTGTCTAGGAGAGCCATTACACAAAGCCCTCGGCCGAGGCTGGAGATTTACTGGTAGGTATTCCAGTAGGACCTCAGGGTGTTCTGGGCTACACTCCGACACGACTTGTACCGCTTTTGGGGGTCTGACTTTTACCAACTCCCTAGGCCCGCCATGCGATACTCATAGACAAGCGGACCGGACTGTACGGATATTGTCGCTGACAGGCTCAGTAGGGTGTCAGGATGAGTTCGCTCATAGACGACCCTTTTGGTCAGAACCCGGTGTCCCGTTACGTATGGCTAATACCTCTGACGTGCTAGTGGTTAAATCCACCGCCAAAAGTATTGACGAGTCTTTAGAGTCCCCCACAGACCGTTTTCTTAAGTTTCGGGCGAAACGCTGTAGAGGCCGTATGGAGATATGGCAGGGTTCGATCTTATACGTGCGGTATTGCACGGATCATGATCAGACGGATAATACTAGCAGGCTTTGGTTTAAGCCGGATCCTAGTAGTGTACAGTGTAGATTTTGTCTCTTTGCATTTGTATTCGGTCGGAATACAAATGCGTGTATGTATATACTGTCGCGGGGTTTTCCAGTAATTTATTACGGGATCATTTTTCTGAAGTTGCCAGTTTGCATTCCGTTCCGGCCAATTTTCCTTTGTTCCTTCACGGCCGGATTTTTCGGATGGAGGGGGTTATTTGCAAGTGTGCAAATTAAATTAGTGGAGGGTGTTATTTGTGATATGAGACATTATGATGGGTATAGCATCTTTTGATGCTTCTCTTATTCTCATTATTGTTTGCTTTAATGAGATCGGATTGGATTTGAAATGGTGTGACTAAATTTCCTTGTTATCATCACATTTCTCTTATGGTTACCCTCCTCTTGTGCTCACCCCCCCTTGAGTTTTTTTTCTCCTCATTCTAAAAAGGGGCCGGCCACTTCTAATGGGAGAGAGAATTCATTTTGTGTCAAAAAATTTCTTCATCTCATTTTTGACTACTACAATTTTCTCACCTCTCTCCAAAGTTCATGCTTCTCCTCCATCATACATGGCAACTTCACAACTATATGAGACAGACATTACTACACTAAGCCTACAACATCCTTGGGCATGTCGACTCACCAACTTCATGCTTGAGTTGCCTCGGTCCAGAAGTGGGAGCCCGTAAAAGAACCCGGCGATGTAGTGCCCTTTCCTATGAGGAGGTGAAGACCGGAGATTCCGCGAGGAGATCGGGACGGAGGCCGAAGACCGAAGGACACGGATCACTCGGTATATCATTCTATCCCATCTCTAGTTAGCTAACATTAGGTTAATGGTTACGATCCGGGTTTTTAGGATGCGGTAGTGCCGGTTTTAAAGTGATGAAAATTTTTCGTTTCCGCATTTTGGCCGAGGATAGACGGCCGGGGCGCTACCGTAGCCCTACACTTTTCTACTGGAGTGTTTGTTCAGCAAGATCCTCGAGAAACTGCCAAGCTTTCTCACTATATTTTGTTAGAAAGTGACATTGACAAATGGTTTCCAACAACTGCTTCGTTGCTGGGTTCAATCCTTCATATAAAGTTTGGCAAAGTTGTCAATTCTCGATACCATGGTGAGGGCATTGAACGAGTAGGTATTTAAATCTTTCAAAACACTTCCAAAAGGGTTCGGAAGGAAGATGGGAAAATTGAATGATCTCATTGCGAATTCTCGCGGTCTTGTGATGTGGATAAAACTTTTTAAGAAAAGCTTTAACAAAATCTTCCCAATTTTTAATTGAGTGTGATGCTGTGCTGTATAACCATTTGTCGGCTAAGTCACATAAGGTGAAAGGAATGACCCTTAGCCTTATAGTATCATCTGAAAGTTGGGTTGTTTTCATCATTACACAAACGTTTTGGAATTTGTTTATGAAGATATAGGCATCTTCGGATTCCAGTCCGTGAAATTTTAGCAATATGTTGATGAAGTGGGGTTTGATCTCAAAGTTATCCCCATTTGCCAGTGGGAGTGAAAGACAAGTAGGTAAGGCGGTGCGGATATGATAGAAAAGATCCTGGAGCGCAATTCGTTGGGGTGCTTCAACAGGCGGGTGTTGTGGGTTGTTCTCACATAGCGGAGGTGGAATCAGTCCCGTGGGTAAGGTGTTGTTAGGATTAAATCCTGACATTTCCTTAGAAAACGAAGAATGTGAAGGTGAAGGTAAGGAAGTGGAAGGAATTTCGACTTCGGAGTCGAAAGCGTCCTCGGTCGGTACCAACGAGACACGGACTAATCGGACACTAGTGTCCCTAGTCCAACCGGACATACACTAAAGAGGTAGTGTAGTCAAAAAGGTGAAAAACAGAATATGGGGGTAAGAAAACGTCAATGGAAAGAAAGTGGGTGTAAGTGGGGTGCACGAATTTTTTTAGCGACAAGTTGCAAGTTTTTGTAAAAATTTTTCCTTTTTCCTTTTGTGTTTTTTTATGTGGAGCATTTTGCAAAAAAAGATTTTTCGATAAAAGGCTTAGACACACTTTCAATCAATCAAAAATGCACAATCAAGCCTAGATCTAGGGTTACCTAGGTCAGCTAGACAGCTCCTAACTGTTCCAAAGGGCAAGAAGTAGGACCTCAAAACGCCTCTTCACCACCAATTGTGGCCAGGTATGCACAAGTAGAGAAAGGAGGGATCCGCTCACGAATCACCGTGAGATGGGCCTTTTAAAGTTTCCTTTCACTACCTGTCTAGCCTAGGCACCACAAAGTCAGGTTAGGATCAACGGTCGATGCCTACAACTATTCCTTTATCCTATTGAGCACGAAGTCCTTAGGGCTGAGTCTAATCTTTTTTAATTAATTGATGGTCAATGCAATATGCCTTATATGATTTTTGGGGTCCTGGGAAGGGTGATGAAATCCCCACCTAATCTGGATTGGTGTTCAATCCCCTTAAATTCAATTAAAATATGCAAAGCAGTAACACAATCACTTGCAAACAAATGTTTTTTTAGCGCGACGCAAAGAATCCTGCACAAGATCAATTATTGGAAGGGGTAGAAATTTTTAGCGCAAAGAATCCTGCAGCCAAATTTACAGAGGAGATATTGGGGTGCAGAGAAGAAGAAATGGAGCTTACAGAGGAAATTTCTTTTTGCTGAAGTCACCAGATAACCGCGGATGCACGGTCGGAGTAAGGCTCTTGCGGCGGAATCGCGGTCTGCTGGACTGTTCGGTTCCTGAGACTTTTTCTGTTCCTCTGTTTTGATTTTCCTCTGTTTTTCAGATCTAGGGTTTTCTGTTTTGCTCTCTGGATTTTTCCAGATCCGAACTCGTTCGTCGATCCTGCAAAATTCCAACGAAACACCCTTCAAACAATAAAAAGATGATAAAATTTTTATATTTTTTTAATTTTTCAGTTTTTTATGAGTTTTATGATTTTATATTAACCTGAAATTGCAAAAAGAAAATACTACGCCATCCCCGGCAACGGTGCCATTTGATTGAATGATGGATGTTGTGATCAAAATATTATTAACCGCAATCAAGAACGGGGTCGCTTGGTAGCTAGCCGTTGAGTACGGGTCGGTCCACAGAGATGTTGTGTATTTCCTAATTGTTCTAACGAATTAATTCCAAACGGTGTTGGGATGTTTATCACTAAAAACTAAGTTGATTTAGACTAGGACTAGAATCTTGCTAGGGTTACGTTTAGGTTAAGTTTGGAAATCAAAGATTTCCCACCGCTTTCAATGCCCTAATTTAGATCTATTTAGGTGTTATGGTAATAATTAATAAAGGGGATTAGGATCATCGGGAAGAAACGATGTTTTTTCCTCTAGGTTCTTATCCTTCCTTTCTTAATTCTTACCCTAACCTCCATGGAAAACATATACAACTGGTCTTTTAAACTACGGTATCACCATTACCTCATGGGGTAAGGTGTCGTAAGGAACGGTGTGTGTATGTATACATGGAGTCCTATGAATTAATATGTGATGTGCAAGAAAGGGGTGAGAGATTTTCATCTCTCAAACCTTCCCTATTCCTAACCCTAACAAGTGAGGAATTACTCACTCATTAGGGAATTGATAAACATGTTCTAACTAATTTAACTAGGGCAGATAAGAAAATTTATACTAAGGCAGAAATAAAATTAACTAGGGCAATGAAATAAAAGTCTTACTTTATTTGATGGCTCTCTCCAAACATTTACTCCGAGTTACAATTCTGAATAGATGAAATAAAAAGAGGCATGCCTAAAAAAAAAGGTTTAGGGCTTCTATTTATAGATCATAGAAACCCTAGGGTTACAATCGATTCACATCTGCATTTACAATTTTACCCCTAAAGAAGACTAGTCAACACGCCGCCAGCCGCTACAGGATTTTTGCACCGACACGGGCGACGCACGGCCGTGGATCCACGGCTAAGGGACAGGTTTGGCTGCGGTTCCGTGGCCATAAAGGAGTCTTGTTGGCTGAGTTTTCTTGGGTTGATTCTGGTCGCATTTTGCTTATCGTTTCTTCACTTGGTTCTTCAGAATGTCTTCTAGTTCTCTTCCAGATTTTCACAGTGAATAATGTAGTGGATTTTACCGTTCGCTTTGTGTCAAAGTCTTGAACCTTGCGCTGCCTTTGTTCTTTGTGGAATTGTCTATTGATCTTCGTTTATTCTCCAAACTGTAGGCTTGATCAAGATTCTTCCATTTGTCGGTCGTAGTCTCACTTTTGCATCGTCTTTTCATCAATCTCACTGTTTTTGCTCCGAGAACCTGTAACCTGCAACTATGTAGCAGACATGGATCAAAGGCACCTGTTTATTTGTAAAATGAATAAGAATAGGGAATATAATAATGCAAAATTATGATATGAACAACCCTAGAACCCGGTTACTTGTGCTCTCCTCCTTGGGTCTATTCTAATGCGGAAAAGAAAATAATATACATCAATGGTGACATCATCCTCAACCTAGAAGTGCCTCAATAAAAGAATATTACATACAAGTTTTTACATGAATGAAAATGAAAAACTCTCATCTCACGCAAAAAAAACCCGGCTATTCAAAACATGACGATCCAATATAACATATCCCAGCAACACATAACATCACATGTCATCAACATAAGTAAATATGCGTATCCCAATTGTCGTTGACATATAGTAACGAAACCGGGGATACACCACATATTACACTTACGGTCGCAGAAAAGAAAGTAAAAAACTACAACAATTGGAATTCGCAACCACCTTAGACATCATAAACCTAATGTATCACACACTTTGGATTTCATGCCTAACCAAATGAATTCCTTAGACATTACATGCCTAACAATTATAAACCCCGCATTTTAGTCTCGGTATTGAAAACTGTTAGTTATATGTATGCCCTAGATGCCATTACTATACATAGGATGTATATTGTAGTGGATGCTTGGACATATATAGGGAGGACTTTCTTGCTCGACATGATAGTATGCTATCTGGTTGATCTTTACATTAACGTGTACACTGATTGTCTATCTGTTACATGTTGGTAAAGCCCTTAGGATGTATACTTGACAACCTGGACTATGATGCAGATCATACTAGTGGGGACATGGTAGTCCATAAGTACATCCTTCAAGGTCCCTAGTCGTGGGTGTATCGAGACGGGACATCGATATACCAGAGTAGACTAGCGTATACCTTCTCGACCCATACAGATGGGCGATGGATGATCCCATATCCATTGGTGTTTGATATCGGAGATGATATACGGGTGCTCAGTGGAGATTGGGTACACTGGACGGACTCGCCGAGAACTCCCAGATGGTATTATACCTTACGTCAGATGGCAGTTCTCTGGTGACACTGGTACAGGTTAGTCTGTAGACCTGAGATCATCATAGAGTATTGTGTGATTCCCACTGTGCTTTGATTTCCACCTTACCACGTCCAAGAGGGCGTGCAAAATGGTGGTTTTTGGGTACAGTCCCAAATCACATAGAGGCAATGAGCGATAGAAGGGGATTCGTCTCTCCCGGTATAGGGAGTTGATGTTGCGCTGTGTTCGACTGGCTATAACCGGAAATCCCTTGCCAGGGTTGCTGAGATTTACTGGTAAGTGTTACCAGTAGTTTCTCAAACTGTTATAGACCTCATATCGACACGACTTATCGAGCTATTGGGGTCTGACGTTTACCACCCCTAAGCGAGATATGCGACATATCAGATGACGAGACCGGACTGTACGGTAAGTGTTACTGGTTGGATTCACAGGAGTGTGAGCGGGCTTTCTTGTCGATCTTCTGATCGCTCAATACCCGGGTGGCCGTTACGTTTAGCAGACTGCTTGCGGCTTGTGGGTGTTTGATATGATCATCACTTTCTGCCGGCGTATTGACGAGTCTTTAGAGTCCTACACAGAGGTTTCCTGGCTCAAGCGAAACGAAATAGGAGCGCATTTGAGATATGTGCGGGACCGAGAATAATACCAGTATGTGATACTGTATTCTATTCTCGCGATTTGTATCATTGGACAGTTATATATGATATAGCCGGGTTACCGAATCAAGTGTTGATTCGATACATTGATACACTTTATATTAGTCGGTTATATGCGATATGACCGGATCATTAAATCAAGTGTTGATTTAATGATTTGATGTATAATTATATATTTGATATATTACTTTACATTAACTAGTATTTGTTCACTTAAGATTGATTTTCTCACTTGATGTGCACAAGTAGTATATGTGATATATTTTTGTGCACTTGATTGTATCATGTTTGATGATACATGTAAGCTTGGGTGTGTATGATTAAACCATGGTTATGTTAATGGTTAGGGTTTTGATTTATTTATTTATTTATTTATTCATTTTGGCAAGAAATGAAATGGTGGCTTTCTTTGGAATTGTTTAGAAACTTCATGAAGCTTTGACCATTTTGTTTCTTTCCTAAACCTAACCATTCACCTAACCCTAGTTAACTCTCTACACTCAACCATGATTGCTAATATGATAAGAATGACTTTATTTTCTATCATTATGAATCTAATTCATTTTTCTTATCATATTCTTTTTCTTCTTCTTCTTCTTCTTCAAGAAGAAGAAAGCTTGCAACCTTCAATGGTGACTTGATGAAAAGAGTGAGAAATCCAATTCTAAAGTGAACCCACTTCCTATTTCTTCATCCTCTACCACTTGCCAAGTAGTATAGGGTGTTTTCTTCACAAGTTTCATGACTTGGTGAAGTTGGAGCTCGAGTTAGAGTCGCCTCGACGTAGATCATCTTCGGCATCGAAGTCGACGATCTAGCCCGATCATTTCTTCGACGAAACCATCGCTAGGGTCCGGGATCCGATGATTGCAGCGGAGGGACATCATCATGGAGCTAAGGAAGTGGAGGACCGGATCTACAAAGGTTGTATTTTCGTTATCTCTTAGTTAAGTTGTTAACTAGTTGTTTGTTTCGCCTAAATTCTAGTTAACGATCCGTATTAGGGTTTGTAGGCACAAGAAAAATTTGAATTTGGCATGGTTGATACCTTGTGAGACCTCATTAGCGTGCCTAGGAACCCTACAGTGGTATCAGAGCCTAGCTAGAGCCTTAGGCGATGCGTAGACGATGTTAGAAATCCGATCGAACCCCGAAACCCTAACTTTTAACCCTCTCTGGACTTTTTCTGAAAAAGTGGATTTTTCCAAATTAAAAATATCCAAAAAATTCAGCAGGAAATTGTATGAGTTACTGTGAAGCACGTGACCCTAACTCGACTAAATCGCTGCGGAACCGTGGCCCACCCCTGCATTCGCGGCGGTTCCACGGCCATATTGGTGAGTTAGGCCACGTGGCGTGCACAGTAATTCTTGTCTGGAAGTGCCGAGTCTTCTGGGAATTTTTATATTTTACTCAACAATTGAGTTTTCTGGGGTTGTTTTGGGAACTCGTGGATTCGATCGGATTGTCTAATCTTGTCTATGTGTTTTCCGGATAATTATTGAATATGTTAAAAAGTTCGACCGGATATAAATACCCACCTTTTCCCCTATCGGGAAATTTCCAAGTGTTGGATTTTTCCGTGGTTCAAAGACGTTCTAAGTAGTGCAAGTAACGCGATGGACCCTTTAGAAGACAACAAACCTTAACTCGATTATGTGACCGTCTTGAACTGGCCTTTGAACCTTCGGGTTTGGGGCAGTACGGCGTGCCACATGTGAGGCGTTGGCTTGACCCTTCTACGGCTGGACCGTTGGTACTGAGGCATGAACTGGATGTTTTTAAACCTATTTCATGTGTTGAGCTGTTTCGGGAAAACTTGGATGTTTGAATGTTCGATCGGAAAGTTTAACATTTTCTATTTATCTGGAATGGGATACAATAATTAGAATTCACAAGTAGTTATGAGATAACTGAATGAATGTTATAAATCTAGCACTTTAGTCTCACTTGATCGGTTGCCACGGAATTTTGATGTGATCAAAAGTCCATCGCAATCACGTAGCGTACGCGGATATTCACCGGGTAAACTTAATAGACAGCCACGCCCCATAGCCCCGACCAAGTGACTGTTGGAGAACCCCGTCGCCGAAAGCATCCGTTCGGGTGCTCGCGGCAGCGGTGTTTCGCCTTGGTGCACTTCGTCGACGGCATCGGGGGTGCGGCCGCCTAATAAATTTTGCGACGAGCATTCGATCTGAATGCCGGGAATCTTTTCGATATAGAGACTAAAATGCGGGGTTTATAATTGTTAGGCATGTGATGTCTAAGGAATTTATTTGATTAGGCATGCGATGTCTAAAGTGTTTGCGGATTTCAACTGTTGTAGTTTTACACTTTCTTTTCTGCGACCGTAAGTGTAATATGTGATTTCGCCGGTTTCGTTGCTATATGTCAACGACAATTGGGATGCGCATATTTACTTACGTTGATGACATGTGATGTTATGTGTTGCTGGATATGTTGTATTGGATCGTCGTGTTTGAATAGCCGGGTTTTTTTTTTTATGTGAGATTGTTTTTCATTTTCATTCATGTAAAACTTGTATGTAATATTCTTTTATTGGGGCACTTCCAGGTTGCGGAAGATGTCACCCTTTGTATATTATTTACTTTTCCGCACTAGGATAGACCCAAGGAGGAGGGCACAAGTAACCGGGTTCTAGAGTCCAGTGGGAGACCAACTCGAGGAGTCGAGTCCGGGTCTCCTAACTCTAGAATTGGTAGGGTTGCTTTCCGCTCTCGCAGGGGTCTAGGGGTATGGGTTTGGTTATTCATCGCGACCGTGGAATCCATGTTTTATACTGGCTCGTATTAAAACCACGGACGTCCTAGAATATCCAATATTTCATATGATTCTTCTGCTGCGATATCTGTGATGTTCTGTGATGAATACTATATATAGTATATATGATATATTATAAAGGCGTTATTTATGTTTTACACCCGTGCTAGCCCTGCCCCTCTCTGCCGTTAGTCACCTAACCTAACGGTGCACGAGGGGACATCGAGGCGAATGCGGATGGCATAAGTGTACGTCGTATTTATCTGTGATGTTTAGGTACATAAATGATGGGACTTCATTAATGAGATTAATGAAATAAAAGAAACCTAAAGATGTTGTAGAATCGAATTTCAAAAATAAAACAGGTAGCTACAGTTCTTGCTATGCACAGTGGTATATATAATATATCCTGCACCTTATTCGATGAGGAAAGGGCCGACGATCCCTTCACCGGGAGTGACCCCTTTAGCAATAACTGGCAGATGCTGTTGGAGATAGTGCCCTCATAGTCAATTATTGGATCGCAGGTACGTGATTGCAATGATTGCGGAGGACCTATACCGGTAGGACAGTCTTACTCGAGATGATAGTATGCTATCTGGTTTGCCTTTATCAGTCGTGTACATGTTCAGGTGACTGATTACATGTTACACTTTGATAGAGCCCTTAGGATCTTGCTTTACTGCCAACAGTATGATGGCGATCATATACGTGAGAGTTGGGTGGTTTATACGCATATCCTTAATTGTGGTCCCTAGTCGTGGGAGTTTCGAGATAGGGCATCGATACTCCGGAGTAGACTAGTGTATACAGTCGAGACCCCGACGAGGGGCGGTGGCCGGTCTCACAAGCCACTGGTGTCAGTTGGATCACCTAAGATGTATACAGGTGCTTATTGGGTTATGAGTACACCGGACAGGACTCGCCGGGAATCTGCTAATTGGTATTATACATATCGTCAGATAGCGGTTCCCTGGTGACATGTGTACAGGTTAGTTCATCGACCTGAGGTCGTCATTTGTCTCGTGTGAGTTCCCACTGTGCTTTGATTTCTACCCTACCACGGTTCAAAGGAGTCGTGCAAACAGGTAGTTTTTGGGTACAGTCCCGAGCCATATGGAGGCACGTGAGCGGATCGGCAGGCGACTCTCCCGGTTTTGGGGGCGAGATCGTGCTGTATCTAGGAGAGCCATTACACATAGCCCATGGCCGTGGCAGGAGATTTACTGGTAGGTACTCCAGTAGTATCTCAGGGTGTTATTGGGCTACACTCCGACACGACTTATACTGCTATTGGGGGTCTGACGTTACTATCCCCCTAGGCAGATATGCGATACTCATAGACGAACGGACCGGACTGTATATACATTGTCACTGTTAGGCTCAGTAGGGTTTCCAGATAAGTTCGCTCATCGGCCTCCCTTGAGGTCAGTCCATGGGCAGCCGTTACGCATTGCTAGTGCCGCTGGCGGTTTGTGGTTAAACCCACTGCTAGGGTACTGACGAGTCATTAGAGTCCCCCACAGACTGTTTCCCAAGTTCGGGAGAAACGTTGTAGAGGCCGTATGGTTTTATGGCAGGGTTCGAAAAATGCACGTGCGTTTACGCACGTGTCAGTTTTCGGGCAGATGATACTGGTCGGCTTTGGTTTAAGCCGGATCCGAGTATTATATTGAGTAGATATAATATCTTTGTCTCAGTTGCATTTGTATTCGGTCGTAATACAAATGCGGGTATATTTATACAGTTACGGGGTTATCCTGAAATTCGTTTCGGGATCACTTTTGGAAGTTGCCAGTTTCCAGTTTTCTATCGCCCGTCTTTTAACATTCGGTTAAAGACGGGTTTATCTTTTCTTGAGATGAGTGTGGATGCTTCTAGAAGGTTCTAGAAGCAGTGAGGTGTTATTGTTTCATTGGTTGCTTTCTGTTGGAGATAGTGCCCTCAGAGTCAATTATTAGGTCACAGGTACGTGATTGCAATGATTGATGGAGGACCTATCCCGGTAGGACAGTCTTACTCGAGATGATAGTATGCTATCTGGTTTACCTTTATCATCGTGTACTGTTTTAGGTGACCTGACAAGTTGCTATTACACGTTGATAGAGCCCCTAGGATTCTTGCTTGACCACCAGCAGTATGAGGGCGATCATATAAGTGGGAGCTGGGGGTCTATAAGCATATCCTTAAATGGTCCCTAGTCGTGAGAGTTTCGAGACAGGGCATCGATACTCCAGAGTAGACTAGTGTATAAAGTCGAGACCCCGACGAGGGGCGGTGGCCGGTCTCACAAGCCACTGGTGTCAGTTGGATCACCTAAGATGTATACAGGTGCTCATTGGGTTATGAGTACACCGGACTGGACTCGCCGGGAACATGCTAGTTGGTCATATACCAGACGTCAGATGGCAGTTCCCTGGTGACATGTGTACAGGTTAGTTCATCGACCTGGGGATCGTCATTTGTCTTGTGTGAGTTCCCACTGTACTTTGATTACTACACTACCACGGCTCAAAGGAGTCGTGCAAACAGGTTTTAGTTGGGTACAGTCCCGAGCCACATGGAGGCAGTGAGCGTATCTTCAGGGGTTCGTCTCTCCCGGTATTGGGGGTGAGGTCGTGCTGTGTCTAGGAGAGCCATTACACGATGCCCTCGGCCGAGGCAAGGAGATTTACTGGTAGGTATTCCAGTAGTATCTCAGGGTGTTCTGGGGTACACTCCGACACGACTTGTACCGCTTTTGGGGGTCTGACTTTTACCAACCCCCTAGGCCCGCCATGCGATGCTCATAGACGAACGGACCGGACTGTACGGATATTGTCACTGACAGGCTCAGTAGGGTTGTCAGGCTGAGTTCGCTCACAGACATCCCTTTTAGTCAGTACCTGGTAGCCCGTTACGTATTGGCTTATACCTCTGACGTGCTAGTGGTTAAATCCACAACCAATGTGTTGACGTGTCTTTAGAGTCCCCCACATTCAGTTACTCAGGTTTCGGGCGAAAGGTTGTAGAGGCCGTATGAAGATATGGCAAGGTCCGATCAGATACGTGCGGTATTGCACGGATCCGGATCGGACAGTTTGTACTATAGGCCGTATGGATATATGGCAGGGTTCGATCAGATACGTGCGGTATTGCACGGATCAGGATCGAACGGATAATACTAGCCGGCTTTGGTTTAAGCCGGATCCTAGTTTAGTACTGTGGAGATTTTGTCTCATTGCATTTGTATTTCAGTCGAAATACAGATGCGGGTGTGTATGCACAGTTTCGGGGTTTTCCTGTAATTTATTACGGGACCAGTTTTCTGGAGTTGCCAGTTTGCTTTCCGTTTCGGCCGATTTTCATTGTTCCGTTCATTGGCCGAAGATTGGTGGAGGAGGGATTATTTGCATTGTTGCAAATAAGTGGTTGTGGAGGGGGTCTTTGCATCTTTGTTTTATCATGATGGTTTTCATGATGAGCACCATCACTTGACTTTCCTTCTTCATGATGGCTTGACCATTTGGAGTCATCATGGTTGTTTTTGGAGTGTTTGTTTTTGTTTGTGATGATATTGTTTTGATCATCACTCATTATTCTTCCTTGCTTGAGAGCTCACCCACTCCCTTGTCTTTCATTGACTTCACTCCATTCCCACCTACCACCATCATGCTTGGCCGGCCACTAGTGAGGGGGGGGGTCTTTTTCTTTGGGTGAGGGAAAAATGTTATTCTCATTCTTTGCATGCTACATTTTTCCCCACCTCTCTCCAAGTTCTTTTTCCTCCACCACAAAGGCATCTCCATGAACCCCAAAATGAGACTTGTACACTACATTCTACAGCAAACCTTGGGCACGTCGAGTAGCCGGCTTCGTGCCCGAGTTGCCTCGGCATTGAGGTGGGAGCCCGTAAAAGAAGTAGGCGATGTGGTGCACTTCCGGCGACGAGGAGGAGACAGGACATTCCGCAGGAGATCGGGACGATGATGAGAAGACCGGAGGACTCGGATCTGTCGGTATATCTCTCTTCCCCTTCTTGTAGATAGCTAGGACTAATTAATGGTTCGATCTGGGTATTAGTGCGCGGCGGTTTGCCAGTTCAAGTAAAATTTAAGTTTATCACCGCTTCCGCATTTGGCCGTCGGATTGACGGCCGGGGCGCCGCCGTGCACTTACAGTGGTATCAGAGCCTCGCCATTAACTTAGTCTAGCTTTGTTTAATGTGTTTTGGATTTCCGATCGACCAAAATTCCAAAATCCGCATTTTTGCTTGCATCAGTTTTCTGTTGAAATTTTTTGGTCTCCAAAAATTTTTCAGGTTGTATAAAATTGATGTACTGGAGATTATAAGAGTTCTGTAAAACTTCGATGCAACAACTCCACAGTAGGAGCGCGGAACTGCGGCCAAACACCCCTTTGGGCCGCGGTTCCGCCGCACACTGTTGGGTTCCCTGCACCAAATTTCTACAGTATCTTTCTGGGGTTAAAATTGGGGTTTTGGAATATTAAAATTGGGCCCAGAATTTCTGTGAGTGCTACAGTATTGCTTGGGGGCCCACTTGTTAATTTTTGGTCGATCGGATATTTTAAACACATTATTTCACAGTATTTACATTATATCTGCGACCGTGAATGTCACTCGATCGGTAAATCCGGTCTAACTGCTATAGCCCGGTTAGACGGATTTGCGAACGTGACTTTCACGTTGATGTTCTGTTTTTGCTGTGATGTTGCGGATCGGTCGTGGGGGATAGCCTGGATACAATGCTAGTACAGTTTTGTTGTATTATGTACATTTGATATTGCGGGGCGAGCGTCCGACATGTGGACTGCCGTCACTGCCTGTTTGTATTATTATTTTGGGGCACGGCCAGGTTGCGGTCGATGTACCCGTTGTATGTATATTTTACTTTCTGTACTAGGATTACCCCGCGGAGGGGTGCACGGATAGCCGGATTCTAGAGGGCAACAAGCCCGCATCTCATGGCATTGAGACGGAGGGGGCTTCACTCTAGGATTGGCGGGCTATTCGCCGCACTCGTAGGGGGTACAGGTTGACCCAGGAGGGGTGCCCAGGTTACCGGATTCCGTGAAGTGCTGGGTGGTCCATTCACGGAGCTGAAGGGGGCTGCCTCGCTTCAGGTTTTGGCGGGTAACTTGCCGCGCCCGTAGGGGTCTAGGATTTCATTGCACAGGCTATCCACACGACCAGGGGAACGTCGGGTTTCAGCGGCTCTGTGAAACCCGGGGATCCCAGATATCTGTATTGTTTCTGTGATGCTGTACATTTCTGTGATGTTGCATTTTATTCACGCCTTGAGCGAATATAATATATTGGTATATATATTAGTAGATGTTGTATATGTTTTACATCCGCGCTAGTCCAGTCCCCGCTCTGTCGTTAGTTAGCTAACCTAACGGGTAATGACGGGACCCAGTGACGAATGCGGATGGCATATACGTACGTCATATTATTTTCGTTCTTTGTGGTGTGATCAATTGATGGGACTGCGTTGATTCTGATCAATGCAAGTTAAAAACAAACCTAATCTGATGTTGTTGGAACACTTTTCAAAAAGCTGTTATTGCAAGGACGTTCACTTTTGTTTTGCATCGTGGTATTCAGTTGGAATATCCTGCTCCTCAGTCGACGAGGCAAGGGCCGAGATCCCTTCACCGGGAGTGACCCCTTGGACAAAAAGTTTGCGTCAGGGCAATGACTTCACTATAGCCGATTACTTTTGCTTTGCACCGTGGTATTCAGTTGGAATATCCTGCACCCCATTCTATGGGGAAAGAGCCGAGATCCCTTCACCGGGAGTGACCTCTTTAGCGGAAGTTGTCGTCACTATATTTCTAAAAAGCTATCCGTTCCTTCAACGATATCAAGTTCATTACGTTAAAGGTTTTCGCCAGAAACCATTCGTAGCCCTCCGTCATTTCAGTTAAATATTCGGTAGTATTCAAGCTATGTATTTTGACCTCACGCCAAGGCATAGTGATTGGTAGCTGCCGGGTATTTATCCGTTGCATAGATAGATGCATTGGTTTGGGACAGTCGTACTACTATTTTGGCCTACGTCAAGGGTATGTACGGGTGGGTTCAGATTAACCTGGATAATGACGGGCAGAACTTGACATGTGACTTATGATATTTTGACCTCACGCCAAGGTCATAAGAGCATGGGGCAGAAATCACATTGGGAGTTTCAAAAGAACTGAAACTTGCCAGATATGCGCATACCTTCTGGAGTGTGATACCGTGAGCGGATTCCGTCATGTTATCATGCGATGATAGTTGGATCCCGATTCCCACTGATGAGTTAGTTTACTCCTCGGGTGATCCCGACTAATTCTTCTTTCAGGTTTGGAGGAGAATTTGAGGTACAGTGGGAGGTTTCCAGATTAGATAAATTGGTAACCATTCTGATCTAGGTTAGAGTGCACGCTGAGTGTTTCTTTTCTCTCTCTCTTTGGCAGCGACCATTGACCCGACCCTAAGACTATGACTCAGTGACCAAATTAACCGAACCTTCTTGACACCGGCTTTTGGATTGTCAGAGTTGCAAACCTCATTGCCACTCCTACTTTTTACCCTTTTCTCCAGGACACCCCGTATTGCTACGAACGTCCACTTCCATTGGACAAAACCATCGTATGGTTAGATACGAACTCGAAAGAATTTATTCGAGGATGGTTTCCGGTTCTGGAGAAAATGGATAGGATTATTCAGTTGTCTTTTCCTTTTACCTTCTCTCAAGTTGTGAGTACTCCTTGGTTTAGGAGATAGTACACCTATTACGCAAATTGGATAGTCTTCTTCCAAACCTTAGGCTGGTGCCGACTGGTAGGGAATGAAGAAAACCAATTAGCCTAACGATGGTGTACAGAAGGTATTAAGTTAAGACAAAGTAAGGGATTAGTAAGAGGGCAAAGTAAATTGCAACAGATATTCACGACCAAACCAAGTATTCCTTCGCGAATCCTAAATCACCTTTGTATTTCTCCAGGACACTCCGTATCACTACGAAGATCCACAGTTTATTGGATACTTCATCGTATGGTTATATACGAACTCGAAAGGAACTTGTTCCAGTTCGGGGATGGATTCTGGTTCAGGAGAAATAGGAATAAGGTTTATTCGGTTGTCTTTTATCTTCACCTTCTCTCGCATTGCGAGTGTTCCTAGGATTAGGACAGTACACCCATTATGCTTATTGGATAGTCTTCTTCCAAACCGTAGGCTGGTGCCGAACGGTAGGGAAGGAAGAAAACCATTTGGCCTAAAGGGGTGTGCAGAAGGTAATGAATAAAGACATATGAAGGGATTTGAAGAGGTGGCAAAGGATTATACGGTTACAGTCGTGAATCTGGAAGAGGCATTACTAAGAATACCGGGATACCCCATCGAAACATTTCAATGTTTCAGTTTCACTGTGTACTGTTAAAGGAAAACTGATTTCCCAATTAGTCCTTACTCCAGGATATGTATTTACCAGGTACGATTCTCACATCTGTATGGTTTTACAGATGATGAGTGGGAGTAAGTTATTGGGAATTGGGTGATCATCGTCATTATATCGGGATTCGTTGTAATCGGTGATATTTGAGGAAATCACCTGGGCTGTTTGCCGGTCGGCAAATATTTGGTTTTGAATATCCGCTGTTATGCACCAATTTCAAATTGATATATCTGTACGTCTATTTTCATAGAGTGAGATATACCTTTTGATATTATGTCGATAACATTTACCTATATCAGTGGATGGTTAGGTAAGGAGCATTAAACAGCGGTGTAATTCTTCTTAACCATAAGTACAGTTTTCAACCTACGACACACAATGAATGAGTTATCAGACTCAAGGGACTTATACAGAGTATTGTATGTTGTCCAGGGTCCATCAGGACAGAGGGGTTGGTCCTCGTACTATATTCGGTTTACTTATGACTTCTCTAGTTTTTAGACAAGTGTTTCGCGGAAACACAGGGTCCGAATTTTGAGAAGTTATAGGTATTTGAATAGAGTAGAGAACCAAGTATAGCAAGTATCGGGATTCTTCAAAGTGATCGAAGATGTAGATACTTGTATATGGTATTCAGTTGATAGTAGTGATTAAGAGAAATTGCTTCTCTTTCAGGTTACTCATAATTGGAAGCATTCCTAAGTTGAGTAACGTTGATCGGCCTCCTTCCATTTAGTTGACATGCACTGGAGACAGCTGCATGATTTGAATCTGGTTCAATTAAATCAGTGCCTCTGGTCCTATATTGGATATAGAACAGTTCGTATCTTAACGATGTTAAGGTACGGGGAGTTGTCCGGCTTATGATTAAAACCAGACACTGGACAACTCAAGGCACGTTTCTGTAATGGCTGTTTGTGGGTTGACCCAGGCTATGACGAGGGTTGACTTTCTACCATCTGGATGAACAATAGTGATATTGTTCTAGACTCGCCACAGTTTTATTGAAAATGGATTTTTTCAGAAAACAGTAGTGGGAGTATGGTAGAACTGGAAGTGATTCCAGAACCACAAACGATTACTGAAGATTTCATAGGAACCTAAAAATTCAATCTGGATTGACATTCCATTGGCCACTCCGCAGATAAGGTGGGTAACTTCAGGCACCCGAGAGGTACTACGGTAGCCTCAAGGACGGTGACAGGGAAGTTCTTGTTTACCCACAATTACCATTGCTGTTGTTCCAGGGTGCGAGACCCGGCGGGAGGATGAGTATAGCGTCGTTCTAAACTAGTTTTAGAAGTGTACGTGTATATGACTCTGCCAGAGGGTTGTCGTAGTCAGTGGGAGCAGCGGAAGCATTGGTGGACAGGTAGCTTATGCCTATTTATAGATTAAAGCAGATATAGCGGAGAAAGATCATCTATTTCTGACGTGACAGTCATAGGTTTGACTTCATCAGAATAGGGGATGGATCTGTTGAGAAGGTAGTAGGCTGTGATGTCCTGGTATTTGGATGACATACACAGAGTAGGAAGTGATATTCCTATACTACAATCGGTTATACTTTGGTCGTCACACAGTGGTTTCTCCACATGCGACTTGGACATTATATCAGACATTCTGGTTACTAGATCTATGGCTTTAGATCTAGATTTGGGTAGTCTCCCAATCTGGGTACTTAGACAGCATTCTAAGGGTATTTAGAATGGACGACTCCATGCACGGTAGTGTACCTGCAGAAGATGGAGTCACCCTCTCTAAAGGTGTCTTATAGACTAAAGGGGAGAGGGATGTGCATGATTGACAGATCACTTGATTAGGCAATTGAGTCAATCATGAGATGTCAAGTACCACACCAGATGTTGTTCTTGCACTAGATGCAATAAGTTGACATTGATCCAATCCTGGAGAAACAGTCGGAAGCAGTTTTAGAACATAAGTGGATGTTCTAGGGATATGATAACGACAGCCTCATTCGGGAGACAGTTATCATTCCAGGCTTCCAAGGTGACATGGACGACAGGGAGGTTGTCAGAGTTATAGTTTTCCTTCTGACGAGGGGCAGTATTTTGGACAGGTGGTCCAAGGCAATACTGAGGGAGGCATGGCGCTGGATACTGATTGAGTTCAGTTGACGATACAGTCTAAGAAGTTTGGATTTGGAGTTCATTTATGAGCTATGTCCCATCAGACATCCAGACACATTCTAAGACAGGTATAGCTCATTTCGGGAGATGGGTTTTCTCCGCGAACATGAGATATAGAGAGACATAGAAAGATACAACAAAGCGGATCCACTCACTAAGGTTATTCCTCGAACGCAATAGTTTCGCAAACGAGCTTTGTGAGACTGACTAGTACAGGAGTTGGGTGTTCGGTATCACACGGGCTGTGAGTATGCGACATCGCAATAATTAGCCTTGAGTGCAAGTGGGAGATTGTTGGAGATAGTGCCCTCAGAGTCAATTATTAGGTCACAGGTACGTGATTGCAATGATTGATGGAGGACCTATCCCGGTAGGACAGTCTTACTCGAGATGATAGTATGCTATCTGGTTTACCTTTATCATCGTGTACTGTTTTAGGTGACCTGACAAGTTGCTATTACACGTTGATAGAGCCCCTAGGATTCTTGCTTGACCACCAGCAGTATGAGGGCGATCATATAAGTGGGAGCTGGGGGTCTATAAGCATATCCTTAAATGGTCCCTAGTCGTGAGAGTTTCGAGACAGGGCATCGATACTCCAGAGTAGACTAGTGTATACAGTCGAGACCCCGACGAGGAGCGGTGGCCGGTCTCACAAGCCGCTGGTGTCAGTTGGATCACCTAAGATGTATACAGGTGCTCATTGGGTTATGAGTACACCGGACTGGACTCGCCGGGAACATGCTAGTTGGTTATATACCAGACGTCAGATGGCAGTTCCCTGGTGACATGTGTACAGGTTAGTTCATCGACCTGGGCATCATCATTTGTCTTGTGTGAGTTCCCACTGTACTTTGATTACTATCCTACCACGGCTCAAAGGAGTCGTGCAAACAGGTTTTAGTTGGGTACAGTCCCGAGCCACATGGAGGCAGTGAGCGTATCTTCAGGGGTTCGTCTCTCCCGGTATTGGGGGTGAGGTCGTGCTGTGTCTAGGAGAGCCATTACACGAAGCCCTCGGCCGAGGCAAGGAGATTTACTGGTAGGTATTCCAGTAGTATCTCAGGGTGTTCTGGGCTACACTCCGACACGACTTGTACCGCTTTTGGGGGTCTGACTTTTACCAACCCCCTAGGCCCGCCATGCGATGCTCATAGATGAACGGACCGGACTGTACGGATATTGTCACTGACAGGCTCAGTAGGGTTGTCAGGCTGAGTTCGCTCACAGACATCCCTTTTAGTCAGTACCTGGTAGCCCGTTACGTATTGGCTTATACCTCTGACGTGCTAGTGGTTAAATCCACAACCAAGGTGTTGACGAGTCTTTAGAGTCCCCCACATTCAGTTACTCAGCTTTCGGGCAAAAGGTTGTAGAGGCCGTATGGAGATATGGCAAGGTCCGATCAGATACGTGCGGTATTGCACGGATCCGGATCGGACAGTTTGTACTATAGGCCGTATGGATATATGGCAGGGTTCGATCAGATACGTGCGGTATTGCACGGATCAGGATCGAACGGATAATACTAGCCGGCTTTGGTTTAAGCCGGATCCTAGTTTAGTACTGTGGAGATTTTGTCTCATTGCATTTGTATTTCAGTCGAAATACAGATGCGGGTGTGTATGCACAGTTTCGGGGTTTTCCTGTAATTTATTACGGGACCAGTTTTCTGGAGTTGCCAGTTTGCTTTCCGTTTCGGCCGATTTTCATTGTTCCGTTCATTGGCCGAAGATTGGTGGAGGAGGGCTTATTTGCATTGTTGCAAATAAGTGGTTGTAGAGGGGGTCTTTGCATCTTTGTTTTATCATGATGGTTTTCATGATGAGCACCATCACTTGACTTTCCTTCTTCATGATGGCTTGACCATTTGGAGTCATCATGGTTGTTTTTGGAGTGTTTGTTTTTGTTTGTGATGATATTGTTTTGATCATCACTCATTATTCTTCCTTGCTTGAGAGCTCACCCACTCCCTTGTCTTTCATTGACTTCACTCCATTCCCACCTACCACCATCATGCTTGGCCGGCCACTAGTGAGGGGGGGGGTCTTTTTCTTTGGGTGTGGGAAAAATGTTATTCTCATTCTTTGCATGCTACATTTTTCCCCACCTCTCTCCAAGTTCTTTTTCCTCCACCACAAAGGCATCTCCATGAACCCCAAAATGAGACTTGTACACTACATTCTACAGTAAACCTTGGGCACGTCGAGTAGCCGGCTTCGTGCCCGAGTTGCCTCGGCATTGAGGTGGGAGCCCGTAAAAGAAGTAGGCGATGTGGTGCACTTCCGGCGACGAGGAGGAGACAGGACATTCCGCAGGAGATCGGGACGATGATGAGAAGACCGGAGGACTCGGATCTGTCGGTATATCTCTCTTCCCCTTCTTGTAGATAGCTAGGACTAATTAATGGTTCGATCCGGGTATTAGTACGCGGCGGTTTGCCAGTTCAAGTAAAATTTAAGTTTATCACCGCTTCCGCATTTGGCCGTCGGATTGACGGCCGGGGCGCCGCCGTGCACTTACACTTTCTTTGTGTTCACACTGTGTGTTCACACTAGATATTTATTTGTGTTCACACTGTGTGTTCACACTGTGTGTTCACACTAGATATTTATTTGTGTTCACACTAGATATTTGTTTGTGTTCACACATGATATTTTCTTGTGGTCACCTCCCTCCTCCTACACTCACCCCCCCACCTCCCTATATATGGCTGGCCCCCTCCTCTCTCTCTCTGACTTGAGTTTTTAATCTGGTAAAAAGATTATGATAGATTTTGGGGTGTATGGAATTTCACAGCTCATTTTATTCCATCACCCGATTCGAGTGGCAACTTCATTAACCGTTCGTCCATAGCTTTGGACGGAACGAGACAAAGTCTTCTACTCATTCTTTACATCAATCTTGGTCGTCTCTTTTACCAAACTTGACGACCGAGTTGCCTCGAGTCAGAGGTGGGAGCCCGTTTAAAGAATCGTTGACGTGGTGCCACCTGGACGAGCAGATCGGAGATCGACGAGATCGGAGCAGCCGCAACGGAGCGTGGGATGATGGTTAAAGAACGAAGGACTCGGATCGTTCGGTATAACCTTTCTACACTCTTTACAGTTTGTTAGTTTAGCAATAATGGCAGATCTGGGTTATAGTATACGATAGCGCCAGTTAAAAAGTTTTTGTTCCGCATTTGGCGTCTGTAGACGGCCGGGGCGCTACCGTAGACTTACAGTGGTATCAGAGCCTCACCATTTTGCTTTACTAACTTGTGCTAACGCGTTTAAAACATCGATCGAACCAGATATCGAAAACTGCAAAGTCTCCATTCACAGTTTCTGTCGATTTTAAATGAAGTCCTAAAATTATTCTACATATCACAGAAAGTTGTGCAGGGTTTTAGAAGCACACCGACCAAATTTGAGCACGTGATTCCACCAAACTGCCGCGGAATCGCGGCCAAATCCATGGTTTGGCCGCGCATCCGCGGCCGTTCTATTGAATCAGTGCACCAAATTTGCACAGTGTCTTCTCTGTTGGAATTTGGGGGTTTTTGGTATATATCTTTTGGGCCCAGATTTTGTTACTGTTCACCAGTTGTTCATGGGGCCCACTTCGTGATATTTAGTCGATCGAAATTTAAACATGTTAGTTTGCAGTGCTTACATTATATCTCCGACCGGGAATGTCATTTGATCGGTAAACCGCGTCTGATTGCTATAGTTCTTTTAGACGAGTTTGCGAACGTGACATTCGCGTTGATGTTCTGTGTTGTGCTGTGATGTTGCGGATTTGTCGTGGTGGATAGCAGTGTGCAATGGTAGTGCAGTTTGAGTTTATTTGTACATTTGATATTGCAGGGCGAGCGTCCAATTTGTGGACTGCCGTCACTGCCTGTTGTATAATATTCTTTTGGGGCACGACCAGGTTGCGGTCGATGTACCTGTTGTACTATTTTTCATTACTGTACTAGGTTTTGCCCCGCGATGGAGTGCACGGATAGACGGGTTCTGGAGGGCAACGGGTCCGCATCTCATGGCTTTGAGAGGCAGAGGGGCCTTACTCTAAAATTGGCACACTATTCGCCACACTCGTAGGGGGTACTTGTTGACCCAAAGAGGGGTGCCCAAGATTACCGGATTCCGTGAAGTGCTTGGTGGTCCATTCACTTTGCTGTAGGGGGCTGCCTCGCTTTAGGTTTTGGCGGGTAACTTGCCGCACCCGTAGGGGTCTAGGTTTCATTGCACAGGCTATCCACACGATAGGGGAACGTCGGGTTTCAGCAGTGGCTCTGTGAAACCCGGGGATCCCAGATTATCTGTATTGTTCTGTGATGCTTATTACTTTTCTGTAATGTTTCATATTATCACACCTGGAGCGATTATTGTATATTGGTATATATACTATTAGATGTTGTATATGTTTTACACCCGCGCTAGTCCAGTCCCCGCTCTGTTGTTAGTTAAGTAACCTAACGGGTGATGACGGGACCCAGTGACGAATGCGGATGGCATATACGTACATTTTATTTTCGTTCTTTTCTGGTGTGATTGATTGATGGGACTGCGTTGATTCTGATCAATGCAAAGTAAAACAAACATGTTTGCAGTTGTTGGAACAAATTTAAAAAGTGTTATTATAAAGACGTTTCTTTTTGTTTTGCATAGTGGTATTCAGTGGAATATCCTGCACCTCATTCGACGGGGCAAGGGCCGATATCCCTTCACCGGGACTGACCCCTTGGGTAGAAGTTTGCGTCAGGGTAATAACTTCACTATAGTCGATTACAAGTTGCTTTGCATAGCGGTATTCAGTGAAATATCCTGCACCTCATTCCATGAGGAAAGAGCCGAGATCCCTTCACCGGGAGTGACCTCTTTAGCAAAAGGTTTTCGCCACTATATTTTAAAAAGCCATCAGGTTCCTTCAGCGATATCAAGTTGGTTACGTTAAAGGTTTTTCGCCAAAAACCAGCCGTAGCCCTCCGTCACTTCTTTTGGGTATTCAGTAGTATTCAAGCTATGTATTTTGACCAACGCCAAGGCATAGTGTTTGGTAGCTGCTGGGTATTCAATTGTTGCATAGATAGATGAGTTGGTTTGGGACAGTCGTTCTGCCATTTTGGCCAACGTCAAGGGCATGTGCGGGTGGGTTCAAATTGACAAGATAGTGACGGGTAGAACTTGGCATGTGACTTATGACATTTTGACCAACGCCAAGGTTATAAGAGCATGGGGCAAAAATCATATCGGGAGTTTCTAAAGAAACTGAAACTTGCCAAGTATGCGCATACCTTCTGGAGTATGAGTAACGTGGATGCATTCCATCACGTTATCATGCGAAGAGAGTTGGATCCCGATTCCCACTGATGAGTTGGTTTACTCTTCGGGTGATCCCGATTGATTCTTCTTTCAGGTTTGGAGGAGAATTTGACAGGACAGTGAGAGGTTTCCGGATTAGATAAAGTGATAACCATTCTGATCTAGGTTAGAGTGCACGCAGAGTGTTTCTTTTCTCTCTCTCTTTGGCAGCGACCTTTGACTGACCCTAGACTATGACTCAGTGACCAAGTTGACCGAACCTTCTTAAAATACTGGCTTTTGGATTGTCTGAGTTGCATAAGTCATTGCCACTCATTCTTTTACCTTTTGAATTTCTCAGAACACCCCGTATTACTACGGACATCCACTTCCATTGGATAGATCCATCGTATGGTTATATACGAACTCGAAGGGACTTCTTCGAGGATGGGTCAAGGTTCAGGAGAAATAGAATTGGTTTATTCAGTTGTCTTTTATTATCACCTTCTCTCAGGTTGCGAGGGCTCCTTGGTTTAGGAGAGTACACCTATTACGCTTATTGGATAGTCTTATTCCAAACCATAGGCAGGTACCGAAAGGTAGGGAATGAAGAAAACCAATTAGCCTAAGTAGGGTGTACAGAAGGAAATAATAAAAGACAAAATAAAGGGATTAGAAAGAGGGCAAAGTAAGTTGCGACTGTTATCATTCACGACCAAACCGCGTACATCATCGCCACTCCTATTTCACCTTTAAAAGAATAAGGTATTATTCAGTTGTCTTTTATCATCACCTTCTCTCAGTTGCGAGTACTCCTTGGTTTAGGAGGGTACACCTATTATGCTTACTGGATAGTCTTTTTCCAAACCAAAGGCTGGTGCCGAACAGTAGGGAAAGAAGAAAACCATTTAGCCTAACGATGGTGTACAGAAGGTAACGACTAAAAACAAATAAAGGGATTTGGAGAGATGGCAATAAAATATACGGTTGAAGTCATGAATTGGATTATGGAAGAGGCATTACTATGAATACCAGGATACCCCTACGAAACATGAACATTTTCATGTTTCAGTGCATTGTTAAAAGAAAATTGTTTTCCCGATTAGATACTTACTCCAAGGGTATGTATTTACTAGGATTCATTCTCATATCTGTATGGTTTTACAGATGATGAGCGGGAGTACGTTATTGGGAATTAGGTGATCATCCTCATTATATCGGAATTCGTTGTAATTGGTGATATTTGAGGAAATCGCCAGGGTACAGTTTTCAACCTACGACGCACAGGTTTTGAGTTGCTCAACTCAGCGGACTTATACAGGGTATTGTATGTTGTCCAAGTGTCCATCAGGACAAAGAGGTAGGTCCTCGTACTATATTCTGTTTACTTATAACTTCTCTAGTATTTAGACAAGTGTTTCGTAAAAATACAAGGTCTAAGTTTTGAGAAGTTGTGGGTATAAGAATAAAGTAGAGAACCAGGTATCACAAGTATCGGGATTCTTCAAAGAGATCGAAGATGTAGATTCTTGTGATTGGTATTCAGATAATAGTAATGGTTTTGAGAAACTTGTTTCTCTTTCAGGTTACTCATAATTGGATGGATTCCTAAGTTGAGTAATGCTGATTAGCCCCTTTCCATTAAGTTGATATGCACTGGAGACAGCTGCATGATTTGAATCTGGTTCCAATTAAATAAAGTGCCAAAGTTTCTATATTGGATATAGAATGGTTCATACCTTAAAAGATGTTAAGGTACGGGGAGTTGTCCATCTTATGCTTAAAACCAGACTCTGGATAACTCAGGGCACGTTTCTGTAATGGCTGTTTGTGGGTTGACCCTGGCTATGACGAGGGTTGATATTCTACCATTTCGAAGATCAATAGTGATATTGTTCTTGACTCGCCACAGATTTAGTAAAATGTTTTTTTTCAGAAAACAGTAGTGGGAGTATGGTAGAACTGTAAGTGATTCCAGAACCGCGAACGATTACGGAAAATTTAATAGGACCTAAAGGTTCAATCAGGTTTGACATTCCAATAGCCACTCCGTAGATATGATGGGTAGCCTCAGACACCCGAGAGGTACTTCGGTAGCCTCAAGGACAGTGACAGGGAGGTTCTTGTTTACCCAGACTTGACACTACTGTTGTTCCAGGCTATGAGACCCGGTAGGAGGGTTGTCGTAGTCAGTAGGAGCATCGGAAGCATAGTGGGCAAGATACTTATGTCTATTTATAGACTTGAGCAGTTATAGCGGAGATTGATCATCAATTTTTGATGTGACAGTCATGGGTTTGACTTCAATCAGAATAGGGGATGGATCTGTTAAGAAGGTAGTAGGGTGTGATGTCAGGTATATGGATGACATACACAGAGTAGGAAGTAAAATTCCTATACTACGATCGGTTGTACTATGGTCGTCACACAGTTGTTTCTCCAGACAGGATATGGATATAATATTTGACATTCTGGTTTCTGGATCTATGGTTTTAGATCTGGATTTGGGTAGTTTCCCAATGTGGGTACTTTGACAGTATTCTAATGGTTTTTAGAATAGATGACTCCTAGCATGGTGGTGTACCTGCAGGTGATGGAGTCACCCTCTCTAAAGGTGTCTTACAGACTAAAGGGGAGAGGGATGGTCATGATTGACAGATCACTTGCTTAGGCAACTGAGTCAATCATGAGATGTCAAGTACCACACCAGATATTGTTTTTGCACTTGATGCGATAAGTTTGTATTAATCCAATTCTGGAGAAACATAAGGAAGCATTTTTGAACATAAATACATGTTCTACGGATTTGATGACGGCAGCCTCCTTCGGGAGACGATTATCATTCCAGGCTTCAAAGGTGACGTGGATGACAGAGTGATTGTCAAAGTTTTAGTTTTCCCTCTGATGAGGGACACTATTATGGACAGGTGGTCCAAGAGGATACTATGGGAGGCATGGTGCCGGATACTGATTAGGTTCAGTGATCGATACAGTCTAAGAAGTTTGGATTTGGAGTTCATTTATGAACTAGGTCCCATCAGACATCCAGACATATTCTAATACAGGTATTACTCAATTCGGGAGATGGCTTTCTCCGCGAACTTGAGATTAAGAGAGATATAGAAAGAAACATCTAGGCGGATCCACTCACTGAGGCTATTTCTCGAAGACAAAAGTTTTACAAACGGGTTTTGTGAAACTGATTAGTAGAGGAGTTGGATGTTCGGTTTCACACGGGCTGTGAGTAGTCGACATCGCAATAATTAGCCTTGAGTGCAAGTGGGAGATTGTTGGAGATAGTGCCCTCATAGTCAATTATTGGATCGCAGGTACGTGATTGCAATGATTGCGGAGGACCTATACCGGTAGGACAGTCTTACTCGAGATGATAGTATGCTATCTGGTTTGCCTTTATCAGTCGTGTACATGTTCAGGTGACTGATTACATGTTACACTTTGATAGAGCCCTTAGGATCTTGCTTGACTGCCAACAGTATGATGGCGATCATATACGTGAGAGTTGGGTGGTTTATACGCATATCCTTAATTGTGGTCCCTAGTCATGGGAGTTTCGAGATAGGGCATCGATACTCCGGAGTAGACTAGTGTATACAGTCGAGACCCCGACGAGGGGCGGTGGCCGGTCTCACAAGCCACTGGTGTCAGTTGGATCACCTAAGATGTATACAGGTGCTCATTGGGTTATGAGTACACCGGACAGGACTCGCCGGGAATCTGCTAGTTGGTATTATACATATCGTCAGATAGCAGTTCCCTGGTGACATGTGTACAGGTTAGTTCATCGACCTGAGGTCGTCATTTGTCTCGTGTGAGTTCCCACTGTGCTTTGAATTCTACCCTACCACGGCTCAAAGAAGTCGTGCAAACAGGTAGTTTTTGGGTACAGTCCCGAGCCATATGGAGGCACGTGAGCGGATCGGCAGGGGATTCGTCTCTCCCGGTATTGGGGGCGAGATCGTGCTGTGTCTAGGAGAGCCATTACACATAGCCCACGGCCGTGGCAGGAGATTTACTGGTAGGTACTCCAGTAGTATCTCAGGGTGTTATTGGGCTACACTCCGACACGACTTATACTGCTATTGAGGGTCTGACGTTACTAGCCCCCTAGGCAGATATGCGATACTCATAGACGAACGGACCGGACTGTATATACATTGTCACTGTTAGGCTCAGTAGGGTTTCCGGATGAGTTCGCTCATCGGCCTCCCTTGAGGTCAGTCTATGGGCAGCCGTTACGCATTGCTAGTGCCGCTGACGGTTTGTGGTTAAACCCACTGCCAGGGTACTGACGAGTCATTAGAGTCCCCCACAGACAGTTTCCCAAGTTCGGGTGAAACGTTGTAGAGGCCATATGGTTTTATGGCAGGGTTCGGAAAATGCACGTGCGTTTACGCACGTGTCAGTTTTCGGGCAGATGATACTGGTCGGTTTTGGTTTAAGACGGATCCGAGTATTATATTGAGTAGATATAATATCTTTGTCTCAGTTGCATTTGTATTCGGTCCTAATATAAATGCGGGTATATTTATACAGTTACGGGGTTATCCTGAAATTCATTTCGGGATCACTTTTGGAAGTTGCCAGTTTCCAGTTTTCTATCGCCCGTCTTTTAACATTCGGTTAAAGACGGGTTTATCTTTTCTTGAGATGAGTGTGGATGCTTCTAGAAGGTTCTAGAAGCAGTGAGGTGTTATTGTTTCATTGGTTGCTTTCTTTGTGTTCACACTGTGTGTTCACACTAGATATTTATTTGTGTTCACACTAGATATTTGTTTGTGTTCACACATGATATTTTCTTGTGGCCACCTCCCTCCTCCTACACTCACCCCCCCACCTCCCTATATATGGCCGGCCCCCTCCTCTCTCTCTCTGACTTGAGTTTTTAATCTGGTAAAAAGATTATGATAGATTTTGGGGTGTATGGAATTTCACAGCTCATTTCATTCCATCACCCGATTCGAGTGGCAACTTCATTAACCGTTCGTCCATAGCTTTGGACGGAACGAGACAAAGTCTTCTACTCATTCTCTACATCAATCTTGGTCGTCTCTTTTAGCAAACTTGACGACCGAGTTGCCTCGAGTCAGAGGCGGGAGCCCGTTTAAAGAATCGTTGACGTGGTGCCACCTGGACGAGCAGATCGGAGATCGACGAGATCGGAGTAACCGCAACGGAGCGTGGGATGATGGTTAAAGAACGAAGGACTCGGATCGTTCGGTATAACCTTTCTACACTCTTTACAGTTTGTTAGTTTAGCAATAATGGCAGATCCGGGTTATAGTATACGATAGCGCCAGTTAAAAAGTTTTTGTTCCGCATTGGGCGTCTGTAGACGGCCGGGGCGCTACCGTAGACTTATAGATGCTACACACTCGGTTTGTCTTTTGATAGCTTCTATAGTTTCTGCTTTGCACAGTGATATATATGATATATCCCGCACCTCATTCGACGAGGAAAGGGCCGACGATCCCTTCACCGGGAGTGACCCCTTTAGCAAAACCACAAAAGCCTAAAGAAAACACTCCATTTTAAAATCATTTGATTCTACAACGATATCAAGTTCATTACGCAATAGGTTTTCAGAAAAACCTGTCGTAGCCCTCCGTCATTTCAGATAAGTGGTAGTTAGTATTCGTGCTACGTTTGTTGGCCTGCGTCAAGGCGTAGTGTGCGGTAGCTAACTAGTATTTATCTGCTTATGCATATGATGCAGATTGGATTAGGGTAGTCGTGCGACTTTGTTGGCCTGCGTCAAGGGTCGTGCGGGTGGGTTTAATTCAATCAGGAAATGACGGGTTGAACTTGACTAGCGCACTATGGTTTGTTGGCCTGCGTCAAGGTCATAAGATGCTAGGGGCAAAATTATCGGGAATTTCAAGTGTTGAAATTTGCAATGAGATTGCATACCTTCTATGAGATAGTTGGATCCCAATACCCGCTGCGAGTAAGAGTTACTCCTGTGAGAGTTTTACACATTACAATTAGCCGATCAAGTAGGTGTCTAGAAAGGTGTTAACGAGGTTACGGCTCTGGGAAAATGAGGTTTACATTAATTAGGTTCGTGCGAAAGCACGGGGGACCTCCCTCAAAGTACCGACACTGGCCTGGCTGAAAGATTAGCGAACTTGTAGTGTGTAATTAATCCCGGCTAGTCTTTCCTTTAAGGGTTTGAAGGAAGATTTGATAAAAACGGTGGGAGCCATCCTGATTAGATAAAATAATAACCAATCTATTCTTGAAAGAGTGCACGCTAAGTGTTTTCTTCTCTCTCTCTCCAGGTAGCGACCATATAACGCCTTAATCAAGATAATAATACGGAATATTGATCGAACCCGCTTGTTATACTGAGCTGGGGAACGTTGGTCCCGCTCCAACTTATAATTGTTATAAGACAGAGCAGGAAATTGGGTAATACCAGATTTCCCATGCCGCCCAAACGAAGAAAGTGCATGATGATGCATCTTCTTCGGGTGTATTCATTATACAGAACTATTTCTCAGTATTCTTTACGTCCTGGATATGAGATACCGGATCAGGATCCCGCATATGTAATTTGTTACATGGGCTACAGATAGGTAAAGAACTGAGAACGGGTGATAAGTTTCATGAGACAGAAAACGGGTCAAGTGTTGCAGCCAAGTCTGTTGGTCACTGTCACCCTGTATTACCAATACATTGATTCTGAATGAATGTTATTAGATACCGAACCTGATATACAAAATCATATCACTCTCTTTATCAGTAAAGAAATGATAAAATTTTGTATTGTTGGATAATGTTTTGAACATTTCCTATATCAAAAGTTGATCGGTTCAGTCACGTTATCTAAAAGCATTGATGTTCTAAATCAAACTATAATTTTTAGTATACTGAACACACACAAGAGGAAGAGTTCAGAAATGAACGAATCTTTCTTGAGGCATTGTAGACTAGGTCATATCAATGCGACCCGACTAGCTGAAGTTACATGTAGATGCATATTTAAATCAGTTTGAATTTATATCTTGTGAAACATGCCAGTCATGTCACAAAGATATAATGATACCAGCTCTGTTTATTGGAAACAGAGAAAGAGTTAGTGAACTCTTGGGATGATACATGTTGATGTATAAAGGTCCCTTGTCTACACATGCCAAGACCAGTTCTTTGTACTTCATTACATTCTCTGATGATCTCTCAAGATTCAGACATATGTTCCTGTTGAAACATAAGTCAGAACCTTTTGAGGTATTCACAGAATATAAGTTAGAAGTAGAGAACCAATACGGGTATAAGTATTATGTCCTTTGATGAGATCAAGGAGGAGAATACTTGAGCACGGAATTCTTGGACTTTTCTAAAGGAGAATGAGATTCTCTCTCAGCATTACTCCTCCGTATACACCATAGCACGATGGTATATCGGGGCGGAGTAATCACACCCTATATGATAAGGTGTGCTCTATGTTGAGTAATAATGAGTTACCTATTTCCTTTTTGGGAGTTATGCACTTAAGAAGCTGCATACCTATTGAATAGGGTTCAAATCAAATCAGTTGCCTACCACTTCATATTTGATATGATAAGGGAAGGGTCCATCTCTTAAGTTAGTTAAGATTTGGGGTTGTCCGGCCTATGTCTAAAAACAAAATCCGGACAAGCTCGAGGCAAGGTCTGTTATGTAGAACTGGAAATGTTCCAGCTATACAAACTGCAGCTGATGATTTGAAAGAACTAAAGGATTCAATAGTTACCAACGAACCTCAGCCTCTCCGCCGATCTAGTAGGGTTTCTCACCCACCTGAGAGTTACTTCGGTTTCTCTATGACAGTAGGAGCAAGGATTGAATCATGAGATGATAACCCAACTAGTTTCGAGCTGGCCATCAGGAGTGAGACTCTGTAAGAATGGCTGGATGCTTAGTGATCTGAGATGGAATCCATGTACACCAACAAAGTATGGACTTTGGTTGCTATATCTGAAGGGTTAAATCCCCATCAGGAGCAAGTATATCTTGAGAAGATTACTTGGTGTACATGGAAAAGTTGAGACTTTCAAAGCTAGACTTGTTAAAAGGTTTGCATCATTGACCAGGTATGGATTATGTTGAAACCTTTTCTAAGGATCTGTGCTTAAGTCCATCCAGATCCTACTTGCCACGGCTACATTCCATGACTACGATATCTGGTGGTTGGGTGTCATGACTGCTTTTCTAAATGATGTTTTAGAAGAGAACGTCTGTAAGTACACAGCCAGAGGGCTTCGTAGACAGTGGGAGCAGCGGAAACGTGTGCAAGTTGCTTTATAGGATAAAGCAGACATCGCGGAGTTGGAACGTCTGTTTTGATGTAGCTGTCAAAAAGTTTGACTTCATTAAAATGGTAGATGAACCTTGTATATACAAAAAGGTAGTAGGGAGTATGGTGGTGATCCTCGTAGAGTACGTGGATGACATACTCTTGATAAGAAAGGAGTTTCCTATGCTACGCTCGGTCAATCTCCGCTTATCACAAGGATTCTCCGTATAGGATCAAAGTGATACCTCCTAAATCCTGAGTTTTGATCTATGAGATAGAAGTAGCTGGATGTTAGGATTCTCACTAGTTGTAGTGAGATGGTATTAATCGATCCAGGGGAGAATCACTGGAAAGGTTCCAGAGTGATAAGGACGACTGAATGTCAGTCACAGGCATTGTCTTTACCCTTAGTGAAGGGACGGTATGTTGGAAGAGTTCCAAGCTAGATACCGTGGCATACTAGACGATAAAGGAGAGATACATCGCTACTTAAGATGCTACCAAAGAGGCTGTTTGGGTGTATATTGGTTCATGAGATGAACTAGGTTCCTACCATTGTGTGACAATGGAAGTGTGGCTTTGGCCCGGGAACCACGGTCCCATCAGTCACCCAGACATAATCTAAGGCAGTATCACCTGATCATAGAGATGGTTGATCTCCAGGGTGATCGAGGTTAGGAGAACAGACTCAGAGGACAACACGGCGGATCCACTCACAAAGGCCTTTTCCCAGAGAGAGACTTTTATGGGATGGTTGAGTATGAGATACTACAACCACTGCTATCAGATGGCCCTAGTGCAAGTGGGAGATTGTTAGTTATATGTATGCCCTAGAGGCCATTACTATACATAGGATGTATATTGTAGTGGATGCTTGGACATATATAGGGAGGACTTTCTTGCTCGACATGATAGTATGCTATCTGGTTGATCTTTACCTTAACGTGTACACTGATTGTCTCTCTGTTACATGTTGGTAAAGCCCTTAGGATGTGTACTTGACTACCTGGACTATGATGCAGATCATACTAGTGGGGACATGGTAGTCCATAAGTACATCCTTCAAGGTCCCTAGTCGTGGGTGTATCGAGACGGGGCATCGATATACCAGAGTAGACTAGCGTATACCTTCTCGACCCATACAGATGGGAGATGGATGATCCCATGTCCATTGGTGTTTGACATCGGAGATGATATACGGGTGCTCAGTGGAGACTGAGTACACTGGACGGACTCACCGAGAACTCCCAGATGGTATTATACCTTACGTCAGATAGCAGTTCTCTGGTGACACTGGTACAGGTTAGTCTGTAGACCCGAGATCGTCATAGAGTCTTGTGTGATTCCCACTGTGCTTTGATTTCCACCTTACCACGTCCAAGAGGGCGTGCAAAACGGTGGTTTTTGGGTACAGTCCCGAATCACATGGAGGCAATGAGCGATAGGAGGGGATTCGTCTCTCCCGGTATAGGGAGTTGATGTTGCGCTGTGTTCGATTGGCTATAACCGGAAATCCCTAGCCAGGGTTGCTGAGATTTACTGGTAAGTGTTACCAGTAGTTTCTCGAACTGTTATAGACCTCATATCGACACGACTTATCAAGCTATTGGGGTCTGACATTTACCACCCCTAGGCGAGATATGCGACATATCAGACGACGAGACCGGACTGTACGGTAAGTGTTACTGGTTGGATTCACAGGAGTGTGAGCGGGCTTGCACGTCGATCTTCTGATCGCTCAATACCCGGGTGGCCGTTACGTTTAGCAGACTGCTTGCGGCTTGTGGGTGTTTGATATGATCATCATTTTCTGCCGGCGTATTGACGAGTCTTTAGAGTCCTACACAGAGGTTTCCTGGCTCAAGCGAAACGAAATAGGAGCGCATATGAGATATATGCGGGACCGAGAATAATACCAGTATGTGATACTGTGTTCTATTCTCGCAATTTGTATCATTGGACGGTTATATATGATATAGCCGGGTTACCGAATCAAGTGTTGATTCGATACTTGATACACTTTATATTAGTCGGTTATATACGATATGACCGGATCATTAAATCAAGTGTTGATTTAATGATTTGATGTATAATTATATATTTGATATATTACTTTACATTAACTAGTATTTGTTCACTTAAGATTGATTTTCTCAATTGATGTGCACAAGTTGTATATGTGATATATTTTTATGCACTTGATTGTATCATGTTAGATGATACATGTAAGCTTGGGTGTGTATGATTAAACCATGGTTATGTTAATGGTTAGGGTTTTGATTTATTTATTTATTTATTCATTTTGGCAAGAAATGAAATGGTGGCCTTCTTTGGAATTGTTTAGAAACTTCATGAAGCTTTGACCATTTTGTTTCTTTCCTAAACCTAACCATTCACCTAACCCTAGTTAACTCTCTACACTCAACCATGGTTGCTAATATGATAAGAATGACTTTATTTTCTATCATTATGAATCTAATTCATTTTTCTTATCATATTCTTTTTCTTCTTCTTCTTCTTCAAGAAGAAGAAAGCTTGCAACCTTCAATGGTGACTTGATGAAAAGAGTGAGAAATCCAATTCTAAAGTGAACCCACTTCCTATTTCTTCATCCTCTACCACTTGCCAAGTAGTATAGGGTGTTTTCTTCATAAGTTTCATGACTTGGTGAAGTTGGAGCTCGAGTTAGAGTCACCTCGACGTAGATCATCTTCGGCATCGAAGTCGACGATCTAGCCCGATCATTTCTTCAACGAAACAATCGCTAGGGTCCGGGATCCGATGATCGCAGCGGAGGGACATCATCACGGAGCTAAGAAAGTGGAGGACCGGATCTACAAAGGTTGTATTTTTGTTATCTCTTAGTTAAGTTGTCAACTAGTTGCTTGTTTCGCCTATATTCTAGTTAACGATCCGTATTAGGGTTTGTAGGCACAAGAAAAATTTGAATTTGGCATGGTTGATGCCTTGTGAGACCTCATTAGCGTGCCTAGGAACTTTACAAAAACACTTTCCAATAACCTGTCTGGTAATTCAACAAGATTCCCGACAACCTGATTGAGTGCTCGTCGGAAACTTTAGTAAACGGCCGCACCCCCGATGCCGTCGACGAAGTGCACTTAGACGGAACACTGCAGCCGTGAGCACCCAAATGGATGCTTTTGGCGACGGGGTTCTCCTACAGTCACTTGGTCGGGGCTATGGGGCATGGGTATCTAGTAAGGTTACCCGGTGAGTATCCGCGTATACTACGTGATTGCGACAGACTTTTGATCCACATCAAAATCCTGTGGCAACCGATCACTTGAGACTAAATTGCTAGATTTATAAAATTCAAATCAGTTTTCACAAAACTGAATATTGTGGATTCCAAGTATTGTATCACAATCACAGATAGCTAGACGGTGTTAAACTTTTCGATCGAATCAACAAACACCCAAAAATTCCCAAAGAGCTCAACACTTGAGCACAGTTTAAAAAACACCCAGTACATGCTACAACACCTATGGACCAAACGTAGAAGGGTCAACCCTTGCTTCACCTATGGCGCCGCGGAATTACCGCAATCCCTAGGGTTTGGTGGCGGTTCCGATGGTCACAAAATCGAGTTAGGGTTTCGTTCTTCTAGAGGGTCCATAGAAAACACCTGCATGATTTTCTGAATATTTTAAACATGGAAAAAATCCAACTCTTGGAAAATTTCCAGCGAGGGAGAAAATGGGTTATTGATATCCGTTCGAACTTTTTAACGTCGTCTAAATAACCCGAAACGATGTTAGAATTATGACTACGAAATACTCCGAATTGCCTTTGCAGATAAATAACATCACACGCAATATCAGTAAAAACAAGCAACACCTGAAATACCAAAACCCAGAGACTAGAACACCACAAAAATTTGAAGTTAGAAGCCCACTAAAAAACCGGCGAGCTCGGATTTTCAACACATGTCGCCGGCCAAAATCCGGCCGGGGGGGGTCAAATTTCTGTGGTGTTCATGTTACATTTCATATAACATTCTGCAACTGCTTAAAAACATTTTAGACACCATAAAAATTTCGACAGAAACTTGGTTTTTATTTCGAGTGTTTCGGAGTTGTTTTGTTTTCGTAATTCAACAAATATCGTCTAATTCTCTAGCATGTCTTTGATACTACTGTAGGGTTCCCTAGGGTCGCCGCTGGGTTTCGGGAGTCATCGACTGTAACATTTCAGGAAAATAAAATATTATTTTAAAATTTAAATACTTAAAATAATAAGTTTCAGGGATATAAACAAGAACAAGGATTTTTTTTTGATGAAAGGGTATAACTATATACCGATAATTTGGAAAATATTCTGAAAACTAATAAGAATTACTAATTTGAAAGTGTTTATGTGATTTAGAAATTCTATGAATTATTATACAATTAATTTTAAAGGGGTTATTTACTAAACTCGATTAGTGTTTACTAATTTGGCATTAAATTGTTTAGGCCTATGACATGCACCATGTCATGTATCAAAACACATTTTTTGTTTATCATTCTATGAACCATGACATCTTTTCTTTTCTTTTTATATGGGGTTTTGATTTTAAATTGAAAAAGGAGAAAAGAAAAGAAAGGAATAAAGAATAGAGGTATGGGCAAGAGAGAGAAGAGAGAGAGGGTGATGGGTCTTTTGTTGACCATGGCTATTGTTCTTCACTTCATTTCTTCATCATTTTCTTCTCCTTCCTCCTCTCATGGTTGCCCTCTCTCCTCCACCACCTCATCCACCTCACGCCACCCCTAAATTTACATCAAAATTACATATTGCCTTCAAAAAAATTGATCCTAACACCCTCACAAACCCTATAGAGATATCAAGGCAAGATTTTGAAGACTTTAAGCAACTCAAGAAAATTCTTGAGTTGCCAAATGAGGTATTTCTTTCACCGTTAGTATAGTTATTCATTTCCGTTAGTATCTATATTAGTTTAGAAGTGATTAAGTGAGGTTTAGTGATGTCGGAAAATTCCAAGTTGAGGGTTAGGGTTTGATTTGAATTGTGATGGTGCAAGTGAGTGTAACTGGTGACTACAAAACCTCCCTTAGTGTTAAAAATCCAGATCAAACCAGTGACTAACTCTAAAACGAGAAATTTAAACTTTCCGTGTCGGGTTTGTGATAATTTGGAGGTCTACAGTGAATCCAGAGCAACCCGAAAACGTTATAAAATAATTAAAAATATACATTAACCTAGTTAGACCAATAGGAGACCACCACAAGATGATGAGACCAAACAAAAATATTTTGGCCGGCGGGGCTGGTTACTGTAGCAACTTGGCCGGCCAAAATTTGTCTGTTGATGTTGGGTTTTGTCCTGTAGCTCACACTCCTCATAACTTAGCCACTGTACTTTTCTTTTTGTCCCAGATTACCTGTGTCAAAATCTGGAGCTAGTTTCCTAAGTTGCTATTTTGAGTTTTGCGGATTTTAATAACTTGAGTTTTGATATCGTGTTTTATCTCGATCAATTGGCATTTGTTCGTCAACGACGAGGGTTGATGGACTATTTTGCATGCGTAGGCCATAGGTTCTAACCTATGTGTTTTTCATGTGTCGTATCGGCTTTCTTGTATTTGATTCTTGTTTTACCATATAACGTATTTTGAAACTGTAGGTACCCCGCGTGAACTTCGGCACGACAAGGGAGAGCGTGGCGTCATTGACTCACAAAGCGAGGATCAGGTGAGTAGATGTATATCTACGGGGTAAGTCGGGTGGATGGCGTATAGCACCCCCGCAATTTCGTAGGGTATGATGCGTTTAAATATACATACACACACACACACACACACACACATGTGTTGTTGCGAGATGTCTATACTTAGCAAGAAAGATTTTAGGAGACATGGGTTGGTTTTAGTGTAATTGAAAGAAAGTGATTTTAGTTAGTTTCTTAGTCGCAAACCCTAGAGTAAGGTTGACACACGCACATGCACACACGTGATATGGTTTTGGGTGTATATGTTTATATGTACATGTGTGTGTATGTGTGTGTCTATACACACACACACACACACAGACACGTATACACGGGTGATGAGGATAGTATATGATACTTGGAGACGAGTCGATGTGATCGGGCCTGATGCCATGAGATTGGTTATGTGATTTGGGTCGTGTTATGAGATACGACATGATATTATAGTGGATCGATGGGTGATGTGATTTTATTCACACGCGGATATATGTTTGATGGTATTGGTATGTACTAGACTATAGAACGGTACCCCTGATTCAGGATATTATGATAATGATACCAAATGAATAATGAGGTATATGTGATAATTGACCCGTACCCCGATTTTGGGATGCTGTATGATGGATTTTACCATACGAAGTATAATTATGATGATTGATCCGCACTCTTGACTTGAGCATGTCATATTATATATTTTACCATACGTGACGCTATTGAGGCGGGATCGCTGATTATTAGATATATCGACTTGGAATTTAGGTGGATTTCTTACCCTTTCGATTAGTTCTTTAGTTTAGTCTTTTAGTTGATTAGGAAGAGGTTGGACTAGGCTCGAGTCATACTTATTTCCAAAGACTAACGTATCATGAGTATTTTTAAAAGACAACTCGAGGGATATTACGGATTTTTCAAAGGACGTACCTTTTCTTCAAAGCACCGTAGCCCCTATTTTCTAAAAACCACGATTCGTGCTATTTCAAATGCCAAAACTGTATGACTCGTGTGTGTGTGTGTGTATATATATATATATATATATAACTGTATATCCTAATATGTTGCGGTTACTACATCTTTTTCCATATAATCATGTTGTTCTTATCGCATTGCATGCTTATACTTATGATTTCTTTGTTATTATGAACCCATGTTGTCAGGACACTAGCACCATTACCAATTATGCGTATGTCTACGAACACTTGCTTGCCGACTCACACATATCATCATCAGTAGTTTCCATGAAACGTAGACTTTAGAGAATATTATTTCATTGATATAACTTGCTAGCTGATAGTTCCCATATGTTATTACTATGCTAGTTTAAATATTGCATTGTTTACTTAGATACCCATGCATGTATCTATTCATTTGTCATGCAATATTATGGGGCTTTATGCCGGTATTCACTGTTTATTGACTCTTGATTATAGGATTCGGATTTTCCATGAGGTTTTCTGGATTTGGAGAAACCGCAAGGATTTATAAACTCATTATCATTTCTAAAGATAGAAATTTACGGTTTTCTCGTGATATGATATTTGTGATGTCCACCATGGGTTATCTCGGTTCTTGAGCGGTATCATATACCCGATTCGAAGTAGGGGGAGGGACCGTCTGTGGGTGCATGGTGGACCCGGTGCGGTACCCCAGGGCAAGAGGATCGTATAGAAAGGCGTTGATGTTAGTTATAAGTATGCCCTAGAGGCCATTACTGTACATATGATGTATATTGTAATGGATGCTTGGACATATATAGGGAGGACTTTCTTGCTCGACATGATAGTATACTATCTGGTTGTACTTTATCTTAACATGTACTCTGATTGTCTCCATGTTACATGTTGATAAAGCCCTTAGCATATGTACTCGACTACTGGGACTATGATGAGATCATACTAGTGGGGCCACGGTAGTCGACGAGTACATCCTATAACTGTTCCTAGTCGAGGGTGTATCGAGACAGGGCATCGATGCACCAGAGTAGACTAGCATATACGCATCTTGACCCATATGATGGGCGATGGATGATCCCATATCTATTAGTATTTGACATCAAGGATGGTGTATGGGTGCTCAGTGGAGACTGGGTACACTGGACGGACTCGTCCAGAACTCCCAGATGGTATTATACCTCACGTCAGGTGGCAGTTCTCCGGTGACACTGGTACAGAGTAGTCTGTTGACCCGAGATCGTCATAGAGTCTTGTGTGATTCCCACCGTGCTTTGATTTCCATCATACCACGTCCAAGAGGGCGTGCAAAAAGGTGGCTTTTGGGTACATTCCCGAATCACATGGAGGCAATGAGCGATAGGAGGGGATTCGTCTCTCCCGGTATAGGGAGTTGATGTTTTGCTGTGTTCGATTGGCTATAACCGGAAATCCCTAGCCAGGCTTGCTGAGATTTACTAGTAAGTGTTATCAGTAGTTTCTCGAACTGTTATAGACCTCATATCGACATGACTTATCGAGCTACTGGGGTCTGACGTCTACCACCCCTAGACGAGATATGCGACATATCAGACGACGAGACCGGACTATACGGGAGTGTTACTGATTGGATTCACAGGAGAATGTACAGGCCTGCTTGTTGATCTTTTGAGCGCTCAATATCTGGGTGGCTGTTACGTTTAGCCGACCGCTTGCAGCTTGTGGGTGTTTGATATGATAATCACCTACTACCGGCGTATTGATAATTCTTTAGAGTCCTACACAGAGGTTTCTTGGCTCAGGCAAAACGAAGTAGGAGCACATATGTGATATATGCAGGACCGAGGATAATGCGGTATGTGATACCGTATTGGATTCTCGCGATATGAGATATCGGCCGGGTATATGTGATATAGCCGGGTCATCGTATTAGTCGGTTATATGCGATATAGCCGGATTGTCGGATCAAGTGTTGATTCGATAATTTAATGTATAATAATATATATGATATATTAAATTACATTAACTAATATTAGCTCACTAAAAGATTCTTTTTCTCACTCGGGTAATACATTGATATATATGCGATATATGTTAATTGTATTAGATTCTTTTGTTACAAAATATATTGTATATGTGATATATAATATTGTAACATGATATGATAACTAATGCAATATGTTTAGTAGAGATTAAACAAGATTAGGGTTTGATTTGGGTTAATGCTTTCTAGATGATTCTAGAAGGTTTAGTTTTGTTTTGTGAAAGATATTTTGTTATGACTCATTCCTTGACCTAACCCAAACCCTAACCCTAGTTAATTCTCTACTTGGGTTTAGTTGACCATGGTTGCATTAATCATCATATTTATCCTTTCATTATTCATCACAAAAGGTTTCATGTTGATTGTTCGTCTTCTTCCTTCTTTCTTTTCATGAAAAAGCTTTCTAACTTTTTCTAAGTGATGAAAAATGAGTGAGAATAAGAAAACAAATGAGAGCAAAAATCCTAATTCATCATCCTCATCTACCCTTGCCATTTAGATGAGGGTGTTCACATCATTTTATGAGTGTTAGCTTGTGTTAATGAAACTTCAAGGTAGATCATCTTTGTTATCGAAGATCGGAAGCAAGTTTGCATCTTTCTCTTCGTGGAGCCTCTCGAGAGTCCGGAACACGAAGATCGCAGCGAAGGGACTTCAACACGGAGCTTAAGAAGTGAAGGACTGGATCTACAATGGTTGTAATCTCTCTCACTTAGTGTTAAAGAGTTTAACATGCTTGTTTTCGCCTAAACCCTAGTTTAAAGATCCGGCTTCGGGTTGTTCGGCACGGCCAAAATTTTAATCGGGCATGGTTGATGCCTTGTAGAACCTTGTGAGCGTGCCTAGCAACCCTACAGTTGAGCCCGACAGGGGAGCACTACCGACCGGTGATTGTATGGAAACTCGACGGATATCCGAAGGATACCGTTCGGTGCTATGAGAGAAATGGATATGAGCCAATCCTGACTATGCGGAGCCTATGGGCCGATCCTGAATATGCAGAGCCCGAGATTTGAGTATTATGTGTCGCTGTTGGACACGGACTTCATGATGTTTTGAGTTCCGATGCTGGGCACTCGGGTTTTATCATGATTTGTGTGCCGTTGCTCGACACACGTTGGTTGATGAATTAGTACATGTCATGCATCGATATATTATTACTCATGATACGGACACGAGTACTATGATATCACACTTATGATATACTGTCACCCTTGTAGTAGTATTGTATATTTTATTGTATGACCTAGGAGAGAGTCATACATGTGATTTCTTCTCGGTGATGTTTTCTACTCACCAGTTGGCAACTCACCCCCGTTGTGCCACAGTTTCTTGCAGGTTTGGCCGTACAGGTTTCATTGTGGCTTGCTGGCATACTGCTTCCTTCTGGGTGATTGCTTTGGTAGGTGGGTTCACTTGCATCGTGACCACCGCTGCACTTTTATTTATTTTAGTTGTCTCTAGTAAACTCCATCAACCAGACTTGTATATTTGATAGACTTAGAAGACCAGTTGTATATTCTTTCGACCTAAGAGTCGCGCGCTTGTATTATTATGGTTCTTATCTGGTTTTCTTGACGATGTTGGTTTTCTATCAGAGTTTTGATCCTTGCCCTTCGGCGTTGTTGTCACGACCCAAATGTGGCATGTGACCGGCACTTAAATCACGTGACATCTAAAGGCATCGACGCGGTTCAAGTAAGCCAAAACCCGGAATCTAAACCCTTTTTAAAATATTTGAGGTGAGGTTTAAATAATCAGCTGATAATATCAATTTAAAATAACATCGTATGTTGAAAAGCCTTTATGACGTTTTGAAGCTTGTCATAACTCCTTTGCATTTTTATAAAAAACCCAATACAACAAAATGAAATAGCATCCCAACGGAAGCTATCTTTCACGTCTAAAAGACGGAACAACCAAACAAATTTATAATAGATGTCGACTCTAAAGAGTATGACATCACCACCCGTAAACTCTAAGTCTCGATTCTAAGTCCATAGTATATCATTTCTAAGTTGATGGAGTTTCTGTTAGATACAAGAATAAATGAATAATCAAGAGTGAGTATGATACAATAATAACTCACTTACCCATCAATCCCCAAAAGAAGGTGTGCCCCAAACCGCTGATAGTCCAAGCGGTAAAACCTGCAAGAAACTGTGGCACAACGGGGATGAGTTGCCAACTCAGTGAATAAATGTACATCTAAACGTAGAAATCGAAATGCATGACGATACCTAGGTCATAAGTATAGTACAATCATAATCTGTATCGATATAATATATGATATGCTAAGGTGCAGTACTAACTATCATGCAATAAGTATAATATCTCCATGTCATATGAATCAATATCATGAATCCATTACCCGTATTGGAATTTCCTTTTTATCTATGCATGTCTGTACAATTATATGCAGGTACTGTCCCCCGGATCAGTCCTGGTGGAATCCAATAAATAAATATCTAACTGCGTACCTTATGATAATGATCACATCAATATACATATAGATATGTCGAGTTTCGACATCGAAATCCGAAATCTCTCGTGTCCAACATCGACACGTAAATACAGATATCGTCGGCATCACCTCAATAGATGATCGCCACCCGATATCCTGGCTACGATCAGTATCCCCTGGATATCTATCGCACCAAGTCGAACCCCGGTCAGTATCCCCTGGATATCTGCCGTGCTCATTTTTATCTCCGGAATCGAGTCATCTCGTTAGGCTCCCCGCCTATAATGCGGCTATCCTGCCCCTCGGTCTCGACCGGGTCCACCATGTATCCAACTGTATCCACCTCCGACTCAGTCTGGATAAAATCGTAAATCCGTAACCGTATACCCACAGACTCGGTCCGGATATTAAAATCAGAAAACACAAACCTCATGGTGGACGTTTGTTCATCATATAAAAATATCAAGTGAGGAATAAGAAACTTGCATAGATTGTATTGATGATATACTATATATGTATATATATAACAATGTCCCATACCACCGAGATATATATATATATATATATATCATCAGGAGTAGAATACTCAGAAATCTCAAGAAATCAAATACATCATCTATAGTATTACACATGAATAGGAAAAGACTACGTAATCATATCACATAACATAACGAATTCAATTCTAATATTTCATGGCACTACTAATGATGTGTAGTGTAGCATACGCGTCTATGCTCGTGCAACATGGAAATCATTAGTATTTGTGCAAGTGTTCTACGGTGTATCATTCTACATATTAACGCATATATAACCGAACGATTCTACAGTGACATGGCAATACCAATGAGGTGTAGTGTAACAAATAGTTAAGTGCTTGTGCAGCATAGTACTCATTGGTATTTGTGCAGAGTTCTATCAGAGTGTGCGTGACGCGGAAACATATAATATAGAATACGTAATACAACCCTATAAGAAGTCTAAACGTACTTATTGTAATTACTTGTTATGAGCTATACCATTATTTTTAGAAATGATCGGAACGTTAAGTTTAAAATAAGGAAGCTGCCTGAGATTTGAAAGAGATGTTTGTTTTAGAAATTGGCACGCATCCTGGTAGTTTATTTAAAAGACAATGAATCGGGTTTTTTAAAATAATATAGCTCATACCAGTATTATATCCTAAAACAGAACATAACCTATCTCTACGAGTCAAAGAATAAATTGGCCATTATTCGGCATACAAAGTTCATCATTTACGATATGTATACATCCTTGTATTATAGCTCATCATATCTCTATATCCATATCATCTTAAGTACGGCATAACCCCTCGTACAAACTTATCAAATCATACCCATATCATACGGATTTAATCATTATGCACATGTCTCCCTTAAAACTAGATATGAACTTTATGCAATGAAGGACATATAAGATACGATACTATATCAATGTCTTCGATAACTATTATACTAACTAGCAATCATAATAATATTTATAAGGTTGCGGGGGTGCTATACGCCATCCACCCGACTTTTCCAGTAGATATAAATCTACTCACCAACTTAGAAGCTCGCTAAATCCACGCTGCTATCTCTCCAACTCCGTCTCGGATTACTCGAATCGTACCTATATTCGTATTTAAATCGTATAGAAGTAAATATCATATCGAAAACCAAAACAATAAGCCAAATGCTCGTAGGTTAGAACCTACAGCACACTTAGCCCAAAAACGTCAATATAATTCTGTCATTAACGTATAAACGTCAACGGTTCAACTGCAACCTCAAAACACGAAAACTCCGTATCGTAAATATCTGAAATTTGATAACCCATTTTAAAAACGTTTCCAGATTTTATTGTCTAAATATTTAAACAACACAAACAATACAGATACCAACTGAAAGCTAAAGAAGGAAAATCAACATCAAAAGCCAAGGGATGGGCGGCGTCGCCGGAATTTTAAGGTGAGTCGCCGGATTTTATGGTGAGTTTAGGGCTCTGGTTAAAAATGGTATTTCCCAGTAGTCTCAGTATACTTTTGATCTTACTGAATTATCTAGTGATTATCCCTAGTGGTTCCAGATTCATTTACAGGGAGTAAGATATCACAAACACTAAACATGCTACATGTCGTATAATATACTTTTACTCCAAAACTGACATTAACTCCGAGATTTATCCTACTGAAAAATTAACTTATTTAAACAATACCAAAGATCCTAGTATAGATAGATGGAGCTACCCTAAAATTTCCAATACCCAATTCCCTATGAAAACCGGCGAGATCGGAATTCTTGTGATGGTCGCCGGCCATATTCCGAGGGGATGGGTCCGTCTTCCTATGTGTTATTCTAGGTCTAGTCTATAAGATTATGGCACTGTTTGATTAGTTTACTTACCAACTAAACTACAACAGATTCAATAGAGGCTAATCTTAGCAAAACACGATATCCAATTTCAGAAAAACTGAATTTAAACAGAACTGAATAATTTGAAGGAAGAGGAAGATATACTTATAGCAAGATCATTGGAAAAACTTTCTCCAAGATGCACCAGCTCAAGATCCTAGCTAGAAAGTGATGGTGAAACCTTAGCACATAGCTCTTCTTCACACAATCTTGTTTTCTTTTGTAAGCTCTAATTGTTTTCTTTCTCTCCCTTTTTTTTTCTTAAACTTCAGATTTATGAACTGAACCATAGATAAGATAAGGAAAAGAATGAGATTTTGTTGTAGAGAAAGGGGGAGCTGGAATGGAGGGAGAAGGTTGTAGCACTTGGTGAAGCATGCAAGGAGGAGGTGTTTAAACTTGAAGGAGGAGATGGAGGTTTATGAGCATGAGTGAGGTAAGTTGTATGTGAGAGTGTAACCTAAGCTAAAACACAATCAACCATGCAACAATAATTAAAACAACAAAAAGTTGGAAAACTTTTTTTATGTAAAATCTACATCCATGTTTACTTGAAATTCTTGTCTTGAAACTTAAATATCATTAGCTTAATGACAAATACAATGTCATGTTAAAATAATTAAAATATCATTTTTTTTGATATCTCCCACTTATTCATAATTATCAAAATAACTACATTTTTCGGATATGATTCCGATATCTCATTTCATAGGCGATATCATTTTTGTAAACTTATCAATTATATTATTTTTATAATAAAATTTTACAATTAAATATTCTAAATTTTCCAAAATGTTACAGTTGTATATTATATTGCTTGCGTGGTTGTTTCCGCCAATTGGCGAAGAGCTAGCTCCCGCTTGGGGATGCCCTTATTCATTATTTATGTATATTCCTGTTTGTACCCGTTTGGGACCAGTATTTACAAAGGAGACTCTGCCGAAATTTTCGAGAAAATATGATGTTGCTTTTAAATGTTTAATGCCACTTATTTTGTCAAACTACTTGCTTTAAAATAAGTTTTCCTTCACTCCTTCTTTTAAATGGTTTGGATTTCTGGGCTTTCTTTTTACTTGAATTAGGTGGGGTTCTATAGACTTCGCATGATTCAAGTGCCAGTCATGTGCCATTTCAGGTTGTGACAAACTTGGTATCAGAGCGTTAGGTTTAACCTTGGTTCGAATCTAGGTTTGACTATGCGCAGTCTAGGGCGTATGTATATATATTCGGAATCTAGGCTTGACCTTACGGAACTTAGACTTGGTCGAGGGGGTACTAGACCCGATCTTTCATCGCGTAGGTTGACCATGGTTGATGGAGTAGGTGATGTACCGTATGTATATTCCGCGGCATACTTACGATACGCTACTCCGCTTATGAAGCCTTAGGATGTAAATTTCTTATGCATTGTATTTCTATTCATTCCTATGATCTATCATCATCGATATCGGATTGTGGTTTCTGTTACCATGGTTGCAAAGGCACAGAGTGCTGCGACTAGTTGTAGTCAGCACGAGCTCGTCATGGACGATGACCGACCAGGATGTTTTCCGGTGACATGAGCGTTTCGATATGTCGTTTTACTATGTTTTCTCTTTGACGTGATCGATCAGATCAGCACCAGAGGATTGGGCCACCGCTAGAGGCCAGCCAGAATGTGATGACCGTCAATGCACTATTATTATTGATGATTGAGGCGTTGTCTATCGTGTGGACGGATGAGTCAGTTGTTGCTGCGACTGACAAGATATCCCCCCCAGATGTTTAAAGCTATTGCAGCACGATTTCGTACTTAGGGATATGATAGAGGATCGCTAGTCACTTATGGAGGAATGACTAGGACATGTGGTTCGTTTGCATACCTCAATGCAAGGTCATCAGATTGATTGATTTCAGCTAGAGAAGACTTCACACAGGCACGTTGAGAGTCAATAGAAAACAGATGAATGAAGAGTATTCTTCTGACGAATTGGAAGAGTTTCTGAGGGCGTAGTTGGCCAGATACCCACCATAAGATTTTGAGTTGTCGAGTTCATAGTTTCAGAAGAGAGACTCTGGATATGAGTATAGCCGTTTTTAGCGCAATCTATACAGCTACGAAGAGACGAGTCTGAATCAGTCCACATTAGAGAAAAGTGGAGTAAGAGGTTCGTATGAGATTTTGACGAAATGAAGTTCCACTCCATTGACATCAGAGTTGTGATACGCATGCAGAGGCGTTGAATATGGATATATCTTTTAGAAGAAGGCGTGATAAGTATGCAGCTGTTCCGGAACAAGAAATGGATTTAGTAATGGGTGATAACTTTCGGGCAGTTTGGCAGAAACGAGATTTGGGAGAGAACCCAACGGAATCTTTCTGGAATACTACACGAGAAGACATGGACCCAGGATCAGTCGTATCATGCACACCTTGTAGGCCAGAGTTCGGCATCATCGACGAAACATGTTATGAGTGACCATGATAGTTGGCCAGAGATCTTTAGAGGATGTGCCAGAGCGGAACTGTTTCCGTCATCATTTCCATATTGGGCCGTTGAGCCGATGAGTTATGTAACTGGCAATTCGCAGTGAGAGAGGAGAGCCTAAGAGCACAAAGCGCCAGACCACGAACAGGAGGCAAGTATATATCTTGCTCTGCTAGCTATGGATGCACCGACACCTTCTCGACTTTGAAGGAAGGACATATCGACGACAATGTTTATGATTTGCGATTTGATGATTCGAATATCATGTGGCCGTCATTTTGGATTTCGGTATTTTTGGCGATTTATTTACATGATTGTGTTTTCGTGCACCACAGTTGCACTCGATTTCGATTTGATGTTGTTCGAGATGGTTGATTTTGAGTTCATGCCTACGGTATACATGTGTTTTGACTTATGCCTTCGGTGTAGTTTTCATGTACTTTTAGTATATTGATTCGATTTTGTGCACGCTGATGCACGTGGTTGTGAGATTATATACCACGGTATACTTGATTTTGATTAAGGTGTGTTGTATACCGTCGATTTCGATAGTGATATTCGATATTGTTTTCGTGCACCTTATGCACTTGAGTTGGATTCTTGCGCATCCTTGGTGCGCTTGATGCTATTTTGGTGCACACCAGATGCACTAAATCAGGATTCTTCGTGCATATCATATGCACATGATATTGTTGTCAGGCACACCCGTTGTCCTTGACAGGTGTTTTCGTGCACACCCGTTGCACTTAGATTTTGTTTCTGTGCACATGTATGGCACATTCATTGATTTCGATTTATGTGCGTACCAGACGCACATGGCATTATTACATATACTATTGAGTATGATTTTCTTTGAGGAGTATATTTTTATGATATTTACTATTTGGTTTAGTAACCGAGTAGGACTGTTCTAAGAACAGTACCTAGGTGTTTTTGCATGCATCGATAGTTATCAAAGGGATTTCTAAAAAGGAGCTACAATCTCAATATTTTTCCTATGTGACCAAAATGACACGAAATATTTTACAAAGGAAACCCTTCTAAATTATTTTTAAAATGGCGGGACCTGTATATTAAACAAATAATATGTATGTATATATAGTTATTTTTCTTACAATAAACGTCCGCTACTTGTGCGGTGATACGCGCATCGCATAGCAACTTGAAAAAGGGTTAGCATGCATTTCTTTCAGATGTTTTGACAAGTTTACAATGATGCGTACTATGTATAGGTTATAGTTTTGATGTATATCAGGTTGGTTTTCGTATTGGACTTTGACATTGGTATCTTCACCATAACTCCAATGATTGCGTGATGTTTGACGGAGTTTTGATTTTGAGTTATATACTCATTTTCATGCACATGCATTGCGCTGAGATGTGTTTTAAGTATTTATAATGACGGAGCCCTGACGACTTGAGTGTTTTGCTGAAATGTTTTAGAATTTGGGGGAGTTTTAATTTAAATTCGGGGACCGAATTTATTTAGGAGGGGGAGCAAGACTGTAACATTTCAGGAAAATAAAATATTATTTTAGAATTTAAATAATTAAAATAATAAGTTTCAGGGATATAAATAAGTACAACGATTTGTTTTGATGAAAGGGTATAATTATATACCGATAATTTGGAAAATATTCTGAAAACTAATAAGAATTACTGATTTGAAGGTGTTTATGTGATTTAGACATTCTATGAATTATTATACAATTAATTTTAAAGGGGTTATTTACTAAACTCGATTAGTGTTTACTAATTTGATATTTAATTGTTTAGGCCTATGACATGCGCCATGTCATGTTTCAAAACACATTTTTTTTAATCATTCTATGAACCATGACATCTTTGCTTTTCTTTTTATATGGGGTTTTGATTTTAAATTGAAAAAGGATAAAAGAAAAGAAAAGAATAAAGAATAGTGGTATGGGCAAGAGAGAGAAGAGAGAGAGGGTGAGGTGTATTTTGTTGACCGTGGCTATTGTTCCTTGCTACATTTCTTCATCATCATCTTCTCCTTCCTCCTCTCATGGGTGCCCTCTTTCCTCCACCATCTCTTCCACCTCACACCACCCCTAAATTTACATCAAAATTAAATGTTGCCTTCACAAAAATTAATCCTAACACCCTTACAAACCCTATGGAGACATCAAGGCAAGCTTTTGAAGACTTTGAGCAACTCAAGAAAATTCTTGAGTTGCCAAATGAGGTATTTCTTTCACCATTAATATAGTCATTCATTTCCTTTAGTATCTATATTAGTTTAGAAATGATTAAGTGAGGTTTAGTAATGTCGGAAAATTCCAACTTGAGGGTTAGGGTTTGATTTGAATTGTGATGGTGCAAGTGAGTGTAATTGGTGACTACAAACCCTCCCTTAGTGTTAAAAATCCAGATCAAACCAGCGAATAACCCTAAGACATGAAATTAAACGTTCCGTGTCCGTTTTGTGATGTTTTAGAGGTCTACAAGGAATCTGGAGCAACCCGGAAACTTTATAAAATAATTAAAAATATATATTAACCTAGTTAGACCAATAGGAGACCACCACAAGAAGACGAGACAAAAAAAAATATTTTGTTCGGCGGGGGAAGTTATTGTAGCAACTTGGCCGGCCAAAATTTGTCTGTTGATGTTGGGTTTTGTCCTATAGCTCACACTCTTCATAACTTAGCCACCGTATTTTTCTTTTTATCCCAGATTACCTGAGTCAAAATCTGGAACTAGTTTCCTAAGTTGCTATTTTGAGTTTTATGGATTTTAATAATTTGAGTTTTGATATTGTTTTTTATCTCGATCGATTGGTATTTGTATGTCAACGATGAGGGTTGATGGACTATTTTGCATGCGTAGGCCATAGGTTCTAACCTATGTGTGTGCCGTATCAGCTTTCTTGTATTTGATTCTTGTTTTATGATATAACGTATTTTGAAACTGTAGGTACCCCACGTGAACTTCGGGACGACAAGGGAGAGCGTGGCGTCATTGAGTTGGCAAGCGAGGATCAGGTGAGTAGATGTATATCTATGGGGGAAGTCGGGTGGATGGCGTATAGCATCCCCGCAATTTCGTAGGGTATGATGCGTTTATACACACACAAACACACACACACACACACACACACATACACACACACATATGTATTCTTGCGAGATGTCTATACTTAGCAAGAAAGGCTTTATGAGACATGAGTTGGTTTTAGTGTAATTGAAAGAAAGTGATTTTAGTTAGTTTCTTAGTCGCGAACCCTAAAGCAAGGTTAACGCACCCACACATGCGCACACATGATATGGTTTTGGGTGTATATATTTATATGTATATATATATAAATATATATATATATATATGGATGCGTTGGTATATATATATATATATATATATATATATACGTATACACAGGTGATGAGGATAGTATATGATACTTGGAGATGAGTCGATGTGATTGGGCCTGATGCCGTGAGATTGGTTATGTGATTTGGGTCGTGTTATGAGATACGATATGATATTATAGTGGATCAATGGGCGATGTGATTTTATTCACACACGGATATATGTTTGTTGGTATTGGTATGTACTAGACTATAGAACAGTACCCCTGATTCAGGATATTATGATAATGATACCATATGAATAATGAGGTATATGTGATAATTGACCTGTACCCCAATTTTGGGATGCCGTACGATGGATTTTACCATACGAAGTATAATTATGATTATTGATCCGCAATCTTGACTCGAGGATGTCGTATTATATATTTTACCATATGTGACGCTATTGAGACGGGATCGCCGACTATTATATATATCGACTCGGAATTTAGGTCAATTTCTTACCCTTTCGACGAGTTCTTTAGTTTAGTATTTTAGTTGATTAGGAAGAGGTTAGACCAGGCTCGAGTCATGCTTATTTTCAAAGATTAACGTATTGTGAGTATTTTCAAAAGACAACCCATGGGATATTACGGATTTTTCAAAGGACGTACCTTTTCTTAAAAACACCGTTGCACCTATTTTCCAAAATCCATGATTCGTGCTATTTCAAATGCCAAAACTGTATGACTGCTATATTTATATAACTGTATATCCTTATATGTTGCGGTTACTACATCTTTTTCTATATAATCTTGTTGTTTTTATCGTATTGCATGCTTATACTTATGATTTCTTTGTTATTATGAACCCATGTTGTCAGGACACTGGCACCATTACCGATGATGTGTATGTCTACGAACACTTGCTTGCCGGCTCACACACAACATCATCGGTAGTTGCCGTGACACGTACACTTTAGAGAATATTACTTCATTGATATAACTTGCTAGCTGATAGTTTCCATATGTTATTATGCTAGTTTAAATATTGCATTCTTTACTTAGATACCCATGCATGTATCTTTTCATTTGTCATGCAATATTATGGGGCTTTATGCCAGTATTCACTGTTTATTGACTCTTGATTATGGGATTCGGATTTTCCATGAGGTTTTCTGGATTTGGAGAAACCGCAAGGATTTATAAACTCATTATCATTTCTAAAATTAGAAATTTGCGGTTTTCTCGTGATATGATATTTGTGATGTCCACTATGGGTTTTCTCGGTTCTTGAGCGGTATCATACACTCGATTCGAGTTAGGGAAGGGACCGTCTGCGGGTGCATGGTGGACCCGGTGCGCTACCCCAGGGCAAGTAGATCATATAGAAAGATGTTGAGCCCGGCAGGGGAGCACTACCGACCGATTATTGTATGGAAACTCGACGGATATCCGGAGGATACCATTCGGAGTTATGAGAGAGATGGATATGGGCCGATCCTGACTATGCGGAGCCCATGGGCCGATCCTGACTATGCGGAGCCCGAGTGTAACATTTCAGAAAAATAAAATGTTATTTTTGGGAATTTTTATAATTAAATAATAAATACTAGGAATATTTTAATGATGCGGTATAATTAAATACCGATAAAGTGGAAAATAATTGAAAAATTATAGAAATTACTGAAATGAGGGTGTTTTATATGATTTAGGCGTATTATGAAATTCTATGATTTATTTGGCACCATTTTAGCGCTAATCGTGATTAAATATCGCTAATCGCGCATTAACCGTGTTTTGTGCACATGACATGCACCATATCATTTTTACACTTGTGTTACATTTTCTACATGGCTTTCTTGTTTTGTTTTGGTTTCTATTTAGAGAAAAGAAAAGAAAAGGAAAAGAAATAAGGAAAAAGGTATCATGATGATTTGGAGAGAGAGAGGGGGGACACAATCATGATAAGATGCATGCATGTATAGAGAGAGAGGTGGGGGTGATTGCCTTGGTAGGCGGGTCAGGACCACCATTGTTTATTTGTTTTGATTTCTGCTCGTAGATGTTTTCTACTCACGAGTTGGCAACTCACCCCCGTTGTGCCACAGTTCCTTGCAGGTTCTGCCGTACAGGTTTCGTTGCGGCTTTGCTGGCACATTGTTCTTTCCGGGTGATTGCATTGGTAGGTTGGTCAGGACCATCATTGTTTATTTGTTATTTCAGTTGTATCTAGTAAAACTCCATTAACTAGACTTGTATATTTGATAGACACAGAAGACCAGTGTATATTATTTCGACCTTAGAGTCGCGTGTTTTATTATTATGGTTTTCTTGATGATTTTGAGTTTCCTTTTGAGCTTTGATCCTCGCCCTTGGCGTTGTATATTATATTGCATTGTATGGTTTTGTCCGTCAATTGACGAATAGCTAGCTCCCGTTTGGGGATGCCTTTATTCATTATATATGTTTTATCAGGTTTTGTACCCGTTAGGGGTCAGTATTTACAAAGGAAACTCTGCCGAAATTTTCAGAAAAGAGTAGAGATTTTAAAAATACATACTTCGGCTTATGTTGTTAAACTTCTTACTTTAAATTGATTTTCCTTCCCTTTACTGCTTTACTTGGTATTGATTTCTGGGTTTTGTCTTACTTAGATTACGTACGCCTCGAGACGTTTCATAATTTAAGTGCCAGTCACGGTCGGTACTTTTTAGGTTGTGACAAAGTTGGTATCAGAGAAGTAGGTTTTACCTTCGGAGTGTAGGATGACCCTTGGTTGATGGAGTAGGTGACTCAAGTAGAGTGACGTACCGTGTGTATGTTCCGCGGTATACTTAAGATACGATACTCCGCTTAAGAAGCCTTACGATGTACATTTCTTTGCACAGTATTATATTCATTCCTATGATCTATCCTCATCGGTATTAGTTTATCGTTTTGTTATCACGGTTGTACGGGCGTGGAGAGCTATAGCTAGAGTTGCGGTCAGCACGAGCTTGTCACGGATGAGGACTGACCAGGGCGTGATTCCAGGGACATACGATTGCATAGAGGCGTCATTTTTTTGTGTTTTCGCGCCATGAGCGTTTGATGGATCACCTTTACGAGATTTCTCGGACGTGCAGATCAGCACCAGCGGATTGGGCTACCACCAGAGGCCAGCCAGATTGTGATGACCGTCAAAGCACAGATTATTTTGATGATTGAAGCACTGTTTAGCGTGCGGACGAATGAGCCAGCGACTTCGGCAAATGAAAAGATTTCACCATAGATGTTTGAAGTAAATGCCTCACGAGTTGTAATTCGAGATATGATAGAAGATCGCTAGTAACCAAAGATGAAGGACTAGGACATGTGATTCATTGCCTACCCCGACACGAGGTCATCAGATTGATTGATTCCAGCTAGAGACGACTTCACGCTGATACGTTGAAAGTCGATATAGACGATTGAATGTCAGGAACGCATTTTCCAAGTTTAAAGTATTCGGAAAACAATTCAAGTAATTCTACGGACCCTCTAGAAGAATGAAACCCTAACTCGGCATAATAACCATGGAACGCCGATGAACCTTAAGGTTTGCGGCAGTTCAGCGGTGCCATTAGTGAGACTTGGGTTTGCCCTTCTACGGTTGGTCCATGGGTGTTGTGGCATATATTCGATACTATTAAACTGTATCCAAGATGTTGTTAGTGTATATGCCCTAGGGGACATTATTGTATCATACTAGCTTGTATATTACTTAATGGAAGCTTGGGATATTCACAGTTATATTAACAGTCTTGCTAAACATGGTAGTATGCTACTTGGTTTTATCTATCTTAATATGTGTGTACCTATTGATAGCAAGGTGAGAGTTTTCTCGTTCAACCAGCCCGGATAAACCACTTCTGGCTTTGGCTCAAGACCACGCTTCCTAGGTGAGGCACTCTCGAATGCCGCTGTTCCCCGTAACGAGTTCAAACTACCTTCTCTTTGAAACCCTGTAACAATCGAGCCCTTAGGATCTTGCTTGACTACCAGCGTTGTGATGGCAGTCACACTAGTAGGGGCTGGGTAGTCTATAAGCACATCCTTTATCAAGTCCCTAGTCGTAGGATTATCGAGACAGGGCATCGATACTCCGGAGTAGACTAGTGTGTACGCTTCTCATCCCAGTTGGAGAGATGGTCTGTCCTACAGCCATCAGTACGTCGTACTGGAGACAGTATACAGGTGCCCGTTGGGTTACGGGTACACCGGACAGGACTCGCAGGGAACTGTTGGTTGGTATTATACCCGTCGTCAGTTAACAGTTCCCAGGTGATATGAGTACAGCATAGTCCGCAGACCTGACAGTGCTACTTCGCCTCGAGAGTGTCCTACTGTTCTTAGATTGCTACCCTACCACGACTCAAAGGAGTCGTGCAAACAGGTAGCAGTTGGGTGCAGTCTCGAGCACTTGGAGGCAGTAATGGTTAGACAGGATTCGTCTCTCCCGGTATTGGGAGTTGATATCGCGCTGTGTCTGGAGAGACATTACGCAAAGTCCCTGGCCAGGGCAAGCGAGATTTACTGGTAGGTTTTCCAGTAGTTTCTCATGGTGTAATGGGCTTCATTCCGACACGACTTATACCGCTTTTAGGGGACTGACGCTTGCCGCCCCCTAGGCCCGATATACGATAGTCTTAGACGAACAGACCAGACTGTACGGAGATTGTCACATCAGGCTCAGTAGGAGTTCGGATGGGTTTCCTCATCGGCCTTCTAATCGACATCTACCTGGGGACCGTTACGTACAGCTAGTGCCGCTTGCGGTCTGTGGTTAAACCCACTGCCAGCGTAGTAGTCGAGTCTTTAGAGTCCCACACAGAGAGTTTCCCTGCTCCAGGCGAAACGATATAGAGGTCGTATGGTTTTACGACAAGGGTTCGGACGCATACGTGTGTTTACGCACGTACGATGTTCGGACAATTTTTACTAGCCGGCTTTGGTTTAAGCCAGATTCTAGTATCGGATTATTAGATTTATACAGTCTAAAGATTTTCCGTGTTTCCACGGATAGGAGGGGCGTTCTCGTAATTTGGCGGGAAGCTTCTAGAAGTATGGTGACTTGAGTGTTTAGGTGGCATAAGCATTTATTGCTTTAGTGACTCATTTGTGTGATTCATCCATGTTATTAATACATCATTAAATGGTTAATGACTCATGTAGTGAATCACACATATTGAATTAATGAAGCATGATGATTAATCATTTTATTTATTTATTTGATAAATGATTATGCTTCATATATTCAAGAGAGTTCATTATTTCATGATCATTCTCATGCTCACCTTCTCTCTCCTCAAGCTCACTCTCTCTTCAAACCCTAATCCTACCACTCATGTGTTGAGATCAAGGATTAGATAGACTAATTAATCCACAACCATTCTCTATATCATCTAGGTGCCTTTGATTAGCAACTAAAGAAACCTAGTTACCTCAAGATTAGAGGTGAAGCTTGGAGTAGAAGCTCTCGGGTGGATCGTCTATTACATATAGAAGGCCGAGGAGGAGGTGGATAACGAAAAGACGAAGGACTAGGTTTATTAGGTATAATCTCTTTTCATAGTAGTTAACAACTCCTTTTTATATGTTAGTTATAGTTTAGCAAAGATTCTTCGGCTAGTCGATGTTAATCCAAAGAACAAGATTGTTTTTCATTTTTCCGCCTCCCCGCAACTCGTGGGTTGTAGTACATCGACTTACAATGGTATCAGAGCCTCGCTAAACAATAACTAACTTATTAGCAAAGTCGTTCGAAATTCGTTCGGAAAACGAACCGGAAAAAACATCGAAATCACCAAGTTTCTGTCGAATTTAAAACGGGGTCTAAAAATTTTTCAGGGACCCTTAAAATTACATGCAGGAAAATATAAGAACACTGGAGAATTTTGAGGTCCTAACTCGGCCAAACCGCCGCGGATCCTCGGCCGATCCAACCGATCCGCCGCGTATCCGCAGCCGAGTTGAAGCCGAGCTGACTCAAAATTGCCCAGTAACTCTTCTGTGATGTTTTTGTTCTTTCTGGAATGTTTTGTTTCTGCTCAAGTCTCAGGTGCACAGAGAAGTTTTTGGAGTGGAATCAATTGTGTTTGCTCGATCGAAATTCTACGAAGTTTGGCTAAATAGATTATATCTAGAATTTCTAAAGAAACTGAAATTTGCAAAGAGATGCATACCATTTAGAGTTTGATAAATGTTGGTAGGATTCCTTAAGCATTATCATACGATGATATTTGGATCCCAATCCTACTGTGAGTATATGCTACTCATCAGGAAATTCGTCACATAACGATCAATGCTATAAACCATGTAGGTGCCGAGAAAGGTGTCAACGGGGCTACGCCCCCAGAGAAAAGAGGTTATTTAATTAACTGTCAAAACTCTAATGAGGCACCTCCTTCTTCTTCGCTCCTCAATACTGTGCATAGACTCCCGCATCTGCATTCCGTAGAATGCGAATGCACAGAAGAAAAAACTAATCCATCCATGCAATGCTAGGATCCGGCTTAAACCAAAGCCCACTAGTATTGTCTGCCCGAACAACATACGCACACAAGTGCACGTAAGTGATCGTAGCCCTGCCGTAAAACTACACGGCCTCTACACGTTTCGCTCAGTGCAGGGAAACTCTCTGTGTGGGACTCTAAACACTCGACACTACGCTGGCAGTAGGTTTAACCACAGACCGCAAGCGGCACTAGCTGTAGGTAACGATCCCCAGGTAGATGTCGATAAGAAGGCCGATGAGGTAAACCCATCCGAACTCCTATTGAGCCTGAAAGTAACAATCTCCGTACAGTCCGGTCCATTCATCTGAGAACATCGCATGGCGGGCCTAGGGGGGTGGTAAACATCAGTCTCCTAATAGCGGTACAAGTCGTGTCGGAGTGTAGCCCAGAACACCCTGAGATAACACTGGAAACCTACCAGTATATCTCGCTTGCCCTGGCCAGGGACTACTACGTGTAATGGCTCTCATAGACACAGCACGATATCAACCCCCAATACTGGGAGAGACGAATCCTATCTAACCGTCACTGCCTCCAAGTGCTTCGGGACTGCACCCAACTACTACCTGTTTGCACGACTCCCTTAAGCCGTGGTAGGGTAGTAATCAAAGAATAGTGGGAACACACTCGAGGCGAAGTGACAGTGTCAAGTCAGCGGACTAAGCTGTACTCATGTCACCTGGGAACTGATAACTGACGATAGGTATAATACCAACCAACAGTTCCCGACGAGTCCTTTCCAGTGTACTCGTAACCTAACGAGCACCCGCATACTATCTCAAGTACGACGTACTGACGGCTGTGGGACAGACCATCTCCCCCGCTGGGATGAGAAGCGCATACGTTAGTTTACTCCGGAGTATCGATGCCCTGTCTCGATAGTCCTACGACTAGGGACCTGTATAAGGATGTGCTTATAGATTACCCAGCCCCCACAAGTGTGACTGCAATCACAACGCTGGTAATCAAGCAAAGATCCTAAAGGCTCTACTAATATGTATAAGCGATATGCTAAAAGAAACACATGCACATATTGAAGTAGAGACAAACCAAGTAGCATACTACCATTATGAGCAAGATTGTTTATACAACTGTGAATATCCCAAGCTTCCATCAAGTAATATACAAGCTAGTATGATACAGTAATGGCCTTTAGGGCATATACACTAACAATCTCCCACTTGCACTAAAGCCATGTACTGGCGTATCGAAGACCTATCATCTCGATCAGCCGCTCGAACTGAGTCTGGGGTAAGGCCTTCGTGGGTGGATCAGCAGTGTTATTCTCCGAATTTACTCTCTTCACCTCGATCTCCCGGCGATCTACGATCTCCCTGATCAGGTGGTACCGCCTCAAAATGTGCCTGGACTTCTGATGGGACCTGGGTTCCTTCGCTAAAGCTATAGCGCCGTTGTTGTCACAATACAGCGGTATTGGATCAACAATGGTAGGAACCACCTGAAGCTCCGTGAGGAACTTCTTCATCCAGATAGCTTCCTTTACGGCATCGCAAGCAGCTACGTACACTACTTCCATAGTTGAGTCAGCAACGGTTTCCTTCTTGGAACTCTTTTAGCAAACCGCCCCTCCATTGAGGGTAAAGACATAACCCGACATGGACTTGGAGTCATCCTTGTCACTCTGGAAGCTGGAGTCAGCAAAGGCCTCGATCTGGAGGTCTTTTCCGCCATACACCAAGAACATCTCCTTAATCCTTCTCAGGTACTTGAGAATGTTCTTTACTGCTATACAGTGTTTCTTCCCTAGGTCCGACTAATACCGGCTTACAACGCTCAATGCGTATGCTATATCTAGGCTGGTACATAACATCGCAAACATTATAGAGCCTACCGCAGATGCGTAGGGTATAGATGACATGCGAGCCCTTTCCAAATCAGTCTTGGGGGACATCTTTTTGGAGAGGGTGATTTCGTGACAAGCCGGTAGATTACCGCGCTTGGAATCTTCCATACTGAATCGTTTCAGTATGGTGTCGATGTACTTGGACTGCGAAAGTCCCAACATCCTCTTAGATCAATCACGATAGATCTAGATCCCCAGAATGTAGTTGGCATCGCCCAGGTCCTTCATGGAGAACCTCTGTGACAAGAATTTTTTGACTGACTGTAGCATAGGAATATCATTTTCTATCAGGAGAATGTCATCCACGTACAAGACGAGGAATACCACAGTTCTCCCTACAATCTTACTGTAAATGCATGGTTCATCTTGGTTTTTGATAATGTCGAATTCCTTGATAGTATCATCAAAGCAGATGTTCCAACTCCGTGATACCTGCTTTAGTCCATAGATGGACTTGACCAACTTGCACACTTTACTGCTGCTCCCACTCTGAATGAATCCCTCCGGCTGATCCATATAGACGCACTCTTCTAAATTTCCATTTAGGAAAGCCGTCTTTACGTCCATCTGCCAGATTTCATAATCGTTGAAGGCAGGAATGGCAAGAAGGATCCGAATGGATTTGAGCATGGCCACTGGAGAAAAGGTCTTGTCATAGTCCAAACCAGGTCTTTGACGAAAGCCTTTTGCAACAAGTCTAGCTTTATAGGTTTCAACCTGCCCATCTACCCCAATCTTCTTTCTGAAGATCCATTTGCAGCCTACGGGTTTTACCCCTTCTGGAGCAAAGTCCAAAGTCCAAACTTTGTTGGTGTACATGGACTCCATCTCGGTCCGCATTGCATCCTGCCATTTTTCCGAGTCACCGCTCTAAATGGCTTGTTGGAAGCTAGTAGGCTCACCATAGTCAATAGTGCAATCCTCACTATCCCCATCTATGAGAAAACCGTAGTATCTCTCGAGCGGATGAGACCGCCTACTACTCCTGTGGAGTGGCGTAGGAATATCCTGTTCTTTCGAACCCTCTGGTTCTACAAAGCTTTCAGTAATAACTCGTGGTTATGGAATTTCTTCCAGTTCTATTGTGCTCCCACTTATCTGATTTTCCAAAAACTCAGTTTCTAAGAAGCGGGCATGACGAGAAACAAAAACCTTTTGTTCCTCTGCGTAATAGAAAAGATACCCCTTGGAGTTCCTTGGGTATCACACAAACTTACACTGTACCGAGCGTGCCTCGAGCTTGTCCGCATGCTGCTTTTTGACAAAAGCTGGGCATCCTCATGTCTTAAAGTGTTTAAGACATGGTTTCTTCCCACTCCACATCTGATATGGTGTGGTAGGCACTGACTTAGTAGGAACCTGGTTCAAAAGATATGCAGCTGTTTCTAGTGCATACCCCAGAAAGATCGCGGTAACTCAGCCTTACTCATCATGGAACGAACCATATCCAATAGGGTTCGATTCCGCCTTTCCGATACACCGTTATACTGTGGTGTGTATGGAGGAGTAAGCTGAGAGAGAATTCCATTCTCTTTTAAGTAGTCCAGAAACTCGGCACTCAAGTATTCACCACCTCGATCAGATCTCAGTGTCTTGATACTTTTGCCTGTTTTTTTTTCAACTTCATTCTTGTATTCCCGAAATTTCTCAAAGGCCTCGGATTTATGCTTCATCAGGAAGACAGGTCCATACCTAGAGAAATCATCTATGAAAGTAATGAAGTATGAATAACCACTTCGCGCATATGTAGACATTGGACCACACACGTCACTGTGTATGAGTCCCAAGAGCTCGCTTGCTCTTTCTCCGTGTCCAGTGAACGGTGTCTTTGTCATCTTTCTCATAAGACAAGATTCACAAGTGGCATAAGACTGATACTCGAACGGATCCAAGTATCCCTCTTTATGTAACTTTGTCAACCGTGTCTCATTAATGTGACCCAGTCTACAATGCCATAAGAAAGCCTGATTCAATTCCGGAGACATTCTTTTAAGTGTGTTCTGGACACTGAAAATCTGAGCTTGATTCAATACGTATATCCCGTTTTTTAATGTACCTGACCCAATCAGAACTCGATTTAGGTGGATGTGGATCACATCGCTTACAAAAGTAAAATCATATCCTTCCTTAGAAAGTAAGGATACAGATATGATATTACAAGTCGCACCTGGTGCATAAAAACAGTTACGCAGGTTCAATATCTGCCCAGTTGTCAGTCCAAGATAATATTCCTCTACGGATTCAGCATACATGCTCATTCCATTAGCAACCATGAGAGTCATATCACCTATCTTGATAACCCTACAGTTTCTCAGAGCCTATAACGAATTACAGATGTGAGATCCTGATCCGGTATCCAATACCCAGGAAGTAGGATTAACTGACATACAGTTCTCTATTACAAACACACCCGAAACCGAAGCCATAACATGCTTCGAATCCTGGCTACTGGTTTTGCTAGCCCTGCAATCCTTCTGCCAATATTCATTCCCGTAACAATAGGAACGTCCCTCTTTTACTACATCCAGTCACGAAACTTTTGCCTTTCCCTTTCCTTCTACTTCCCTGGTTTCCTTCATGGTAGAAGGTAGAGACTGTAGAATCAAGTCAGCATCTGACCCGTTCTTCAACGTGGTCTTCAGGTCCGTGAGCTCAAAATAGCTGGATGTCTCTGTAAGGATGTTGCCCCTACAGATGACCCGATAGCCTACCTCGTTGGAAGCAATTCGTTCGAGGTCTCATATCTTGCGATAAGAGATTGCTCTCCATATAAATCTTTGTTATGGAGGAAGATAGAAACTAAGTCTATCTTCTCGTGCTGCCTCTGGTATGCACCATCATCTGAGGCTAACACGAGACACTTGGCTTTCGTACAGTCTTTTTCCGATGTCCTACGGATATCAATATTCGTGATAGGGGAAACTGGTCCTAAGACGGCAGGGGCTGGATTAGTTAGGAGGTGTCCCAGTTTGTCATGGGCAATGGACATCTTGACAGACCTTTGCCAGTTATAACAGTCAGATTCAGTCATTTTATTATCTAGATGTAACCTAGGTGTGGTCACTTGGTCGCTGCAATTAAGAGAGAGAGAAGAAAACAATCAGCATGATGCTCTTGCAAGTTTAGATTGGTTTTTAATTTATCTAAACAGGATGGCTCCCACTGTCTCTCGAATCCCTCCTCAAACAATAAAGGAAGAATTGGTCAGGATCAATCTTACCGTACAATACTTGCTTAACCGTTCAGCCAGGCCAGTGTCGGTACTTCGAGGGAGGTTTTTCAACGCTTTCGCGAAGTTCCTTAATTTAAGAACCTTTTGTAACCCTTCGAAAATCGTTTAGGCAGTTTTTCGGTAATCGGCTAATTTTTCGGCTTTTTCCGTAAAAAGTCAAAATAGGTATTTTTCATTGTAGGCCTAATTATACAAAATTTAGATAAGATATTACTATAATTTTGTCACTAAAATGTCACTTATAATTTTCTAGTTAAATAAATTTATTTTTTTCGTAATTAATTATTATTTTTTTATTATTTTAGGCTTTCTAAAATACATTAAATTAGTGATAAATACAAATTTAATTAGGTAAATTTCATAATAGGAATCTTTATAAGCTAAAATATGGTGTTAATAAAATTGTATCATGACTTGCTAAGATTTTAGTTTTATGGTTGGAAATTTATGAAAAAATGAAGTAAAAAGGGTTTTTTTTGTAAAAAGTTGATGTGAAATGCATTAAATGAGAACATGAGGTGTTTTTAGACCTAGAAACTTCTCCAAAAATCCCACACCATCCCCTCTTGCTGCTGGCCGACCCCATTCTGCAGAAATTCCCCTCTCTTCTCACTTCATTTTGCTTCATTTTTCATCTCAAAATTCATACAAAATCCACAACTTCATTAACCCATTCAAAGCAAAACCCTAATCCACTCTCTATTCAAGCCAAATTAGTTCAAAAATTAGAGAAAGGAGGCTTCTTTGGTGGCTTGATCATGCTAGGGTTCCACTTGTGAGGTGAAATTCTAAACTAGTTTGTTAACTTGTAGTTTTAATGTGCTAAAATTGAAATTGGAAGTATTAATTTAGTTGTAATTGTTTGTTCATGAAAATCAAGAGAGGGATTGATTTCAAATTAGGGTTTGAAGCATGGTTGTTAGAGTTAAGTTAGGGCTTTGGTTACCTAATTGGTTAGAGTGGTTAATTGTGTAAGGTTACGCTCGCTAAATCGATAAATTGCGATGTTTGCATCGAATCGGTATGCAATTTGCTTACTAGATTCTTATAAAAATTGGGATGCGATCTAATTGCGTTATATTAGCGATATAATTAGCTTCGTATAGGACTATTAGAGTGCGCAAATGCGGGGTTTCGTCCAGTCGGGTTTTAGTTTTGTCGATTTACCCGAAATGTCGGTTCTAGTTAAAGATTAGCGATTTTCGTGCGTTTTCCCGCGCACCGAGTGCATGTTATGTTTAATTCGAGAGCGTCGATAATTGTATATTGTGACTTGCATCGTTTTAGGTTTTGTAATCTTATACTTGGTGTTGTGCAAATATAGGATCGGTCGGGGAAACATCGGACACGGCACGTAAAGGCAAGGCGGTGGTCGGATTGGATTAGCGGGGATTTCAGGTGAGTAGATGTATTCATCTATGGGGGAATCGTCTGGATGGCACGATGCGCCCCCTAGTTAGGATTACCCTACTTCTTGCAAGATTTATATTGTTAGTTAACTTATCCCTTTATGTACATTGCATACCCTTATAGCTAACCGTATATTAGATTGAATGGACATTCATCTACACTTATGCGATATCACTTTGTAGGACACGAACACCATTACCATTGGCATCTGTTGCACGCGCACTATTCATGTAACACACACGCCTTTGGTAATTGCCATGCCACGTGCACTATAGAACCTGTTTAACTTAATATCGCCATTTGCATTCATACATGATATATGAAATTGCATAGCATGCATATACCTCGCATTATCATCATATTTACATAGATTTCTATCCAAAATTCACATCATATACATTGATATCATAGACATTTATCATACATAACATGTGAACATTATGATTTTCTTGAGAATTTCAGTATTGCTGCGATTTCTGGATTTTTGGGGAAAACCGCAAGAATTTAACAAAAGCTTATATTCATCATTTTTAAAACAAAGTTGCGGTTTTCTCGTGATGTATGTGTCGTCCACCATGAGTTTTCATGTTTTCTGTTGGATTTCGAGACCCGATTCGAGGAGTGGATGAACCGTCTCGGGTACATGGTGGGCCCGGTATGGTACCCCGGGGCAAGAAGATCGAGTTGTAGACGATGAGCCTGGCAGGGGAAGACTACCTACCGGTGATGTCTGGCGCGGCGGATATCCGGAGGATACCGACCGTTGTCGTGAGATTTGATGACGTGGGCCGATTCGGACTGACGGAGCCCGATATTTGAGACATTGATACAGTGAGATATTGAGACAGAGAAGATTCATTTTTGGTGTCGATACTTGACACGGGTTTTCAGATGATTTCTTGATGGTACTTAGCTATTATACAGATATTCATTTTCTAAAGTTAAGAATGTAGTATCCTTAGCATTTAAAACACTTAAAGATTTAGTAATGACATTGCATACATGTGCATGCATACTAGAGCTATTGTATCACATATGGACATACATGTTGTGGTGCATTGCGTGCATTCTTACGATTGCTTTACTAGATGTTATATTCTACTCACGAGCTGGCAACTCACCCCCATTGTGCCACAGTGTCTTGCAGGTCGGACCCGTCACCCTTGTAGCGGCGGGCTATCCTATCATCAGCTCCTTTTGCTCAGACTCGCGACATCGCCCGTAGGTGGGTTGCGAGCACACTTTATTTCTTTTTGCTTTATCATTGTATCTAGTATTCTCCATCTACCACTTTATATTGTATATGCGAACTAGTGACGAGACTGAGAGATTTGTATATTTGTGGTTTCTTTTGGGTCGAGCTCACTTGAGCCTGCGTTGTGTTTCTGATATTTTGCGTTTCTTTCATGCTCTTTTCTTGATATTGCTATTATATTGCATGTGGTTGTGATCCGCCTTGGGCGAAGAGCTAGCTCCTGCTTGGGGATGCCATTTTATGATTACAGGTTTATTATCTTGTTGTACCCATTTTGGGGGATAGAAAATACAGGGGAGACTCTGCCGAAATTTTCGGAAATTTTTGATGTTTTCTTTTTAAAGGAATTCTATGCAACTTGAATGATTTAAAAACCGTCTTCATTAAAGGTTTTCCTTCATTCGCTTTGATTTTGGTTTAGATTTTTTCTGGGCTTCGGCTGACTTAGGTTACGTTACGCCTTTAGACGTCTCGTAATCTAAGTGCCAGTCACGTTCCGTATTTTCGGGTCGTGACAATGTTGGTATCAGAGCGTAGGTTTTACCTTTCTGAGTGTAGGACGACCTTGGTAGATGGTGTAGGTGACTTAAGCAGAGTGGCGTAGCGTGGGTATGATCCGCGGCATACTTACGATACGGTACTCCGCCTAAGTGACCTTAGGACATAATTGCTTGTATTTCCTTTTTTGATTCCTTGCATTCCTTGATTCAATTGCAATGTCCTTATCTGCCATGTTTCTTATTCCAGCTTCGATGCCGCCAAAGACTACGAGAGCTCAGCGGGCTGCCGCTAGGGATGAGATTCGGGCGGGCCCGTCTGAGGCAAGGATCGAGCGGGATGATACGCCTGTCCTTCAGGGTCATACTGATCCGCCTTATCCAGACCGTATTGTCAGATTAGAGGCCGGCATGCAAGAGTTGCGGCAGATGATGGGATGTTTAGTTGAGTCCAGCCGGGCACAGAGATCCGAGGACGTTCCTTCCACCGCACAGACCACGATCGTACCTGCTGCACAGATGGTCACTCCTGCTGCTACTACGGAGACTATCCCTGTTTCACTATAGGAGTTCATGAGATTGAGACCTCCAGCTTTTACTGGTACAGATGCGACAGAGGACCCACAGGCATTTCATGATAGGATGGCTCGGATCTGCCGTTCGTTGAGGTGTTCTGATGATAGATTGGTGGAGTTTGCGAGTTTTCGTCTGGAGGGTCTTGCCCAGACATGGTACGATTCAGTAGAGAGAGGCCGAGCTGCAGGTCTACCTTCTATGACCTAGGATGAGTTTACATCTGCATTTCTTGCCCGTTTTCTTCCGGAGAGTGTCCGAGATGCTCGAGCCCGTAGTTTTGAGTCTTTGCGCAAGACTCCTGGGATGACGGTGTCGGAGTATGATATACAGTTTACCCAGTTGTCTCGATATGCTCCGTACCTAGTAGACACAGAAGAGAAGAAAATAAAGCGGTTTGTACAAGGGCTTGATACACAGCTATTCCTTGCCATCGGCACCCAGCACTTTGATACATACGCAGCCGCGATGGATGCAGCCTTACTTTTGGAGGAGCGTATTTCTGAGACTCCGGTCGTTTCTGGGCCGAAGAGGATCCGTACTGATACGCCAGCTCAGCGGCAGATGGGTAGACACCGCGATAGATTATTTCCGGGAGATGGTGGAGGCAGAGGATTGAGACGAGGTCAGTTATTTGGTTCATATCCACAGACCCAGCAGTCGTCTCCAGGATGTTTTCGGTGCAGGAGTCAGTACCACCGTGTCAGAGACTGTACCATGGGACGTCAAGGCGCGGCGACAATTCCGCATGTGACCTTACCACCCTCACCACCTCCTCAGAGAGCTGTACTACTTACTCCTGATGATGCTCCACGCCAGCCAGATGCTTCTAGAGGTCGTGGGCGTGGTGGTCCGGTTCCGAGAGGACGAGGCGACAGAGGCAGAGGCCGAGGCCGAGGTAGAGGCAGAGGACAGCCAGCTATTAGTGGTGGACAGGCCCGAGTGTTCACGTTGACTCCTCAGGATGCACAGGCATCCAATGCCGTCGTGACAGGTACTCTGCCAGTATGTTCTTTTGATGCACGGGTATTATTTGATCCAGGCTCCACACATTCCTATGTTTCCACGTACTTTGCACCGAGGTTGGGCCGAGAGTCTTCTCCGTTAGATCAGCCGCTTGTCGTTATTACCCCGGTAGGCGAGTCTTTTGTTGCCCGTTTTGTGTACCGATCGTGTTCCGTTCGTATCGGGGAGAGAGATTCTTCAGTTGATTTGATTCTCCTCGATATGCTAGACTTTGACGTTCTTCTTGGTATGGACTGACAAGCCACCTGTTATGCATCCGTGGACTGCCGTGAGAAAGTAGTCAAATTCAGTTTTCCTGGCGAGCCGGTTCTTATTATTCAGGGAGATCGTAGCGCTACCCTTCCCAGCTTGATTTCTTCTCTTCGCGCTGGTCAGCTCTTGAGGAAAGGGTGTCAGGGATTCTTAGCTTATGTTTGTGATACTAGCTCCACAGAGGTTCCGTTGGACCAGGTCCCTGTTGTGAGAGAGTTTCCTGATGTATTCCCTGATGAGCTGCCTGGTCTGCCACCAGAGCGCGAGATTGAGTTCTGCATCGACCTGATCCCCGGCACGGGGCCTATCTCGATACCGCCTTATCGGATGGCCCTGGCGGAGCTGAGAGAGCTGAAGGATCAGTTACAGGACTTGCTGGACAAAGGGCTTATCCGACCGAGTGTGTCACCTTGGGGTGCTCCCGTCTTGTTTGTTAAGAAGAAGGACGGAAGTATGCGTTTATGCATTGATTATCGTCAGCTGAACCGGGTTACTGTGCGGAACAGGTATCCCCTACCCCACATTGATGACTTATTCGATCAGCTCCAGGGTGTAGGGTTTTTCTCGAAGGTTGATTTACGGTCAGGTTATCACCAGTTGCGAGTTCGGAAGGAGGATATTCCGAAGACCGCCTTCCGTACTCGATATGGTCATTATGAGTTCTTGGTGATGTCGTTCGGGCTCACTAATGCCCCGGCAGCATTTATGGATTTGATGAACCGTGTATTCAGGCCGTATCTCGATCAGTTCATTATTGTGTTCATTGACGACATCTTGGTTTATTCTCGGAGCCGGGAGGTGCATGAGCAGCACTTACATATCACATTGCAGACTTTGAGGGAGTATCAGCTGTTCGCTAAATTCTCCAAGTGCGCATTCTGGCTAGACAGTGTCGACTTCTTGGGTCATGTGGTGACGAGAGACGGTATTTGTGTGGACCCGAAGAAGATCGAGGCAGTTCAGCGTTGGCCTAGACCAGTATCAGTTATAGAGGTTCGCAGTTTTCTAGGTCTGGCCGGCTATTATCGATGTTTTGTCCAGGATTTCTCCCGCATTGCTGCACCTTGGACCGGGTTGACCCGGAAGGGGGTTCCTTTTGATTGGACCCAGGCATGTGAGGATAGCTTCCAGCAGTTGAAGACTCGTCTGACTACTGCACCAGTATTAGCATTGCCTTCAGGATCAGGTGGGTTCGTGGTATATTGTGATGCTTCTCGAGTGGGGCTGGGCTGTGTATTGATGCAGCACGACAGAGTTATCACGTATGCTTCTCGGCAGCTGAGGAAACACGAACAGAACTACCCCACCCATGATTTAGAGATGGCTGCAGTGGTATTTGCACTTAAGATCTGGAGACATTACCTATACGGTGAGTCGTGCCAGATATTCACTGACCACAAGAGTTTGAAGTATATTTTCCAGCAGCGAGATCTGAATCTGAGACAGCGCCGTTGGATGGAGTTGGTGAAAGATTATGACTGCGAGATTTTATACCATCCGGGCAAGGCGAATGTGGTGGCAGATGCTTTGAGTCGGAGGCCCGGAGGTAGTTTATCTTGTTTGAGCGCAGTACAGATGCAGTCGACGGCGGATTGGCAGGTTTTATATGATAGCAGAGTGCAGTTTGAGTTTACTCCTACAGGGGGACAGCTGGCCCATTTCAGAGCACGCCCACAGTTACTTGACCGTATCCGCGAGGCACAGTTCGGCGATGCCCGTATATTAGAGATTATTGAGCAGATCGGCAGGGCAGAGTTTCCGAGTTCGTGATGGATGATCAGGGGATACTTCGATTTGGGACTCGACTGTGCGTGCCAGATTCAGAGGGACTGAGGCGTGATATTCTCGAGGAGGCACATAGATCAGTATATAGTGTGCATCCAGGTTCCACCAAAATGTACCGTGATTTGAGAGAGGTTTACTGGTGGGACGGGATGAAGAAGGATGTTACAGACTTTGTGTCCAGATGCCTGACTTGTCAGCAAGTCAAGGCCGAGCACCAGAGGCCAGCCGGCGAGTTACAGCCTTTGCCCATCCCTGAGTGGAAGTGGGAGCAGGTCTCCATGGACTTCATTGTGGGTCTACCCATGACCAGTCGAGGGTATGACTCTATTTGGGTGATTGTGGATCGACTGACGAAAGCGGCTCACTTCCTGCCAGGGAAGACCACTTTTGGATTTTCTCAGTACGCCCAGGTTTATATTGATGAGATAGTGCGACTGCATGGTGTTCCGACCTGCATCGTGTCCGACCGTGGCACCCAGTTTACCAGCCGATTGTGGCAGAAACTACAGGAAGCTTTGGGCACCCGATTGAGTTTTAGCACAGCCTTTCATCCGCAGACTGATGGTCAGTCGGAGCGTACTATTCAGACTCTTGAGGACATGCTCAGAGCTTGTGTTTTAGATTTCGGTGGTAGCTGGGATCGTCATTTGCGTTTGATCGAGTTTTCCTACAATAATAGCTTCCAGGAGACGATTCAGATGGTACCTTTCGAGGCTTTATATGGGAGGAGATGTCGATCGCCTGTATGTTGGACAGAGCTTAGGGAGAGCAGTATTCTGGGGCCGCAGATTGTACAGGAGACGACCGAGAAGATACAGCAGATTCGGGACAGGATAGGAGCGGCACAGAGCAGGCAGAAATCATATGCTGACAAGCGTCGTCGCCGACTCGAGTTCGCTGTTGGCGATCATGTTTTCCTGAAGGTCTCTCCGATGAAAGGTGTGATGAGATTTGGGCGGAAAGGGAAGCTGAGTCCTAGATATGTTGGTCCTTTCGAGATCCTAGAGCGTGTTGGTCCAGTCGCTTATCGGTTAGCTCTTCCGCCCAGCTTCCGCGATGTTCACCCCGTGTTCCATGTCTCGATGCTTCGCAAGTACCTTCATGATCCTTCCCATGCGATTCAGCACCAGATGATCCATCTTGAGCGTGATCTTTCTTTCACCGAGCAGCCGGTTGTCATTTTGGATCGGCAGGTGAAGAAATTGAGGTCGAAGGTTATACCGTCCGTCAAGGTCCTTTGGCGTGGCCCGAACAGCGAGGGGGTCACCTGGGAGACCGAGGTCGAGATGAGGAAGAGATATCCCCATCTTTTTGAAGGTACGCGTAGTTAAATTCTAAATTCGGGGACCGAATTTCTTTAAGGGGGGAAGATTGTAACCCTTCGAAAATCGTTTAGGCAGTTTTTCGGTAATCGGCTAATTTTTCGGCTTTTTCCGTAAAAAGTCAAAATAGGTATTTTTCATTGTAGGCCTAATTATACAAAATTTGGATAAGACATTACTATAATTTTGTCACTAAAATGTCACTTATAATTTTCTAGTTAAATAAATTTATTTTTTTCGTAATTAATTATTTTTTTTATTATTTTAGGCTTTTTAAAATACATTAAATTAGTGATAAATACAAATTTAATTAGGTAAATTTCATAATTAGGAATGTTTATAAGATAAAATATGGTGTTAATAAAATTGTATCATGACTTGCTAAGATTTTAGTTTTATGGTTGGAAATTTGTGAAAAAATGAAGTAAAAGGGGTTTTTTTGTAAAAAGTTGATGTGAAATACATTAAATGAGAACATGAGGTGTTTTTAGACCTAAAAACTTCTCCAAAAATCCCACACCATCCCCTCTTGCTGCTGGCCGACCCCATTCTGCAGAAATTCCCCTCTCTTCTCACTTCATTTTGCTTCATTTTTCATCTCAAAATTCATACAAAATCCACAAATTCATTAACCCATTCAAAGCAAAACCCTAATCCACTCTCTATTCAAGCCAAATTATTTCAAAAATTAGAGAAAGGAGGCTTCTTTGGTGGCTTGATCATGCTAGGGTTCCACTTGTGAGGTGAAATTCTAAACTAGTTTGTTAACTTGTAGTTTTAATGTGCTAAAATTGAAATTGGAAGTATTAATTTAGTTGTAATTGTTTGTTCATGAAAATCAAGAGAGGGATTGATTTCAAATTAGGGTTTGAAGCATGGTTGTTAGAGTTAAGTTAGGGCTTTGGTTACCTAATTGGTTAGAGTGGTTAATTGTGTAAGGTTACGCTCGCTAAATCGATAAATTGCGATGTTTGCATCGAATCGGTATGCAATTTGCTTACTAGATTTTTATAAAAATTGGGATGCGATCTAATTGCGTTATATTAGCGATATAATTAGCTTCGTATAGGACTATTAGAGTGCGCAAATGCGGGGTTTCGTCCAGTCGAGTTTTAGTTTTGTCGATTTCCCCGAAATGACGGTTCTAGTTAAAGATTAGCGATTTTCGTGCGTTTTCCCGCGTACCGAGTGCATGTTATGTTTAATTCGAGAGCGTCGAAAATTGTATATTGTGACTTGCATCGTTTTAGGTTTTGTAATCTTATGCTTGGTGTTGTGCAAATATAGGATCGGTCGGGGAAACATCGGACACGGCACGTAAAGGCAAGGCGGTGGTCGGATTGGATTAGCGGGGATTTCAGGTGAGTAGATGTATTCATCTATGGGGGAATCGTCTGGATGGCGCGATGCGCCCCCTAGTTAGGATTACCCTACTTCTTACAAGATTTATATTGTTAGTTAACTTATCCCTTTATGTACATTGCATACCCTTATAGCTAACCGTATATTAGATTGAATGGACATTCATCTACACTTATGCGATATCACTTCGTAGAACACGAACACCATTACCATTGGCATCTATTGCACGCGCACTATTCATGTGACACACACGCCATTGGTAATTGCCATGCCACATGCACTATAGAACCTGTTTAACTTAATATCGCCATTTGCATTCATACATGATATATGAAATTGCATAGCATGCATATACCTCGCATTATCATCATATTTACATAGATTTCTATCCAAAATTCACATCATATACATTGATATCATAGACATTTATCATACATAACATGTGAACATTATGATTTTCTTGAGAATTTCAGTATTGCTGCGATTTCTGGATTTTTGGGGAAAACCGCAAGAATTTAACAAAAGCTTATATTTATCATTTTTAAAACAAAGTTGCGGTCTTCTCATGATGTATGTGTCGTCCACCATGAGTTTTCATGTTTTCTGTTGGATTTCGAGACCCGATTCGAGGAGTGGATGAACCGTCTCGGGTACATGGTGGGCCCGGTATGGTACCCCGGGGCAAGAAGATCGAGTTGTAGACGATGAGCCTGGCAGGGGAAGACTACCTACCGGTGATGTCTGGCGCGGCGAATATCCGGAGGATACCGACCGTTGTCGTGAGATTTGATGACGTGGGCCGATCCGGACTGACGGAGCCCGATATTTGAGACATTGATACAGTGAGATATTGAGACAGAGAATATTCATTTTTGGTGTCGATGCTTGACACGGGTTTTCAGATGATTTCTTGATGGTACTTAGCTATTATACAGATATTCATTTTCTAAAGTTAAGAATGTAGTATCCTTAGCATTTAAAACACTTAAAGATTTAGTAATGACATTGCATACATGTGCATGCATACTAGAGCTATTGTATCACATATGGACATACATGTTGTGGTGCATTGCGTGCATTCTTACGATTGCTTTACTAGATGTTATATTCTACTCACGAGCTGGCAACTCACCCCCGTTGTGCCACAGTGTCTTGCAGGTCGGACTCGTCACCCTTGTAGCGGCGGGCTATCCTATCATCTGCTCCTTTTGCTCAGACTCGCGACATCGCCCGTAGGTGGGTTGCGAGCACACTTTATTTCTTTTTGCTTTATCATTGTATCTAGTATTCTCCATCTACCACTTTATATTGTATATGCGACCTAGTGATGAGACTGAGAGATTTGTATATTTGTGGTTTCTTTTGGGTCGAGATCACTTGAGCCGGCGTTGTGTTTCTGATATTTTGCGTTTCTTTCATGCTCTTTTCTTGATATTGCTATTATATTGCATGTGGTTGTGATCCGCCTTGGACGAAGAGCTAGCTCCCGCTTGGGGATGCCATTTTATGATTACAGGTTTATTATCTTGTTGTACCCATTTTGGGGGATAGAAAATACAGGGGAGACTCTGCCGAAATTTTCGGAAATTTTTGATGTTTTCTTTTTAAAGGGATTCTATGCAACTTGAATGATTTAAAAACCGTCTTCATTAAAGGTTTTCCTTCATTCGCTTTGATTTTGGTTTAGATTTTTTCTGGGCTTTGGCTGACTTAGGTTACGTTACGCCTTTAGACGTCTCGTAATCTAAGTGGCAGTCACGTTCCGTACTTTCGGGTCGTGACACCTTTTTTCCCTGGGGGCGTAGCCCCGCTAACACCTTTCTAGACACCTACTTGGTTTATAGCATTGATCGTTAAGTGAGAAAATTCCCGAGGAGTAGAATATACTCACAGTAGGATCGGGATCCAAATATCATCGTGTGATAAAACCGAAGGAATCCTACCAGAATCATCACACCCCAAATGTTATGCAGCACCAGCAAGTTTCAGTTTCTTTAGAAACTCCCGATGTGGATTTTTGCCCCATGCTCTTATGACCTTGACTAAGGCCAACAAATCATAAGTCACATGTCAAGTTCTACCCGTCATTGTCCAGGTTGATTTGAACCCACCCGTATATACCCTTGACTATGGCCAACAAAGTAATACGACTGTCCCAAACCAAAGCATCTATCTATGCAACACATGAATACCCACCAGCTACCAAACACTGTGCCTTGACTAAGGCCAACAAACACAGCTTGAATACTGTTGGATATTCTTATGAAACGACGGAGGGCTACGAATGGTTTTGGCGAAACCGTGAACGTAGTGAACTTGATATAATCGATGGAACGAGATAGCTTTTAAAAGGAGTGGTTCAAGCTCCGCGTTTAAAAGTTGGTTGTTGAAAAAAACCGAGTGGTTTTGAAAGTGTTCCAACGACTTTACTTTGGTTTATTTTCTTGCATTAATTTTAATGCGTCCCATCATTTAATCCTACCATTGCAGAAAACAATGAAAATATGACGTACGCTTATGCCATCCGCATTCGCCATGGGGCCCCATCATCACCCGTTAGGTTACTTAACTAACGACAGAGCGGGGGCTGGACTAGCACGGATGCAAAACATAAGCAACGCCTAAATAGATATCATATATAGATATATACATTCGTCAGATGCAATGATAGCCATTCCAGATCACAGATGAACACTTTGGATATACTAGGAATCCGCGATTTGTTCTAGCCTGCAACGAAAAGCGGATTACACGGTCGCGATGAATAGCCAATACCCCACCCTAGACCCCTATGGGTGAGGCAAACTACCCGCTAAGTACACGAAGCGAAGCAACCTCCCTCAACAACGTGAGTAGGCCACTCGGCACTTCGAGATACCCGGTAGTTTGTGCATCCCACCTTGGGTCTATCCTAGGAGCAAAAATAGTAAAAAGAAATTATACAATGGCGGCTACAACCTCATCCCGGATGTGCGGCCATACAAATAATATTACATCAATTTACAAATTTTACATTGAATGAAAGAAAAAGAAACTCTCATCTCACATCCACCCGGCTATTCATCCGCGACAATCCAACGAGTTCATATACACAAACCATCAACATTACAGATCACAGATATGTATAACCCCCACTAATTGACGTATAGCGATTAGCAGACATTCAATACATATATCACATCACAGATAATATCCATTAGCCAAAGTCTACTGAATTTCGATCAAAATACGGATTTGTAACCACCACAAACACAAATTTATTTTCTAGAAATTCTGGGCAGAAAAAAAAATATACTAAAAATCCCAAAACATCCAACTAAGAACACTGCACCAAACCCGGCCGCGTCCGAGTTAACTCGGCCGCGGATCCACGGCAAGAAGCGCATTCTTGCCGCGGTTCCACGGTGCTTTGACCGACTCACTGGATCATTTTTAGTGAGTGTTTTTAGAAAACCCTGAGCTGATTTTTCACGTACGTCAAATTATTTTTAGAGCAGTATAAAAAATCGGCAGAAACATGGTTTTTACGGACGTGTTTTGCGATTTTTTTCCGATCGAAGTTCCAAATACTTTGCTAACAAGCTAGTTTGTGTTTAGCTAGGCTCTGATACCACTGTGAGTCCACGTTACTCACCCCGGTTCTTAAGGGGAGGCAGAAATGGTCAAAAATGATTTTTGGCGCAAAGGCAATATGGACTAAAAGAAGGATCTTTGCTAAACGACAAACTAGCAAACTACTGGGGTTCTATCTACTATGTCATAGAGATTATACCTCACGATACCGGTCCTTCGGGTCTTCTCTCCGCTGTCCTGGTCGTCCATCCAAGCTCCGAGGGTCGATCCGGATCTTGATCACCACCGCGGCCTCCTTGAGTCGAAGATGATCCACCCGAGAGTTTGTGCTCCGAGCTCCACCACGAGCCGAGGCAACTAGGGCAACAAGATCTCTAGGCTTGATGTCCTAGTTTGTGTAGAAGAGGTAGATGGATGTGTTTGTCTATTTGGATCCTTTTCTCTCAACACATGAGATCAAAAGAATTTTCAAGAGGAGGAAGAAGAAGGAGAACCATGGAGCTTTCTCATATCAAAAGAGAGAATGAGAAAAGAATTATGAACAAAGAAAAAGATCCATGGTTACAATAATGCATAAAACATCATCATTACCAATCCTTTCATGATAAAGTTGATGGCTACATTTGAATCGACCATTTTCATATCAAAAATTAAAAAGGAAACCAAAGAATACTCTAGACCTCTCATGAAGGTCCAAGTCAACTTTGGTCAAACGGTCATAAAAGTCAAGTATGGTCAAATGGTCAAAGCAATTAGCCATAACATAATTATCACTAAAAAGATTAGTAAATAATGTCTCTGGCACATAATGGTTTTGACCGAACGAACTGCCAAAACCCTAATGAGCCTGCCTCATAATGGTTTTGACTGAATCAACTGTCAAAACCCTAATGAGTCACCTCCTTCTTCTTCGCTCCTCAATACTGTACATACACACCCGCATCTGCATTCCGTAGAATGCGAATGCACAGAAGACAAAACTAATCCATCCGTGCAATACTAGGATCCGGCTTAAACCAAAGCCCACTAGTATTGTCTGCCCGAACAACATACGCACACAAGTGCACATAAGTGATCGTAGCCCTGCCGTAAAACCATACGGCCTCTACACGTTTCGCTCAGTGCAGGGAAACTCTCTGTGTGGGAATCTAAAGACTCGACACTATGCTGGCAGTGGGTTTAACCACAGACCGCAAGCGGCACTAGTTGTACGTAACGGTCCCCAGGTAGATGTCGATAAGAAGGCCGATGAGGTAAACCCATCCGAACTCCTACTGAGCCTGAATGTGACAATCTCCACACAGTCCGGTCCATGTTGGATATAGTTCCCTCAGAGTCAATTATTGGATCACAGGCATGTGATTGCAATGATTGAGGGAGGACCTATACCGGTAGGACAGTCTTACTCAAGATGCTAGTATGTTATCTGGTTTGTCTTTATCATCGTGTACAGCTTTAGGTGACCTTACAGGTCACTATTACATATTGATAGAGCCCTTAGGATTCTTGCTTGACTGCCAGCAGTATGATGGCGATCATATACGTGGGAGCTGGGGTCTATAAGCACATCCTTAAAGTGGCAACTAGTCGTGGGAATTTTCGAGACAGGGCTTCGATACTCCAGAGTAGACTGGTGTATACAGTCGACACCCCGACGAGGGGCGGTGGCCGGTCTCACAAGCCTCTGGTGTCAGTTGGTTCACCTAAGATGTATACAAGTGCTCATTGGGTTATGAGTACACCAGACAGGACTCGCCGGGAACATGCTAGTTGGTATTATACCTGACGTCAGATAGCAGTTCCCTGGTGACATGTGTACAAGTTAGTTCATCAACCTGAGATCGTCATTTGTCTCGTGTGAGTTCCCACTGTACTTTGATTACTATCCTACCACGGCTCAAAGGAGTCATGCAAACAGGTTTTAGTTGGGTACAGTCCCGAGCCACATGGAGGCAGTGAGCGGATCTGCAGGGGTTCGTCTCTCCCGGTATTGGGGGTGAGGTCGCGCTGTGTCTAGGAGAGCCATTACACAAAGCCCTCGGCCGAGGCAGGAGATTTACCGGTAGGTATTCCAGTAGTATCTCAGGGTGTTCTGGGCTACACTCCGATACGACTTGTACCATTTTTGGGGGTCTGACTTTTACCAACCCCATAGGCCCGCCATGCGATACTCATAGACGAACGGACCGGACTGTACGGATATTGTCACTGACAGGCTCAGTAGGGTGTCATGATGAGTTCGCTCATCGACCTCCCTTTTGGTCAATACCTGGTAGCTCGTTACGTACGGCTAATACCTCTGACGTGCTAGTAGTTAAATCCACAGCCAAAGTATTGACGAGTCTTTAGAGTCCCCCACAGACAGTTTCTCATGATTCGGGCGAAACGTTGTAGAGGCCGTATGATATATCGTAGGGTTCGATCTTATACTTGCGGTATTGCACGGATCATGATCGGACGGATCATACTAGTGGGCTTTGGTTTAAGCCGGATCCTAGTATTAGATTTTTTGGATTACTTTAGTCTCCTCGCATTTGCATTCAGTCGGAATGCGAATGCAGGTATGTATATACAGGTGAGGGGTATCCTTGTGATCCGTCACGAGTTTACTTTAGATATTGCCAGATTTTTTTGTTGGACCAAACATTTGGATTAATGTTTGGATAGTGGAATTAGTGAGCTAGAAACCATCATTAGATGCATTAATGTGACATAGACATATACTATGAGTCAGGTCTCTTTTTTAGCAAATGCGTCACATTAATGGATTGATTTGAGCCATGAAATGAGAAGGAGAGAGAGAGGGGCTGCCATGAATTGTTTTGCTCCCATATTATTCTTCTCACTCTCTCACTCTCATTCTTCATAACATCACAAAAGAAAAAGAAAAGAAAAGCTCTCTTCTTCTTCTTCTAGCTCATTATCTTCCTCCAATGGCAACACATTCAACCTCCATCCAAGCCATGGATGCAAGAGACAAAGTGATCACAACATACTCTACTTCAACCTTGGGCACGTCGGCTAGCACACTTCGTGCCCGAGTTGCTTCGGATGAAGCGGGAGCCCGTAAAAAGACTTCTCGATGTGGTGCCCTTTCCGACGAGGAGATGAAGACCGGAGTTACCGCGGGGAGATCGGGATGGTGGCCGAAGACCGAAGAACACGGATCGCTCGGTATAGCTCTCTATCCCTTCTCTAGATAGCTAGTTGTAGGTTAATGGTTCAATTCGGGTTTTAAGCATACGATAGCACCGGTTTCTAGTTTGAGAAAAATTTTCTTTTTCGCATTTTGGCCTCGGAAAGACGGCCGGGGCGCTACCGTAGTCTTACATGGTATCAGAGCCACGCCATTAACCTTTACTAGCTTGCTCTAACGTGTTTACAAGTTCGATCGAACGAATTTTCTAAAAACCGCATTTTTAAGTCACAGTTTCTGTCGAAATTTTTCTGTTCTCAAAAAATTATTTGGTGTATTGCAGAAAATCAGGCAGGGTTTTTTAAGAAAACTAAGAAAATTTGGTGGGCTGATTTTACTGTAGCGCGGCGGATCCGCGGCCAAAACGTGGTCTTGTCCGTGGATCCGCGGCCGTACTGAAGCCACAGTGTACCAAATTTCTTCAGTAGGTTTCTGACTTGGAATTGGGGTTTTCGGTATATTCTTTTTGGGCCCAGATTTTTTTGAGTGTTGCAGTTGTACTTGGGGGCCCACTTCGGGAAATTTTGTCAATCGAAAATTTTAAATATGTTAGTTCACAGTATTTACATTATATCTGCGACCGTGAATGACCTCTTTAGCAAAGGTTTTCGCCACTATATTTTTATAAAAAGCTATGCAGTTCCTTCAACGATATCAAGTTCATTACGTTAAAGGTTTTTCGCCAAAAACCAGCCGTAGCCCTCCGTCATTTCTTACGGGTATTATTTAGTATTCGTGCTGCATTTGTTGACCTAGTCAGGACGTAGTGTTCGGTAGCTAAATGGTGCTTGTTTGGCTCATAAATGGGATTGGTTAGGACAGTCGTGCGGCCTAGTTGACCTAGTCAAGGGCACGTACGGGTGGGTTTAATGCAATCGAGAATAATGACGGGTTGAACTTGACTAGCGGTTTATGGTTTATTGACCTAGTCAAGGTCATAAGCCGCTTGGGGTAAAAACACACATCGGGAGTTTCTAAAGAAACTGAAACTTGCCACGCATGCGCATACCTTCTGGAGTGTGATAACGTGAGTGGATTCCATCACGTTATCATGCGATGATAGTTGGATCCCGATTCCCACTGATGAGTTGGTTTACTCCTTGGGTGATCACGACTAATTCTTCTTTAAGGTTTGGAGGAGAATTTGAGGTTACAGTGGGAGGTTTTCTGATTAGATAAAGTGATAACCATTCTGATCTAGGTTAGAGTGCACGGTGAGTGTTTCTTTTCTCTCTCTTTTTGGCAGTGACCATGGCCCGACCCTTGACTATGACTCGGTAACCAAGTTGACTGAACCTTCTTAAAACACTGGATTTTGGATTGTCAGAGTTGCATACTTCATTACCACTCCTACTTTTACCCTTTTCTCCAGAACACCCCGTATTATTACGAACATCCACTTTCATTGGATAAAACCATCGTATGGTTATATACGAACTCTAAGGAACTTGTTCCAGATTCGAGGATGGTTTCCGATTCTGGAGAAAAAGAATAGGACTATTCAGTTGTCTTTTCCTTTTACCTTCTCTCAGGTTGTGAGTGCTCCTTGGATTAGGGGATAGTACACCCGTTACGCTTATTAGATAGTCTTCTTCCAAACCATAGGAAGGTGCCGAACGGTAGGGAATGAAGAAAACCATTTAGCCTATAAGGTGTACAGAAGGTATTAAGTAAAGACAAATAAAGGGATTAGAAAGAGGGCAAAGTAAACTGCGACTGCTATTCGCGACAAAACCAAGTATTTCATTACCACTCCTACTTCACCTTTGTATTTCTCCGGAACACCCCTTATCACTACGAAGATCCACAGTTATTTGGATACTCCATCGTATGGTTATATACGAACTCGAAAGAACTTGTTCCAGTTCGGGGATGGATTCTAGTTCAGGAGAAATAGGAATAAGGTTTATTCAGTTGTCTTTTATCTTTACCTTCTCTCGGGTTGCGAGTGCTCCTAGGATTAGGACAGTACACTGTTCATAACAGAATATTGCATTTTATACCGCCCATTCTTACGCTCGTTTGTTTATAGGAAGGTGCTTTTAATCCGTGTTTGCTACATATTTACAGGCTACAGGTTCCTAGTCCAAAATAACGCAAATGATACAAAATCTCTACTGTTACGCCAAAATTCAGGACATCTGTTGCCAGCAGAAAAAAGCCGGGTTCCGATCATCCGTATCCGTCCAGTGCCGCGTACCTGTTCCAGAGACAAGACAAATGGTAGTGGTCATTCATGTCTCAGACAAGCACAAAGCACGAGAGGGGCAGCACAAAGCACGAGAGGGTCAAACACAAAGCACGAGAGGGACATGCACAGAGCACGAGAGGGTATGGTGCATTCAATGCATAAAGTGTTGATGTGATTCAAAAATTCAAAAATTCAAACTTCCCTCCAAATTTTGGATGAATTCAAATTCAAATTAAAGGAAAGGTCTTGTTCTTTTTCCTATAAAAGGAAACCATTGGGTTAGTGAGAAGGAGTCCAATTTTTGCCATACATTGTATCATTCTTTTGCTTAGCTTCCCCTTGAGATCCTTACATTCTCTTGATCTTTCAACCTCTTCATTGAGCTTAAAGGTTTAAGGGTTGGTTATTAATCTCAAGGGTTGTATCATTATGGAATCAATAAAGCTCTTCTCTTTGGTGCTTCATTTCACATGAGTTCTTTACCCTTCTCTTGACCTTGCAACCTCTTGATTGAGCTTGCAAGTTTAAGGGTTGGCTATTGATCCCATGGCTTGTCTTGAGTTCTATGGTTCTTAGTGTTACTTTCTTGCTTATCTCTTTCTTGCATTTTTCATTCTTGTCTTTTATTACTTGCAATTTATTACCATGCACTTTAATTACTTGCTTGTAATCTTTTCTTTTCTTTGTTTATCTTTTTGTTCTCTCTTTTTGGTTCGTTTTTGTGAATGGTTGTAATTATTGTTGTTAAGAATAAATACGATATTGTAAGTTAATATTTCTTTGCTCATTTCCTTTTCCCGTTATTTTCCATTGAACTCCTCCCAAACGATACGCAAGCGCTCCGTTAGGCACCCTACCCTACCAAGGTAACGGTGATTCCTAACCGCGACCGGTTGCGTTCGGTTTGGCCGGAGGCGAAAGCAAGAGACAAGAACGGAAGGACAAGGGTAAATAAGCTGGATTCCACAAATACCGCGCTTAAATCCCCTAATCCACGTTGTTGCCGATTGCTCTAGCTTCAATTGGTCAAGACTCGGCTCAAAGGTTTTGAGTACGGATTTCTTTAGCTTACATTTTCGTATATTTTCTTAACAACTTTATACTTGCAAATAATACACATAGGTTAGATCGAACAAACACATACAAATTCTTTATTGACTCGTCTAAAACAAGAAAGGACATACAACCATCTCCCTGTGGATCGACCCGTGCTCAATCGGCTAGCTGCAAAGTGACACCGTCCTGATCGCGGTTATAATTTTAGAACTTTGAACATCCGACACGCTCTCGGCGTGCGATCAAATGGCGCCGTTGCCGGGGAGACGGTAGCGTATTTTCTTTCTTGTTATTCGGGTTAATATTCTTTTTGTATATATTTATAAAAATAAAAAAAAATCTTTTTTTTTTTGATAATTTTTGTGAGCAAGTCTGCAGATTTTTGCGGATTTGCAAACGGCGATTGTAGGGAGCAAAGTGTACGTTCAAGGCTAAGGTGATTGCAAAGTACAGTGCCAAAGATCCGGGTAGTTTGACCCGCGCAAGCGAACTTTTCAAGCTTACCGGATTTGATTCAACGGGGGTTTCCTAACCCAAAAACTTAACGGCACGTACTTTACTAATACCTTCTTCTCAAATCCGACGCATCCAATATACTATTCTTTGCAGGATTCTTTGCAAGTTCGCTAACAAACGCTAAAAATTGACTAACCCATATTTTTTGCAGTGCCGTGCTTAAAATAAAAAACGATTGTTTGATTATTTATAGAATTTTTATTGAATTGCGCATTGCATACATTAATACGGATTTAAGGGCAAGCGAACCCCACAACATACGGTAAAGGATTTCATCACCTTTTCCGTGGCCCACAAATCATGAACTTGAGCATAACGTTTACCCGCACAAAATTTAAAAGAAACTAGACTTTAAGCCTTAAGGACTTCGCGCTCACTAGGAGAAGTTAACTTTGTTTAGAACCTCGCTTAACGGTATATTGTTTACGGGGTGTCTAGGAAAGTGTTAACGGCGAAACCGCCAAAAGAGAAAGGGTTATTTAATTAAGGAACTTCGCGAAAGCGTTGGAAAACCTCCCCTTATCTCTGCACTTACCTGGCCTCGTGATCAGTGTATTTTGAGCCCGTTTCTCGACACAGTTTTACTTCGACAATCAAGTTCTAGAGCAGGTCTAGTTGACCTAGGTGAACCCTAGAACGATTAAGTGTGTGGTATTTTTGTGTCGTGATTGTTTTTGTCCAGATTCTTTTTGTGTGTATATTTCATTCTTTTGTTAACATCTAACTAACAAAAACCAAAAAAAAATTAAAAAAATTTAAAAAAAAATCACATTCTTTTTCCCCTCCTTTTCTCTTCCTTTCTTTCTTTCTCTTTTCATATCATGGGTACCCCACCTCGAAAAACTCTTGCCGAACTTTGGTACCCACAACCAGACATTACTTCTTACGGTTCTTGCTTTGGCCGAACTTCGAACGATCCATCCATGCCAAAAATTTCATTGAGAGATCGGATAGACGCGTCTAGGACAAACAATTTGACTCCGCAATCCACTTCGTATCAACCATTTCAAACATTCACCCCTTCTTACGTTGATACCCCTTCTTCGAGTCATGTTGCAACTCCAAGACCTATGTCTATTGCAGAATGTATTGAACAATCTCGTAGCCGATCTTTCACTCCTGTCACCACTTCAAATTCTTTGGATCAACAAATTCATTCACCTTCTTATCCAAATGTTGATCCTACCCCTGTCCAACCATTCAATTCCTACCAGTCCTACCCAACTTTTGCACCTTCCCTAGACATTGCTTCTACACAGCCATTTGAGAATTTTCAGTATCCATACAACTTTGAATCTTTTACTGAAACCCCTTCACAACCTATGTCTAGTCTGGAACAGTCGTTGGAAGACTTTAGGGTAGTGTCAAGCCAACAAATGATGAATTTGAATGCGTCCATGGCTGCCCTCATACAACCTAGTGACCCGTTAGCTAGTTTTCAACTAGCTCCTAATTTTCCAATGTATGATGAGGCGGCAGGACAGGTTGAGAATTTGAGTGGAGAGAGTGAGAGTGAGATGTGTCCCCTTCCAAGTCAAACCTATCCGTCCCAAATTGAATCCCACAACTCCTGTTTTGAAAGTTTATCGAGTGTCCCACATGATTTATCAATTGCAGATAGAATGATGAATGAGTTGTGCGACTTTGTAGTGTTTGATTTACCCGATTGTGAAGGGCCCCTTTCGAGTGAAACCAATCCCAAACCTTTTGACCTCTACACCTCCACTCTAGAACCTGAATTGATTAATATCCATACTTTGGTTGAGGTGTCTGAGAATATTGATTTTCACTTGATTGAGGATATTGACGCCGGGAATATTTTGGATGATGAACCTGTAGATTTGGCTGAGTTTTTCTCTACAATTCATCATCCCGAGTCATTAACTGTTTTTCCCGAACTTCATATGCGTCTTGATATTGATGATAAAGGCATGGATGAGATAAATTTTGAGGAGAATATCGAGGATAGTACTGAGGATGAAACGGTTTTAATTGATGAGTCGGATTTTCCAATTCATCATGTTCCTTTCATTGACTGTGTGCACCCTCCCGAACCCTTAATCGATACCCTTCCTCAATCACTTCCCCCCACCCTTTCCATCGTTCCGACCATGCAAGAACCCGTATCACTTCCATTTCCATTGTCTGGTTTACCGAGTTCGGCGTACCCATGGTTTCTCACGAATCTTGAAGGATTTGACCCCATTTCTCGATGGGTTAATAGATTAACACAAACGCTTCTTACACATCAGTCATCACAAATTGTGCTAATCTATTTACTCCATTTCCACCCTCAAGTTCGTATTCCACTTCCTTCTCCCTTCCGCCATTCTTCTTCTCATATACCGAGACCGTATCCCGCTTCTATCTCCATACAGTCTCGCGTATTCTCCATCTCTTTTCTCTACACCTTCTTTCACCAACCCGCATATTACAGAGATAGAATTTTTGAATGGTTGGTGTTAACTTTTGGCCTGTGTAAGGCCTTGTATAGATTGATACTATTCTTTCCCCCCTCGATCCTGAACTTCAACGCTTAACAGTGGAAACACTGTTTTACTTAAATTTGGGGGGGAACCTTTTTTGTTTTTTTTTTTCTTTTTTTGTTTTGTATATAATTTGTTTTTAGGGAGCACCGACAATTTTGACCCTCTTGGTATAGCCTGACAGTGAGGGCACTGTCAAGTTTAAGTTTGGGGGTGTGCTCGGTAAGTTTTCTTCCTTCGCATTCATTTGTATATTTTGCATTTGCATACCTTATTAAAAACCCACAAAAATCGAAAAAAATTCAAAAAAAAAATATATAAACTTTGTCGTCAAGTTAGCTAATAGGGTAACTTAGATTTTTATTCTGAAAGTTTAGTTGATATGTTAGAAATAACTAAATTCTAGATTTAGGAATTGAAAATCCTTAAAATAACCCTCATTCTGTCTAACTTTGGTAAGTATACGTCCTTACAATTTTGTTGAGTTCAGTTCTTGAGTTAAGTCAAAATGAAGGGAAAGTATTGAAGCTTTACTGGAGGATAAGTCTGAAAAATAGTTTCTTTTCTTGAGTTCAAATTCAGAAAGTATATACCCTACAAACTGCACTTACACGCACCTTCAAACTTGGGATAGTAGAGGATACCTAGAAATACTCTTGCCTGAAAGCCTAGTATGAAAGAAAAAACGGTATTTAAAGCTAAACACAAAAAGAGCATGTTGAAAAATATATCCGGTCTTGAAAAAGAAAAAGAAAGGGAAAAAGAAAAAATAGAATAAAATCAAGACCTGGAAACTGCTATTTACGCTTTAAAGTTCACACATTCAGTAATCGGTCGTTAGTGCCTCAAGAAGCATTAATAGTCGCATGAAAGGTGTGTGAGCAAATCCGTCCATTCTTAATGAAAAGAAGTAGTATTTGGTATTAGGGCAAGGGTATTATAGCTTGAATTGAATTCTTGAGTGTAGGGGTGCAAATATACACACACGTAGGGGTATACAATCGATGTTTGGATAAAAGATAGAAATAAAGAATAAGACTTGTGTTTTCTGTAAAGTTAATAAAAATCCATGATTTGAGGCCGCACTTTAGAAGGAAAACTCAGGAGAACCAAGGTTAAATAGATAGGAGGTGTGAAAAATAAGGGTTGAATATTTCTAACTTAGGATGATAGAGTTTCTAACGTAAATACTAAATTGTAGGAGTAGAATCAATGTTAACTTATGAGACTAGCTTGACAGGATTTTGTGGGTATTATCCGCTGAAAACCCTCGGGAGACAACACTCCTCCTACTAGGGACACCTAGAGGTTTAACGGCTTGTTGCACGCGCTCAGTGCAATCGCGTTTCCTGCGAAAGTGCGGTTAGGATTTTATTTTTTTGAATAATTCGTTTTGCTCGGGACGAGCAAAAGTTAAGTTTGGGGGTATTTGTTCATAACAGAATATTGCATTTTATACCGCCCATTCTTACGCTCGTTTGTTTATAGGCAGGTGCTTTTAATCCGTGTTTGCTACATATTTACAGGCTACAGGTTCCTAGTCCAAAATAACGCAAATGATACAAAATCTCTACTGTTACGCCAAAATCCAGGACATCTGTTGCCAGCAGAAAAAAGCCGGGTTCCGATCATCCATATCCGTCCAGTGCCGCGTACCTGTTCCAGAGACAAGAAAAATGACAGTGGTCATTCATGTCTCAGACAAGCACAAAGCACGAGAGGGGCAGCACAAAGCACGAGAGGGTCAAACACAAAGCACGAGAGGGACATGCACAGAGCACGAGAGGGTATGGTGCATTCAATGCATAAAGTGTTGATGTGATTCAAAAATTCAAACTTCTCTCCAAATTTTGGATGAATTCAAATTCAAATTAAAGGAAAGGTCTTGTTCTTTTGCTTATAAAAGGAAACCATTGGGTAAGTGAGAAGCAGTCCAATTTTTGCCATACATTGTATCATTCTTTTGCTTAGCTTCCCCTTGAGATCCCTACCTTCTCTTGATCTTTCAACCTCTTCATTGAGCTTAAAGGTTTAAGGGTTGGTTATTAATCTCAAGGGTTGTATCATTATGGAATCAATAAAGCTCTTCTCTTTTGTGCTTCATTTCACATGAGTTCTTTACCCTTCTCTTGACCTTGCAACCTCTTGATTGAGCTTGCAAGTTTAAGGGTTGGCTATTGATCCCATGGCTTGTCTTGAGTTCTATGGTTCTTAGTGTTACTTTCTTGCTTATCTCTTTCTTGCATTTTTCATTCTTGTCTTTTATTACTTGCAATTTATTACCATGCACTTTAATTACTTGCTTGTAATCTTTTATTTTCTTTGTTTATCTTTTTGTTCTCTCTTTTTGGTTCGTTTTTGTGAATGGTTGTAATTATTGTTGTTAAGAATAAATACGATATTGTAAGTTAATGTTTCTTTGCTCATTTCCTTTTCCCGTTATTTTCCATTGAACTCCTCCCAAACGATACGCAAGCGCTCCGTTAGGCACCCTACCCTACCAAGGTAACGGTAATTCCTAACCGCGACCGGTTGCGTTCGGTTTGGCCGGATGCGAAAGCAAGAGACAAGAACGGAAGGACAAGGGTAAATAAGCCGGATTCCACGAATACCGTGCTTAAATCCCCTAATCCACGTTGTTGCCGATTGCTCTAGCTTCAATTGGTCATGACTCGGCTCAAAGGTTTTGAGTACGGATTTCTTTAGTTTACATTTTCGTATATTTTCTTAACAACTTTATACATGCAAATAATACACATAGGTTAGATCGAACAAACACATACAAATTCTTTATTGACTCATCTAAAACAAGAAAGGACATACAACCATCTCCCTGTGGATCGACCCGTGCTCAACCGGCTAGCTGCAAAGTGACACCGTCCTGATCGCGGTTATAATTTTAGAACTTTGAACATCCGACACGCTCTCGGCGTGCGATCATACACCCATTATGCTTATTGGATAGTCTTCTTTCAAACCATAGGCTGGTGCCGAACGGTAGGGAATGAAGAAAACCATTTAGCCTAAGAGGGTGTACAGAAGCTAATGACTAAAGACATATAAAAGGATTTGGAGAGATGGCAAAGAAATATACGGTTACAGTTGTGAATCTGATAATGGAAGAGGCATTACCAGGAATACCCGGATACCCCTTCGAAACATTTACATGTTTCACTTTCACTGTCTATTGTTAAAAGAAAACTGATTTCCCAATTAGTCCTTACTCTAGGGTATGTATTTACCAGGTTTGATTCTCACATCTATATGATTTTACAGATGATGACTGGGAGTAAGTTATTGGGAATTGGGTGATCATCCTCATTATATCGGGATTCGTTGTAATTGGTGATATTTGAGGAAATCGCCTGGGTTGTTTGCCAGACGACAAATATTTGGTTTTGAATATCCGTTATAATGCACCAATTTCAAATTGATATATCTGTACGTTTATCTTTATAAAGTGAGATATAACTTTTGAAATTGTGTCTATGACATTTACCTATATCAGTGGATGGTTAGGTAAGGAGCATTAAACAACGGTGTAATTCTTTTTAACTATAAGTATAGTTTTCAACCTACGACACACAGCGAATGAGTTAATAGACTCAAGGGACTTATACAGAGTATTATATATTGTCCAGTGTCCATGAGGACAGAGGGGTTGGTACTCGTACTATATTTTGTTTACTTGTGACTTCTCTAGTTCTTAGACATGTGTTTCGTAGAAATGCAAGGTCTAAGTTTTGAGAAGTTATAGGTATATAAATAAAGTAGAGAACCAGGTATTGCAAGTATCAGGATTCTTCAAGGTGATCGAAGATGTAGATACTTGTGTATGGTATTCAGATGATAGTAATGATTAAGAGAACTTGCTTCTCTTTCAGGTTACTCATAATTGGAAGTACTCCTAAGTTGAGTAATGCTGATCAGCCTCTTTCCGTTTAGTGGACATGCACTGGAAACAGCTGCATGATTTGAATCTGGTTCCAATTAAATTAGTGCCTCTATTTCTATATTGGATATAGAACGGTTCATATCATAACGATGTTAAGGTACGGGGAGTTGTCCGGCTTATGCTTAAAACCAGACTCTGGATAACTCAAGGCACGTTTCTGTAATGGCTGTTTATGGGTTGACCAGGGCTATGATGAGGGTTGACTTCCTGCCATCTGGAAGAACAATAGTGATATTGTTCTTGACTCCCACAGTTTTAATAAAAATGGATTTTTTCAGAAAACAGTAGTGGGAGAATGGTAGAACTGGAAGTGATTCCAGAACCGCAAACGATTACTGAAAATTTGATAAGAACCTAAAAATTCAATCTGGTTTGACATTCCATTGGCCACTCCGCAGATATGGTGGGTAACCTCAGGCACTCGAGAGGTACTCCGGTAGCCTCAAGGACGGTGGCAGGGAGGTTCTTGTTTACCCAGACTTGCCATTGCTATTGTTCAAGACTGTGAGACCCGGCAGGAGGATGAGTATAGCGTCGTTCTAAACTAGCTTTAGAAGTGTACGTGTATATGACTCTGCTAGAGGGTTGTCGTAGTCAGTGGGAGCAGCGGAGGCATTGGTGGACAAGTAGCTTGTGTTTATGGACTAAAGCAGATATAGCGGAGATAGATCATCTATTTCTGATGTGACAGTCATAGGTTTGACTTCATCAGAATAGGGGATGGATCTGTTGAGAAGGTAGTAGGCTGTGATGTCTTGGTATTTAGATGACATAAACAGAGTGGGAAGTGAAATTCCTATACTACGGTGGGTTATACTTTGGTTGTCACATTGTGGTTTCTCCACATAAGGATATAGATATAATATCTGACATTCTAGTTACTAGATCTATGGTTTTAGATCTAGATTTGGGAAGTGTCCCAATCTGGGTACTTAGACAGCATTCTAAAGGTGTTTTAGAATGGACGACTCCTGGCATGGTGGTGTACCTGCAGGTGAGGGAGTCACCCTCTCTAAAGGTGTCTTACAGACTAAAGGGGAGAGGGATGTGCATGATTGGCAGATCACTTGCTTAGGCAATTGAATCAATCATGAGATGTCAAGTACCACACCAGTTGTTGTTTTTGCACTAGATGCAAGAAGTTGATATTAATCCAATCCTGGAGAAACGTTCTGAAGTAGTTTTAGAACATAAGTGGATGTTCTAGGGATATGATAGCGGCAGCCTCCTTCGGGAGACGGTTATCATTCCAGACTTCCAAGGTGACCTGAATGATAGAGTGGCTGTCAGAGTTATAGTTTTCCCTCTGACGAGGGGCAGTATTTTGGACAGGTGGTCCAAGCAGATACTGAGGGAGGCATGGCACAAGATACTGATTGGTTTCAGTTGACGATACAGTCTAAGAAGTTTGGATTTGGAGTTCATTTATGAACTAGGTCCCATCAGATATCCAGACATATTCTAAGACAGGTATTGGTCATTTCGGGAGATGGCTTTCTCCGCGAACTTGAGATAAAGAGAGACATAGAAAGAAACATCAAGGCAGATTCACTCACTGAGGCTATTCCTCGAACGCAATAGTTTCGCAAACGGGCTTTGTGAGACTGATTAGTAGAGGAGTGGGGTGTTCGGTATCACACGGGCTGTGAGTATGCGACATCGCAATAATTAGCCTTGAGTGCAAGTGGGAGATTGTTGGATATAGTGCCCTCAGAGTCAATAATTGGATCACAGGCACGTAATTGCAATGATTGAGAGAGGACCTATACCGGTAGGACAGTCTTACTCAAGATGCTAGTATGCTATCTGGTTTGTCTTTATCATCGTGTACTGCTTTAGGTGACCTTACAGGTCACTATTACACATTGATAGAGCCCTTAGGATTCTTTCTTGACTTCCAGCAGTATGATGGCGATCATATACGTGGGAGCTGGGGTCTATAAGCACATCCTTAAAGTGGTCCATAGTCGTGGGAGTTTTCGAGACAGGGCATCGATACTCCAGAGTATACTAGTGTATATAGTCGAGACCCCGACGAGAGGCGGTGGCCGATCTCACAAGCCACTGGTGTCAGTAGGTTCACCTAAGATGTATACATGTGCTCATTGGGTTATGAGTACACCGGACAGGACTCGCCGGGAACATGCTAGTTGGTATTATACCTGACGTCAAATAGCAGTTCCCTGGTGACATGTGTATAGGTTAGTTCATCGACCTAAGATCGTCATTTGTCTCGTGTGGGTTCCCACTGTACTTTGATTACTAACCTACCACGGCTCAAAGGAGTCGTGCAAACAGGTTTTAGTTGGGTACAGTCCCGAGCCACATGGAGGCAGTGAGCGGATCTGCAGGTGTTCGTCTCTCCCGGTATTGGAGGTGAGGTCGTGCTGTGTCTAGGAGAGCCATTACACAAAGCCCTTGGCCGAGGTAGGAGATTTACTGCTAGGTATTCCAGTAGTATCTCAGGGTGTTCTGGGCTACACTCTGACATGACTTGTACCGCTTTTAGGGGTCTGACTTTTACCAACCCCCTAGGCCCGCCATGTGATACTCATAGACGAACGGACCGGACTGTACAGATATTATCACTAACAGGCTCAGTAGGGTGTCAGGATGAGTTCGCTCATCGACCTCCTTTTTGGTTGGTACCTGGTAGCTCGTTACGTACGGCTAATACCTCTAACATGCTAGTGGTTAAATCCACAGCCAAACTATTGACGAGTCTTTAGAGTCCCCCATAGACAGTTTCTCAAGTTTTGGGCGAAACGTTGTAGAGGTCGTATGATATATGGCAGGGTTCGATCTTATACGTGCGGTATTGCACGGATCATGATCGGACTGATCATACTAGTGGGTTTTGGTTTAAGCCGGATCCTAGTATTAGTTTTGTTGGATAACTTTAGTCTCATCGCATTTGCATTCAGAAGGAATGCGGATGCAGGTATGTATATACAGGTGAGAGGTATCCTTGTGATCCGTCACGAGTTTACTTTAGATGTTGCAGGATTTTTTTGTTGGACCAAACATTTGGATTAATGTTTGGATAATGGAATTAGTGAGCTAGAAATCATCATTAGATGCATTAATGTGACGTAGACATATACTATGAGTCATGGTCTCTTTTTTAGCAAATGTGTCACATTAATGGATTGATTTGATCCATGAAATGAGAAGGAGAGAGAGAGGGGCTGCCATGAATTGTTTTGCTCCCATATTATTCTTCTCACTCTTTCACTCTCATTATTCATAACATCAGAAAAGAAAAAGAAAAGAAAATCTCTCTTCTTCTTCTTCCTCTAGCTCATTATCTTCCTCCAATGGCAACACCTTCAACCTCCATCCAAGCCATGGATGCAAGAGACAAAGTGATCACAACATACTCTACTTCAACCTTGGGCACGTCGGCTAGCACACTTCGTGCCCGAGTTGCTTCGAATGAAGCGGGAGCTCGTAAAAAGACTTCTCGATGTGGTGCCCTTTCCGATGAGGAGATGAAGACCGGAGTTACCGCGGGAAGATCGGGATGGTGGCCGAAGACCGAAGGACACAGATCACTCGGTATAGCTCTCTATCCCTTCTCTAGATAGCTAGTTGTAGGTTAATGGTTCAATCCGGGTTTTAAGCATACGATAGAGCCGGTTTCTTATTTGAGAAAAATTTTCGTTTCCGCATTTTGGCCTCGGAAAGACGGCCGGGGCGCTACCGTAGTCTTACAGTCCGTTCGTCTGAGAACATCGCATGGTGGGCCTAGGGGGTGGTAAACGTCAGTCCCCTAATAGCGGAACCAGTCGTGTCGAAGTGTAGCCCAGAACACCCTGAGATAACACTGGAAACCTACCAATATATCTCGCTTGCCCTGGCTAGGGACTACTATGTGTAATGGCTCTCCTAGACACAGCGCGATATCAACCCCCAATACCGGGAGAGACGAATCCTATCTAACCGTCACTGCCTCCAAGTGCTTCGGGACTGCACCCAACTACTACCTGTTTGCATGACTCCTTTAAGTCATGGTAGGGTATTAATCAAAGAATAGTGGGAACACACTCGAGGCGAAGTGACAGTGTCAAGTCAGCGGACTAAGCTGTACTCATGTCACCTGAGAACTGATAACTGACGATAGGTATATTACCAACCAACAGTTCCCGACGAGTCCTGTCCAGTGTACTCGTAACCTAACGAGCACCCGCGTACTATCTCAAGTATGACGTACTGACAGCTGTGGGACAGACCATCTCCCCCGCTGGGATGAGAAGCGCATACGCTAGTCTACTCCGGAGTATCGATGCCCTGTCTCGATAGTCCTACGACTAGGGACCTGTATAAGGATGTGCTTATAGATTACCCAGCCCCCACAAGTGTGACTGCCATCACAACGCTGGTAATCAAGTAAAGATCCTAAGGGCTCTACTAATATGTATAAGCGAAATGCTAAAAGAAACACATGCACATATTGAAGTAGAGACAAACCAAGTAGCATACTACCATTTTGAGCAAGGTTGTCTATACAACTGTGAATATCCCAAGCTTCCATCAAGTAATATACAAGCTAGCATGATACAGTAATGGCCTCTAGGGCATATACACTAACAGATATTTTCTCATGAGTTAAAAGGCAAAGGAAAATAAATCATGGTTAAGTCAAAGGTCAACCAAGGAAAAGTGTAGAAGAAATGAGTCATTAGAAAAGAAATGAGTCATTATCTATTTTCCTTTATCTTTAACTTAATACAAAAATATCCATATATTAAATTATGAACCATGTGATTCTTATATTGCCATCTAAGTTGTGTCATCAACCATGATACAAATGCATGTATGTATGTGTGTGTATGCACATCATCATGTACATATACATGCATGCATCCATCAAAAGAAAAGGGTTTAAATATATGAGATAAAAGTCAATATTAAATCAACACTTGATTCAATAAACCGGTCATATCTCATACGACCCGACTAATATAAAATGCCCGATTAAAATATAGTATCATACACTCGTATTTAATCGAGCTTCCGCACATATCTCATATGTACACCACTTCGTTTCGCCTGAGCCAAGAAACTTCTATGTGGGACTCTAAGACTCGTCAATACGCCAGCTGTAGGTGATGTGTTAGTGTATATGCCCTAGAGGCCATTACTGTATGATACTAGTATGTATATTACTTGATGGAAGTTTGGGATATTCACAGTTGTATATACAATCTTGCTCGAAATGGTAGTATGCTACTTGGTTTGTCTCTACTTTAATGTGTACATGTGTTTCTTTTATTATATCACCTATACGCATTAGTGGAGCCCTTAGGATCTTTGCTTGATAACCAACGTTGTGATGGCGCTGACACTCGTGGGGGCTGGGTAATCCATAAGCACATCCTTATACAGGTCCCTAGTCGTAGGACTATCGAGACAGGGTATCGATACTCCAGAGTAGACTAGCGTAAGCGCTTCTCATCCCAGCTCGGGAGACGGCCTGTCCCACAGCCGTCAGTACGTCATACTTGAGATAGTATGCGGGTGCTCGTTGGGTTACGAGTACACTGGACAGGACTCGTCGGGAACTGTTGGTTGGTATTATACCTATCGTCAGTTATCAGTTCCCAGGTGACATGAGTACAGCTTAGTCCGCTGACTTGACACTGTCACTTTGCCTCGAGTGTGTTCCCACTGTACTTTGATTATTACCCTACCACGACTCAAAGGAGTCGTGCAAACAGGTAATAGTTGGGTGCAGCCCCGAACCACTTGGAGGCAATGACGATTAGGCAGGATTCGTCTCTCCCGGTATTGGGGGTTGACATCGAGCTGTATCTAGGAGAGCCATTACACTAGTAGTCCCTGGCCAGGGCAAGCGTGATATACTGGTAGGTTTCCAGTGTTATCTCAGGGTGTTCTGGGCTACACTCCGACACGACTTGTACCGCTATTAGGGGACTGACGTTTACCGCCCCCCTAGGCCCGCCATGCGATGTATCAGATGAACAGACCGGAATGTACGGAGACTGTCACATACAGGCTCAGTAGGAGTTCTGATGGGGTCACCTCATCAGTCTTCTTATCGGCATCTACCTGGGGACAGTTACGTACAGCTAGTGCCGCTTGCGGTCTGTGGTTAAACCCACTGCCAGCGCAGTGTCGAGTCTTTAGAGTCCCACACAGAGAGCTATTCGCCTTTAGGCAAAATGAGTAGAGGTCGCATGGTTTTACGACAGGGTTCGTTCACATCCACGCACTTGTGCACGTTTGCTGTCAGGACAGCTTATACTAGCGGGCTTTGGTTTAAGCCAGATCCAAGTATATGATTTAGGTTTGGTTTTATCTCTTTGTATTCGTGTTCCTCGGATCACGAATACGGGTGCGTATGCACAGTTGATTGAGACAGAGGGAGAGGACTTTGATTAGGGTTAATGACCATTGTCATTTTATTAACCCTAATGCTTATGTGTGTATTATGATTAATTGATATTAGTTAAATATAATTGTGCATGGTTACGGTTGTTGACCATTTGACTATCTTGACTTGTTGACCTAGGTTGACACTTTGACCATCATCATTCCATATAAAAGATGCTCTTTGATCCTTGCAATTTGCATTTAATATGAAATGATAATGGTCAAGTCTTGATTAAACCATGACAATTATCTTGCTAATTATCTTTTTACAATAATTCACACATATATGTGAGAATGGCTCTTTATTCTCTCATTCTATCATATTGATTCTCTCTCCTCCTCTTCCTCTCTCTCAAGCTCTCCCCTCTCATATGTTGAGAAACACTTGAGCTTGAGTTAAACCTCTCCAAAGTAATCTCTACTCTCAACTAAGGTTCTAGGATTAGCACTTCTAGCACCTTAGTTACTTCTAGCTTGAAGTTGAAGCCAAAGGTTGAGGCTCTCGGGTGGATCGTTCTTCGACTAGAGAAGGCGACAAGGTGATCTCTTTCTTCCACTCCAAGGAGCAAGGAGAGAAGGACATAAAGCCCAAGGTATAACCTTTCTTCCATATAGCTATATCTAGTTAGCTTTTAGTTAGTTTTTGTTTAGTAAAGATCCTCCTTAAGCTAGTCCATGTTGCCTAGTTCGATAAAAATCCAATTTTTATTCCGTTTTCCGCCTCCCCACAAGCACCGGGATGGGCAACGTGGACTTACAGTGGTATCAGAGCCTAACTAAACATAAACTAGCTAGTTAGCAAAGTGTATGGAAGTTCGATCGGAAAAATCGCAAAACTAAAACTTCAAAACCCTAAGTTTCTATTGTTTTTTTTTCTGCTCTAAAAATAAAAAATCATACTTTAAAAATCGGCTCAGGATTTTGTCAAGAAGCACACCAAAAATGGTCCAGTGAACAATTCAAAGCGCGGCGGTTCCGCGGCAAAAGCATGCCTATTGCCGCGTAACCGCGGCCGTTTTGACTACGTTCTGGACCGAGTTTGGTGCAGTATTCCTCTGTTAAGGTTTTGGGATTTTTAAGATGGTTTATTTCTGCCCAGATTTTCCAGAAAAGAAATTTGTATTTGGGGTGCCTATAAATCCGTATTTTTAATCGAACTTCACTACACTTTGACAAATGGGTTATATCTGTGATATTTATATGTATTGAACGTCTGCTAATCGCTATACGTCGATTAGTGGGGGTTATACATATCTGTGATCTGTGTTTGTTGATGGTATGTGTATATGAATGCGTTGGATTGTCGCGGGTGAATAGCCGGGGGGTTTTGTGAGAAGAGAGTTTTCTTTTCTTTCAATTCATGTAACATGTAAATTGATGTAATATTATTTGTATGGCCGCACAACCGGGTCGGGGTTGTAGCCGTCATTGTATAATTCTTTTTAGTGTCTTTGCTCCTAGGATAGACCCATGGAGGGGGTGCACAAACTACCGGGTATCTCGAAGTGCCGAGTGGCCTACTCACGGAGTTGAGGGAGGTTGCTTCGCTTCGGATACTTGGCGGGTAGTTTGCCGCACCCGTAGGGGTCTTGGGTGGGGTATTGGCTATTCACCGCGACCGTGTAATCCGCTTTTCGTTGCAGGCTCGAACGGATTGCGGATTCCTAGTATATCCAATGTATTCATCTGTGATCTGTAATGTCTATCATTGCTATATATCTATATATGATATCTATTTAGGTATTGCTTATATTTTGCATCCGTGCTAGTCCAGCCCCTGCTCTGTCGTTAGTTAAGTAACCTAACGGGTGATGACGGAACCCCGTGGAGAATGCGTACGGCATAAGCGTACACCATATTTTTGGTTGTTTTCTGCAATGGTAGGATTAAATGATGGGACGCATTAAAAGAACTAATGCAAGAAAATAAACCAAGTAAAAGTCGATTGGAACACTTTGAAAACCACTCGGTTCTTTTCAAAACCAAACTTTTAAATGCGGAGCTTGAACCACTCCTTTTAAAAGCTATCTCGTTCCATCGATTATATCAAGTTCACTACGTTCACGGTTTCGCCAAAACCATCCGTAGCCCTCCGTCGTTTCATATGAATATTCAACAGTATTCAAGCTGTGTTTGTTAGCCCTAGTCAAGGCACAGTGTTTGGTAGCTGGTGGGTATTCATATGTTGCATAGATAGAATGTGTTGGTTTGGGACAGTCGTATTGCTTTGTTGGCCATAGTCAAGGGTATATACGGGTGGGTTCAAATCAACCTGGACAACGACGGGTAGAACTTGACATGTGACTTATGATTTGTTGGCCTTAGTCAAGGTCATAAGAGCATGGGGCAAAAATTCACATCGGGAGTTTCAAAAGTACTGAAACTTGCTAGCGCTGCATACCATTTGGAGTGTGATGATTCTGGTAGGATTCCTTCAGTTTTGTCACGCGATGATATTTGGATCCCGATCCTACTGTGAGTATATGCTACTCCTTGGGAACTTTCTCACTTAACGATCAATGCTATAAACCTAGTAGGTGTCTAGAAAGGTGTTAGCGGGGCTACGCCCACAGGGAAAAGAGGTTACTTAATTAAGGAACTTCGTGAAAGCGTTGGAAAACCTCCCTCGAAGTACCAACACTGGCCTGGCTGAACGGTTAAGCAAGTATTGTACGGTGAGAATGATCCCGACTAATTCTTCCTTTATGGTTTGAGGAGGGATTCGAGAGACAGTGGGAGCCATCCTGTTTAGATAAATTAAAAACCAATCTAAACTTGCAAAAGCATCATGCTAAGTGTTTTCTTCTCTCTCTCTTAATTGCAGCGACCCAATGACCGCACCTAGGTTACATCTAGATAATAAAATGAATGAATTTGACTGTTATGACTAGCAAAGGTCTGTCCAGATGTCCATTGCCCATGACAAACTGGGACAGCCCTTAACTAATCCAACCCCTGCCGTCTCAGGTCCAGCTTCCCCTTTCACGGATATTCATATCCATAGGACATCGGAAAAAGACTGTGCGAAAGCCAAGTGTCTCGTGTTAGCCTCAGTTGATGGTACATACCAGAGGCAACACGAGAAGATGGACTCAGTTTCTATCTTCCTCCATAACAAAGATTTATATGGAGAGCAATCTCGTATCGCAAGTTATGAGACCTCGAACGAATTGCTTCCAGCGAGGTTGGCTATCGGGTCATATGTAAGGGGCAACGTCCTTACAGAGACCAGCTCTTTTGAGCTCATGGACCTGAAGACCACGTTGAGGAACGGGTCAGATACTGACTTAGTTCAACAGTCTCTACCTACTACCCTGAAGGAAACCAGGGAAGTAGAAAGAAAGGGAAGGGCAGAAGTTTCGGGAGTGGATATAGTGGAAGAGGGACGTCCCCTATTGTTATGGGAATGAACATGGGCAGAAGGATTGCAGGGCTAGTATAGCCAGTAGCCAGAATTCGAAGCATGTTGTGGCTTCGGCTTCGGGCGTGTTTGTAATAGAGAACTGCATGTCAGTTAACCCTACTTCCTGGGTATTGGATACCGGATCAGGATCTCATATCTGTAATTCGTTACAGGCTCTGAGAAACCGTAGGGTTATCAGGAAAGGTGATATGACTCTCAGGGTTGCTAACGGAATGAGCATGTATGCTGAATCCGTATGGGAATATCATCTAGGACTGACAACTGGGCAGATATTGATTCTGCGTGACTGTTTTTATGTACCAGGTGCGACTTGTAATATCATATCTGTATCCTTACTTTCTAAGGAAGGATATGATTTTACTTTTGTAAGCGTTGTAGTAAACATCCACCTAAATCAAGTTCTGATTGGGTCAGGTACATTGAAAAACGGTATATACGTTTTGAATCAAGCTCAGGTCTTCAGTGTCCAGAACACACCTAAAAGAAAGTCTCCGGAATTAAATCAGGCTTTCTTATGGCATTGTAGACTGGGTCACATTAATGAGACACGGTTGACTAAGTTACATAAAGAAGGATACTTGGATCCGTTCGAGTACCAGTCTTATGCCACTTGTGAATCTTGTCTCATGAGAAAGATGACAAAGACTCCGTTCACTGGACACGGAGAAAGAGCGAGCGAGCTCTTGGGACTCATACACAGTGATGTGTGTGGTCCAATGTCTACACATGCGCGAAGTGGTTATTCATACTTCATTACTTTCACAGGTGATTTCTCTAGGTATGGGCATGTCTTCTTGATGAAGCACAAATTCGAGGCCTTTGAGAAATTTCGGGAGTACAAGAATGAAGTTGAAAAACAAACAGGGAAAAGTATCAAGACACTGAGATCTGATCGAGGTGGTGAATACTTAAGTGCCGAGTTTCTGGACTTCCTAAAAGAGAATGGAATTCTCTCTCAGCTTACTCCTCCATACACACCACAACACAACGGTGTATCTGAAAGGCGGAATCGAACCCTATTGGATATGGTTCGTTCCATGATGAGTAAGGCTGAGTTGCCGCGATCCTTCTGGAGTTATGCACTAGAAACAGCTGCATATCTTTTGAACCAAGTTCCTACTAAGTCAGTGCCTACCACACCATATCAGATGTGGAGTGGGAAGAAACCTAGTCATAAACACTTTAAGACATGGGGATGTCTAGCTTTTGTAAAAAAGCAGCATGCGGACAAGCTCGAGGCACGTTCAGTACAGTGTAAGTTTGTGGGATACCCAAAGAACTCCATGGGTTATCTTTTCTATTACGCAGAGGAACAAAAGGTTTTTGTTTCTCGTCATGCCCACTTCTTGGAAACTGAGTTTTTGGAAAATCAGATAAGTGGGAGCGCAATAGAACTAGAAGAAATTCCAGAACCACGAGCTATTACTGAAAGCTTAGTAGAACCAGAAGGTTCGAAAGAACAGGACATTCCTACACCACTCCACTAGAGTAGTAGGCAGTCTCATCCGCCCGAGAGATACTACGGTTTTCTCATTGACGGGGATAGAGAGGATTGCACTATGGATTATGGTGAGCCTACTAGCTTCCAGCAAGCCATTCAGAGCGGTGACTCGGTAAAATGGCTGGATGCAATGCGGACCGAGGTGGAGTCCATGTACACCAACAAAGTTTGGACTTTGGACTTTGCTCCAGATAGGGTAATGTAAGTCCACGGCGGCGCCCCGGCCGTCGATCCGACGCCGGAAACGCGAAAACAAAAATTTTGCAAACTAGCAGACCGGCACTACCGCGCACTTTTCACCCGGATCGGGCCATTAACCTAGCTACTAGCAAACTAGAAAAGAGTAGAGAAGCTATACCAAGCGTTCCGTGTCCTTCGGTCTTCGTCTCCACTCCGATCTCCCGCGGAAACTCCGTCCATCACCTCATCGTCGGAAAGGGCACCACGTAGCCGGAATCTTTTACGGGCTCCCACCTCTTGACCGAGGCAACTCGGGCGTGAAGTTGGCTAGCCGACACGTCCAAGGAGTGCTATAGATATAGTGTAGTGGGTTGTCTCTTTAGGGTTTTAGAAGTTGCCATGGATGAAGTTGTGGAGGAATGAAGTTAAGAAAAAAGATGCTTTCATTTTTCCTAGCTAGATATGAGATGAAGCAAAAATGCCACACATGCAAAAATGAACTTCTCTCTTCCTCACTCATGAAGTGGCCGGCCAATATTGGAATAAGAATGAAAACAATATATAAAATGGTCACACCAAAATCTAATCCAAATCCCTTCACAAAACCATCATGAAAAAGGCAATGGAAAAGACTAGAAAAGAATCTCATGATGGTTGAACCACAAATGCAATAAACCCCCTCCACAAATACTAATTTGCACAATTGCAAATTAGCCCCTCCATCGGAAAGTCCGGCCGGGAAAGAAAAAAGAAAAACTGGTCGGAACGGAATGCAAACTGGCAACTTCAGAAAACTGATCCCGTAATAAATTACAGGAAAACCCCACTACTGCATATACATGCCTGCATTTGTATTCCCACTGAATATAATGCAACGAGACAAAATCTACACTGTCTAATACTAGGATCCGGCTTAAGCCAAAGTCGGCTAGTAAAATCCGTCCGATCATGATCCGTGTAATACCGCACGTATCTGATCGAACCCTGCCATATCTCCATACGGCCTCTACAGCGTTTCGCCCGAAACCTGAGTAACTGTGTGTGGTGGACTCTAAAGACTCGTCAATACTATGGCTGTGGATTTAACCACTAGCACGTCAGAGGTATTAGCCATACATGACGGGCCACCAGCTATTGACCAAAACGGACGTCGATGAGCGAACTCATCCTGACACCCTACTGAGCCTATCAGTGACAATATCCGTACAGTCTGGTCCGTTCGTCTATGAGCATCGCATGGCCGGCCTAGGGGGTTGGTAAAAGTCAGACCCCCAATAGCGGTACAAGTCGTTTCGGAGTGTAGCCCAGAATACCCTGAGATACTACTGGAATACCTACCAGCAAATCTCCTGCCTTGGCCAAGGACTTTTCATGTTCCGGCTCTCTTAGACACAGCGCGACCTCACCCCCAATACCGGGGGAGACGAACCCCTGCAGATCCGCTCACTGCCTCCATGTGGCTAGGGACTGTACCCAACTAAAACCTGTTTGCACGACTCCTTTGAGCCGTGGTAAGGTAGTAATCAAAGCACAGTGGGAACTCACACGAGACAAATGACGATCTCAGGTCGATGAACTAACCTGTACACATGTCACCAGGGAACTGCTATCTGACGTCAGGTATAATACCAACTAGCAGGTTCCCGGCGAGTCCTGTCCGGTGTACTCATAACCCAATGAGCACCTGTATACATCTTAGGTGAACCAACTGACACCAGTGGCTTGTGAGACCGGCCACCGCCCCTCGTCGGGGTCTCGACTGTATACACTAGTCTACTCCGGAGTATCGATGCCCTGTCTCGAAACTCCTACGACTAGGGACCTTTTAAGGATGTGCTTATAGACTCCAGCTCTCACGTATATGATCGCCCTCATACTGCTGGTAGTCAAGCAAGAATCCTATGGGCTCTATCAACGTGTAATAGCGACTCGTAAGGTCACCTAAACCAGTACACGATGATAAAGATAAACCAGATAGCATACTATCATCTCGAGTAAGACTGTCCTACTGGGATAGGTCCTCCCCTCAATCATTGCAATCACGTGCCTGTGACCCAATAATTGACTCTGAGGGCACTATCTCCAACAATCTCCCACTTGCACTCAAGGCTAATTATTGCGATGTCGCATACTCACAGCCCGTGTGATACCGAACACCCAACTCCTCTACTAGTCAGTCTCACAAAGCTCGTTTGCGAAACTATTGCGTTTGAGGAATAGCCTCAGTGAGTGGATCCGCTATGGTACTTCTTCCTATGTCTCTCTTTATCTCAAGTTCGCGGAGAAAGCCATCTCCCGAAATGAGCAATACCCGTCTTAGAATGTGTCTGGATGTCTGATGGGACCTAGCTCATAAGTGAACTCCAAATCCAAACTTCTTAGACTGTATCGTCAACTGAACTTAATCAGTATCCCGCGCCATGCCTTCCCTCAGTATCCACCTTGACCACCTGTCCAAAATACTGGCCCTCGTCAGAGGGAAAACTATAACTCTGACGACCACCCTGTCGTCCATGTCACCTTGGAAGTCTGGAATGATAACCGTCTCCTAAAGGAGGCTACCGTTATCAATTCCCTTGAACATCCACTTATGTTCTAAAACTGCTTCCGATTGTTTCTCCAGGATTGGATGAATATCAACTTCTTGCACCTTCTGCAAAAACAACATCTGGTGTGGTACTTGACATCTCATGATTGACTCAATTGCCTAAGCAAGTGATCTGCCAATCATGTGTATCCCTCTCCCCTTTAGTCTATAAGACACCTTTAGAGAGGGTGACACCATCACCTACAGGTACACCACCATGCTAGGAGTCGTCCATTCTAAATACTCTTAGAATGCTGTCTAAGTACCCTGATTGGGAAACCACCCAAATCTTGATCTAAAACCATAGATCTAGTGACCAGAATGTCTGATATAATATCCAAGTCCTATGTGGAGAAACAACTATGTGACGACCAAAGTATAACCGATTGTAGTATAGGAATATCACTTCATACTCTGTGTATGTCATCAAATACCATGACATCACACCCTACTACCTTCTTAACAGATCCATCCCCTATTCTGATGAAGTCAAACCTATGACTTCACATCAGAAATAGATGATCTATCTCCGCTATATCTGCTTTAGTCTATAATTAGACATAAGCCTGATGTCCACCAATGCTTCCGCTGCTCCCACTGACTATGACAACCCTCTGGCAGAGTCATATAGACGAACACTCCAAAAGCTAGTTTAGAACGACGCTATACTCATCCTCCTGCCGGGTCTCATAGTCTGGAACAACAGCAATGGCAAATCTGGGTAAACAAGAACCTCCCTGTCACCGTCCTTGAGGCTACCGAAATACCTCTCGGGTACCTGAGGTTACCCACTTTATCTGCGGAGTGGCCAATGGAATGTCAAACCAGATTGAATCTTTAGGTTCTTATCAAATCTTCAGTAATCGTTTGCGGTTCTGGAATCACTTCCAGTTCTACCATACTCCCATTACTGTTTTCTGAAAAAATCCATTTTTAATTAAAACTGTGGCGAGTTAAGAACAATATCTCTATTGATCTTCCAGATGGTAGAAAGTCAACCCTCGTCATAGCCCGGGTCAACCCGCAAACAACCATTACTGAAACGTGCCTTGAGTTATCTGGAGTCTTGTTTTAAGCATAAGCCGGACAACTCCCCGGATCTTAACAATGTCAAGATATGAACTGTTCTATATCCAATATAGAAACAGAGGCACTGATTTAATTGAACCAGATTCAAATCATACAGCTGTCTCCAGTGCATGTCAACTGAATGGAGAGAGGCCGATCAGCGTTACTCAACATAGGAGTACTTCCAATTATGAGTAACCTGAAAGAGAAGCAAATTCTCTTAATCATTACTATCGACTGAATACCATACACAAGTATCTACATCTTCGATCAACTTGAAGAATCCCGATACTTGCAATACCTGGTTCTCTACTTTAATCTTGTACTTATAACTTCTCAAAACTTGGACCATGCGTTTCTACGAAACACCTGTCTAAGAACTAAAGAAGTCACAAGTAAACAGAATATAGTACGAGCACCTACCCCTCTGTCCTAATGGACAGTGGACAACATACAATACTCTGTATAAGTCCCTTGAGTCAAATAACTCATTCACTGTGTGTTGTAGGTTGAAAACTGTACTTATGTTTAAGAAGAATTACACCGCTGTTCAATACTCCTTACCTAACCATCCACTGATATAGGTAAATGTCATAGACATAATTTCAAAAGGTATATCTCACTCTATAAAAATAGACGTACAGATATATCAATTTGAAATTGGTGCATAACAATGGATATTCAAAACCAAATATCTGTCGTCCGGCAAACAACCCAGGCGATTTCCTCAAATATCACCAATTACAACGAATTCCGATAGAATGAGGATAATCACCTAATTCCCAATAACTTACTCCCACTCATCATCTGTAAAACCATACAGATGTGAGAATCATACCTGGTAAATACATACCCTGGAGCAAGTGTCTAATTGGGAAATCAGTTTTCATTTAACAGTATACAGTGAAACTGAAACATTGAAATGTTTCGATGGGGTATCCCGGTATTCCTAGTAATGCCTCTTCCATTATCCAGATTCACAACTGTAACCGTATAATTCTTTGCCACTTCTTCAAATCCCTTTATATGTCTTTAGTCATTACCTTCTGTATACCCCTTTAGGCCAAATGGTTTTCTTCCTTCCCTACCGTTCGGCACCAGCCTATGGTTTGGAAGAAGACTATCCAATAAGCATAATGGGTGTACTTTCCTAATCCTAGGAGCACTCGCAATGCGAGAGAAGGTGAAGATAAAAGACAACCGAATGAACCTTATTCCTATTTCTCCTGAACCAGGATCCATCCCCGAACTGGAACAAGTTCCTTTCGAGTTCGTATATAACCATACGATGGAGTATCCAATAAACTTAGGATCTTCGTAGTGATACGGAGTGTCCTGGAGAAATACAAAGGTGATTTAGGATTGGCGAAGAAATACTTGGTTTGGTCGTGAATAGTAGTCGCAATTTACCTTGCCCTCTTACTAATCCCTTTATTTTGTCTTAACTTAATACAAACTGTACACCGTTTAGGCTAATTGGTTTTCTTCATTCCCCACCGTTCGGCACCAGCCTAAGGTTTGGAAAAAGACTATCCAATTTGCGTAATAGGCGTACTATCTCCTAAACCAAGGAGTACTCGCAATCTGAGAGAAGGAAAAAGGAAAAGACAACTGAATAGTCCTATTCGTTTCCTCCAGAACCGGAAACCATCCTCGAATTCCTTCGAGTTCGTATATAACCATACGATAGTTTTGTCCAATGAAAGTGGACGTTCGTAGTAATACGGGGTGTCCTGGAGAAAAGGGTAAAAGTAGGAGTGGCAATGAGGTCTGCAACTCTGACAATCCAAAAGACAGTGTTAAGAAGGTTCGGTCAACTTGGTCACAGAGTCATGGTCTAGGGTCGGGTCAATGGTCGCTGCCAAAGAGAGAGAGAAAAGAAACACTCAGCGTGCACTCTAACCTAGATCAGAATGGTTATCAATTTATCTAATCTGGAAACCTCCCACCGTAACGTCAAATTCTTCCCCAAACCTGAAAGAAGAATTAGCCGGGATCACCCGAGGAGTAAACCAACTCATCAGTAGGAATCGGGATCCAACTATCATCGTATGATAACGTGACGGAATCCGCTCACGTTATCACACTCCAGAAGGTATGCGCATATCTGGCAAGTTTCAGTTCTTTTGAAACTCCCGATGTGGATTTTTGCCCCATGCTCTTATTGTAGGGTTCCTAAGCACACTATAGAGGTCTCACAAGGCATCAACCATGCCAATATAAAAATTTATGGGTGCCGAGAAACCCTAATACGGATCTTAGACTAGAATTCTAGGCGAAAAACGATTCAAGTTAACAACTTAACTAAAGTTCGGAAGTTACAACCTTTGTAGATCCGGATTTCCACTTCCTTAGCTCCACGTAGTCGTCCTCTCGCTGTCCTTTTCGAATCCTAGACTCATTCGTCGGCTTCATCGGGAAAACGAGCGGAATAGGTCGTCGGCTTCGTGCCGAAGATGATCTACGTCGAGGTTGCGCAAGTTCAAGCTCCAACTTCACCAAGTTGTGAAACTTGTGAAGAAAACACCCAAAACAACTTGGCAAGAGGTAGAGGGTGAAGAAATAACAGGTGGGTTCACTTTAGAATTGGATTTCACTCACTAGAACTCAAGTTGCCATTGATGGCATCAAGGTTTCTTTCTTGAAGATGAAGATGAAGAAGAAGAAAGAATATGATAAGTGTTGAGATAAAATCAAAATAAATCAATACTTATCATAACTAAACCAAGGTTAAGTGTAGAGAAAAGACCATGGTAAAAGAGAAGGGTTAGGGTTAAGCTAGAAAACAAAATGGTTTCTTTAGTCAAAGCTTCATGAAGCTTCAACAAGCTTCATGAAGCTTCAACAAGCTTCATGAAGCTTCAACAAGCTTCATGATAAAAAGAAACCATTATGTTTTCATTTATCCATTTATATAAATAAAGAATGGATAAATAAATGAGAGAAAGAATCAAAACCCTAATTATCTACTTAACCATGGTTTAATTCTTTACACTTAACCAAATGAACAAGTATCATCAAACATGATACAAAAATGTGCACAAAAGCATATCACATATACAATGTGCATCAAGTGAGAAAAATCCGTTTAAAGTGAACCAATACTAGTTAATGTAAAGTAATATATCAAATATATAATTATGCATTAAATCATTAAATCAACATTTGATTCAATGATCCGGTCATGTCGCACATAACCGACTAGAATCCAATGTATCGATTTATCGAATCAATGATTCGATAACTAGGTCATATCGAATATAACCAATCGAAACATATATCGCGAGAATGAAATGCGGTATCACATACACGCATTATTCTCGGTCCTGCACATATCTCATATGCGCTCCTATTTCGTTTCGCTTGAGCCAGGAAACCTCTGTGTAGGACTCTAAAGACTCGTCAATACGCCGGTAGCAGATGATGATCATATCAAGCACCCACAAGCCGCAAGCGGTCTGCTAAACGTAACGGCCATCCGGGTATTGAGCGATCAGAAGATCGACGAGCTAGCCCGCTCACACTCCTGTGAATCCAACCAGTAACACTTACCGTACAGTCTGGTCTGTTCGTCTGATACGTCGCATATCAAGTCTAGGGGTGGTAAACGTCAGACCCCAATAACCGATAAGTCGTGCCGATTTGAGGCTCATAACGGGTCGAGAAACTACTGGTAACACTTACCAGCAAATCTCTGATCAGCCCTGGCCAGGGACTTCCCTGTTACGGCCAATCGAGCACTGTGCAACATCAACCCCCAATACCGGGAGAGACGAAACCCCTCCTATCGCTCATTGCCTCCATGTGACTCGGGACTGTACCCAAAGACCACCGTTTTGCACGCCCTCATGGACGTGGTAAGGTGGAGATCAAAGCACAGTGGGAATCACACAAGACTCTATGACGATCTCGGGTCTACAGACTAACCTGTACAAGTGTCACCTGAGAACTGCCATCTGACGTGAGGTATAATACCATCTGGGAGTTCTCGGCGAGTCCGTCCAGTGTACCCAGTCTCCACTGAGCACCCGTATACCATCTCTGATGTCAAACACCAATGGATATGGGATCATCCATCGCCCATCTCATGGGTCGAGAAGCGTATACGCTAGTCTACACTGGTATATCGATGCCCCGTCTCGATACACCCACGACTAGGGACCTTGAAGGATGTACTTATGGACTACCATGTCCCCACTAGTATGATCTGCATCATAGTCCAGGTAGTCAAGTACACATCCTAAGGGCTTTACCAACATGTAACTATAAGACAGTTTAAAGAAACAAGTGTACATGTTAAGATAAAGAGTAACCAGATTGCATACTATCATGTCGACCAAGAAAGTCATCTCTATATGTGTCCAAGCATCCAATATAATATACATCATCTATACAATACTGGCCTCTAGGGCATACATACAACTAACAATCTCCCACTTGCACTAGGGCCAGCTGCTGTAGTATCGCATACCGAGCATCCCGAAGAGTCTCTCAAACTGTATCTGGGGAATGGCCTTCGTGAGTGGATCCGCCGTGTTGTTCTTCGTGTCAACCCTCCTGACCTCGATCTCCCGGCGATCAACTATCTCTCGGATCAGGTGATACCTCCTCAGAATATGCCTGGATCGCTGATGGGACCTGGGTTCCTTGGCCAAAGCCACCGCTCCATTGTTATCGCAATACAAAGGTATTGGATGCTCAATGGATGGAACCACTCCAAGTTCAGAAATGAACTTCTTGATCCAGACAGCTTCTTTAGCAGCATCGTTGGCAGCGATGTATTCAGCCTCCATCATCGAGTCTGCCACGGTTTCCTGCTTGGAACTCTTCCAGCTAACCGCCCCTCCATAAAGGGTAAAGACAAAGCCCGACTGCGACTTAGAGTCGTCCTTATCACTCTGGAAGCTCGAATCGGTAAAGGACTCCACTTGGAGTTCTCCGTTACCATACACCAAGAACATATCTCTAGTCCTTCGCAAGTACTTGAGAATGTTCTTCACAGCTGTCCAGTGACTCTCTCCAGGATCTGCTTGATACCGACTCACTACACTTAGTGAGTATGCAACATCGGGTCTGGTACATAGCATCGCATACATGATAGAGCCTACTGCCGAAGCATAGGGTATCCCTTGCACGCGAGCTCTCTCCAAATCAGTCTTGGGACACATCTCTTTGGAGAGAGTGAGTCCAGAGATCGTGGGTAAGTTCCCACGCTTGGATTCTTCCATACTAAACCTCTTTAGTATGGTGTCAATGTACCTGGATTGGGACAATCCCAATATCCGTTTGGATCTATCTCTATAGATCCTGATTCCCAATATGCAGGAGGCATCACCAAGATCTTTCATTGAGAATCTTTGTGATAAGAAGAGCTTGACCGACTGCAGCATAGGAATATCATTTCCTATCAAGAGTATGTCGTCCACGTACAATACGAGGAAGACAACCTTACTCTCTGCCACCTTCTTGTAGATACAAGGTTCATCTGGATTTTTGACGAAATCAAACTCTTTGATAACGACATCAAAGCAGATGTTCCAACTCCGCGATGCTTGCTTTAATCCATGAATGGATTTAAGCAGCTTGCATACCTTCCCGCTGCTCCCACTATCTACGAAGCCCTCTGGCTGAGTCATGTACACGCACTCTTCTAAATCACCATTTAGAAAGGCGGTCTTAATATCCATTTGCCAGATTTCGTATTCATGATATGCAGCGATGGCAAGCATGATCCGGATGGATTTAAGCATAGCCACTGGAGAAAAGGTCTCGTCATAGTCCACACCTGGTCTTTGACGAAAACCCTTTGCTACAAGTCTAGCTTTGAAAGTCTCCACTTTCCCATCTACACCAAGTTTTTTCTTGAAGATCCATTTGCTCCCAATGGGTTTTACCCCTTCAGGAGCAACTTCCAAAGTCCATACTTTGTTAGTGTACATGGATTCCATCTCGGACCGCATTGCATCCAGCCATTTCACTGAGTCCCTACTCGTGATGGCCTGCTCGAAGCTAGTTGGGTCATCATCCTCCATGATGCAATCCTCGCTCACACCATCCATGAGAAAACCGTAGCATCTCTCAGGTTGGCGAAGAACCCTACTAGATCGGCGGAGAGGCTGGGGTTCATTGGGAGCTACTGAATCCTCTTGTTCCACTAAATCTTCAGTTTGAGTTTGTGTATCTGGAACTTCTTCCAGCTCTACCACTTTGCCACTAATTTCTTTTTCAAGGAATTCCTTTTCTAAAAAGGTGGCATGTTGAGCAACAAACACTTTTTGTTCCTCACTGTGGTAGAAAAAATACCCATAGGAGTTCTTTGGATATCCCACAAACTTGCAAAGAACTGACCGTGCCTCGAGCTTGTCCGGATTTTGTCTTTTGACATAGGCTGGACAACCCCATATCTTAACTCATTTAAGATATGGCCTCTTCCCACTCCATATCTCATATGGTGTGGTAGGTACAGATTTAGATGGAACTTGATTCAATAGGTATGCTGCTGTCTCCAGCGCATAACCCCAGAAGGAAATAGGTAACTCAGCTGTGCTCATCATAGAGCGCACCATATCTAATAGGGTGCGGTTCCTCCGTTCTGATACACCGTTGTGCTGTGGTGTATATGGAGGAGTCAGCTGAGAGAGAATCCCATTCTCTTTTAGGAAGTCTAGGAATTCATTGCTCAAGTATTCACCTCCTCGATCAGATCGAAGGATTTTAATACTTTTTCCGGTTTGGTTTTCGACTTCTTGTTTATATTCTCTAAATTTCTCAAAAGCTTCTGATTTGTGTTTCATCAGGAACACATATCCGAATCTAGAGAGATCGTCAGTGAATGTAATGAAGTACGAAGAACCATCCCTGGCATGTGTAGACATAGGACCGCATACATCACTATGTATCAGTCCTAAGAGTTCGGTAACTCTTTCTCCGTGTCCCGTAAACGGAGTTTTGGTCATCTTTCCTTTGAGACAGGACTGGCATGTGTCATAAGATGAAAATTCGAACGGTTTCAAATATCCATCTTTATGCAACTTAGCTAGTCGTGTCGCATTGATGTGACCCAGTCTACAATGCCACAAGAAGAATTCGTTCAGTTCAGAACTTTTCCTCTTGTGTGTGTTTGTTATACTTAGAACTATTGATTGATTTAGAACATAAATGCCATTGCACAACGTGCCTGATCCAACCAACTTTTGGTTATGGAAAATGTTCATAACATTGTCCTGTAATACAAAATTATATCCCTCTTTACTCAGTAAAGAAACCGATATAATGTTGCATATCAGGTTCGGCATGTAATAGCATTCGTTCAGAACCAATGTATTACCAGTTGGTAATACAAGGTGATATTCCCCGATAGTCTTAGCTGCAACAATTGCACCATTTCCAACTCTAATGTCTTTATCACCTTCTCCAAGTTCTCTACCTTTCCTGAGCCGATGTAACTGATTACATATATGGGATCCTGACCCGGTATCTAATACTCAGGACGTAGAGCAAATGGAGAAACAGTTCTCAGTAACGAACACACCCGAAGAAAATGCATCAACATGTACTTTCTTCATTCGGGTGGCATGGGAATCCTGGTATTCCCCTATATCCTGTTCATTCCTATAACTCTTATAAGAAAGAACGGAACCAACGTTCCCCAGCACAGTATAACATGCGGGTTCGGTCAATACATCCATATTATTATCTTTATTAAGGCATGAAATGGTCGCTACCTAGAGAGAGAGAGAAGAAAACACTTTAGCGTAAGCTCGTGCAAGATCAGATTGGTTATTATCTTATCTAATCAGGATGGCTCCCACTGCTTTTTATCAAATCTTCCTTCAAACCCTAAAAGGAAAGACTAGCCGGCATTAATTACACACTACAAGTTCGCCAATCTTTCAGCCAGGCCAGTGTCGGTACTTTGAGGGAGGTCCCCCGTGCTTTCGCATGAACCTAATTACTGTAAACCTCGTTTTCCCAGAGGCGTAACCTCGTTAACACCTTTCTAGACACCTACTTGATCGGCTAATTGTAATGTGTAAAACTCTCCCAGGAGTAACTCTTACTCGCAGTGGGTATCGGGATCCAACTATCTCATAGAAGGTATGCAATCTCATTGCAAATTTCAACACTTGAAATTCCCGATAATGCTTTTGCCCCAAACGATCTATGACCTTGACAAGGTCAACAAACCATAGACCGTAAGTCAAGTTCAACCCGTCATTTCTTGATTGAATTAAACCCACCCGCACGACCCTTGACAAGGTCAACAAGGCCGTACGACTACCCTAACTCAATCTGCATCATATGCATAAGCAGATAAATACTGGTTAGCTACCGCACACTGCGCCTTGACAAGGTCAACAAACGCAGCACGAATACTAAATAGGACTTATCTGAAATGACGGAGGGCTACGACAGGTTTTTCTGAAAACCTATTGCGTAATGAACTTGATATCGTTGTAGAATCAAATGAAGTTTTAAAATGGAATGATTTTGAGGCTTTTCTGGTTTTGCTAAAGGGGTTACTCCCGGTGAAGGGATCGTCGGCCCTTTCCTCGTCGAATGAGGTGCGGGATATATCATATATATCACTGTGCAAAGCAAAAAACTCTTAAAAGCAATCAAAGGCAAACCGAGTGTGTAGCATCTGCCAGTTATTGCTAAAGGAGTCACTCCCGGTGAAGGGATCTCGGTCCTTTCCTCATCGAATAAGGTGCAGGGTATATCATATATACCGCTATGCAAAGCAAGAACTGTAGCTACCTGTTTTGTTTAAAATCTGATTCTACAACATCTTAGGTTTCTTATCTTTCATTAATCACATTAATGAAGTCCCATCATTTAAATACTTAAACATCACAGATAGATATGACGTACACTTATGCCATCCGCATTCGCCTCGATGTCCTCTCGTGCACCGTTAGGTTAGGTAACTAACGACAGAGCAGGGCAGGGCTAGCGCGGGTGCAAAACATAAGTAACGTCTATATAATATATCATATATACTATATACTATATCCATCATAGAATCACATCACAGATATCGCAGCAGAAGAAACATATGAAATATTGGATATACTAGGACGTCCGTGTTTTCAATACGAGCCAGTATAAAACACAGATTCCACGGTCGTGATGAATAGCCAATCCCACACCCCTAGAACCCTACGAGAGCGGCAAGCAACCCTGCCAATTCTAGGGTTAGGAGACCCGGACTCGACTCCTCGAGTTGGTCTCCCACTGGACCCCAAAACCCGGTTACTTGTGCTCCCCTCCTTGGGTCTATCCTAATGCGGAAAAGTAAATAATATACAAAAGGTGACAACTTCCGCTACCTGGAAGTGCCCCAAATAAAAGAATACTACATACAAGTTTTTACATGAATGAAAATGAAAAACACTCATCTCACATAAAAACCCCCGGCTATTCGAACACGACGATCCAATATAACATATCCAGCAACACATAACATCACATGTCATCAACGTAAGTAAGTATGCATATCCCAATTGTCGTTGACGTATAGCAACGAAACCGGCGATATGAACATACTACACTTACGGTCACAGAAAAGAAAGTGTAAAACTACAACAATTGGAATCCGCAACCTCTATAGACATCATATGCCTTACAGTTATAAACCCCGCATTTTAGTCCCATTATCGAAAACTCTTTTCGATATCAAGTGAAACTAAACCGCTAGATTTATAACATTCATTCAGTTATCTTATAACTGTTTGTGAATTCCAATTATTGTATCACATTCCAGATAAACAGAAAATGTTAAACTTTCCGATCGAACATTCGAATACCCAAGTTTTCCCGATACAGCTCAACACATGAAATAAGTCTAACAACATTCAGTTCGTGCCTCTGTACCAACGGTCCAGCCGTAGAAGGGTCAAGCCAACGCCTCACATGTGGCACGCCGTACTGCCCCAAACCCGAAGGTTCAAAGGGCAGTTCAAGACGGTCACATAATCGAGTTAAGATTTGTTGTCTTCTAGAGGGTCCATCGCGTTACTTGCATTACTTAGAACGTCGTTAAACTACGGAAAAATCCAACACTTGGAAATTTCCCGACATGGGAAAAATTGGGTATTTATATCCGGTCGAACTTTTTAACATATTCTAAAATTTATCCGGAAAGCCACATAGACAAAATCTGATACTCCGATCGAAACACCGAATCCCCAAAACAATCCCAGAAAATTCAACTCTTGAATAAATATTAAAAATTCCCAGAAAATCCAGCACCAGAAAACAAGAATTACTGTGCAAACAGTATTGCGCAATTTGAACAGTTGGCCGCGGAACAGCGGCAGAAGCCATGCTTCTGCCGCGTTTCCGCGGCTGTATAGATGTATCATGAGCTCGTGTTTCACCATAATTGTTAGATCTTCCTGCTGAATTTTTTAGGCATTTTTAATCTGGAAAAATCCCAGAATTTAGAAAAAGTCCAGAGAGCATCTTAAAGTTAGGTTTTCGGGTTCGTTCGGACTTCAAACTCCGTCTAGACTTCGCCTAAGGCTCTAGCTAGGCTCTGATACCACTGTAGGGTTCCTAGGCACACTATAGAGGTCTCACAAGGCATCAACCATGCCAATATAAAAATTTATGGGTGCCGAGAAACCCTAATACGGATCTTAGACTAGAATTCTAGGCGAAAAACGATTCAAGTTAACAACTTAACTAAAGTTCGGAAGTTACAACCTTTGTAGATCCGGATTTCCACTTCCTTAGCTCCACGTAGTCGTCCTCTCGCTGTCCTTTTCGAATCCTAGACTCATTCGTCGGCTTCATCGGGAAAACGAGCGGAATAGGTCGTCGGCTTCGTGCCGAAGATGATCTACGTCGAAGTTGCGCAAGTTCAAGCTCCAACTTCACCAAGTTGTGAAACTTGTGAAGAAACCACCCAAAACAACTTGGCAAGAGGTAGAGGGTGAAGAAATAGGAGGTGGGTTCACTTTAGAATTGGATTTCACTCACTAGAACTCAAGTTGCCATTGATGGCATCAAGGTTTCTTTCTTGAAGATGAAGATGATGAAGAAGAAAGAATATGATAAGTGTTGAGATAAAATCAAAATAAATCAATACTTATCATAACTAAACCAAGGTTAAGTGTAGAGAAAAGACCATGGTAAAAGAGAAGGGTTAGGGTTAAGCTAGAAGACAAAATGGTTTCTTTAGTCAAAGCTTCATGAAGCTTCAACAAGCCTCATGATAAAAAGAAACCATTATGTTTTCATTTATCCATTTATATAAATAAAGAATGGATAAATAAATGAGAGAAAGAATCAAAACCCTAATTATCTACTTAACCATGGTTTAATTCTTTACACTTAACCAAATGAACAAGTATCATCAAACATGATACAAAAATGTGCACAAAAGCATATCACATATACAATGTGCATCAAGTGAGAAAAATCCGTTTAAAGTGAACCAATACTAGTTAATGTAAAGTAATATATCAAATATATAATTATGCATTAAATCATTAAATCAACATTTGATTCAATGATCCGGTCATGTCGCACATAACCGACTAGAATCCAATGTATCGATTTATCGAATCAATGATTCGATAACTAGGTCATATCGAATATAACCAATCGAAACATATATCGCGAGAATGAAATGCGGTATCACATACACGCATTATTCTCGGTCCTGCACATATCTCATATGCGCTCCTATTTCGTTTCGCTTGAGCCAGGAAACCTCTGTGTAGGACTCTAAAGACTCGTCAATACGCCGGTAGCAGATGATGATCATATCAAGCACCCACAAGCCGCAAGCGGTCTGCTAAACGTAACGGCCATCTGGGTATTGAGCGATCAGAAGATCGACGAGCTAGCCCGCTCACACTCCTGTGAATCCAACCAGTAACACTTACCGTACAGTCCGATCTGTTCGTCTGATACGTCGCATATCAAGTCTACGGGTGGTAAACGTCAGACCCCAATAACCGATAAGTCATGCCGATTTGAGGCTCATAACGGGTCGAGAAACTACTGGTAACACTTACCAGCAAATCTCTGATCAGCCCTGGCCAGGGACTTCCCTGTTACGTCCAATCGAGCACTGCGCAACATCAACCCCCAATACCGGGAGAGACGAAACCCCTCCTATCGCTCATTGCCTCCATGTGACTCGGGACTGTACCCAAAGACCACCGTTTTGCACGCCCTCATGGACGTGGTAAGGTGGAGATCAAAGCACAGTGGGAATCACACAAGACTCTATGACGATCTCGGGTCTACAGACTAACCTGTACAAGTGTCACCTGAGAACCGCCGTCTGACGTGAGGTATAATACCATCTGGGAGTTCTCGGTGAGTCCGTCCAGTGTACCCAGTCTCCACTGAGCACCCGTATACCATCTCTGATGTCAAACACCAATGGATATGGGATCATCCATCGCCCATCTCATGGGTCGAGAAGCGTATACGCTAGTCTACACTGGTATATCGATGCCCCGTCTCGATACACCCACGACTAGGGACCTTGAAGGATGTACTTATGGACTACCATGTCCCCACTAGTATGATCTGCATCATAGTCCAGGTAGTCAAGTACACATCCTAAGGGTTTTACCAACATGTAACTATAAGACAGTTTAAAGAGACAAGTGTACATGTTAAGATAAAGAGTAACCAGATAGCATACTATCATGTCGAGCAAGAAAGTCATCTCTATATATGTCCAAGCATCCAATATAATATACATCATCTGTACAATACTGGCCTATAGGGCATACATACAACTAACACTTATGACCTTGGCGTGAGGTCAAAATATCATAAGTCACATGTCAAGTTCTACCCGTCATTGTCCAGGTTAATTTGAACCCACCCTTACATACCCTTGACGTAGGCCAAAATAGTAGTACGACTGTCCCAAACCAACGCATCTATCTATGCATCAGATAAATACCCGGCCGCTACCAAACACTATGCCTTGGCGTGAGGTCAAAATACATAGCTTGAATACTACCGAATATTTAACTGAAATGACGGAGGGCTACGAATGGTTTCTGGCGAAAACCTTTAACGTAATGAACTTGATATCGTTGAAGGAACGGATAGCATTGTAAAAATATAGTGACGAAAACCTTTGCTAAAGAGGTCACTCCCGGTGAAGGGATCTCGGCTCTTTCCTCGTAGAATGAGGTGTAAGATATTCCAACTGAATACCACGATGCAAAGCAAAAGTAAACGGCTATAGTGAAGTTATTGCCCTGACGCAAACTTCTGTCCAAGGGGTCACTCCCGGTGAAGGGATCTCGGCCCTTGCCTCGTCGACTGAGGAGCAGGATATTCCAACCGAATACCACTGTACAAAACAAAAGTGAACGTCCTTGCAATAACAGCTTTTTGAAAAGTGTTCCAACAACATCAGAATAGGTTTGTTTAACTTGCATCGATCCGAATCAACGCAGTCCCATCAATTGATCACACCACAAAAAGAACGAAAATAATGACGTACGTATATGCCATCCACATTCGCCACCGGGTCCCGTCATCACCCGTTAGGTTACTTAACTAACGACAGAGCGGGGACTGGACTAGTGCAGATGCAAAACATATACAACATCTACTATTATATATATAATATATAATTTTCGCTCAAGGCGTGATAAAATGCAACAGCACAGAAATGTACAGCATCACAGAATAATACAGATATCTGGGATCCCCGGGTTTCACAGAGCCGCTACTGAAACCCGACGTTCCCCTGGTCGTGTGGATAGCCTGTGCAATGAAAATCCTAGACCCCTACGGGCGCGACAAGTCACCCGCCAAAACCTGAAGCGAGGCAGCCCCCTTCAGCAACGTGAATGGACCACCCAGCACTTCACGGAATCCGGTAACTCGGGCACCCCTCCTGGGTCAACCTGTACCCCCTACAAGTGCGGCGAATAGCCCGCTAATTCTAGAGTGAAGCCCCCTCCGTCTCAAAGCCATGAGATGCGGGCTCGTTGCCCTCTAGAACCCGGCTATCCGTGCACCCCTCCGCGGGGTAATCCAAGTACAGAAAGTAAAATATACATACAATGGGTACATCAACCGCAACCTGGTCATGCCCCAAAATAATAATACAAACAGGCAGTGACGGCAGTCCACATGTCGGACGCTCGTCCCGCAATATCAAATGTACATATAAAACAAAACTGTACTACCACTGCAACCAGGCTATCCCCCACGACCAATCCGCAACATCACAGCAACATACAGAACATCAACGTGAATGTCACGTTCGCAAATCCGTCTAAATGGGCTATAGCAGTTAGACGGGATTTACCGATCAAGTGACATTCACGGTCGCAGATATAATGTAAATACTGTGAACTAGCATGTTTAAAATATCCGATCGAACAAATATTACCATGTGGGCCCCAAAGCATTACTGTAGCACTTACAGAAAATCTGGGCCCAAAAGGAATATCCCAAAATCCCTATTTCCATGTCAAAAGCCCTCTGGAAAAATTTGCCACGATAAACAGTTAAAAGCGCGGCGGAACCGCGGCCCAAGCATGGGTTTGGCCGCAGTTCCGCGGCGGTATAGTCGGATCTCGCGACCAAATTTTACCAGAATTCTTATTTTTCCATGCACAGTATTCTGCAACAACCTGAAAAATGTTTTTGGAGCAGAAAAAAATTCGACAGAAACACGATGCATTGAAAATCCGGTTTTTGGGGATTTTGTTCGATCGAGTTCTAAACATACAAGAGCAAGCTAGGCATGGTTAATGGCGTGGCTCTGATACCAATGTAAGTCCGCGGCGGAGCCCCGGCCGTCGACGCCGGAAACGCGGAAACAAAAATTTTGCAAACTACCAGACCGGCACCACCGCGCACTTTTCATCCGGATCGGGCCATTAACCTAGCTACTAGCAAACTAGAAAAGAGTAGAGAAGCTATACCAAGCGATCCGTGTCCTTCGGTCTTCGTCTCCACTCCGATCTCCCGCGGAAACTCCGTCCATCACCTCCTCGTCGGAAAGGGCACCACGTAGCCGGAATCTTTTACGGGCTCCCACCTCTTGACCGAGGCAACTCGGGCGCGAAGTTGGCTACCCGACGCGTCCAAGGAGTGCTATAGATATAGTGTAGTGGGTTGTCTCTTTAGGGTTTTAGAAGTTGCCATGGATGAAGTTGTGGAGGAATGAAGTTAAGAAAAAAGATGCTTTCATTTTTCCTAGCTAGATATGAGATGAAGCAAAAATTCCATACATGCAAAAATGAACTTCTCTCTTCCTCACTCATGAAGTGGCCGGCCAATATTGGAATAAGAATGAAAACAATATATAAAATGGTCACACCAAAATCTAATCCAAATCCCTTCACAAAACCATCATGAAAAAGGCAATGGAAAAGACTAGAAAAGAATCTCATGATGGTTGAACCACAAATGCAATAAACCCCCTCCACAAATACTAATTTGCACAATTGCAAATTAGCCCCTCCATCGGAAAGTCCGACCGGGAAATAACAAAGAAAAACCGGTCGGAACGGAATTCAAACTGGCAACTTCAGAAAACTGATCCCGTAATAAATTACAGGAAAACCCCACTACTGCATATACATGCCCGCATTTGTATTCCCACTGAATATAAATGCAACGAGATAAAATCTACACTGTCTAATACTAGGATCCGGCTTAAGCCAAAGCCGGCTAGTAAATTCTGTCCGATCATGATCCGTGCAATACCGCACGTATCTGATCGAACCCTGCCATATCTCCATACGGCCTCTACAGCGTTTCGCCCGAAACCTGAGTAACTGTATGTGGTGGACTCTAAAGACTCGTCAATACTATGGCTGTGGATTTAACTACTAGCACGTCAGAGGTATTAGCCATACATGACGGGCTACCAGCTATTGACCAAAAGCGACGTCGATGAGCGAACTCATCCTGACACCCTACTGAGCCTGTCAGTGACAATATCCGTACAGTCCGGTCCGTTCGTCTATGAGCATCGCATGGCGGGCCTAGGGGGTTGGTAAAAGTCAGACCCCCAATAGCGGTACAAGTCGTGTCGGAGTGTAGCCCAGAACACCCTGAGATACTACTGGAATACCTACCAGCAAATCTCCTGCCTTGGCCAAGGACTTTTCATGTTCCGGCTCTCCTAGACACAGCGCGACCTCACCCCCAATACCGGGAGAGACGAACCCCTGCAGATCCGCTCACTGCCTCCATGTGGCTCGGGACTGTACCCAACTAAAACCTGTTTGCACGACTCCTATGAGCCGTGGTAGGGTAGTAATCAAAGCACAGTGGGAACTCACACGAGACAAATGACGATCTCAGGTCGATGAACTAACCTGTACACATGTCACCAGGAAACTGCTATCTGACGTCAGGTATAATACCAACTAGCAGGTTCCCGGCGAGTCCTGTCCGGTGTAGTCATAACCCAATGAGCACCTGTATACATCTTAGGTGAACCAACTGACACCAGTGGCTTGTGAGACCGGCCACCGCCCCTCGTCGGGGTCTCGACTGTATACACTAGTCTACTCCGGAGTATCGATGCCCTGTCTCGAAACTCCCACGACTAGGGACCTTTTAAGGATGTGCTTATAGACTCTAGCTCTCACGTATATGATCGCCCTCATACTGCTGGTAGTCAAGCAAGAATCCTATAGGCTCTATCAACGTGTAATAACGACTCGTAAGGTCACCTAAAGCAGTACACGATGATAAAGATAAACCAGATAGCATACTATCATCTCGAGTAAGACTGTCCTACTTGGATAGGTCTTCCCCTCAATCATTGCAATCACGTGCCTGTGACCCAATAATTGACTCTGAGGGCACTATCTCCAACAGGTAAAACCCGTAGGATGCAAATGGATATTCAGAAAGAAGATTGGTGTAGATGGGCAAGTTGAGACCTATAAAGCTAGACTTGTTGCAAAGGGTTTTCGTCAAAGACCTGGTTTGGACTATGACGAGACCTTTTCTCCAGTGGCTATGCTGAAATCCATTCGGATCCTTCTTGCCATTGCTGCCTTCCATGATTATGAAATCTGACAGATGGACGTAAAGACGGCTTTCCTAAATGGAAATTTGGAAGAGTGCGTCTATATGGATCAGCCAGAATGATTCATTCAGAGTGGGAGCAGCGATAAAGTATGCAAATTGCTAAAATCCATCTATGGACTTAAGCAGGCATCGTGGAGTTGGAACATCTGCTTTGATGATACTGTCAAAGAATTCGACTTTATCAAAAACCCAGATGAACCATGCATTTACAGTAAGATTGTAGTGAGAACTGTCGTATTTCTCGTCTTGTACGTGGATGACATTCTCCTAATAGGAAATGATATTCCTATGCTACAGTCAGTCAAGGGATTCTTGTCGCAGAGGTTCTCCATGAAGGACCTGGGCGATGCCAACTACATTCTGGGGATCCAGATCTATCGTGATAGATCTAAGAGAATGTTGGGACTTTCACAGTCAAGGTACATCAACACCATACTGAAAAGATTCAGTATGGAAGATTCCAAGCACGGTAATTTACCGGCTTGTCACGGGATCACCCTCTCCAAAGAGATGTCTCCCAAGACTGATTTGGAAAGTGATCGCATGTCTATTATACCCTACGCTTCTGCGGTAGGCTCTATAATGTATGCGATGTTATGTACCAGACCAGATGTAGCATACGCATTGAACGTTGTAAGCCGGTATCAGTCAAACCCAGGGGAGAAACACTGGATAGCGGTAAAGAACATTCTCAAGTACCTAAGAAGGACTAAGGAGATGTTCTTGGTGTATGGCGAAAAAGACCTCCAGCTCGAGGCCTTTGCTGACTCCAGCTTCCAGAGTGACAAGGATGACTCCAAGTCCATGTCGGGTTATGTCTTTACCCTCAATGGAGGGGCGGTTTACTGGAAGAGTTCCAAGCAAGAGACCGTTGCAGACTCAACTATGGAAGCGGAGTACATAGCTGCTTGCGATGCCACAAAGGAAGCTGTCTGGATGAAGAAGTTCCTCACGGAGCTTCAGGTGGTTCCTACCATTGTTGATCCAATACCGCTGTATTGCGACAACAACGAAGCTATAGCTTTAGCGAAGGAACCCAGGTCCCATCAGAAGTCCAGGCACATGTTGAGGCGGTTCCACCTGATCAGGGAGATCGTAGATCGCCGGGAGATCGAGGTGAAGAGAGTAAATACGGAGAATAACACTGCAGATCCACTCACGAAGGCCCTACCCCGGACTTAGTTCGAGCGGCTGATCGAGATGATAGGTCTTCGATACGCCAGTACATGGCCTTAGTGCAAGTGGGAGATTGTTAGTGTATATGCCCTAGAGGCCATTACTGTATCATACTAGTACGTATATTACTTGATAGAAGCTTGGGATATTTACAGTTGTATATACAATCTTGCTCGAAATGGTAGTATGCTACTTGGTTTGTCTCTGCTTTAATGTGTAGATGTGTTTCTTTTATTATATCACCTATACGCATTAGTGGAGCCCTTAGGATCTTTGCTTGATTACCAGCATTGTGATGACGCTGACACTCGTGGGGGCTGGGTAATCCATAAGCACAACCTTATACAGGTCCCTAGTCGTAGGACTATCGAGACAGGGCATCGATACTCCGGAGTAGACTAGCGTATGTTCTTCTCATCCCAGCTCGGGAGACGGCCTGTCCCACAGCCGTCAGTACGTCGTACTTGAGATAGTATGCAGGTGCTCGTTGGGTTACGAGTACACTGGACAGGACTCGTCGGGAACTGTTGGTTGGTATTATACCTATCGTCAGTTATCAGTTCCCAGGTGACATGAGTACAGCTTAGTCCGCTGACTTGACACTGTCACTTCGCCTCGAGTGTGTTCCCACTGTACTTTGATTACTACCCTACCACGACTCAAAGGAGTAGTCCAAACAGGTAATAGTTGGGTGCAGTCCCGAAGCACTTGGAGGCAGTGACGGTTAGACAGGATTCGTCTCTCCCGGTATTGGGGGTTGACATCGCGCTGTGTCTAGGAGAGCCATTATACGAGTAGTCCCTAGGCAGGGCAAGCGAGATGTACCGGTAGGTTTCCAGTGTTATCTCAGGGTGTTCTGGGCTACACTCTGACACGACTTGTACCGCTATTAGGGGACTGACGTTTACCGCCCCCCTAGGCCCGCCATGCGATGTATCAGACGAACAGACCGGACTGTACGGAGACTGTCACATACAGGCTCAGTAGGAGTTCAGATGGGGTCACCTCGTCTGTCTTCTTATCGGCATCTACCTGGGGACCGTTACGTACAGCTAGTGCAGCTTGCGGTCTGTGGTTAAACCCACTGCCAGCGTAGTGTCGAGTCTTTAGAGTTCCACACAGAGAGCTACTCGCCTTTAGGCAAAATGAGTAGAGGTCGCATGGTTTTGCGACAGGGTTCGTTCACATCCGCACACTTGTGCACGTTTGCTGTCCGGACAGCTTATAATAGCGGGCTTTGGTTTAAGCCAGATCCTAGTATATGATTTGGGATTGGTTTTATCTCTTTGTATTCGTGTTCCTCGGATCATGAATACGGGTGCGTATGCACAGTTGATTGAGACAGAGGGAGAGGACTTTGATTAGGGTTAATGACCATTGTCATTTTATTAACCCTAATACTTATGTGTGTATTATGATTAATTGATATTAGTTAAATATAATTGTGCATGGTTAGGGTTGTTGACCATTTGACTATCTTGACTTGTTGACCTAGGTTGACACTTTGACCTTCATCATTCCATATAAAAGATGCTCTTTGATCCTTGCAATTTGCATTTAATATAAAATGATAATGGTCAAGTCTTGATTAAACCATGACAATTATCTTGCTAATTATCTTTTTACAATAATTCACACATATATGTGAGAATGGCTCTTTATTCTCTCATTCTATCATATTGATTCTCTCTCCTCCTCTTCCTCTCTCAAGCTCTCCCCTCTCATGTGTTGAGAAACACTTGAGCTTGAGTTAAACCTCTCCAAAGTAATCTCTACTCTCATCTAAGGTTCTAGGATTAGCACTTCTAGCACCTTAGTTACTTCTAGCTTGAAGTTGAAGCCAAAGGTTGAGGCTCTCGGGTGGATCCTTCTTCGACTAGAGAAGGCGACAAGGTGATCTCTTTCTTCCACTCCAAGGAGCAAGAAGAGAAGGACATAAAGCCCAAGGTATAACCTTTCTTCCATATAGCTATATCTAGTTAGCTTTTAGTTAGTTTTTGTTTAGCAAAGATCCTCCTTAAGCTAGTCCATGTTGCCTAGTTCGATAAAAATCCAATTTTTATTCCGTTTTCCGCCTCCCCGCAAGCACCGGGGTGGGCAACGTGGACTTACATGAGATCATATCAAACATCTACAAGCCGCAAACGGTGAGCTAAACGTAACGGCCACCCGGTTATTGAGCGATCAGAAGAAGAACAAGCGAACCTGTCAAAACTCTCGTCAATCCAACTGACAACATTTACCGTACAGTCCGGTCTCTTCGTCAGATGTGCTGCATATCGAGTATGGGGATGGAATCGTCGACCCCAATAACTCAATAAGTCATGCCGGTATATGGTCTATAACAGAATGAGAAACTTACTCATAACACTTATCAGTAATATCTCAGCAGCCCTTGCCAGAGACTTCCAGTTATAGCCAATCGTGCACAGCACAGCATCAACCTCCAATACCAGGAGAGACGAAACCCCTCCTATCGCTCACTGCCTCCATATGCCTCGGGGCTGTACCCAAAATCCACCTGTTTGTACGACTCAATAGAGCCGTAGTAGGGTGGAGATCAAAGTACAGCGGGAGGACACACAAGACTCTATGGCGATCTCGGGTCTACAGACTAATCTGTACTAGTGTCACCTGAGAACTGCTATCCGACGTATGATATAATACAACATAGGAGTTCTCGGTGAGTCCGTTCAGTGTACCCAGTCTCACTGAGCACCCGTATACTATCTTTGGTGTCAACACACCAGACGGATATGAGATCATCCATTGCCCATCATATGAAATAAGAATGGTATACACTAGTCTACACTGGAATATCGATGCCCTGTCTCGATATACCTACAACTAGGAACATTTCAATGATATGCTTATAAACTACAGGTGTCCAACTAGTATGATCCGCATTATAATCCCAGTAGTCAAGCCAATATCCTTAAGGCTTTATCAACATGTACCAAATGAATATAAACATGATCAAGTGAACATATGATAAAGTGAAACCAGATAGCATACTATCATGTCGAGCAAGACTGTCTTCTGAATATATATATATATACACATCAGTACATACACTATCTCATAATGGCCTCTAGGGTATACATATATCCAACAGAGCCCGGTAGTTTTTTAGTTATTATTTAGTAACCCATACCACACTTACTAGTTCAGTTATAGCATTTCCTTACCTAGTTAAACGCCACGCTCATATAAACACACTGGTTATGCATTACAGATTTGTTCTGTGCCGTACATATTTTTTTATTATTGTTTCATACTTATGAGATTCTTTTTTTATAAGATTTCTGATTTGAGAAACCGTAGATATATTTTTAAAACTAATGATTTATTTAAAAATAAACGGTTTTCTCTTGATATGATGTTTGGCATCCACCATGAGTTTTCTCGGTTCTGAGTTATGTGCAAACCCGATTCAAGAAGAGAAGAGGCACCGTCTGCGGGTACATTGTGGACTCGGTATGGTACTCCGGGGCATGAAGATCATATTGAGAGATGTTGAGCCCGGTAGGGGAACAATACCTACCGGTGATAGTACTGGACTCGGTGGATATCCGGAGAATACCGACCGGAGCGATTGAGATAGATAGATATGAGGGCTGATCCGATGAGACGGCGCCTGAGATATGAGTATTTACGTGTCGATTATGGACAAAGGTTAATGAAAGCAAACAAAAGAGATTGATATTTGTGAGAGGTGAGTGTAGGGAAAAGATATTTGTGAAGAGAGTGAGCATAAGGCTTTAACTTGGCTACCCCTTTCCTTCATCTCCTCCATTGTTTCTTCCCCTAAATTGCTTCAAGCTCATTCCCCTAACTACATCCATGCATCACCTCCATATACTTGCCAAAACCCTATACACCCTTCACTAAAAACATGCACAACCTCTTTGTGAACCTTTTGAACCTTCCAAGTTTGGATTTTGAAGACTTGGGCAACTCAACAAATTTCTTTAGTTGCTTATAAGGTAATCTTTTCACTTTAGAATGGTATTTGAGTCAAATATCGTATTTTTTAGTTAGAAATTGAGTTAATTGGGTTTTTGATTTTAGAAAATTGCATGTTGCTGTCTAGTAGCCAATTGAGGTGAAGTGAGTATTTACAAGACCTTAGAGAGTGTTCTATTCACCTGGAAATGAGTTTAGAATCCAAAATACGAAGTTAGAATTTTTCCGTGTCTGTTTTGTGACTATTGTGTGCCGTCTGGGAATCTGGAATAACCTGGGATCTTTAATAGAAAAACTAGCAACTCCAGTGACCTAGTTAGACCAATAGGAGACCACCATGAGAAAACAAACCCGTTTGGGCCTCATTCGACTGGTGAGCTCGGATTATGGGGGTTTCTCGCAGGATTTCTGTTGGGCAATGGTGATGTTGTTTGGTTCTGTAGCTCACTTATGTTAGTTATGTATATGCCCTAGAGTCCATTGTTGTACATATGATGTATGTTATAATGGATGCTTTGATATATATAGAGAGGACTTTCTTCCTCTACATGACAGTATGCTATCTGGTTTCACTTTGTCTTAACATGTTGACTTGTATTAGTTTACTGTCTTGCTCTCACATGTTGATGAAGCCCTTAGGATATGTACTCGACTACTAGGACTATGATGACATCATATTAGTGGGGCCAGGGTTGTCCACGAGTACATCCTATAACTGTTCCTAGTCGAGGGTGTATCGAGACAGGGCATCGATACTCCAGAGTAGACTAGCGTACACGCATCTTGACCCATATGATGGGCGATGGATGATCCCATATCCATTGGTGTCGGACATCAAAGATGGTGTACGGGTGCTCAGTGGAGACTGGGTACACTGAACGGAATCGCCGAGAACTCCTAGATGGTATTATACCTATCGTCAGATAGCAGTTCTCTGGTGACACTGGTACAGGTTAGTCTGTAGACCCGAGATCGTCATAGAGCCTTGTGTGATTCCCACTGTGGTTTGATTTCCACTGTACCACGTCGGAGAGGGTGTGCAAAACGGTGGCTTTTGGGTACAGTCCCGAATCACATGGAGGCAAAGAGCGATAGGAGGGGTTTCGTCTCTCCCGGTATAGGGAGTTGATGTTGTGTTGTGTTTGATTTGCTATAACTGGAAGTACCTGGCCAGGGCTGATTTGGAGTGCTACTGGTAAATGTTATCAGTAGTTTCTCGACCTGTTATGAGCCTTACATCGACACGACTTATTGGTTACTGGGGTCTGACGTTTACTACTCCTAGACTAGATATGGAACATATCGGACGAAGAGATCGGACTGTACGGGAGTCTTACTGATTGGATTCATAGGAGAATGTACTGGCTTGCTTGTTGATCTTCTGATCGTTCAATACACGGGTGGCTATTACGTTTAACTGGCCGCTTGCAGCGTGTGGGTGTTTGATATGATCATCACCTACTGCCGGCGTATTGACGAATCTTTAGAGTCTTACACAGAGGTTTCCTGGCTCAGGAGAAACGGAGTAGGGGCACATATGCGATATGTGCGGGACCGAGACTAATACGATATGAGATACAGTATTCTATTCACACGATATGTGATATCGGCCGGGTATATGTGATATAGCCGGGTCATCGGATCAAGTGTTGATTTGATGAAATGGTACTTGTTATATTAGCCGGTTATATGTAATATAGCCGGGTTATCGGATCAAGTGTTGATTCGATAATTTAATGTATAATTATATATGAGATATATTACGTTAAATTAACAAATATAAGCTCGCTTTACTGGTTCTTTTTCACACTTGGATAATACATTGATGTATATGCGATATATATTAATTGTATTATTTTCTTTTGTTACATTATATATTATATATGTGATATATAATATTGTAACATGGTAGGTTAAAATTGCAACTAGGGTTTATGAGACTTGAACCATGCTAGGGTTAGATTCGTGCTTATAATTATTATTAAAGAAATAAAAATAATGGTGGAATTATCCATGGTTGATATTTTGATGGAAGCTTGTAGGCTTCTTTGACTTTGTCCACCATTTTTGTCTTTCTTAAGATATTTGTTGACTTAACTCTGATCATAGCAAATGGTTAAGTCACTACAAGGGTTAAGCTTGTTATCTTTAATCCATGGTTGCAATTCAAACCTTACAACAATTCATTATTCATCTCAAAAGCTTTCTTCTTCTTGTTCTCCTTTGAAAAAGTTTTCTAGCCTTTTGTGTTGTGATGATTTAAAGTGAGAAATTGAAAACAAAAGAGAGCAAAATTCCTACTTCATCATCCTCATCTTTTCTAGCCACTTAGATTAGGGTATTCACTTCACTAATACTTTGTCACGACCCAATATTTGGCCCGTAACCGGCACTTAAACTACGTAACGTCTACAGGCGTACGCAACTTAAGTAAGCCAAAACCCAGAAATCTAAACCACCCAAAACCTTATCAACGGAGTAAAACATAATTTTAAACATTCGGAAAATCACAAGTAAAATCTCTAACTCTTGTTTTCTTTCTTGAAAAATTCGGCAGCACCTCCTTTGTAAAAACTAGCCCTGAAAACGGATACAACAGAGATAATATATAAACCATCCCAAACGGGAGCAAATCACGCCCAACGGAGGAGAAAACCACCAAAAATATATACGATGTCGAAGCGATGAAATATAAAAGAAAACTGCATAAGGAAGTAAACTTTTCACAAACCGGCTCCCACGAGCACGGCATCCAAAGTCACCAAAAATAATAATACAATACAGAATCCTCACAACTTGTCTCTAAGTCATATACAAATAGTGGTAGATGGAGAATACTAGATCCAACAAAAAGATATACAATGTACAAACAGATAACTGCAAACCCACCTAAAAGCAAAGGCCTCATAGCCAAACGTAGCGGTATTCGCAAAAGTAGAGATGATAAGATGCCCTGCCGCGACTACTCAGAGGGTAAGTCCTGCAAAACACTGTGGCACAACGGGGGTGAGTTGCCAACTCATGAATAGTAAATAACATCATATTGAAATCGCAAGTATGCACTAACAGCAATGATCAATAACATGTATGCTAGTAGCATGAGTATGATAATATGAATATGCAACTATCATGATCGAGGTACACCACCAGGTACCATATCTATATGAATAAGTGCATATCAACTGAGTACTGAGTGCTGGAAAATAAATAATCTCATGCACAAATCATAAGCATGGAAAATCCCGGTGCAAATCAACAACACCCCAAATCCTAAAAATACTCAGATCGGCCCTCAAATCCTGTAAGTCTCATGGAACCTGAGTGTCAAACATCGACACTCTAAAACAACATGAAAACCAGCGCCTAACATCGACACGTAAATACTCGTATCCATACATTCCTCGAAATCCAAGTATCCTACTTTGACACTTGTGTTCCACGTATCGGTCTTTCTGATATCCATACGTTCCTCGAAACCCAAGTATCCCATCTCGACACTTCTGTTCCACGTATCGGTCTCCAAATCCATATATCTACAGGAATATAAGTGCCTAACATCGACACTTGAAATTCCCATATCGCATGAAAACATATCTCAAATGCGTAAATCCACGTAAAACAACATATGCAACATAAAACATCAATATGAGCATATCACGGGAAAAGTCCGCCATTTAAATGCATCAAGTCATTAAATATATCTCGCGGTTCCCAAAATCCAAATCCAAAATACATATATATACAGAGTCCCATTCCACCGATATATATGTTATAAAAAAAACTAATCATGTAACAATAGCAAAGTATATGTGCGAGCATGTAGGTATAGTATGGCATATATATAGGCATGTAGGTACACAGGTATGCTATATGTCATATGCGCTATCGCACAAGAATAACTACCTCTATGTCGCTAACCACTAGCAAGGTATATCAATGCATAATTGTGTTGTGCGTATCATGGCAATTACCGACAGTGTGTGTGTAGCATATCATTGGTTCTCGTGCAATATGGACTGTCAATAATAGTGCAGTGTACAAAGAATACAGGTTTAGGCACAACAAGTAGCTATATGCAATGAAATGCATGCATCATCTCTATATGAGCATATACAAATGCGGCTAATATCATATCATATCTAGCCCAGACGCTTAACGCCATACGGGCGATTTCCCCGAAGATGTTAAATCTACTCACTGATGGTCTCAAGCTATGAAAATCCGACCACCTGCTTCCCCTTGTTCGCAGCGTCCGAAGTCCCCGCTTGCGATGCTATAATTTCACAAACACATAAACAGTGCAAAAATATCATAAATCGACCAATATAACGTAAAACTACGTTTTAAATAACGCACCAACACTAAACTAACTCACGAGTGTCCGTCTAGTGGCTAACTTGCGTAACGATACCACAAAACCTACCCAAGTGCAGCAGCTGCACAAGATCACGACTCGTGTCGGATAACGTAACACGCGGATTCAAAACACGATATTATAGGAAAATGATCCCAAATTTTTCATACTGCAATTACCAAAAAAGTAAACAGTACCAAACACCCCTAAACCACAGCAGAAAACTACCCTAAAAAAAACCAACACTCAACACCCCTCAATAGCCGACGTCGCCGGAATTCTTCAAAGGGTCGCCGGCCGAAGCCGGTGGGGTGGTGCTCGAGTCTCAGGTGGAACTCTAAGGTCACTAGTACATCACTACAATTTTGTTTAGTAAATCACTAAAATTTATGGGTCACAGCAGATCCGGAGATTCTAAAAGACACTAAAAAACATGATATTGCACTAATCGATATTTAAAGTGTTCTAAACAATAACCAACGAGTTACCCATCATAAAAACTCTTAATTAACAGTTTAGGGATTATACCTATCAACCTTGCTTCCAAGATCCAAGCTTTCCTAGCTCCAAGTGATCAAGAAGGCAAAAACAAGTCTTGGGGTACTTTTATGATATTAATTTAGAATTTTGGAGATTTAAGAGCTTGAAATTTGTGTAAATGGAGAAAGAAAAACTCAAAGGCAGAGGAAGGAGGAGGCTCGGCCAATAATTGAGGAAGATGAGGGAATTGTGTTGGGTTTTCTAGGTAATTCCTTACAATAAATGCACATTAATGTAAATGCATGCACATGCCACCTCTCCCATTCATTTCTTTTCTTTTCTTTAAACTTAATCCTAGTCAACACAAAAGATCTAGATATATGAGAAGGGTTTTGGTTAACTCAACTTGATAAAATTTTCAATAATTCTCATAAAAGGAAATTTCTCAATTTCCAATATGTAAATACCGCATTAAAATAATATTAAAATAGGGAAACATTCCATTTGAACCGAAAAGTCCCAAATACCCACAAAGCACGCGCACTAGCTTTATTTTAGCCAAACTATGTGCTGGCAAGTCTGTATAGACGTTTGATCACAGTCGGGTTAAAACGGAAAATACCGACAATTTTACCCTAAAACAGAAAAATTTCCATAACGATTTTCTAAAACGTTACAATGTCCCCCTTATAGAAATTCGGTTCCCGAATTAAAATTAACTACTAAGCGTACCTTCAAAGAGATGAGGGAATTTCTTCCGCATCTCACTCTCGGCCTTCCAAGTGATCTCCTCACTGGTAGGGCTACGCCAAAGAACCTTCACAGACGGCAAGATATTCGACCGAAGTTTCTTCACCTGCCGATCCAAAATAACTATCGGTTGCTTGGTGAACGAAAGATCACGCTCAAGCTGAACGGTCTCGTGCTGAATCTTGTAAGAAGGGTCATGAAGGTATCTACGAAGTATCGACATATGGAAAACGGGGTGCACATCCGGAAAACTAGGCGGGAGGGCCAAACGATAAGCAACGGAACCGACTCGCTCAAGGATCTCGAAAGGACCTATTAATCTGGGACTGAGCTTCCCCTTCTTCCCAAATCGCATAACGCCCTTCATCGGAGAAATCCTCAGGAATACATGATCCCCCACTGTGAACTCAAGTCTGCGACGACGACGGTCGGCATAAGACTTCTGTCTGCACTGGGCTGCCCTCATCCTATCCTGAATCGGCTGGATCTTCTCCGTAGTCTCCTGAACTAGCTGGGGTCCTAAAACTCCACTCTCGCTGAGTTCGGCCCAACAAACTGGAGATCAACACTTCCTGCCATATAAAGCCTCAAAAGGTGCCATCTTAATAGTCTCCTGAAAGCTGTTGTTATAGGAGAACTCAATCAACGGCAAATGACGATCCCAACTGCCACCAAAATCAAGCACATATGCACGGAGCATATCCTCCAGAGTTTGTATAGTCCGCTCCGACTGACCATCGGTCTTTGGATGAAAAGCGGTGCTAAAACTTAACCGGGTACCCTAAGCTTCCTAAAGCTTCTGCAAAAGACGGCAAGTAAACTAGGTGCCTCTGTCGGATACTATGCATGTGGGAACACCGTGCAATCGCACAATCTCATCTATGTACAACTGAGCATAACCGAAAGTGGTCTTCATTGGAAGGAAGTGAGCCGCTTTCGTCAACCGGTCATCAATCACCCAAATGGGGTCATACCCTCTACTAGTCCTGGGTAGACCCACAATGAAGTCCATGGAAATCTGCTCCCATTTCCACTCTAGAACGGGTAAAGGCTGCAACTCTCCAGCCAGTCTCTGATACTCAGCCTTGACTTGTTGACAAGTCAGGCACCTCGAAACGAAGTCCGAAATATCGCGTTTCATCCCTTCCTACCAGTAAATGTCTCTCAAATCATGGTACATCTTGGTGGAACCTTGATGAACGCTAAACGTCGACTAATGTGCATGCTCTAAGACCTCGCATCTCAACCCATCAGCATTTGGTACACACAAACGAGTCCCGCATCGTAGCACACCCTGGTCATCAATCATGAACTCCAAAACTATACCCTGTCGAACAAGCTCAAGAATCTCGGACAAACGAGCATCACTGGGTTGCGCCTCACGGATACGATCAAGTAGTAGTGGACGGGCGTGGACATGAGCAAACTGCCCCCAGCGGAAGTGAACTCGAACTGCACTCTACCATCGAACAAGAGCTGCCAATCTGTAGAAGATTGATGCTGAACTGCGCTCAACTGGGACAAACTACCCTCGGGCCTACGACTCAAACCATCAGCTACCACATTCGCCTTGCCCGGGTGATAAAGGATCTCACAATCATAATCCTTCACTAGCTCGATCCAACGGCGCTGTCTCAGATTCATATCCCGCTGCTGGAAGATGTGCTTCAAGCTCTTGTGATCCGTGAAGATCTGACACGACTCCCCGTACAAGTAGTGTCTCCAAATCATCAACGCAAAGTCTACTGCGTCCATCTCAAGATCGTGAGTGGGGTAATTCTACTCGTGCTTCTTCAGCTGCCTAGAAGCGTAAGCAATCACTCTATCGTGCTGCATCAATACACACCTGAGCCCCACTCAAGAAGCATCACAATAAACAACATAGCCGTCCAATCCAGAAGGCAAAGATAGAACTGGTGCTGTCGTCAACCGAGTCTTCAACTGCTGACAACTCTGCTTGCACGCATCAGTCCAAAGAAAAGGAACTCCCTTCCGGGTCAGTCCAATTAGCGGTGTAGCGATACTCAAGACATCCTGCACAAAACGGCGATAATAACCAGCTAAGCCCAAAAAGCTGCGGACCACAGTCACCGATACAGGTCTGGGCCAAAGCTGTACAGCCTCGATCTTCCTCGGGTCCACAAGAATACCATCACCAGTCACCAGACCCAGGAAGTCAACACTATCAAGCCAAAACGCTCACTTTGAGAATTTAGCATACAGCTGGTGCTCTCTCAATATCTGCAAAGCAATCCTCAAGTTCTGCTCATGCTCCTCACGACTCCTAGTGTAGACCAGTATGTCATCAATAAAAACAATAATAAACTGGTCGAGGAACGGCGTGAAAATCCAATTCATCAGATCCATGAACGCTGTTGTTGCATTATTGAGTCCGAACGACATCACCAAAAACTCATAGTGCCCATAGCGCGTATGAAAAGCAGTCTTCGGAATGTCATCATTCCGAACCCGCAACTGATGATAACCCGAACGCAAATCAATCTTAGAAAAATGTTTCTCACCCTGGAGCTGATCAAATAAATCGTCAATGCGAGGTAATGGATACCTGTTCCGCACCGTAACTCGGTTCAATTGACGATAATCTACACACAGCCTCAAACTGCCGTCCTTCTTCTTGACGAACAGAACAGGAGCTCCCTAAGGCGAAACACTCGGATGCATAAGTCCCATATCAAGCAACTCTTGCAATTGATCTTTAAGCTCTCTAAGCTCTGCCGGAGCCATCCGATAAAGCGGTATAGAAATAGGCCCTGTGCCAGGAATCAGATCAATGCAGAACTCAATATCTCGCTCTGGAGGCAAACCAGGTAACTCATCAGGAAAGACGTCGGGAAACTCTCGCATGGTAGGAACCAGGTCCAACTACTCCACTGTGGCTCCTGTATCATGAATGAAAGCCAAGAATCCCCGACATTCCCTCCTCAAAAGGCGATTAGCGTAAAGGACAGAAATCAAACTATGAGGGGCGACACCACGGTCTCCCTGCACAACAAACACTGACTCGCCGGGAAAACAAAACCTAACTGTCTTCTCGCGGCAGTCCACGGACGTGTAGCAAGTAGCTAACTAGTCCATGCCCAGCAGAACGTCGAAGTCCAACATCTCAAAAAGGATCAAGTCGACAGGCAAATCTCTGTCCCCAATACGAAAATCACACGACCGGAACACGTGTCGTGCAACAAATGACTCTCCTACAGGAGTAGCCACGACCAGCGGCTGATCTAGCCAACACGACTCTCGGCCTAACCTCGGCATGAAATGCGTAGAAACATACGAATGCGTAGATCCTGGATCAAAAAGAACATGTGCATCATAAGAACATACAGAAAAGGTACCTGAAACTACAGCATTGGACGCCTGAGCAACCTGGTGAGTCAAGGCAAACGCTCGAGCCTGCCCTCCACCGGCAACTGGCTGACCTCCGCCTCTACCACCCCGCCCTCTCGGTACAAAACCACCGCGAACCCGACCTCTCTGCACAAGAGTCTGACGCGGAGCAACAACCAGCATAAGGGGCAACGCCCTCTGAGGTGGAGAAGGTGGTAAGGTAATCTGCGGTACAGCTGCCTCGCTCACACGTGGATCAGCACAATCTCGAACCCGATGACCCATACTCCCGCACCGGTAACATCCAGGTACATACTGCTGACCCTCCTTAGGATAAGACCTAAACAGCCGACCTCGTCCCGAACCTCCACTATCTAACGGGAACTGTCACGACGTCTAAACGCCCGCCTCGCTACCGGATCACCAGTACGAACCCTCTTCGGTTCCTGAGCAACTGACTACTCCGAAGACGCTCCTCAACCAATAGGGCTGCATCCACCGCTACTGCATATGTGTCACAATGCTGAATGCTGATGGCTAGGAACAATTGGGTAAGCAGGCCTCGAACAAACCTCTTCATCCTCATCTCCTCCGTCGCCACCAAGTATGGAGTATACACTGACAGCTCGGTAAACAGTACATCATACTTAGACACCGTCATCCCCGGAGTTTGGCGTAACGACTCAAATCTACGTGCTCGCGCATCCCTGATGCTTGGTGGAAGAAAACGGGTGAGAAATACCGTCACAAATTCAGCCCAAGTCATAGGAGCAAGACCCGTGGCTCTGCCCCTCTCCAACGACTCACACCACTTCTGGGCCAGACTCTCCAGACGAAAGCTCCCAAACTCCACCCATCTCTCAAAGGAGCATCGGAGTGAATGACAAATCCTGGCCTTCCGGTCGATAAACGACTGTGGATCCTCAGTAGTCTTTGTGCCAGTGAACACCGGAGTCCTCAGCATCATAAACTCAGTCAGTGACATGGTAATAACCTCCGGAGCTGTAACTTGGACTGCCGGAACTGTAGGTACCATCGTAGTCCCTGCAACGGGTGGAACAACTGCCTGCCCCTGCGCTCGAATGGCCTCTACTAAAGTCCCCATCATCTGGCGCAGGTCCTGCATACCAGCCCCAATCATATCAATGTGCTCCGGTACAAAAGGCGTACCGCCCTGGTCAGTCCTCGCCTCAGACGACTCAACTCTGACCTCGGCCCTCGCGGCCGCTCTCTGTGCCCTCGAAATCTTCGGCAGCATATAGGAAGGAAATTGAAACAAGATTCGATAAGGAAACAGGAATCGAATCATAAAGATATATATCATCACGGAGGAAAATCAATCAATAAATCCTAAGGTCACTTAGGCGGGTACCGTGTCGTAAGTATGTCGCGGAACACACACACGCTACGTCACTCTGCTTAAGCTACCTACTCCATCATACCAAGGTCATCCAACACTCCGAACGGTAAAACCTAGAGCTCTGATACCAACTTTGTCACGACCCAATATTTGGCCCATAATCGGCACTTAAACAACGTAACGTCTACAGGCGTACACAACTTAAGTAATACGAAAACCAGAAATCTAAACCACCCAAAACTGGATCAACGGAGAAAAACATAATTTTAAACATTCGGAAAATCAAAAGTAAAATCTCTAACTCTACTTTTCTTTCTTGAAAATTTCGGCAGCACCTCCATTGTAAAAACTAGCCCCGAAAATGGGTACAACATAGATAATATATAAAGCATCCCAAACGAGAGCAAAACACGCCCAACGGCAGAGACAACCACCAAAAATATATACGACGCCGAAGCGATGAAATATAAAAAAAAAACTGCATAAGGAAGTAAACTATTCACAAACTGGCTCCCACGAGCACGGCATCCAAAGTCACTAAAAATAATAATACAACACCGAATCCTTACAACTTGTCACTAGGACATATACAAACTGTGGTAGATGGAGAATACTTGATCCAACAAAAAGATATACAATGTACAAACAGATAACCGCAAACCCACCTAAATGCAAAGGCCTCACAGCCAAACGTAGCGGTATCCGCAAAAGTAGAGATGATAAGACGCCCTGCCGCGACTACTCAGAGGGTAAGTCCTGCAAAACACTGCGGCACAATGGGGGTGAGTTTCCAACTCATGAATTGTAAATAACATCATACTGAAATCGCAAGTATGCACTAACAACAATGATCGATAACATGTAAGCTAGTAGCATGAGTATGATAATATGAATATGCAACTATCATGATCGAGGTACACCACCAGGTACTATATCTACATGAATAAATGCATATCAACTGAGTACTGAGTGCGGGAAAATAAATAATCTCATGCACAAATCATAAGCATGGAAAAGCCCGGTGTAAATCAACAACACCCCAAATCCCAAAAATACTCAGATCGGCCCTCAAATCCTGTAAGTCTCATGGAACCTGATTGTCAAACATCGACACTCTAAAACATCATGATAACCAGTGCCTAACATCGACACGTAAATACTCGTATCCATACGTTCCTCGAAACCCAGGTATTCCACTTCGACACTTGTGTTCCACGTATCGGTCTTTCTGATATCCATATGTTCCTTGAAACCCAAGTATCCCACCTCGACACTTGTGTTCCACGTATCAGTCTCCAAATTCTTAAATCTCTCGGAATATAAGTGCCTAACATCGACACTTGAAATTCCCATATCGCATGAAAACATATATCAAATGTGTAAATCCACGTAAAACAACATATGCAACATAAAACATCAATATGAGCATATCACGGGAAAAGTCCGCCATTTAAATGCATCAAGTCATTAAATATATCTCACGGTTCCCAAAATCCAAATCCAAAATACATATATATACAGCGTCCCATTCCACCGATATATATGTTATAAAAAAACCAATCATGTAACAATAGCAAAGTATATGTGCGAGCATGTAGGTATAATATGGCATATATATAGGCATGTAGGTATACAGGTATGCTATATGTCATATGCGCTATCGCACAAGAATAACTACCTCTATGATGCTAACCACTGGCAAGATATATCAATGAATAATTGTGTTGTGCGTATCATGGCAATTACCGACATTGTGTGTAGCATATCATTGGTGCTCGTGCAACATGGACTGTCAATAATAGTGCAGTGTACAAAGAATACAGTATTAGGCAGAACAAGTAGCTATATGCAATGAAATGCATGCATCATCTCTATATGAGGATTTACAAATGCAGCTAATATCATATCATATCTAGCCCTGACGCTTAACGCCATATGGGCGATTTCCCCGTAGATGTTAAATGTACTCACCGATGGTCTCAAGCTATGAAAATTCGAACACCTGCTTCCCTTTGTTCACAGCGTCCGAAGTCCCCGCTTGCGACGCTATAATTTCACAAACACATAAATAGTGCAAAAATCTCATAAATCGACCAATATAACGTAAAACTACGTTTTAAATAATGCACCAACACTAAACTAACTCACGAGTGTCCGTCTAGTAGCTAACGTGCGTAACAATACTAGAAAACCTATCCAAGTGCAGCAGCTGCACAAGATCACGACTCGTGTCGGATAACGTAACACGCGCATTCAAAACACTATATTATAGGAAAATGATCCCAGATTTTTCATACTGCAATTACTAAAAAAGTAAACAGTACCAAACACCCCTAAACCGCAGCAGGCAACTACCCTCAAAAAACCAACACTCAACTCCTCTCAATAGCCGACGTCGCCGGAATTCTTCAAAGGGTCGCCGGCCGAAGCCAGTGGGGTGGTGCTCAGGTCTCAGGTGGAACTCCAGGGTCACTAGTACATCACTATAATTTTGTTTGGTAAATCACTAAAATTTCCAGGTAACAGCAGATCCCAGAGATTCTAAAAGACACTAAAAAACACGATATTGCACTAATCGATATTTAAAGTGTTCTAAACAATAACCAACAAGCTACCCATCATAAAAACTCCTAATTAACAGTTTAAGGATTATACCTATCAACCTTGCTTCCAAGATCCAAGTTTTCCTAGCTCCAAGTGATCAAGAAGGCAAAAGCAAGTCTTGGGGGTATTTTTGTGATATTAATTTGGAATTTTGGAGATTTAAGAGCTTGAAATTTATTTAAATGGAGAAAGAAAAACTCAAAGGCAGAGGAAGGAGGAGGCTCGGCCAATAATTGAGGAAGGTGAGGGAATTATGTAGGGTTTTCTAGGTAATTCCTTACAATAAATGCACATTAATGTAAATGCATGCACATGCCACCTCTCCCATTCATTTCTTTTCTTTTCTTTAAACTTAATCCTAGTCAACACAAAAGATCTAGATATATGAGAAGGGTTTTGGTTAACTCAACTTGATAAAATTTGCAATAATTCTCATAAAAGGAAATTTCCCAATTTCTAATATGTAAATACCGCATTAAAATAATATTAAAATAAGGTAAAATTCCATTTGAACCAAAATGTCCCAAATACCCACAAAGCTTGCACACTAGTTTTATTTTAGCCAAACTATGTGCTGGCAAGTCTATATGGACGTTTGATCACAGTCGGGTTAAAACGGAAAATACCGACAATTTTACCCTAAAACGGAAAAATTCACATAACGATTTTCTAAAACGTTACATTCTTAATTAGAGAAGTGAGAGCTTAGGTTTGAGATTCTTCAAGGTAGATCATCTTCGAAAAGGAAGACTTCAAGCAAGATACCTCATTCACCTCATAGAGCCTCTCTAGAGTCTGGGTTCATGATGATCGCAGTGAAGGGACCTCAACATGGTGCTTATGAAGTGAAGGAACGGACTACTAAGGTTGTAATCCCAAACTCTTAGAAGTAAAGTTGTTTACATGCAAAGTTAACCCTAATTCTCTAGTTCGATTACTTGGTTGGTTTGTTTAGCACCGAAATTTTTTTAATATAGCATGTTTGATGCTTGCCAAACCTTGCTTAGGTGCTTAGCTAACCCTACAGTGGTATCAGAGCCATGCTAGAGCATTAGGCGTTGTCTAGACGAAGTTAGAAGTCCGATCGAACTCCGAAAACCCTAAATTTCCCACTTTCTGGAAATTTTTCAAAAAGTTGAAATTTTTCATGTTAAAAATATTGAGAAAATCATGCAAGGAATTCTATGGACACACCTGAAGAACGAAACCCTAACTCGTCTAAGTGACCGCGGATCCGCAGCGCCACTTAAGAGGCTTGGGTCGACCCTTCAGCTGTTGATCCATAGGTACAGTGGTATGTGTTTGGTTAATTTTAACTGTGCTCAAGTGTTGAGCTCTCTGGGAATTTTTTGGGAATTCGTTGAATGTATCGAATTATCTAACTTCTCCTAGTTATCTGTGATGATTATGTGCTGTGATATGTTATATTGGATCGTCGGGTATTGAATAGCCGGGGGTTTTATGTGAGATGGGAGTTTTTATTTTCATTAATGTAAAATTCATTTTTATGTAATATTCTTTTATTGGGGCACTTCCGGGTTGAAGATGATGTCACCATTGTATATTATTTACTTTTCTGCATTAGGATAGACCCAAGCTGGGGAGCACAAGTAACCGGGTTTTAGGGTCCAGTGGGAGACCATCTCGAGGAGTCGAGACCGGGTGTCCTAACCCTAGAAATGGCAGGGTTACTTGCCTCTCTCGTAGGGTTCTAGGGATGTGGATTTGGCTATTCATCGCGACCGTGGAATCCGTGTTTTATAAAGGCTCAAAATAAAATACGAACGTTCTAGTATATCCAATATTTCATATGTTGACTTCTGCTGCTGATATACTGTGATGTGATCATTTTGTATGCGTGAGACGAATGCTTATACAATATATATGATATATAAATACTACAGTTTTCGTTTCTTCTGTGATGCTTAGGAAGCTTAAATGATGAGATTTCATTAATGAGATTAATGGAAAGAAAAAAACCTAAAAGATGTTGTAGAATCAAATTTTATAAAAAAATATAGCTCTAGTTTTTGCTTTGCATAGCGGTATTCCTTGATGAATATCCAGCACCTTATTCGATAAGGAAAGAGCCGAGATTACTTCACCGGGAGTGACCTCTTTAGCAAAACTGCCAGATGCTATAAACTCACGGTTTTGTTTTTTTATTGCTTCTATAGTTCTTGCTTTGCACAACGGTATTTTTGAAATATCCTGCACCTTATTCGATGAGGAAAGAACCGAGATCCCTTCACCTAGAGTGACCTCTTTAGCGAAACTAGAAAATCCTCAAAAACACTCGTTTTCAAAATCACTTATTTCTACAACGATATCAAATTCATTACGCAAAAGGTTTTCTGAAAAACTGTCGTAGCCCTCTGATATTTCAGATAAGTAATATTTAGTATTCATGCTGCGTTTGTTAGCTTTCGTCAAGGCGTAGTGTACGGTCGCTACTTGCTACTTTTCTGTAGCATATGATGTGATTGGATTAGGGTAGTCGTATGGCTTTGTTGGCTTTCGTCAAGGGTCGTGCAGGTGGGTTTAATTCAATCATGAAATGTACGGGTTGACCTTGATTAACGGACTATGGTTTGTTGGCTTTCGTCAAGGTCATAGCACGTTAAGGGTAAAAGCATTATCGGGAATTTCAAATGTTGAAATTTGCAATGAGATTGCATACCTTCTATGAGATAGTTGGATCTCGATACCCACTGCGGCTAAGAGTTACTCCTGGAAGAGTTTTACACAGGACAATTAGCCGATCAAGTAGGTGTCTAGAAAGGTGTTAACAGGGTAATGCATCTGGGAAAATGAAGTTTATTTTAATTAGGTCCGTGGGAAAGCACGGGGAACCTCCCTCAAAGTACCAACACTAGCTTGGCAGAAAGATTGGCGAACTTGTAAAGGTGTAATTAATCCCGGCTAGTCTTACCTTTTTTAGGTTTGAAGGAAGATTTGATAAAACCAGTCGGAGCCATCCTGATTAGATAAGATAATAACCAATCTAATCTTGCAAGAGCGCACGCTAAAGTGTTTTCTTCTCTCTCTCTCCTGGTAGCGACCATGTTAGGCCTTAATCAAGATAATAATATGGATGTATTGACCGAACCCGCTTGTTATACTGAGCAGGGGAACATTGGTTCCGTTCTTTCTTATAATTGTTATAAGACTGAACAGGAAATAGGGGAATACAAGAATTCACACGCCGCCGAAACGAAGAATAAACATGTTGATGCATCTTCTTCGGATGTGTTAGTTACCAAGAACTGTTTCTCAGTTCACTCTACGTCCTGCGTATTAGATACCGGATCAGGATCCCACATATGTAATATATTGCATGGACTAAAGAGAGGTAGATAACTGGGAATGGGTGATCATTCCGTAAGTGTAGGGAATGGTGCAAATATTGCAGCCACAGCAGTTGGTGAATATCACCTTGTATTACCAAGTGGTAATACATTGATTCTGAACGAATGCTATTACATACCGAGCATGATATGCAACATTATATCAGTTTCTTTATTGAGTAAAGAAGGATATAATTTTGTAGTACAGGATAATGTTATGAACATCTTCCTGAATCAAAAATTGATTGGATCAGGCTCGTTAAATAATGGCATATACGTTCTAAATCAAAACACGGTTTTTAATATACAGAACACACACAAGATGAAAAGTTCAGAAATGAACGAATCCTTCTTGTGGCATTGTAGACATGGTCATATCAATGCGACATGACTTGCTAAGTTACATAAAGATGGTTATTTAAATACTTTCAAATTATCATCATATGAAACTTGCCATTCATGTCTCAAAGGCAAAATGACCAAAACTCTGTTTAGTGGACACGGAGAAAGAGTTACAGAACTCTTGGGACTGATACATAGTGTTGTATTCGGTCCCATGTCTACATATGCCAGGAATGGTTCCTCGTACTTCATTACATTCACTGACGATCTCTCCAGATATGGATATATGTTCCTGTTGAAACACAAATCTGAAGTTTTTGAGAAATTCAAAGAATATAAACACGAAGTCGAGAACCAAACGGGTAAAGTATTAAGACACTTCGATCAGATCGAGGAGGAGAATACTTGAGCAATGAGTTCCTGGACTATCTAAAAGAGAATGGGGTTCTTTCTCAGCTTACTCCTCCTTATACACCACAGCACAACGCTGTATCGGAGCGGAGGAATCGCATCCTATTAGACATTGTGCGCTCTATGATGAGTACTGCTGAGTTGTCTATTTCCTTTTAGGGGTATGCGCTTGAGACAGCCATACACCTATTCAATATGGTGCCTACCAAATCAGTGCCTACCACTCCATATGAGATATGGAAGGGGAAGAGTCCATGTTTTAATTATATTAAGATATGAGGTTGTCCGGCCTATGTGAAAAGGCGCAATCCGGACAAACTCGAGGCAAGGTCTGTCCTGTGCAAGTTTATAGGATATCCCAAAAACTCACAAGGGTATGTCTTCTACCACACCGAGGAACATAAAGTGTTTGTTTCTCGGCATGCCACCTTTTTGGAAAAGGAATTTCTTGAAAATGAAATTTATGGCAAGGAGGTAGAACTGGAGGAAGTTCCAGCTACACAAATTGCAACAGAAGATATGGTGGAACCAGAGGATTCTGTAGTTCCCGACGAACCCCTGCCTCTCCGCCGATCTAGTAGGGTTCCTCATCCACCCGAGAGATACTATGGTTTTCTCATCGATGGTGGGAACGGGGATTGCATCATGGAAGTTGATGACCCGACTAGTTTCGAGTGGGCCATTACGAGTGGTGACTCTGTGAAATGGCTGGATGCAATGCGATCTGAGATGGAATCCATATACACCAACAAAGTATGGACTTTGGAAGTTGCTCCTGAAGGGGTAAAACCCATTGGGACCAAATGGATATTTAAGATGAAACTTGGTGTAGATGGAAAAGTTGAGACATTCAAAACTAGATTCTTGCAAAGGGTTTTCGTCAATGACCACGTGTGGATTATGACGAAACCTTTTCTCCAGTGGCTATGCTTAAGTCCATCCGGATCCTACTTGCCATTGCTGCATTCCATGACCACGAAATCTGGCAAATGGATGTTAAGCCCGCCTTTCTAAATGGTGATTTAAAGGAGTGCGTGTACATGACTCAACCAGAGCGTTTCGTAGACAGTGGGAGCAGCGGAAAGGTGTGCAAGCTGCTTAAATCTATCTACGGGTTAAAGCAGGCATCGCGGAGTTGGAACATCTGTTTTGATGTTGTAGTCAAAGAGTTTGACTTCATCAAAAACGTAGATGAACCTTGTATATACAAGAAGGTGGCAGAGAGTAAGGTTGTCTTTCTCGTATTGTACGTGAATGACATACTCTTGATAGGAAATGATGTTCCTATGCTGCACTCGGTCAAGTCTTCTTATCACATAGATTCTCAATGAAAGATCTAGGTGATGCCTCCTGCATTTTGGGAATCAAGATCTATAAAGATAGATCTAAACGGATACTGGGATTGACCCAATCCAGGTACACTGACACCATACTAAAGAGGTTTAGTATGGAAGAATACAAGCATGGGAACTTACCTACGATCTCTGGACTCACTCTCTCCAAAGAGATATCTCCTAAGACTGATTTAGAGAGAACTCGCATGCACGGGATACCCTATGCTTCGGCAGTAGGCTCTATCCTATACGCGATGCTATGTACCAGACCCGATGTAGCATACCACTAAGTGTAGTGAGTAGGTATCAAGCAGATCCAGGAGAGGATCACTGGACAGCTGTGAAGAACATTCTCAAGTACTTAAGAAGGACTAAGAAGTTGTTCTTGGTGTATGGTAACGGAGAACTCCAGGTGGAGTCCTTTACCTATTCGAGCTTCCAGAGTGATAAGGACGACTCTAAGTCACACTCAGGTTTTGTCATTACGCTCAATGGAGGGGCGGTGTGTTGGAAGAGTTAAAAACAGGAAACCGTGGCAGAATCGATGATGGAGGCTGAATACATCGCTGCTAACGATGCTGCCAAAGAGGCTGTCTGGATAAAGAAGTTCATCACTGAACTTGGTGTGGTTCAGTCCATTGAGCATCCAATACCTCTGTATTGTGATAACAATAGAGCTGTGGCTTTGGCCAAGGAACCCAGGTCCCATCAGCGATACAGGCATATTCTGAGGCGGTATCACCTGATCCGGGAGATAGTTGATCGCCGAGAGATCGAGGTCAGGAGAGTTGATATGAAGGACAATACTGCGGATCCAATCACGAAGGCCATACCCCAGATACATTTTGAGAGACTCTTCAGGTTGTTGGGTATGAGATACTACAACAGCTAGCCTTAGTACAAGTGGTAGATTGTTAGTTATGTATATGCCCTAGAGGCCATTGTTGTACATATGATGTATGTTATAATGGATCCTTTGATATATATAAAGAGGACTTTCTTGCTCGACATGATAGTATGCTATCTGGTTTCACTCTTTCTTAACATGTTGACTTGTATTAGTTTACTGTCTTGCTCTCACATGTTGATAAAGCCCTTAGGATATTTACTCGACTACTAGGACTATGATGAGATCATACTAGTGGGGCCAGGGTAGTCCACGAACACATCCTATAACTATTCCTAGTCGAGGGTGTATCGAGACAGGGCATCGATACTCTAGAGTAGACTAGCTTACACGCATCTTGACCCATATGATGGGCGATGGATGATCCCATATCCATTGGTGTTGGACATCAAAGATGGTGTACGGGTGCTCAGTGGAGACTGGGTACACTGAACGGACTCACCGAGAACTCCTACATGGTATTATACCTATCGTCAGATAGCTGTTCTCTGGTCACACTGGTACAGGTTAGTCTGTAGACCCGAGATCGTCTTAGAGCCTTGTGTGATTCCTACTGTGCTTCGATTTTCAACTTACCACGTCCAAGAGGGCGTGCAAAACGGTGGCTTTTGGGTATAGTCCTGAATCACATGGAGGCAATGAGCGATAGGAGGGGTTTCGTCTCTCCCGGTATAGGGAGTTGATGTTGTGCTGTGTTCGATTGGCTATAACCGGAAGTCCCTGGCCAGGACTGATTTGGAGTGCTACTGGTAAGTGTTATCAGTAGTTTCTCGACCTGTTATGAGCCTTACATAGACACGACTTATCAGTTATTGGGGTCTGACGTTTACCACTCCTAGACTAGATATGCAATATATCGGACGAAGAGATCGGACTGTACGGGAGTGTTACTGATTGGATTCATAGGAGAATGTTCTGGCTTGCTTGTTGATCTTTTGATCGTTCAATACACGGGTGGCTGTTACGTTTAGCTGACCGCTTGCAGCTTGTGGGTGTTTGATATGATCATCACCTACTCCCGACGTATTGACAATTCTTTAGAGTCCTACACAGAGGTTTCCTGGCTCAGGCAAAACGGAGTAGGGGCACATATGCGATATGTGCGGGACCGAGAGTAATACAATATGAGATACCGTATTCTATTCTCGCGATATATGATATCGGCCGGGTATATGTGATAAAGCCAGGTCATCGGATCAAGTGTTGATTCGATGAAATGGTACTTGTTATATTAGCCGGTTATATGTAATATAGCCGGGTTATCGGATCAAGTGTTGATTTGATAATTTAATGTATAATTATATATGAGATATATTACGTTACATTAACTAATATAAGCTCGCTTTATTGATTCTTTTTCTCACTTGGATAATACATTGATGTAAATGCGATATATGTTAATTGTATTATTTTCTTTTGTCACATTATATATTATATATGTGATATATAATATTGTAACGTGCTAGGTTAAAATTGCAAGTAGGATTTATGAGACTTGAACCATGCTAGGGTTGGATTAGGGTTTTTAATTATTATTAAGGAAATACAAATAATGGTGGAATTATCCATAGTTGATATTTTGATGGAAGCTTGTAGGCTTCTTTGACTTTGTCTACCATTTTTGTCTTCCTTCAGATATTTGTTGACCTAACTCTAAGCATAGCAAATGGTTAAGTCTCTACAAGGGTTAAGGATATTATCTTTAACCCATGGTTGCCATTTTAACCTCACAACAATTCATTATTCATCACAAAAGCTTTCTTCTTCTTCCTCCTCCTTTGAAAAAGCTTTCTAGCCTTTTGTGTTGTGATGATTTAAAGTGAGAAATTGAAAAAAAAAGAGAGCAAAATTCCAACATCATCATCCTCATCTATTCTAACCACTTAGATTAGGGTGTTCACTTCACTAATACTTAATTAGAGAAGTGAGATCTTAGGTTTGAAATTCTTCAAGGTAGATCATCTTCGAAAAGAAAGACTTCAAGCAAGATGCCTCATTCACCTCATGGAGCCTCTCTAGAGTCCGAGTTCATGATGATCGCAGTGAAGGGACCTTAAAACGGAGCTTATGAAGCGAAGAAACGGTCTACAAAGGCTGTAATCCCGAACTCTTAGAACTAAAGTTGTTTACATACAAAGTTAACCATAATTCTCTAGTTTGATTACTTGGCTGGTTTGTTTAGCACCCCAAAAATTTTAATATAGCATGTTTGATGCTTGCCAAAACCTTGCTTAGGTGCTAAGCTAACCCTACAGCATACCCCTATACTACCCCACTCTGCTAGTTTGGCCTGATTTTACCTGAACCAAAATTTAGGGCCTTTTTCCTTAGTTGCTGGTTATGTTTTGAAATATTTGAATTCGTGTTATATGATTTGTGAAACCTTAAAGCCTACACGATATCTAGAGCTTTCTGGGATTTTTCCAAGAAAATCAAACAAGACCATTAACCTATATAAACCACTAGGAACCCATTGTAGAAGTACGAACACGTTTGGAGCTCATCGAGCCGGCGAGACCGGATTTACGGGTGACGTCGCCGGTTTTGTAGTGGGTGATAGGGGTGTGGTTTTGCTTGTAGCTCAAATAACTTATATACAACTCCCTGTAGTTGTTTGTTTAGTCCAATTTTACCTGAGTCAAAATCTGGGATAGTTTTCCTGAATTGCTGCTTAAGATTTTGCGATATGTGAAATATTGGTTTTGGGTATTTGATTTGGAATGCATGGTTTTTCATAATTGAGATTTGAATTGATCGTTGGACGTTTGTACGTCAATGGATGAGGGTTGTTTGGTTGAATTTGCATGCGAAGCTATAGGTTCTAACCTATAGGCAATCCATGTGCCGTATCGGTTTTTGGATATTAAATGTGTTTGCGTTTTGATGTGTATTAATTGTAGGTATTTCGCATAGACTTCCGAGATGATGAAGCACATCGACTTCGGCTAAGCGAGGAGAATCGCGGTGAATAGATTTATATCTAAGGAGGAAGTCGGGTGGATGTCGTATAGCACCCCCGCAAATCATAAATGAAAATCAATATATATAGTAGGGACATAAAAAACCTATATCGGATTCACGGATAGGATAGCTAATGATGATTGATATGATAATGTGAATCATGATAAGTATGAATCAAAAGAGAACAAGTGTGAGCTGATAGTATCTTAATATGAGATTGAGATTGATACGAACATGAATTGAGATATATGTGTAGGATATATCTATATTGATGAGACGAATGAGTGATGTGACGTACGAGACTTTAGATCCTTACGAGATATATTGTATAGGATGATAGATTCCCTATCCTATTTGTTGTTATCGTACGACGAATTACCATACGTGATATATTGTATATGTTGATAGATTCTCTTTTCTGTTGATGTCACCATACGATGGATTGCCGTACGAGATGTTTTTTGCCGGATGATTGATCCGTGCTTGTGATTTGAGAATGATGATAGAGTATTATTGCCATATCAGATGTTATGGGGCGTGATCGCCAATGTAGAAGATATTACCTAAACCATACCAAATTCCAAACCGACAAATCGTATGCATCCTTTAAATGGAAACCTCATGAGGCATTACGGATTTTCAAATGAGATCCTTTTCCTAAACCCCGTAGCCCCCACTTTGAAACTACGATTCGTATCCTTAAGTGACCGTATTGTTCATAAGTAGTTAGATTTCCCCATTGATTGTTCATGTTAGGTAGGATATTATCCCTGGTGATGTATACACCTTGTCCACTAATTAATGCAATATGATACCATTTGCTAGTACTCCTGCACCATTACCGTTGATGCGCATGATACACTTACACAGATTGCCGGCTCATACACATTCTTCATCGGTAGTTGCTATGTCACTTAAACTGTAGAACTGCCGCATCATGATATGATTCGTAGCTGTGTAGTATATTCATTGTTCAGTACCAGCACTTGACATGATTGCATGATATAACTAATATGCTCATATTACTACTCTATGTTGCATACATCGTACCTTGTGGTTATATGCTTGCATGATATACCGATATGCTCATATTATTTCTCTATGTTGCATATGTCGTAGTTTATGGTCATATGCATTGAGATGCAGTTTTCATGAGATTTCTGGATTTGAGAACCGTGGGAATATTTCGAAGGAAATGATGTAGTGTTTTAAAAACCCGGTTTCTCATGATATGATATTTCAATGTGTCCACCATGAGTTTTCTCGGTTCTAAGATTGGTTTTCGAGACCCGATTCGAGGAGATGGATGATCCGTTTGCGGGTACATGGTGGACCCGGAATGGTACACCCGGGGCAAGAAATGATTGCCTTGGTGTAGCCAATGAGCCTGGCAGAGTGAACACTACCTATCGGTGATTGTGTAGAACTCGGTGGATATCTGGAGGAAACCAACCGGAGTCGTGAGATGGATATGAGGGCCGATCTGAGTATGCGGCGCCTGAGGTGAGGTACGTATATGAGGGCCGATCTGAGGATGCGATGCCTGAGGTATGAGGATTTACGTGTCGATACTGGACACGGGTTTTCATGATGTTTCAAATGTCGGTATTAGACACTCAGGTTCTATGATTTTGATGTGTCATTGATAGACACAGGTGGTTGACATCCTTATACATACATACATATATAAACTATGTTTTCATGATGTTTCGAGGGTCCATGTTGGACATTCATGTTCCATGATGTTGAGTTGTGTCATGCGGATGTTATCCACATATATTATAGGCATATGATGTCGGATGTTTATTTATATATGTTATGGGCATAGACTTGATTGTTGACATATATCCATTTGTGGTCACCCTAGATATCATAGTATTACTTTCAGGATATAGTGACCTAGGAAATCGTTGTTTATTCGATTTCTACTTGTTAATGTTTTCTACTCAGGAGTTGGCAACTCACCCCCGTTGTGCCACAGTTCTTGCATGTTTGACCGCTTGGGATTAGTTGCGGTATTGCTGGTATACAGCTTCATCCAGGGTGTTTGCTTTGGTAGGGTGGGGCACATGTTGGATCATGCCCACTCTCGTAGTGTTATATTCTATTGTATCTAGACAAACTCCATCATATCACATCACATCAGATCAGATCAGATCAAAAACTAGAACTGTGTATTGGTAGACTTAAAAAGACTTGGGTTTTGTACGATACTTATAGAGATGGGTTGTGTTTGCTTCTTGAGTTTGATGTCTTGCTTTATTGTTCTTTCTGGTTTGATCTTCGCCGTTGGGCATCGTATACGTATTACATGCATGGTTGTGTTTCCTCCAGTTGGCGTAGAGCTTGTTCCTGCTTGGGCATGCCTATATATTGTTGTATATCAGTTTTTGGATCAAAATATATATGGGAGGTGTTGTCCGAATTTTGAAAAGAAAAAATATGATTCATTACAGCTTATTTCAAAACAGCACTCCAAAAAGAAAGGTTTAGATTTTCGGGTCTTCGGCTTACTTAATTTACGTTACGCCTGTAGCTGTGGCATGATTTAAGTGTCGGTCACGAACTAAATTTCGGGTCATGACAAAGTTAGTATCAGAGCGTTAGGTTTAACCTTTGTTGAGTCTGAGTATGACTATGCGGAGTCCAGGGCGTATATATTCCAGAACCAAGGCTTGACCTTACGGAACTTAGACTTGACGAGGGGGTATTAGACCCCATCTTTCGTTTCATAGGTTGACCTTTATTGATGGAGTAGGTAGCTTGAGTAGAGTGACGTACCGTAGGTATGTTCTGCGGCATATTTATGATACGATACTCCACTTAAGTAACCTTAGGATGTACTTATCTTGAGATCTTTAATACTATTCGTTCCGTTGATCATATATCCATTTGGGATATGATGATTTCCTTCTTTCAAGTGATTTATCTTCATTGATACCTGCTTGAGGTTCCTGTCACCATAGTTTGAGCGTAGATTGAGCTGCTGCTAGTGTTTTGGTCAGGGCGAGCTCGTCATGGACGAGGACTGACTATGGTTGTTTTCTAGTGACATGGGGACATATAGGTATAGTTTTATATTGTGATCTCTCATTTGAGGCGAGAGTTCGGTTTTGCACAGGATGATCAGGCTATTGATAGAGGATACCGAATCGAGAGGACTGTTGATGTACTGCCTACCTCACGGATCGTGACGTTGTCTACCATGTAGACAGGTGACCCAGCTGTTGCTGAGATTGATAGGATGTCGTTTACAGAGCTTATAAGCTGAAACCGCCGGAGCTTTCACGCAGAGATGTGATAGGAGGTAGCTAGTCTATCTCGAGTGCGACGACTGTTATGATTCGTCAGATTTGATGTGCCGATGTAGGCTCAGTTGAGTTGAAGAATTCCAGTTGAAGGATCTTACATGGATCTAGAGTAGATCGATCAAGAGAGAATCTTATTCGTCAGATGCTCCGATGTGAGATCGGTAAGTTGACCAGTTTCGGATCGAAGGACCTTACCCAGATGCGTTGTGAGTTGATCGAGAACGGATGAATAAAGTGTATTCCTCCGATGATTTAGACGGATTCCCGAGGAAGTGTTCGACTAGATATCTTCTACAGAGTGATGAAGATACCGAGTTCATGATTTCGAGTCCGTGTGTGAGAGACTCCAGATTGACCGTAGCTAAGAATCAATTGCAATATGCAGACAGCAAGAGATGACGTCGATGTGGATGATAATAGAGACAAGTAGAACAATAGGTTCATGCGAGATGTTAACGAGTGGTTGTTATGCTCCATTGATACTTGAGGATTGATATATGTGCAGAGTCGTTAGATACAGCCTATTTCCATATGAAATCCGTGCTGAGGACACAGCTGTCCAGTTGTGAGAAAAGAGTTACTCAAGAGTGCCAATTTTCGTATAGTTCGGCATAGGTGAGATCGGAAGAAGCCGTTAGCGGGTTCTTTCCAGGAAACCGCAGTAATAGAGATTTGCACCAGGATCGGTTATAGCGTGCGTATTCAGAGGGCCAGATTCCGCCGTCATTAATGTGCCGTTGTGAGTGGTTATGTTGATTGGCCAAACGGTGATCAATGGAGTTCCAGAGCGGGACTGTTTCGTTAGTATACCTGACTAGGTCAACGAGCAGAAAGATTGCGAGATTGATAGTTCAGAGAGAAACAAGGAACCCAGAGACCGGAGATGCCAGACCGTGAGCCGAAGGCAAGTAGATGATCTTGCTCTGCCAGTTTGGGCGCACCAGCATATTTTTCGACATTGTAGGAGGTGTACCTCAATATCAGTTATTGCGATTTATGTTTTGTGATCCGAGTATCACACTTTTATCGCTTGGACTTGAGTTTCGATGATTGGGTTTCGTGATTTATGTGTTGGTGCAGCTTGGTTGCACCTATTGGAGAGTTATATTGTGCACAGTTATTGCACTCGACTTATATATTATACACCGCTACATTGAGATTTATGATTTTTGCATGTCTATTGCACTTGATATCGATTTGTGCCTTTGTTGCATATACTTATGATTTCGTGGATTTCGATGCCGTCGATTTTATTTTTGTGCGTGAATTACGCACTCGATTTGATTTTTGCACTCAGTATAGCTTATATATGCTTGCAATGCATTGATATATTGTTTTGTGCACGTAGTTGCACATGTTTATGACCTTATACACCTGGGCATGCTCGGTGTTGTTTTGTGATCATTGAGATGTTGATGACTTTTCGTGCATTGTTGCACCAGCTTGATATTTTTGTGCATTTGTTGCACCAGATTGATGTTTCCATGAGCGTCTGCACTTGATGTTCGTTATCGTGCATACTGTTGCACTGGATGTTTTATACGGATCATATACATTTTATTTAGATTTTCGCACATGTTGGGCATAGGATATGAGATTTTGTGCAGACCCGATGCACTTGATTGGGATTTTTATTCGTGCATGTTGGATGCAAATGATTGGGATTTTTATTCGCGCGTGTTGGATGCATATGATAGAGACTTCAATCATGCATAGTTGTTGCGCATGATTTGAGATTTTCATACACTACAAATACATTTGATATTGTTGTCGTGCACACATGTTGCGCTGGACAGATGCTTTCGTGCACACCTGTTGCACTTAGTTTTTCTTTCGAGCATATTTTTGGCAATTATATTGGATTGGATTTCCGTGTGCATCAGACGCATGTGATATTGGATACGCTTTTTGAGGCTGATTTTATTCATGAGTATCGTATTTTGATGTTGGATACTATATTATATAGTAGCCGAGCAGGGCTGGTCTGAGGACAGTACCTGAGTACTATTGCATGCATATAAAAGTTACCAAAGGTTTTCAAAAAGGGGGCTATAGTTTCGCTATTTAATACATGTCAGTGAGTGACACAAAATTTTATAAAGGGAACCTTTTGGGATATTTCAAAGGGGCAGGATGTATAATTTGAGCAAAACATATATAAGTATATATTTACCTACTTTACAAATGATCGTCCGCCACTTGTACCGTGAGCTAAGCATAGCACGGGGATTTGAGAAAGATTTGGCATGAGTAATTCAGTTTTTAAACTGGTTTTACAAAGATGCATGCTATATACGTATTATGATTTGACTATATTGCATTTGGATTCCAGTAGTGGAATTCGAGATTCGTATTTCCGTTTTAAATACGATGATTGCTTCATGTTTGATGGAGTTTGATTTGAGTTTCGTACTCGTTTTCAGGCGCACATGATGCGCCATGGTATTTGTATGTCTTCAAGATTTCGAAACCCCGTTGATTTTAGCAGATTGTTGAAATGTTTTAGTATTGGGGATTTAAAAGTAAATTTGGGGACCGAATTTCTTTAAGGGGAAGACTGTAACATTTCAGAAATATAAAATATTATTTTTGAAAATTTAATATTAAAATTATATATTTCGCCAAACCTCTTCAATTTGCGAATAGGGATTTTTCGTAAAATGATATAAGTATATACCAATATTTGGAAATTTATCGAAGATTAAAATGATTTATTTATTTTAATGATATTTATCGGATTTTTGATAAAATCCGTATGTTTACATTTTTCCGGGACTTGTCAACATATCATGTGCATAATGTGTTTGTGACTTGTGAGAATTATGAGAAAAGAAAAGAGAATGAGAAAAGAAAATGTGAAGGATAAGAAAATCAATGAAAAGAAAAGAAAGAGAGTGTGTGTGAATGGAGTTAATGATAGAAAACAAAACAGATTGATATTTGTGAGAGGTGAGTGTAGGGAAAAGATATTTATGAAGAGAGTGAGCCTAAGGCTTTAACTTGGCTGCCCCTTTCCTTCATCTCCTCCATTGTTTCTTCCACTAAATTGCTTCAAGCTCATTCCCCTCACTACATCCATACATCACCTCCATTTACCTGCCAAAACCCTACGCACCCTTCACTAAAAACATGCACAACCTCTTTGTGAACCCTTTGAACCTTCCAAGTTTGGATTTTGAAAACTTGGGTAGCTCAAGAAATTTCTTTAGTTTCTTATAAGGTAATCTTTTCACTTTAGAATCATATTTGAGTTAAATATCGTATTTTTTAGTTAGAAATTTAGTTAATTAGGTTTTCGATTTTAGAAAATTGCATGTTGCTGTCTAGTGGCCAATTGAGGTGAAGTAAGTGTTTACAAGACCTTAGAGAGTGTTCTATTGACCTGGAAATGAGTTTAGAATACAAAATACGAAGTTAGAATTTTTCCGTGTCTGTTTTGTGACTATTGTGTGCCTGCAGGGAATCTGGAATAACCTGAGATTTTTACTAGAAAAACTAACAACTCCAGAGACTTAGTTAGACCAATAGGAGACCACCATGAGAAAACGAACCCGTTTGGGCAACATTCGACCGGCGAGCTCGGATTATGGGGGTTTCTCGCCGGATTTTTTGTGGGCAATGGTGATGTTGTTTGGTTCTGTAGCTCACTTACCCCCTAAACTACACCACTGTGCAGCTAGTTTGGCCTGTTTTTAACTGAACCGAAATCTGGGGCCCTTTTCCATAGTTGCTGGTTATTGTTTGAAATATTTGAATTCGCGTTTTACGATTTGTGAAACCTTAAAACCTACAGAATATCTAGAGCTTTCTGGGATTTTTCCAAGAAAATCAAACAAGACCATTAACCCATATGAACCACTAGGAACCCAATGTAGAAGTACGAGCATGTTTGGAGCTCATCGGGCCAGCGAGACCGAATTTGGGGGTGACATCACCGGTTTTGTAGTGGGTGTTAGGTGTGTGGTTTTGCTTGTAGCTCACATACCTTATATATAACTCCCTGTACTTGTTTGTTTAGTCCAATTTTACCTGATTCAAAATCTGGGATAGTTTTCATGAGTTGCTGCGTAAGGTTTTGCGATATGTGAAATCTTGGTTTCTGGTATTTGATTTGGAATGCGTGGTTTTTTATAATTGAGATTTGAATTGATCGTTGGATGTTTGTATGTCAACGGACGAGGGTTGTTTTGTTGATTTTGCACGCGAAGCTATAGGTTCTAACCTATAGGCAATCCATGTGTCGTATCGGTTTTCGGATATTAATTGTGTTTGCGTTTTGATGTGTATTGATTGTAGGTGCTTCGCGTGTACTTCCGAGATGACGAAGCACATCGACTTCGGCTAAGCGAGAAGAATTGCGGTGAGTAGATTTATATCTACGGGGGAAGTCGGGTGGATGGCCTATAGTAGAAGAGACCTTGAAATGCTCTTGTCTAAAGTCCTTAGTACGATGAAAATAAAAGAAAAAATGTGAATGAAGAATAAAAAAATGGACACTGGTTTTTTGTGATTACTTAAGGCTGTAAAAATAGAAAAATATTTAGCGAGGGTGCTTCTTCACCTAGTGCCTTAGACCAACTGGTTTGGGAGTCACTGCTAAAGCCTTGGGTGTTGCAAGACTAGGAATTACGCTTAAATATGCAAACACATTTTGTAATCGGTCGTTGGTACCTCAAGAAGTATTAACGGTCGCATGAAGGATGTGTAAGCAAATTTCATTTAAAAATTCACTAATTAATAAGTGCTTTGGACAATGGACGAGAGTACGATTGCTTGATTTGAATTTCCAAGTGTAGGGGTGATATTTACACACACGTAGGGATATGTGATTCGGATTTAGATGAGAGAAAGGAATGAGAGATAGAACTTGTATCTTTAGTAGAGTTGATAGAAATTCCTGAGTGGAGATGGAACCCTAGAAGGAAAACTTAAGAAATGCCGAAATCTAAGTAAATCTATAGAACATATATAATCTTAAGTTAAATGATGAGGAAGCGTGAAGAATATGGGTGGATAATTTACAAGTAGAAGATAATAGAATTCCTTGTTAGAAAACCTAATTGGAGAACAAAAGTTAATGGGCCGAATTGATTGGATTTTGTGGGTGTAATCCGCTGAAAACCCTCAGGAGACAACACTCCTCCTACTAGGGACACCTAGAGGTTTAACGGCTTGTTGCACGTGGTCAGTGCAATCGCGTTTCCCTGCGAAAGTGCGGTTAGGATTTTAGTGAATAAAAATAAGTTTGCTCGAGGACGAGCAAAAGATAAGTTTGGGGGTATTTGTTCACACCATAATATTGCATTATTATATTCCCCATTCTTATTCTTTTCATAAATAAACAGGTGCTTTTGACGCATGTCTGCTACATGTTACAGGTTACAGGTTCTTGGACAGAAAACAGTGAAAACGATGAAAAGACGATGCAAATGTGGATTTTGACCAACAAATAGGAGGATCTTAGTCAAGCCTAGACAAAGAACAATTCACAAAGCAAGATTCAAGACATCGACTCAAAGCGAACGGTTAAAAATCCATTTCAAATTATTCACTGAAGATCTGGAACCAACCTAGAAGCCCAAATGGAAAAAAAGATATATAGATACAGGAAGCCCAAAATGACCAGAAGCTGCAGCCCAAAATTCAAAGCCCAATCTTCTTAGTTGACCGCGGAACCGCGGCCAAACAAGGCATTGGGCCGCGGTTCCGCGGTGGAGTGGAGCAGTTAGAGAATAAAATTTTTACCATAATTCTTTATGTCTTTGACCGGTCTTCCTAAGGGCTATTTTTGTAATTGTAGACATGCGAATCAGATGTAACCCTAGAGTTTCCTATTCTTTATAAATAGGAACTCTAATCATTGTAACTCTTCATTCCTCCTTTTAATAAAAATTCCAAAATCCTTTTTGGAGAGCATCGGTGCCTCTCTTCAATTCTGAAATTCAGATCTGACAACCCTGCATGGATGATTGGAGAAATGCATCTGTAAAGTAAGTAGATCTATTTATTTTCTTGCCCTAGATAATTTCAATTCCTGCCCTAGATTAAATTTATTTTCCTGCCCTAGTATAGATTTTATTTATCTGCCCTAGTTATAACTTTCAATTAATTGCCCTAGGTAGAATAATTAGATTTTTAGATTTAATAATCAACCGAACACCCTTCGGAATTAACTCGTAAGAACGAATCGGAAATTCACAAAATTCCTGTGGACCGACCCGTACTCACCGGCTAGCTTCATGCGACGCCGTTCTTGATTGCGGATACAAATATTTTTGATCTATCTTTTAGAAAGCGCAAGCACGCTAAATCACTCAATCAAATGCTTGCGCTTTCTAAAAGATAGATCAAAAATATTTGTAACCGCAATCAAGAACGGCGTCGCATGAAGCTAGCCGGTGAGTACGGGTCGGTCCACAGGGATTTTGTGAATTTCCGATTCGTTCTTACGAGTTAATTCCGAAGGATGTTCGGTTGATTATTAAATCTAAAAATCTAATTATTCTACCTAGGGCAATTAATTGAAAGTTATAACTAGGGCAGATAAATAAAATCTATACTAGGGCAGGAAAATAAATTTAATCTAGGGCAGGAATTGAAATTATCTAGGGCAAGAAAATAAATAGATCTACTTACTTTACAGATGCATTTCTCCAATCATCCATGCAGGGTTGTCAGATCTGAATTTCAGAATTGAAGAGAGGCACCGATGCTCTCCAAAAAGGATTTTGGAATTTTTATTAAAAGGACGAATGAAGAGTTACAATGATTAGAGTTCCTATTTATAAAGAATAGGAAACTCTAGGGTTACATCTGATTCGCATGTCTACAATTACAAAAATAGCCCTTAGGAAGACCGGTCAAAGACATAAAGAATCATGGTAAAAATTTTATTCTCTAAGTGCTCCACTCCACCGCGGAACCGCGGCCCAAGGCCCTGTTTGGCCGCGGTTCCGCGGTCAACTAAGAAGATTGGGCTTTGAATTTTGGGCTGCAGCTTCTGGTCATTTTGGGCTTCCTGTATCTATATATCTTTTTTTCCATTTGGGCTTCTAGGTTGGTTCCAGATCTTCAGTGAATAATTTGCAATGGATTTTTAACCGTTCGCTTTGAGTCGATGTCTTGAATCTTGCTTTGTGAATTGTTCTTTGTCTAGGCTTGACTAAGATCCTCCTATTTGTTGGTCAAAATCCACATTTGCATCGTCTTTTCATTGTTTTCACTGTTTTCTGTCCAAGAACCTGTAACCTGTAACATGTAGCAGACATGCGTCAAAAGTACCTGTTTATTTATAAAAAGAATAAGAATGGGGAATATAATAATGCAATATTATAGTGTGAACAAATACCCCCAAACTTATCTTTTGCTCGCCCTCGAGCAAACTTATTTTTATTCACTAAAATCCGAACCGCACTTTCGCAGGGAAACGCGATTGCACTGAGCACGTGCAACAAGCCGTTAAACCTCTAGGTCTCCCTAGTAGGAGGAGTGTTGTCTCCTGAGGGTTTTCAGCGGATTACACCCACAAAATCTTATCAATTCAGCCCATAAATTTTTGTTCTCCAATTAGGTTTTCTAACAAGGAATTCTATTATCTTCTACTTGTAAATTATCCACCTATATTCTTCACGCTTCCTCATCATTTAACTTAAGATTATATATGTTCTATAGATTTACTTAGATTTCGGCATTTCTTAAGTTTTCCTTCTAGGGTTCCATCTCCACTCAGGAATTTCTATCAACTCTACTAAAGATACAAGTTCTATCTTTCATTCCTTTCTCTCATCTAAATCCCAATCACATATCCCTACGTGTGTGTGTAAATATCACCCCTACACTTGGAAATTCAAATCAAGCAATCGTACTCTCGTCCATTGTCCAAAGCACTTATTAATTAGTGAATTTTTAAATGAAATTTGCTTACACATCCTTCATGCGACCATTAATACTTCTTGAGGAACCAACGACCGATTACAAAATGTGTTTGCATATTTAAGCGTAATTCCTAGTCTTGCAACACCCAAGGCTTTAGCAGTGACTCCCAAACCAGTTGGTCTAAGGCACTAGGTGAAGAAGTACCCTCGCTAAATATTTTTCTATTTTTACAGCCTTAAGTAATCACAAAAAACCAGTGTCCATTTTTTTATTCTTCATTCACATTTTTTCTTTTATTTTCATCGTACTAAGGACTTTAGACAAGAGCATTTCAAGGTCTCTTCTACTATTCCAAATTCCAAGGTGTGTGATTGTGCAATTTGTAGGGTATACGTTTTCAGAATCTAAACTTAAGTTAGGAACTATTTTTCAAACTTATACTCTAATAAGAATATCAATACTCTTCCTTCATTTTGACTTAGCCCAAGAAGTGAACCTAAAATTTGCCTATTTCTAAATAAACTACAAGGCATATACTCTCTACCATTAAACTTTAAGGAAGGTTATCTTTAGGCTTTTTAATTTACTAAGTCTAAGATCTAGTTGTTCCTAGCCAGTTAACCTATTTTTCAAACTCAAGTCAATTAGCCAAAATTGAATACATTAATTTTTATAATTTTTGAAATTTTTCAATTTTTTATGGGTTTTCAAATAAGTATGCAAATGCAAAAATATGTACAAATGAATGCGAAGGAAGAAGACGTACCGAGCAATGCACGGGATTTGATATTTCATGCACTAGATGCTTTTTACGAACCCGACGCGCTTGGGTTGGATTTTTGCGCATATTAGGCGCTTGGTATTGGATTTTGTGCGCATCGAATGCACTTAAGTGAGATTTTACCCGTGCATGTTGGATGCCCTTGATTTAGATTTTTATCTGTGCATATTAGATGAGATTTTATTCGTTCATGTGTGATGCACTTGATTTTGATTTTTATTTGTGCATGTGCGATGCACTTGATTTCGATTTTTATTCGTGCATGTGGGATGCACTTGATTTCGATTTTTATTCGTGCATATGGGATACACTTGATTTCGATTTTTATTCGTGCATGTGGGATGCACTTGATTTCGATTTCGTTTGTGCATGACGAATGCACTTGATTTGGACATTAACGCATGTTGGGCGTGTGATATGATTTTGTGCACACCCATAGCACTTAGTCTTACTTTTGTTCATATTGTTGCACCTGTACTTGGATTTGTTTTCCATGCGCACCAGACGCACGTGATTTTTCGATTCGCCTTTTGAGGCTGATATTGCTTTTGAGCACTTTGTTTTCATGATGAGGCCCTATACATTGTAGTACCCTAGCAGAACTGATCCGAGGACAGTACCTGTTTACTTTGCATGCATAAAAAGTTACCAAGAGGTCTTTCAAAAAGGAGCTATAGTCTCGCTATTTATTACGTGTCTGCGAGTGACACGAACATTTACAAAAGAAAACCTTTTGGAATATTTTTAAAAGGGGCGGAACGTATATTTTGAGCAAAACTTATATGAAAGTATATTATTACTTTATAAATGAGCGTCCGACATTTGCGCCGTGAGTTACACATCACACGGCGATTTAGAAAAAGTTTCTGCATATGTTATTTCAGTTTTTTGAGATTTTTCAAAAAGGATGTGTACTATATACATATTATAGCATTTGCTTAGTGTATATTTGATTTCAGTAGTGGATTTTGAGATCTGTATCTCTATTGTAACTCCGATAATATGCGTGTGAGTCCGATGATTTGCGTGACGCTTGACGGAGTACGGTTTTGAGTTTCATACACGGCTTCATGCGCATGCGACGCGCTATGTTATTTCTGTTGCTTTCGTGATTTCGGATTCCTGTTGTTTTAGTTGGAGTTTGAAATGTTTTAGTATTGGGGGTTTAAATTTAAATTCGGGGACCGAATTTTATTAAGCGGGAAGATTGTAACATTTCAGAAAATATAAAAATTATTTTTGGAATTTAATATTAAAATAATTTATGTGGAAAAAAACTACAGATTTGCTAATTTGGGGTTTCGTAATATGGTATAAATAAATACCAATATTTATTGTATAATTGGGAGATTAATATAATTTTTTTAATTTTAAAAATATTGAGGTGATGGAATTTGTTGTCATTCTTTTTGGCCACTTCTTTCTCATTGTGGTCGGCCCCACTTGTTATGAGTCATGGTTTGCTTTTATTGTTTTTTTTTTGTCCAAGTTTAGATATTTTGTTAAGGATAATTCCTTGTGATCACCACTCCCATTTCAATTTTCCTGTGAACATTATTTTTCACTGTGGCCGAGAACTTTTGAGGGGAGGGTGAGGTGGCTGCCAATTTGGGGTGTGCAGGGATTTGATATGTGGTGATTATTATTCTTCTTGTGTTGCATTAATTAAAGGCATAGGCTTTGTTTGTGACTCTTCACTTTAGCTTTAATGGTTTTTGTATTTGTGAGGATATTTGGTGTAGGATTTTATTGTGAGTGCTGTGGATTTTTGGTGGGTGTGGGGATTAATTTGATATGTTGAAACCTTCACCTCACCTCTTCATGATTTCACAGCGAGCTTTTTTTGACAGTGGCCGACCTCATTTTTTGGTGTGTCATTGCTTGGGCAATTAATGAGGCCGGGGTCTTTTGGGAGGTGGCATTGGTATTGATGGCTTTTGTTTTCATTGGGATATTTGTTGGAGTGGGTAGAGATATTATTTGAGATGCTCTTCATTAATCAAAGAAACCCACCAATATATTGCCTGTGAACATTTTCCCTCAACATTGGCCGAGCACTATATTTGGCTGAGCCCAAAATTTGGTGTGAGCTCATTTATTTTCTATGCAAAGAAATCCTTTTGCTCACAATTTCACCCTGGCAACTTGTTTTACCTCCACCCAAATCATTGGGTTCCTTAATACAAAGTATTCTACACTCTCTCTACTTCTTCCTTGGACATTTCGGCTGGCAAACTTGATGTCCGAATTGCTTCGGTTTTGAGGCGGGAGCCCGTATTAAGAATCCTCAACGTCCGTCCTCTTTGACGAGCTTGACCGAGGAGCGAACTGCGTCGACGCAGCCGCAACATGCTAAGGACTGAGATTGAAGACCGAAGGACACGGATTGATCGGTATAATTTCTTAAACCACTTTTACAGTTTACTAGTATAGGGTTACTGGTACGTTGGTGTTTTAGGCTTGGCGGTTTTCATGAGTAGCGACCCGAGTTATGTTTTTTGGCTATATTTACCCATATAGGGATTCTTGGTTTTTGAGACTTGATATGGTAATTGGTCGTTAGATCTTTGTACGTCAACGACAAGGGTTGCTTGGTTGTTTTGCATGTGTAGGCTATAGGTTCTAACCTATCAGCGCACCGCGTGCCGTATTTGGATTTCGGAACTTGATGTTAATAGCTTTGCAATTTCATATTGATTGTAGGTTCATTCGTGTTGATTCCGAGACGACGAAGCGCATTGACGCTGGCTAAGCGAGAAGTTTGGCAGGTGAGTTGATTTATATCTACGGGGGAAGTCGGGTGGATGGCGTATAGCACCCCCGCAACCATTGATATGGATTATCATTTGATTTTTATATCTTGATAAATGATATGCGACGGAAATGATTGTACGATTTGCAAACGATAATATAATAGAAGTTGATGCTAATTGACATATTGACTTATGAGAATATGAAATGATAAGTGAATCATGATGGCTACAAATTTAAAGAGAATAAGTGTGACGTTTATATAATGTGATTGTGAGATATTAATGTGATGAACGAGTATACGATGTGATATGATGACTTAGTGTGATATGTCATTTTATGGATTCGAGTTGATATGAGATTGTTGATACATTTATAGGTCCCCTGATACGAGATGGACATTGATGTGACCTGAGAGATATGTATATTTTTATATGGATAATGTGTTGCATTTTGAGTGATTTGCCGTACGAGACTTAGATCCGTACCCCGACATTGTATAGGTTGATGGAATCCCTATTTGTTTATTGCCGCCGTACGTAGATTACCGTACGCGTTGAGTTTTACTTGTTGATTTATCCATACACTTGGTTAGAGGATGTCGTACGAAGGATTGTACCGTACGTAGTGTTTTGAGGCTGGATACCGATTGATAGATTCATCGACCTGGTCATGTTAGATACGTATACCTTATAGCATTTAGAGTCACAATGTACATTATGCTGCATTCATGATTATTCTCATTACATTTCATATACCCGTGCTAGTACACCTACACCATTATCGATGATGCGTATGTTACACTTACACAGATTTGTCGGTTCACACACCTTCATCATCGATAATTGCCATGTCACTACACAGTAGAACTGCTACATCATTCCATGATATATTTGCTATGTTCATACCACTGTTCCACGTTGCATGAGATATACGGACATGCTTGCATCTTGTTAAATGTTGCATACATACTGACATTTACACACACATATCTTGCTATAGCTGCATATACTCCTAAGTGGTATTGGATTGACATATGATTTGAGACGTTGATTATTGTGCTATTGCGCTTATGAAATACATCATACATACTTACTTACATATAGATACTTATACCTTGCTACTGTTACATGTACACCTCATATGATGCTGCACTTGATTTCGGACGCATGATATATTTTAAAGCTGAATTCATTTAAAAGAGCGGTTTTCCCTTAATATGCTCATATTGCTGTTTTATGTTGCATATATCATATTTACATGAATTTACGCATTGAGATATGGTTTTCATGTGATTTCTGGATTTGAGAAACGCGGGATGTTTCAAGAAATTTTGTGTTGTTTGAAAACCCGGTTTCTCTTGATATGATGTTTCAGTGCATCCTCCATGTGATTTCTCGGTTCTGAGATTGGCATGTGATACCCGATTCGAGGAGCGGGAGGCACCTTCTGCGGGTACATGGTGTAAGTGCACGGCGGCGCCCCGGCCGTCAATCCGAGGCCAAAATGCGGAAACGATGATTTACTTTAACTTTTGAACCGGCACCACCGCGCACAAAAATCCCGGATCGGGCCATTAATCTAATTCTAGCGAACTAAAGAACGAGTAGAGAGATATACCGAGCGATCCGTGTCCTCCGGTCTCTTCGTCGTCGTCCCGATCTCCTCGCGTAATGTCCGGTCTCCACCTCCTCACCGGAAGGGTACCACGTCGTCGGCTTCTTTTACGGGCTCCCACCTCTGGACCGAGGCAACTCGGGCACGAAGTTGGCGAGCCGACGTGCCCAAGGATGCTGTAGGTTATCTGTAGAACTCTATGTCTCTTTGGGGTTGTGGAAGTTGCCATAATGGTGGAGGAATGATATGTGAACTTTTTCTAGATAAACTTGGGGATTTTTCTAGCATGTAGAGAACAAAATCCCACTCCAAAACTTTTGGACAGCCCCCATGAAGAGCATGGCTCGCCAAAACAATAGAGAGGAGAGGAATGAGAGCGGGAGTGAGTGAATAAAAAATTCAAGGGGAGAAAAGAGGCAATCATCCATCAAAGAGAGAGAAAAATGTGATGATGATAAAACAATGATCACAAACAAGAACTCACTCCAAAACCCAATCATTTCCAACAAAGGTCAAGCCATCATGAAGTCATGGAGTCAATGAAAGCTACACCCATCATAAAAACTATCATGAAGCAAAAGAAAGTCAAGGGTGGGAGAAACATCATAATACAACAATATGCAAAGACAACCCTCCAAAATGCTTATTTGCACAAATGCAAATAAGCCCTCCTTCACCAATCTTCAGCCAAAGAAGGAAACAAAGGAAAACGGCCAAAACCGGAAAGCAAACTGGCAACTTAAGAAAACTGATCCCGTAATAAATTATAGGAAAACCCCGCTACTGTATATACATACCCGCATTTGTATTCCGACCGAAATACAAATGCAATGAGACAAAATCTACACTGTACAATACTAGGATCCGGCTTAAACCAAAGCCCGCTAGTATTTTCCGTTCAATCATGAGCCGTGCAATACCGCACGTATCTGATCAAACCCTGCCATATCTCCATACGGCCTCTACAGCGTTTCGTCCGAAACTTGAGAAACTGGTATGTGGGGGACTCTAAAGACTCGTCAATAGTTTGGTTGTGGATTTAACCACTAGCACGTCAGAGGTATTAGCCTATACGTGACGGGCTACCAGGTATTGACCAAAAGGGAGGTCGATGAGCGAACTCATCTTGACACCCTACTGAGCCTGTCAGTGACAATATCCGTACTGTCCGGTCCGTTCGTCTATGAGCATCGCATGGCGGGCCTCGGGGGTTGGTAAAAGTCAGACCCCCAAAACCGGTATAAGTCGTGTTGGAGTGTAGCCCAGAACACCCTGAGATACTACTGGAATACCAACCAGTAAATCTCCTGCCTTGACCAAGGACTTCGTGTAATCGCTCTCCTAGACACAGCGCGACCTCACCCCCAATACCGGGAGAGACGAACCCCTGCAGATCCGCTCACTGCCTCCATATGGCTCGGGACTATACCCAACTAAAACCTGTTTGCACATCTCCTTTGAGCGTGGTAGGGTAGTAATCAAAGTACAGTGGGAACTCACACAAGACAAATGACGATCTCAGGTCGATGAACTAACCTGTACACATGTCACCAGAGAACTCCTATCTGACGTCAGGTATAAGACCAACTAGCATGTTCCCGGCGAGTCCTGTCCGGTGTACTCATAACCCAATGAGCACCTGTATACATCTTAGGTGAACCAACTGACACCAATGGCTGGTGAGACCGGCCACCGCCCCTCGTCGAGGTCTCGACTGTATACACTAGTCTACTCTGAAGTATCGATGCCCTGTCTCGAAACTCCTACGACTGGGGACCTTTTAAGGATTTGCTTATAGACCCCAGCTCCCACGTATATGATCGCCCTCATACTGCTGGCAGTCAAGCAAGAATCCTAGGGCCTCTATCAACGTGCAATAGTGACCTGCAAGGTCACTTAAAGCAGTACATGATGATAAAGATAAACCAGATAGCATACTATCATCTTGAGTAAGACTGTCCTACCGGGATAGGTCCTCCCTCAATCATTGCAATCACGTGCCTGTGATCCAATAATTGACTCTGAGGGCACTATCTCCAACAATCTCCCACTTGCACTCAAGGCTAATTATTGCGATGTCGCATACTCACAGCCCGTATGATACCGAACACCCAACTCCTTTACTAGTCAGTCTCACAAAACCTGTTTGCGAAACTATTGCGTTTGAGGAATAGCCTCAGTGAGTGGATCCGCTTTGATGTTTCTTTCTATGTCTCTCTATATCTCAAGTTCACGGAGAAACCTATCTCCCGAAATGAGCAATACCTGTCTTAGAATATGTCTGGATATCTGATGGGACTAGCTCATAAATGAACTCCAAATCCAAACTTCTTAGACTGTATCGTCAACTGAATTTAATCAGTATCCTACGCCATGCCTTCCTCAGTATCTGCTTGGATCATCTGTCCAAAACACTGCCCCTAGGGAAAACTATAACTCTGACAACCTCTCTGTCATCCTGGTCACCTTGGAAGCATGGAATGATAACTGTCTCCTAAAAGTGGCTGTTGTTATCATATCCCAAGAACATCCACTTATGTTCTAAAACTGCTTCCGAATGTTTCTCCAAGATTGGATCAATATCAGCTTATTGCATCTACCGCAAAAACAACATCTGGTGTGGTACTTGACATCTCATGATTGACTCAATTGCCTAAGCAAGTGATCTGCCAATCATGCACATTCCTCTCCTCTTTAGTCTGTAAGACACCTTTAGAGAGGGTGACTCCATCACCTGCAGGTACACTACCGTGCATGGAGTCGCCCATTCTAAAACACCTGTAGAATGCTGCCTAAGTACCCAGATTGGGAAACTACCCAAATCTAGATCTAAAACCATAGATCTAGTAACCAGAATGTCTGATATAATATCCAATTCCTATATGGAGATTCTGCTGTGTGACAACCAAAATATAACCGACCTTAGTATAGGAATATCACTTCCTACTTTGTGTATGTCATCCAAATACCAGGACATCACACCCTACTACCTTCTTAACAGATCCATCCCCTATTCTGATGAAGTCAAACCTATGAATGTCACATCAGAAATAGACGATCTATCTCCGCTATACCTGTTTTAGTCTATAAATGGACATAAGTCACTTGTCCACCATGCTTCCGCTGCTCCCACTGACTACGACAACCCTCTGGCAGAGTCATATAGACGTACATTTCTAAAGCTAGTTCAGAACGACGCTATACTCATCCTCCTGCCGGGTCTCACAGCCTGGAGCAACAGCAATAGCAAGTCTGGGTAAACAAGAACCTCCCTGTCACCGTCCTTGAGGCTACCAGAGTAGCTCTCGGGTGCCTGAGGTTACCCACCTTATCTGCGGAGTGGCCAATGGAATGTCAAGCCAGATTGAATCTTTAGGTTCCTATCAAACTTTCAGTAATCGTTTGCGGTTCTGGAATTACTTCCAGTTCTACCATACTCCTACTACTGTTTTCTGAAAAAATTAATTTTTATTTAAAACTGTGGCGAGTCTAGAACAATATCACTATTGATCTTCCAGATGGTAGAAAGTCAACCCTCGTCATAGCCTGGGTCAACCCACAAACAGCCATTACAGAAACCTGCCTTGAGTTATCCAGAGTCTGGTTTTAAGCATAAGCCGGACAACTCCCCGTACCTTAACAATGTTAAGATATGAACTATTCTATATCCAATATAGAAACAGAGGCACTGATTTAATTGAACCAGATTCAAATCATGCAGCTGTTTCCAGTGCATGTCAACTAAATGGAGAGAGGCCGATCAGCGTTACTCAACTTAGGAATGCATCCAATTATGAATAACCCGAAAGAGAAGCAAGTTCTCTTAATATCCATTACTATCAACTGAATACCATACACAAGTATCTACATCTTCGATCATCTTGAAGAATCCCGATACTTGCAATACCTCGTTCTCTACTTTACTCTTATACCTATGACTTCTCAAAACTTGGACCTTGTATTTCTACGAAACACCTGTCTAAAACTAGAGAAGTCATAAGTAAACCGAATATAGTACGAGGACCAACCCCTCTGTCCAAATGGACACTGGACAGCATACAATACTCTGTATAAGTCCCTTGAGTCTAATAACTCACTCCCTGTGTGTCGTAGGTTGAAAACTGTACTTATGGTTAAGAAGAATTACACCGCTGTTTAATACTCCTTACCTAACCATCCACTGATATAGGTAAATGTCAAGGACATAATTTCAAAAAGGTATATCTCACTCTATGAAAATAGACGTACAGATATATCAATTTGAAATTGGTGCATAACAGCGGATATTCAAAACCAAATATTTGCTGTCCGACAAACAACCCAGGTGACTTCCTCAAATATCACCAATTACAACGAATCCCGATATAATGAGCATGATCACCTAATTCCCAATAACTTACTCCCACTCATCATCTGTAAAACTATACAGATATGAGAATCATACCTGGTAAATACATACCCTGGAGCAAGTGTCTAATTGGGAAATTAGTTTTCTTTTAACAATACACATTGAAACTGAAACATTGAAATGTTTTGATGGGGTATCCCGGTATTCCTAGTAATGCCTCTCCCATTATCCAGATTCACAACTGTAACCGTATATTTCTTTGCCATCTCTCCAAATCCCTTCATATGTCTTTAGTCATTACCTTCTGTACACCCCTTTAGGCCAAATGGTTTTCTTCCTTCCCTACCGTTCAGCACCAGCCTATGGTTTGGAAGAAGACTATCCAATAAGCATAATGGGTGTACTGTCCTAATCCTAGGAGCACTCGCAATGCGAGATAAGGTGAAAATAAAAGACACCTGAATAAACCTTATTCATATTTCTCCTTAACCAGAATCCATCCCCGAACTGGAACAAGTTCCTTTCGAGTTCGTATATAACCATACGATGGAATATCCAATAAACTGTGGATCTTCGTAGTGATACGGAGTGTCCTGGAGAAATACAAAGGTGAAGTGGGTGTGGTAATGAAATACTTGGTTTGGTCGTGAATAGCAGTCGCAGTTTTCTTTGCCCTCTTGCCAATCCCTTTATTTTGTCTTTACTTAATACCTTCTGTACACCATCGTTAGGCTAATTGGTTTTCTTCATTCCCTACCGGTCGGTACCTGCCTATGGTTTGGAAGAAGACTATCCAATTTGCGTAATAGGTGTACTATCCCCTAATCTAAGGGGCACTCACAACTTTAGAGAAGGTAGAAAGAAAAGACAACTGAATAGTCCTATTCGTTTTATCCAGAACCAGAAACCATCCTCGAATAAATTCCTTCGAGTTCGTATATAAGCATACGATGGTTTTATCCAATGGAAGTAGACGTTCGTAGTAATACGGGGTGTCCTGGAGAAAAGGGTAAAAGTAGGAGTCGCAATGAGGTTTGCAACTCTGACAATCCAAAAGCCAGTCTTATAAGAAGGTTCGGTCAACTTGGTCACTGAGTCATAGTTTAGGGTCGGGTCAATGGTCGCTGCCAAAGAGAGAGAGAAAAGAAACACTCAGCGTGCACTCTAACCTAGATCAGAATGGTTACCAATTTATCTAATCAGGAAACCTCCCACTGTACCGTCAAATTCTTCTCCAAACCTGAAAGAAGAATTAGTCGGGATCACCCGAGAAGTAAACCAACTCATCGGTGGGCATCGGGATCCAACTATCATCGCATGATAACGTGACGGAATCCGCTCACGTTATCACACTCCAGAAGGTATGCGCATATCTGGCAAGTTTCAGTTTCTTTTGAAACTTCCGATGTGATTTTTGCCCCATGCTCTTATGACCTTGACGAAGGCCAACATATCATAAGTCACATGTCAAGTTCTACCCATCATTGTCCAGGTTAATTTGAACCCACCCGTACATACCCTTGACGAAGGCCAAAATAGTAGTACGACTGTCCCAAACCAACGCATCTATCTATGCTGCAAAAAAGTAATAAATAGCTACCATACACTATGCCTTGACGAAGGCCAACATACATAGCATGAATACGAAGTGCTACCTTCCTGAAATGACGGAGCGCTACGAATGGTTTCTGGCGAAAAACCTTTAACGTAATGAACTTGATATCGTTGAAGGAACCGGATAGCTTTTAAAATATAGTGGCGAAAACCATTGCTAAAGAGGTCACTTCCGGTGAAGGGATCTCGGCTCTTTCCCCGTAGAATGAGGTGCAGGATATTCCAACTGAATACCACTATGCAAAGCAAAAGTAAACGACTATAGTGAAGTTATTGCCCTGACGCAAACTTTTGTCCAAGGGGTCACTCCCGGTGAAGGGATCTCCGCCCTTGCCTCGTCGACTGAGGAGCAGGATGTTCCAACTGAATACCACTGTGCAAAACAAAAGAGAACGCCCTTGCAATAACAGCTTTTTGAAAAGTGTTCCAACAACATCAGAAAAGGTTTGTTTTTTAACTTGCATTGATCTGAATCAACGCAGTCACATCAATTGATCACACCAATAAAGAACGAAAATAATGACGTACGTATATGCCATCCGCATTCGCCACTGGGTCCCGTCATTACCCGTTAGGTTAATTAACTAACGACAGAGCGGGGACTGGACTAGCGCGGATGCAAAACATATACAACATCTACTTGTATATATATCAATATATAATATTTCTCTCAAGGCGTGATAAAATGCAACATCACAGAAATGTAATAAGCCTCACAGAACAATACAGATATCTGGGATCCCCGGGTTTCACAGAGCCGCTACTGAAACCCGACGTTCCCCTGGTCGTGTGGATAGCATGCGCAATGAAATCGTAGACCCCTGCGGGCGCGGCAAGTTACCCGCCAAAACCTGAAGCGAGGCAGCCCCCTTCAGCAACGTGAATGGACCACCCAGCACTTCACGGAATTCGGTAACTTGGGCACCCCTCCTAGGTCAACCTGTACCCCCTACGAGTACGGCGAATAGCCCTCCAATTCTAGAGTAAAGCCCCCTCTGTCTCAATGCCATGAGATGTGGGCTCGTTGCCCTCTAGAACCCGGCTATCCGTGCACCCCACCTTGGGGTAATCCTAGTACAGAAAATAAAATATACATACAACGGGTACATCGACCTCAACCTGGTCGTGCCCCAAAAGAATAATATACAAACAGGCAGTGACGGCAGTCCACATGTCGGACGCTCGCCCCGCAATATCAAATGTACATAATACAACCAAAACTGTACTAGCATTGCATCCAGGCTATCCCCCATGACCAATCCGCAACATCACAGCACAACACAGAACATCAACGTGAATGTCACGTTCGCAAATCCGTCTAACCGGGCTATAGCAGTTAGACAGGATTTACCGATCGAGTGACATTCACGATCGAAGATATAATGTAAATACTGTGAACTAATGTGTTTAAAATTTTCGATCGATCAAATTTACCTAAGTGGGCCCCCAAGCACTACAGTAGCACTTAAAGAAATTCTAGGCCCAAAAAGAATATTCCAAAACCCCTATTTTCAAGTCCAAGGGCCTCTGTAAAATTTTGATACGCTGAACAGTGAAAATGGCGGCGGAACCGCGGCCCAAGTAAGGGTTTGGCCGTGGTTCCGCGGTGGGGTAATTGGTTCAGGCGACCAAATTTTACCAGAGTTCTTATACTTCCCTGCACATCATTCTGCAACTACCTGAAAAAATTTTGGAGCCAAAAAAAATTCGACAGAAACTGATGCACATGAAAACGCGGTTTTTGGAATTTTGTTCGATCGGAAATGTAAACACATTAGACAAATCTAGACTAGGTTAATGGCGTGTCTCTAATACCAGTGTAAGTGCACGGCGGCGCCCCGGCCGTCAATTCGAGCCCAAAATGCTGAAACGATGATTTACTTTAACTTTTGAACCGGCACCACCGCGCACAAAAATCCTGGATCGGGCCATTAATCTAATTCTAGCGAACTAAAGAACGAGTAGAGAGATATACCGAGCCATCCGTGTCCTCCGGTCTTCTCGTTGTCGTCCCGATCTGCTCGCGGAATGTCCGGTCTCCACCTCTTCGCCGGAAGGGCACCACGTCGCCGGCTTCTTTTACGGGCTCCCACCTATGGACCGAGGCAACTCGGGTATGAAGTTGGCGAGCCGACGTGCCCAAGGATGCTGTAGGTTATCTGTAGAACTCTATGTCTCTTTGGGGTTGTGGAAGTTGCCATAATGGTGGAGGAATGATATGTGAACTTTTTCTAGATGAACTTGGGGATTTTTCTAGCATGTAGAGAACAAAATCCCACTCCAAAACTTTTAGACAGCCCCCATGAAGAGCATGGCTGGCCAAAACAATAGAGAGGAGAGGAATGAGAGTTGGAGTGAGTGAATCAAAAATCCAAGGGGAGAAAAGAGGCAATCATCCATCAAAGAGAGAGAAAAATGTGATGATGATAAAACAATGATCACAAACAAGAACCTCACTCCAAAACCCAATCATTTCCAACAAAGGTCAAGCCATCATAAAGTCATGGAGTCAATGAAAGCTACACCCATCATGAAAACTATCATGAGGCAAAAGAAAGTCAAGGGTGGGAGAAACATCATAATACAACAATATGCAAAGACAACCCTCCAAAATGCTTATTTGCACAAATGCAAATAAGCCCTCCTCCACCAATCTTCAGCCAAAGAAAGAAACAAAGGAAAATGGCCGAAACCGGAAAGCAAACTGGCAACTTCAGAAAACTGATCCCGTAATAAATTACAGGAAAACCCCGCTACTGTATATACATACCCGCATTTGTATTTCGACCGAAATACAAATGCAATGAGACAAAATCTACACTGTACAATACTAGGATCCGGCTTAAACCAAAGTCCGCTAGTATTTTCCGTTCAATCATGATCCGTGCAATACCGCACGTATCTGATCGAACCCTGCTATATCTCCATACGGCCTCTACAGCGTTTCGCCCGAAACTTGAGAAACTGGTCTGTGGGGAACTCTAAAGACTCGTCAATACTTTGGTTGTAGATTTAACCACTAGCACGTCAGAGGTATTAGCCTATACGTGACAGGCTACCAGGTATTGACCAAAAGGGACGTCGATGAGCGAACTCATCCTGACACCCTACTGAGCCTGTCAGTGACAATATCCGTACAGTCCGGTCCGTTCATCTATGAGCATCGCATGGCGGGCCTAGGTGGTTGGTAAAAGTCAGACCCCCAAAAGCGGTACAAATCATGTCGGAGTGTAGCCCAGAACACCCTGTGATACTACTGGAATACCTACCAGTAAATCTCCTGCCTTAGCCAAGGACTTCGTGTAATGGCTCTCCTAGACACAGCGCGACCTCACCCTCAATACCGGGAGAGACGAACCCCTGCAGATCCGCTCACTGCCTCCATGTGGCTCGGGACTGTACCCAACTAAAACCTGTTTGCACGTCTTCTTTGAGTGTGGTAGGGTAGTAATCAAAGTACAGTGGGAACTCACACAAGACAAATGACGATCTCAGGTCGATGAACTAACCTATACACATGTCACCAGGGAACTGATATCTGACGTCAGGTATAAGACAAACTAGAATGTTCCCGGCGAGTCATGTCCGGTGTACTCATAACCCAATGAGCACCTGTATACATCTTAGGTGAACCAACTGACACTAAAGGCTTGTGAGACCGGCCACCGCCCCTCGTCGGGGTCTCGACTGTATACACTAGTCTACTCTGGAGTATCGATGCCCTGTCTCGAAACTCCCACGACTAGGGACCATTTAAGGATGTGCTTATAGACCCCAGCTCCTACGTATATGATCGCCCTCATACTGCTTGCAGTCAAGAAAGAATCCTAGGGGCTCTATCAACGTGCAATAGTGACCTGCAAGGTCACCTAAAGCAGTACACGATGATAAAGATAAACCAGATAGTGTACTATCATCTTGAGTAAGACTGTCCTACCGGGATAGGTCCTCCCTCAATCATTGCAATCATGTGCCTGTGATCCAATAATTGACTCTGAGGGCACTATCTCCAACACATAGTGGACCCGGTATGGTATCTCGGGGTGAGAGGTGATTTCGTGGTGTAGACGATGAGCCTGACAGAGGGACCACTACCTACCGGTGACAGTATTTGGACTCAGCGGATATCTTAGGGATACCGATCGGAGTCATGTTCAGACATGCTACGTGGATTGTGGGTGTCGACATGGACACTCAGGTTCTATGAGATGTACTGACATCAGGGCCGGTCATGGTGACGGCGCCTGGCAGATGAGGATTTACGTGTCGATGCTAGACACGGGTTTCATGATGTTTCGAGTGTCGATGTGGACACTCCGGTTCCATGATTTTGTTATGTCGCGAGGGACACACGTTGCTTCATATGCTCATATTTACCTGCATATGCTTTTATGATATTTACATGCAGGAGTTGTTGTGTCAGTGGTTGACACATGGACGAGATCCGCCTGCATACATGCATTGATTATATTGTTGGATGATATCCACTTGCTGATAGGCAGTTATTTATGTGTTGACACATATGCAGATACGGTCACCCTAGATATCATAGTATTACCTTTATTATATAGTTGACCTAGGAATCGTTGTTTATTTCGATTTCTACCTGATGATGTTTTTTTTCTATTCACGAGTTGGCAACTCACCCCCGTTGTGCCACTGTTCTTGCAGGTTGTCCCAATGGATCAGTAGCGGCATCGCTGGCACACAGCTGTTTTCGGGTGAATTGCTTGTGGTAGGTGGTACATGTTGGATCGTGCACCTCTTGTATTCATTTTTCATATTGTATCTAGTCACTCCATCAAATCAGAGACTAGTAATTATATATGTTGCAGACTTAGAGGACCTGTAGTTGCGAGACTTGAGCGATGGGTTTTATGTTCGCTTTTGGGGTTGTTGTCTTGCATTACTTGTTTCCTTATGTGGATCTTCATCGTTGGGCGTCGTATACTTGTTTTTATACTTGCGGTGGTTGTTTCCGCCGTTGGGCGTGATTTGCTCCCGCTTGGGGATACTTTATTATTTCCTTTGTTGTACCCGTTTTCGGGGTTAGTTTTTACAAAGAAGGTGCTACCCAAATTTTCAAATGACAAAACATGATTTACTATATCTTTATTTCTTAAAAAGGTTTAGATTTCTGGGTTTCAGCTTACTTGAATTGCGTTACGCCTGTAGACGTCGCGTGATTTATGTGCTGGTCGTGAGCTAATATTTTAGGTCGTGCCAACATCGTACCTTATGGTTATATGCTTGCATGATATACCGATATGCTCATATTATTAATCTATGTTGCATACGTCGTACATTATGGTTATATGCATTGAGATGCAGTTTTCAGGAGATTTCTGGATTTGAGTGTTAGTTATATGTATGCCCTAGAGGCCATTACTGTACATAGGATGTATATTGTAGTGGATGCTGGGACATATATAGGGAGGACTTTCTTGCTCGACATGATAGTATGCTATCTGGTTGCTCTTTACCTTAACGTGTACACTGATTGTCTCTCTATTACATGTTGGTAAAGCCCTTAGGATGTGTACTTAACTACCTGGACTATGATGCGGATCATACTAGTGGGGATATGGTAGTCCATAAGTACATCCTTCAAAGTCCCTAGTCGTGGGTGTATCGAGACGGGGCATCGATATACCAGAGTAGACTAGCATATACCTTCTCGACCCATACAGATGGGCGATGGATGATCCCATATCCATTGGTGTTTGACATTAGAGATGATATACGGGTGCTCAGTAGAGACTGGGTACACTGGACGGACTCGCCGAGAACTCCCAGATGGTATTATACCTCATGTCAGATGGCAGTTCTCTGGTGACACTGGTACAGAGCAGTCTGTTGACCCGAGATCGTCATAGAGTCTTGTGTGGTTCCCACTGTGCTTTGATTTCCATCTTACCACGTCCAAGAGGGCGTGCAAAACGGTGGTTTTTGGGTACAGTCCCGAGTCACATGGAGGCAATGAGCGATAGGAGGGGATTCGTCTCTCCCGGTATAGGGGGTTGATGTTGCGCTGTGTTCGATTGGCTATAACAGGAAATCCCTGGCCAGGGTTGCTGAGATTTACTGGTAAGTGTTACCAGTAGTTTCTCGAACAGTTATAGACCTCATATCGACACGACTTATCGAGCTATTGGGGTCTGACGTTTACCACCCCTAGGCGAGATATGCGACATATCAGACGATCAGACCGGACTGTACGGTAGTGTTACTGGTTGGATTCACGGGAGTGTGAGCGGGCTTGCTCGTCGATCTTCAGATCGCTCAATACCTGGGTGGCCTTTACGTTTAGCAGACCGCTTGCGGCTTGTGGGTGCTTGATATGATCATCACCTGCTGCCGGCGTATTGACGAGTCTTTAGAGTCCTACACAGAGGTTTCCTGGTTCAAGAGAAACGAAATAGGAGCGCATATGAGATATGTGCGGGACCGAGAATAATACGTGTATGTGATACCGTATTTCATTCTCGCGATGAATGTGTCGAATGGTTGTATGCGATATAACCTAGTTATCGAATCAAGGATTGATTCGATAAGCCGATACATTGGATACTAGCCAGTTATATGCGATATGACAGGATCGTTAAATCAAGTGTTGATTTAATGATTTAATCTATAATTATATATTTGATATATTACTTTGCATTAACTAGTATCGGTTCACTTTAAATGGATTTTCTCGCTCGGTTGTGCGCATTGCATATGCGATATGATTTTGTGCACTTGTTTGTATCATATTTGATGATACATGCAAATTAGGGTTTGTGTAAAGAATTAAACCTTGGTTAAAGAAATGGTTAGGGTTTTTATTTGATTATTCATTTATTCATTTGTTTTTATTTTTGGAAAATAAATTGCATAAAATAGAAAGGTGGCTTTCTTTTGTTTTCTTTCATGAAGCTTCATGAACTTTTGACTTAGTCACCATTTTGTCTCATGCTTAACCCTAACCAATTCAATTAACTCAAGTTAATTCTCTACACCTAACCATGGTGAGAATTATGATAAGAATGGATATTTATTTATTCTTTAATTCTTATCATAAAACTTATCATAGCTTTATCTTCTTCTTCTTCTTCATCTTCAATGAAGAAACCTCCACTTCATCAATGGTGATTGATGAAGATGAGTGAGAAATCCAATTCTAAAGTCTACCCACTTCCTATTTCTTCATCCTCTACCTCTTGCCAAGTAGTAGAGTGTGTTTCCTTCACAAGTTTTCAAGGCTCGGTGAAGGTGGAGCTTGATCTAGTGATGCTTCGACATAGATCTTCTTCGGCACGTTGTCGATGACCTAGCCCGTCCATTCTCCGATGAAGCCGACGCTAGAGCCCGGATACTTTTTGGACAGCGGAGAGGACTTCGTTGCGGAGCTATGGAGGTGGAGCACCGGATCTATAAAGGTTGTATTTCCGTTTAAACTTTAGTTAAGCTGTTAACTAGTTTCATTTTCGCCTAGACATCTAGCCAACGATCCGTAGTCTAGGGTTTCTCGGCACCGTATTTTTGAAATTGGCATGGTTGATGCCTTGTGAGACCTCATTAGGGTGCCTAGGAACCCTACAGTGGTATCAGAGCCTAGCTAGAGCCTTAGGCGAAGTCTAGACGGAATTTGAAACCCGAACGAACCCGAAACCCGATCACAAACATGCTCTCTGTCCATTTTTTAAAATCTGGTCTTTTGCCAAATTAAAAATATGCATAAAATCAAGCAGGGTTTTCTAAGAATTACTGTAAATTTCGTGGACCTAATTCCACTTTCCCACCGCGGTTCCGCGGCATGAGCAAGGCTCATGCGGCGGATCCGCGGCCGTACGGACCCAGTATTTAAATTATTTTGCACAGTAATTCTTAGTTTCCAGTGGTGATTTTTCTGGGAATTTTTAATATTTTTTCAAGAGTTGAATTTTCTGGAGTTGTTATGGGGATTCGGTGTTTCGATCGGGGCATCAAATTTTGTCTGTGTGGCTTTCCGGATAAATTTTAGAATATGTTAAAAAGTTCGACCGGATATAAATACCCAATTTTTCCCCTGTCGGGAAATTTCCAAGTGTTGGATTTTTCCGTAGTTTAACGACGTTCTAAGTAGTGCAACTAACGCGATGGACCCTCTAGAAGACAACAAACCTTAACTCGATTATGTGACCGTCTTGAACTGCCCTTTGAACCTTCGGGTTTGGGGCAGTACGGCGTGCCACATGTGAGGCGTTGGCTTGACCCTTCTACGGCTGGACCGTTGGTACTGAGGCACGAACTGAATGTTGTTAGACTTATTTCATGTGTTGAGCTGTTTCGGGAAAACTTGGGTGTTCGAATATTCAATCGGAAAGTTTAACTTTTTCTGCTTATCCGGAATGGGATACAATAATTGGAATTCACAAGAAGTTATGTGATAACTGAATGAATGTTATAAACATAGCAGTTTAGTCTCACTTGATCGGTTGCCACGGAATTTTGATGTGATCAAAACTCCGTCGCAATCACGTAGCGTACGCGGATATTCGCCGGTAAACTTAATAGACAGCCTCACTCCATAGCCCCGACCAAGTGACTGTAGGAGAACCCCGTCGCCGAAAGCATCCGTCCGGGTGCTCGCGGTAGCGGTGTTCCGCCTTGGTGCACTTCGTCGACGGTATCAGGAGTGCAGCCGTCTACTGAAGTTTGCGACGAGCATTCGATCAGGATGTCGGGAATCTTGTTGAATTGCCCGACTTTATATTGAAAAGAGTTTTCGATTTTGAGACTAAAATGCGGGGTTTATAATTGTTAGGCATGCGATGTCTAAGTAATTCATTTGGTCAGGCATGCGATGTCTGAGGTGGTTGCGGATTCCAACTGTTGTAGTTTTACACTTTCTTTTCTGTGACCGTAAGTGTAATATGTGATATCGCCGGTTTCGTTGCTATATGTCAACGACAATTGGGATGCGCATATTTACTTACGTTGATGACATGTGATGTTATGTGTTGCTGGATATGTTATAATGGATCGTCGTGTTTGAATAGCCGGGTTTTTTTATGTGAGATGAGTGTTTTTCATTTTCATTCATGTAAAAACTTGTATGTAATATTCTTTTATTGGGGCGCTTCCAGGTTGCGGATGTTGTCACCCTTTGTATATTATTTACTTTTCCGCACTAGGATAGACCCAAGGAGGAGGGCACAAGTAACCGGGTTCTGGAGTCCAGTGGGAGACCAACTCGAGGAGTCGAGTCCGGGTCTCCTAACTCCAGAATTGGTAGGGTTGCTTGCCGCTCTCGTAGGGGTCTAGGGGTATCGGTTTGGCTATTCATCGCGACCGTGGAATCCGTGTTTTATACTGGCTCGTATTGAAAACACGGACGTCCTAGTATATCCAATATTTCATATGATTCTTCTGCTGCGATATCTGTGATGTGATCATGTGATGTTCTGTGATAGATACAGTATATAGTATATATGATATATTATATAGACGTTACTTATGTTTTTCACCCGCGCTAGCCCTGCCCCGCTCTGCCGTTAGTTACCTAACCTAACGGTGCACGAGGGGACATCGAGGCGAATGCGGATGACATAAGTGTACGTCGTATTTATCTGTGATGTTTAGGTATATAAATGATGGGACTTCATTAATGTGATTAATAACATAAAAAGAAACCTAAGATGTTGTAGAATCGAATTTCAAAATAAAACAGGTAGCTACAGTTCTTGCTTTGCACAGCGGTATATGTGATATATCCTGCACCTTATTCGATAAGGAAAGGACCGAGATCCCTTCACCGGGAGTGACTCCTTTAGCAATAACTGGCAGATGCTACACACTCGGTTTGTCTTTTGATTGCTTTTAAGAGTTTTTGCTTTGCACAGTGATATATATGATATATCCAGCACCTCATTCGACGAGGAAAGGACTGACGATCCCTTCACCGGGAGTAACTCCTTTAGCAAAACTAGAAAAGCCTAAAAAACACTCCATTTCAAAATTCATTCGATCCTACAACGATATCAAGTTCATTACGCAATAGGTTTTCAGAAAAACCTGTCGTAGCCCTCCGTCATTTCAGATAAGTCCTATTTAGTATTCGTGCTACGTTTGTTGACCTCCGTCAAGGCGTAGTGTGCGGTAGCTAACTAGTATTTATCTGTTTATGCATATGATGCAGATTGAGTTAGGGTAGTCGTGCGGCCTTGTTGACCTCCGTCAAGGGTCGTGCGGGTGGGTTTAATTCGATCAAGAAATGACGGGTTGAACTTGACTAGTAGCCTATGGTTTGTTGACCTCCGTCAAGGTCATAGGATGCTAGGGGCAAAATATTATCGGGAATTTCAAGTGTTGAGATTTGCAATGAGATTGCATACCTTCTATGAGATAGTTGGATCCCGATACCCGCTGCGAGTAAGAGTTACTCCTGGGAGAGTTTTACACATTACAATTAGCCGATCAAGTAGGTGTCTAGAAAGGTGTCAACGAGGTTACGCCTCTGGGAAAACGAGGTTTACATTAATTAGGTTCGTGCGAAAGCATGGGGGACCTCCCTCAAAGTACCGACACTGGCCTGGCTGAAAGATTGGCGAACTTGTAGTGTGTAATTAATCCCGGCTAGTCTTTCCTTTTAGGGTTTGAAGGAAGATTTGATAAAAAGCAGTGGGAGCCATCCTGATTAGATAAAATAATAACCAATCTATTCTTGCAAGAGCGCACGCTGAGTGTTTTCTTCTCTCTCTCTCCTGGTAGCGACCATATCACGCCTTAATCAAGATAATAAAACGGATTATTGACCGAACCCGCTTGTTATACTGAGCTGGGGAACGTTGGTCCCGCTCCAACTTATAATTGTTATAAGACAGAGCAGGAAATTGGGGAATACCAGATTTCCCGTGCCGCCCAAACGAAGAGAGTGCATGTTGATGCATCATCTTCGGGTGTGTTCATTATACAGAACTGTTTCTCAGTATCCTCCACATCCTGAGTATATGATACCAGATCAGGATCCCAGATATGTAAGTTGTTACATAGGGCTACAAAAGAGTAGAAAAACTGAGAACGGGTGATAAGTTTCATGAGACAGAAAACGGGGTAAGAGTTGCAGCCAAGTCTGTCGGTCACTGTCACCCTGTATTACCAATACATTGATTCTGAATGAATGTTATTAGATACCGAACCTGATATACAAAATCATATCAGTCTCTTTATTAGTAAAGAAATGATAAAATTTTGTATTGTTGGATAATGTTTTGAACATTTCCTATATCAAAAGTTGATCGGTTCAGGCACGTTATCTAAAAGCATTAATGTTCTAAATCAAACCACAGTTCTTAGTATACGGAACACACACAAGAGGAAGAGTTCAGACATGAACGAATCCTTCTTGAGGTATTGTAGACTAGGTCAGATCAATGAGACCCGACTGGCTAGAGTTACATAAAAATGCATATTTAAATTAGTTTGAATTTACATCTTGTGAAACTCGCCAGTCATGTCACAAAGATAAGATGACCATAGCTCCGTTTACTGGAAACAGAGAAAGAGTTAGTAAACTCTTGGGATGATACATGTTGATATATGTAGGTCCCCAGTCTACACATGCCAAGGCTGGTTCTTTATACTTCATTACGTTCTCTGATAATCTCTCAAGATTCAGTCATATGTTCCTGTTGAAACATGAGTCCGAACCTTTTGAGATATTCACAGAATATAAGCGAGAAGTAGAGAACCAAAATACAGGTATAAGTATTATTTCCTTTGATGTGATCAAGGAGGAGAATACTTGAGCACGGAAATCCTGGACTATTCTAAAGGAGAATGAGATTCTCTCTCGGCATTACTCCTCCGAATACACCATAGCACGATGGTATATCGGGGCGGAGCAATCACACCCTATATGATATGGTGTGCTCTATGATGAGTATTACTGAGTTACCTATTTCCTTTTAGGGAGTTGTGCACTTAAGAAGCTGCATACCTATTGAATAGGGTTCCAATCAAATCAGTTGCCTACCACTTCATATGTGATATGGTATGGAAAAAGCCCATGTCTTAAGCCAGTTAAGATTTGGGGTTGTCCAGCCTATGTCTAAAAGGCAAAATCCGGACAAGCTCGAGGCAAGGTCTGTTATGTAGAACTGGAAAGGTTCCAGCTATGCAAACTGAAGCAGCTGATTTGGTAGAACCAAAGGATTCAATAGTTACCAACGAACCTCGGCCTCTCCGCCGATCTAGTAGGGTTCCTCACCCACCTGAGAGATACTTCGTTTTCTCTATAACAGTGGGAGCGAGGATTGCATCATGAGATGATGACCCAACTAGCTTCGAGCAGGCCATCGAGAGTAAGACTCTGTAAGAATGGCTGGATGTTTAGCGATCTGAGATGGAATCCTTATACACCAACAAAGTATGGACTTTGGTTGCTATATCTGAAGGGTTAAATCCCCATCAGGAGCAAGTATATCTTGAGAAGATTACTTGGTGTAGATGGAAAAGTTTAGACTTTCAAAGCTAGACTTGTTAAAGGTTTGCATAATTGACCAGACGTGGATTATGATGAAACCTTTTCAAGCAGCTATGCTTAAGGCCATCCAGATCCTACTTGCCACGGCTACATACCATGACTACGATATCTGGCGGTTGGGTGTCATGACTGCTTTTCTAAATGATGTTTTAGAAGAGTGTGTCTATAAGTACACAGCCAGAGGGCTTCGTAGACAGTGGGAGCAGCGGAAACGTGTGAAAGATGCTTTATAGGATAAAGCAGGGATCGCGGAGTTGGAACATCTGTTTTGATGAAGTAGTCAAAGAGTTTGACATCATCAAAATGGTAGATGAACCTTGTATATACAAAAAGGTAGTAGGGAGTATGGTGGTGATCCTCGTAGAGTACGTGGATGACATACTCTTGATAGGGAAGGAGTTTCCTATGCTACGCTCGATCAATCTCCGCTTATCACAATGATTCTCCACATAGGATCAAAGTGATATCTACTAAATCCTGGATTTTGGATCTATGAGATAGATCTAATTGGATGTTAGGATTCTTACTAGTTGTAGTGAGATGGTATCAATCGTTCCTGGGGAGAATCACTGGAAGGGTTCCAGGGTGATAAAGACGACTGAATGTCAGTCGCAAGCATTGTCTTTACCCTCAGTAAAGGGACGGTATGTTGGAAAAGTTCCAAGCTAGATACCGTGACATACTAGACGATAAAGGCTTGATACATCGCTATTTAAGATGCTACCAAAGAGGCTGTTTGGGTATATATTGGTTCATAAGATGAACCATGTTCCTCCCATTGTGTGACAATGGAGTTGTGGCTTATGCCAAGGAACGCCGGTCCCATCAGTGATCCAGACATATTCTATGGCAGCATCACTTGATCATGAATATGGTTGATTTCCAGGGAGATCGAGGTTAGGAGAGTAGACTCAGAGGACAAACACAGCGGATCCACTCACAAAGGCCTGTTCCCAGAGAGAGACTTTTATGGGATGGTTGAGTATGAGATACTACAACCACTGCTACAGATGGCCCTAGTGCAAGTGGGAGATTGTTAGTTATATGTATGCCCTAGAGGCCATTACTGTACATAGGATGTATATTGTAGTGGATGCTGGGGCATATATAGGGAGGACTTTCTTGCTCGACATGATAGTATGCTATCTAGTTGCTCTTTACCTTAACGTGTACACTGATTGTCTCTCTATTACATGTTGGTAAAGCCCTTAGGATGTGTACTTAACTACCTGGACTATGATGCGGATCATACTAGTGGGGACATGGTAGTCCATAAGTACATCCTTCAAAGTCCCTAGTCGTGGGTGTATCGAGACGGGGAATCGATATACCAGAGTAGACTAGCGTATACCTTCTCGACCCATACAGATGGGCGATGGATGATCCCATATCCATTGGTGTTTGACATCAGAGATGATATACGGGTGCTCAGTAGAGACTGGGTACACTGGACGGACTCGCCGAGAACTCCCAGATGGTATTATACCTCACGTCAGATGGCAGTTCTCTGGTGACATGGTACAGAGTAGTCTGTTGACCCGAGATCGTCATAGAGTCTTGTGTGGTTCCCACTGTGCTTTGATTTCCATCTTACCACGTCCAAGAGGGCATGCAAAACGGTGGTTTTTGGGTACAGTCCCGAGTCACATGGAGGCAATGAGCGATAGGAGGGGATTCGTCTCTCCCGGTATAGGGGGTTGATGTTGCGCTGTGTTCGATTGGCTATAACAGGAAATCCCTGGCCAGGGTTGCTGAGATTTACTGGTAAGTATTACCAGTAGTTTCTCGAACAGTTATAGACCTCATATCGACACGACTTATCGAGCTATTGGGGTCTGACGTTTACCACCCCTAGGCGAGATATGCGACATATCAGACGATCAGACCGGACTGTACGGTAGTGTTACTGGTTGGATTCACTGGAGTGTGAGCGGGCTTGCTCGTCGATCTTCAGATCGCTCAATACACGGGTGGCCGTTACGTTTAGCAGACCGCTTGCGGCTTGTGGGTGCTTGATATGATCATCACCTGCTGCCGGCGTATTGACGAGTCTTTAGAGTCCTACACAGAGGTTTCCTGGTTCAAGCGAAACAAAATAGGAGCGCATATGAGATATGTGCGGGACCGAGAATAATACGTGTATGTGATACCGTATTTCATTCTCGCGACGAATGTGTCGAATGGTTGTATGCGATATAACCTAGTTATCGAATCAAGGATTGATTCGATAAGCCGATACATTGGATACTAGCCGGTTATATGCGATATGACCGGATCGTTAAATCAAGTGTTGATTTAATGATTTAATGTATAATTATATATTTGATATATTACTTTGCATTAACTAGTATCGGTTCACTTTAAATGGATTTTCTCGCTCGGTTGTGCGCATTGCATATGCGATATGATTTTGTGCACTTGTTTGTATCATATTTGATGATACATGCAAATTAGGGTTTGTGTAATGAATTAAACCTTGGTTAAAGAAATGGTTAGGGTTTTTATTTGATTATTCATTTATTCATTTGTTTTTATTTTTGGAAAATAAATTGCATAAAATAGAATGGTGGCTTTCTTTTGTTTTCTTTCATGAAGCTTCATGAACTTTTGACTTAGTCACCATTTTGTCTCATGCTTAACCCTAACCAATTCAATTAACTCAAGTTAATTCTCTACACCTAACCATGGTGAGAATTATGATAAGAATGAATATTTATTTATTCTTTAATTCTTATCATAAAACTTATCATAGCTTTATCTTCTTCTTCTTCTTCATCTTCAATGAAGAAACCTCCACTTCATCAATGGTGATTGATGAAGATGAGTGAGAAATCCAATTCTAAAGTCTACCCACTTCCTATTTCTTCATCCTCTACCTCTTGCCAAGTAGTAGAGTGTGTTTCCTTCACAAGTTTTCAAGGCTCGGTGAAGGTGGAGCTTGATCTAGTGATGCTTCGACGTAGATCTTCTTCGGCACGTTGTCGATGACCTAGTCCGTCCATTCTCCGATGAAGCCGACGCTAGAGCCCGGATTCTTTTTGGACAGCGGAGAGGACTTCGTTGCGGAGCTATGGAGGTGGAGCACCGGATCTACAAAGGTTGTATTTCCGTTTAAACTTTAGTTAAGCTGTTAACTAGTTTCATTTTCGCCTAGACATCTAGCCAACGATCCATAGTCTAGGGTTTCTCGGCACCGTATTTTTGAAATTGGCATGGTTGATTCCTTGTGAGACCTCATTAGGGTGCCTAGGAACCCTATATTGAGAAACGTGGGTATATTTCGAAGGAAATGATGTATTGTTTTAAAAACCCGGTTTCTCATGATATGATATTTCGATGCGTCCACCATGAGTTTTCTCGGTTTTGAGATTGGTTTTCGAGACCCGATTCGAGGAGATGGATGATCCGTTTGCGGGTACATGGTGGACCCGGTATGGTACCCTTGTCCCATGGGGCAAGAAATGATTGTCGTGGTGTAGCCGATGAGCCTGGCAGAGGGAACACTACCTACCGGTGATTGTATAGAACTCGGCGGATATCTGGAGGATACCGACCGGAGTTGTAAGATGGATATGAGGGCCGATCTGAGTATGCGGTGCCTGAGATGAGATACGTATATGAGGGCCGATCTGAGGATGCGGTGCCTGAGGTAAGAGGATTTACGAGTCGATCCTGGACACGGGTTTTCATGATTTTTCATGTGTCGGTGTTAGACACTCAGGTTCCACAATTTTGATGTGTCATTGATAGACACAGGTGGTTGACATACTCATACATACATACATATTATGTTTTCATGATGTTTCGAGTGTCGATGCTGGACATTCATGTTCCACGATGTTGAGTTGTGTCATGAATGGACACGTGGATGTTATCCACATATATTACATGCATATGTTGTCGGATGTTTATTTATATACGCTATGGGCATAGACTTGATTGTTGACATATATGCATTTGTGGTCACCCTCGATAGCATAGTATTACTTTCAGGATATAGTGACCTAGGAAATCGTTGTTTATTCGATTTCTACTTGTTGATATTTTCTACTCACGAGTTGGCAACTCAACCCCGTTGTGCCACAATTCTTGCTGGTTTGACCGCTTGGGATCAGTTGCAGTATTGCTGGCACACAGCTTCATCCAGGGTGTTTGCTTTGGTAGGTGGGACACATGTTGGATCGTGCCCACTCTTGTACCGTTATATTCTATTGTATCTAGATAAACTCCATCATAACATATCACATCAGATCAGATCAGAAACTAGAACTGTATATTGGTAGACTTAGAAAGACTTGGGTTTTGTGCGAGACTCATACCGATGGGTTGTGTTCGCTTCTTGAGTTTGATGTCTTGCTTTATTGTTCTTTCTGGGTTGATCTTCGTCGTTGGACATCGTATACATATTACTTGTGTGGTTGTGTTTCCGCCAATTGGCGTAGAGCTTGCTCCTGCTTGGGGATGCCTATATATTGTTGTATATCTGTTTTTGGATCAAAATTTAACAAGGAGGTGATGTCCGAATTTTGAAAAGACAAAATATGATTCATTATACCTTATTTCAAAACTGCACTCCAAAAAAAAGATTTAGATTTTTTGGGCTTCGGCTTACATAATTTACGTTACGCCTGTAGACGTGGCGTGATTTAAGTGCCGGTCACGAATTAAATTTCGGGTCGTAACACGTTCGATGGATTATACCGTATGTGATATGATGTGCATGACTATAGATTCATTCTCTTGATTTGATGGTACCGTACAATGGATTATACCGTACGTGATACTATGAGGATGGATCGCCAACTTATGAGTGTATTGGCTTGGAAACATATTGTTTTTTAATCACTTAAGTAGATATTAGGATATATTTAAAGCCATACCTTTCTTAAAACTAACGAATCTTTATGCACTTTTAAATGACAACCTCAAGGGTCGCTACGGATTTTCAAATGTTATCTTTTTCTCAAACACACCGTAGCCTCTATTTTTCTAAAACCAATGATCTGTACTATTTTAAATTATAATTGTATGGCTCATATGTAGTTACGTAATTTATACTGTTTGCATATACAATTTCCTCTTTCTGTTATGCTCGTATTATTCTTATTTTGGGGTATACATACATTCTTTTACATTATCCTTGTATGACTTCGCCTGCTATGATACACGCACCATTACCGATGATGCACATGTTACACGTACACATACTCGCCCGCTCACACACTCATTATCGGTAATTGCTATGCTACGTACACATTAGAAATTGCTATGTCATCGTATAACCTAATAACCCGTAGCGTTTTAGTTATTATTTAGTAACCCGTACCACACTTACTAGTTCAGTTATCGCATTTCCTTACCTACTTAAACGCCACGCTCATATAAACACACTGGTTATGCATTATAGATTTATTATGTGCCTGTACATATTGTTTCATTATTGTTTCATAATTATGAGATTCTGTTTTCATAAGATTTCTGGATTTGAGAAACCATAGATATATTTTAAAAACTAATGATTTATTTAGAAATACACGGTTTTCTCTTGATATGATGTTTGGCGTCCACCATAAGTTTTCTCGGTTCTAAGTTATGTGTATACCCGATTCAAGATGAGAGGAGGCACCGTCTGCAGGTAAATGGTGAACTCGGTACGGTACCCCGGGGCAAGAAAATCGTTTAGATAGATGTTGAGCCCGGTAGTTTTTTAGTTATTATTTAGTAACCCGTACCACACTTACTAGTTCAATTATCGCATTTCCTTATCTAGTTAAACGCCACGCTCATATAAACACACTGGTTATGCATTACAGATTTGTTCTGTGCTTATACATATTATTTCATTATTGTTTCATACTTATGAGATTCGGTTTTCATAAGATTTCTGATTTAAGAAACCGTAGATATATTTTAAAAACTAATGATTTATTTAAAAATACATGGTTTTCTCTTGATATGATGTTTGGCGTCCACCATGAGTTTTCTCGGTTCTGAGTTATATGTATACCGGATTCAAGAAGAGAAGAGGCAACTTCTGCGGGTACATGGTGGACTCGGTACGGTACCCCGGGTCATGAAGATCGTATAGAGAGATATTGAGCCGGGAAGAGGAACACTACCTACCGGTGATAGTACTGGACTCGGCGGATAACCAGAGAATACCGGCCGAAGCGATTGAAATAGATGGATATGAGGGCTGATCCGATGAGACGGCACGTGAAATATGAGGATTTACGTATCGATGATGGACACGGGTTTTATGATGTTTTCGAGTGTCAATGCTGGGCAGTCGGGTTTTTATGATTATTTTATGTGTCATAGATAGACACACGTTGGATGATACACTTATATATTATAAAGATGACATGGTACCGTATTATGACACGGGCACGATTACATTAATATTATTACACTTATGTTTACACTATCACACTCGTTACCACTCAACTTTATATGTTTATCATTCTTATGTATATACGATCATCTGCATTACCACACAATATTATTATATTACTGTATGACCTAGGAGATTGTCATACATTCGATTTCTACCTAATGATATCTTCTACTCACGAGTTGGCAACTCACCCCCATTGTGCTACAGTTTTTTTGCATGATCGACAGCACGGATTCAGTGGTGTCTTGCTGCCATACGGGTTTCTTCTTGGTGATTTGCATCAGTAGGTGGGGAACACTTTGGATCGTGACCACTATTTGTATATATTTATTCAGTTATATCTAGTTAAAAGCTCTATCAACCAGACTATGTATCTTTGCTAGACTTAGAAAACACAGATTTGTATATTCTTTCGGAGTCAGAGTCATGGATATGTATTTATTCTTTATTTTTGGGTTTGATGATACTTTGGTTTTCTTTATCTTCTTTTTTAGTCATTGATCTTCTTTCCTTTGGCGTAGTATATTCTTATTTGCGTGGTTATGACTCAGCCAGTTGGCGAAGAGGTAACTCCCGCTTGGGGATGACATAATATTATTGTATATGTATTGGTTTTCGGATCAAAATTTACAAAGTAGGTGCTGCCCAAATTTCAAATGACGAAAATGTTTTGAAAATTGTATACAACTCACCTGTATTTCCATATAACATTACTTATACTTTTCAAGAAAGAAATTGAATCCGTTATACCTTTATTTCAAAATCGCACCTCCATTATTTTCCTAAAAAGGTTTAGACTTTTGGGCGTTCGGCTTACTTGGATTACGGTAGGGTCCTATAGTCTTCTTGTGATTCAAGTGCCGGTCACGTGCCAATTCCGGGTCATGAAATTAGCGATCCAGTCTAGATATTGAACCTCTTGGACGAACCGGAGTCGATTAGTTTCTTGACCTACGCGTTGATAATCATCTTAAGTTTGATTCGAATCCTTCTTGGCGCCTCTTTGATTGGTTTTTGTCTGGCGATATGGCCAATTTATGTACCGGTACAGTTGGATCTAGGCCTGTCATTTCGAAATAGTTCCATGGAAAGCATTCTTTACACTTCATAAGCACGTCTTTTATTATGGCTACCTGTTTTTCAGATCGTAGCTCACTGACGAACGTCGGTCTCGGATCATTTTCTGTTCCTAAGTCAATTTTTCGTATATTGTCCTCCGTGGTGTGTATCTTATCTTCCAGTTCTTTTGGTGCTGGTAGAAACTCTGAGATTACCTCATCCTCAACTGTTGGAGATAGTGCCCTCAGAGTCAATTATTAGGTCACAGGTACGTGATTGCAATGATTGATGGAGGACCTATCCCGGTAGGACAGTCTTACTCGAGATGATAGTATGCTATCTGGTTTACCTTTATCATCGTGTACTGCTTTAGGTGACCTGACAAGTTGCTATTACACGTTGATAGAGTCCCTAGGATTCTTGCTTGACCACCAGCAGTATGAGGGCGATCATATAAGTGGGAGCTGGGGGTCTATAAGCATATCCTTAAAAGGTCCCTAGTCGTGAGAGTTTCGAGACAGGGCATCGATACTCCAGAGTAGACTAGTGTATACAGTCGAGACCCCGACAAGGGGCGGTGGCCGGTCTCACAAGCCATTGGTGTCAGTTAGATCACCTAAGATGTATACAGGTGCTCATTGGGTTATGAGTACACCGGACAGGACTAGCCGGGAACATGCTAGTTGGTCTTATACCAGATGTCAGATAGCAGTTCCCTGGTGACATGTGTACAGGTTAGTTCATCGACCTGGGGATCGTCATTTGTCTCGTGTGAGTTCCCACTGTACTTTGATTACTACCCTACCACGGCTCAAAGGAGTCGTGCAAACAGGTTTTAGTTGGGTACTGTAAGTGCACGGCGGCGCCCCGAACGTCAATCCGACGCCGGAATGCGGAAGCGGTGAATAACTTAAATTTTGCGGACTTAGCAAACCGGCACCACCGCGCACTAAACACCCGGATCGTAACCATTAACAAGTCTAAGCTAACTAGAAGATGGGTTAGAGATATACCGACGATCCAAGTCCTCCGGTCTTCTCGTCATGGTCCCGATCTCCTGCGGAAAAGTCCCGTCTCCTCCTCATCGCCGGAAGTGCACCACATCGCCTACTTTGTTTACGGGCTCCCACCTCAATGCCGAGGCAACTCGGGCACGAAGCCGGCTACTCGACGTGCCCAAGATTCGTTGTAGAATTCGTAGAGAAGAAGTCTCATTTTGGGGTTTGGAGTTGTGCCATTTTGTGGAGGAAAAGAGAGCTTTGAGAGAGGTGGGAAAAATGTAGCATACCAAAATGAGAGTAACATTTTTCATCACCAAAATGAAAAATGAATCCCATTCACCATAGGAATGGCCGGCCCCCCCCCATCATGTGTGATTGGAGAGAGAGAGAGAACAAGGTCAAGGGGGTGGGTGGAACAATAATGAAAAGAGATGGTGAAAGAATCCAATGATCACAAACATAACCCACTCTCCAAAACAAGTAATCAACAACCATGATGGTTACTAAAAGTCAAGCCATCAAGAAGATATGAAGTCAAATGATGGGACAAGTATCATGACATGATAATATGCAAAGACCCCCTCCACAAATGCCTATTTGCAACAATGCAAATAAACCCTCCTCCACCAATCTTCGGCCAATGAACGAAACAATGGAAATCGGCCGAAACGGAAAGCAAACTGGCAACTCCAGAAAACTGGTCCCGTAATAAATTACAGGAAAACCCCGATACTGTGCATACACACCCGCATCTGTATTTCGACCGAAATACAAATGCAAAGAGACAAAATCTACGCTGTACTATACTACGATCCGGCTTATACCAAAGCCGGATAGTAATATCTGTTCGATCCTGATCTGTGCAATACCGCACGTATCTGATCGAACCCTGCCATATAACTATACGGCCTATAGTACAAACTGTCCGATCCTGATCCGTGCAATACCGCACGTATCTGATCGGACCTTGCCATATCTCCATACGGCCTCTACAACCTTTCGCCCGAAAGCTGAGTAACAGAATGTGGGGGACTCTAAAGACTCATCAACACCTTGGTTGTGGATTTAACCACTAGCACGTTAGAGGTATAAGCCAATACATAACGGGCTACCAGGTATTGACCAAAAAGGGATGTCTGTGAGTGAACTCAGCCTGACAACCCTACTGAGCCTGTCAGTGACAATATCCGTGCAATCCGGTCCGTTCGTCTATGAGTATCGCATGGCGGGCCTAGGGGGTTGGTAAAAGTCAGACCCCCAAAAGCGGTACAAGTCGTGTCGGAGTGTAGCCCAGAACACCCTGAGATACTACTGGAATACCTACCAGTAAATCTCCTTGCCTTGGCCAAGGACTTTGTGTAATGGCTCTCCTAGACACAGCACGACCTCACCCCCAATACCGGGAGAGACGAACCCCTGAAGATACGCTCACTGCCTCCATGTGGCTCGGGACTGTACCCAACTAAAACCTGTTTGCACGACTCCTTTGAGCCGTGGTAGGGTAGTAATCAAAGTACAGTGGGAACTCACACGAGACAAATGACGATCCCCAGGTCGATGAACTAACCTGCACACATGTCACCAGGGAACTGCCATCTGACGTCTGGTATATGACCAACTAGCATGTTCCCGGCGAGTCCTGTCCGGTGTACTCATAACCCAATGAGCACCTGTATACATCTTAGGTGATCCAACTGACACCAGTGGCTTGTGAGACCGGCCACCGCCCCTCGTCGGGGTCTCGACTGTATACACTAGTCTACTAATGGAGTATCGATGCCCAGTCTCGAAACTCCCACGACTAGGGACCTTTTAAGGATAAGCTTATAGACCCCCAGCTCCCACTTATATGATCGCCCTCATACTGCTGGTGGTCAAGCAAGAATCCTAGGGGCTCTATCAACATGTAATAGCGACGTGTCAGGTCACCTAAAGTAGTACACGATGATAAAGGTAAACCAGATAGCATACTATCATCTCGAGTAAGACTATCCTACCGGGATAGGTCCTCCCTCAATCATTACAATCACGTACCTGTGACCTAATAATTGACTCTGAGGGCACTATCTCCAACAATCTCCCACTTGCACTCAAGGCTAATTATTGCGATGTCGCATACTCACAGCCCGTGTGATACCGAACATCCAACTCCTCTACTAGTCAGTCTCACAAAGCTCGTTTGCGAAACTTTTGCGTTCGAGGAATAGCCTCCGTGAGTGGATCCGCTTAGTTGTTTCTTTCTATGTCTCTCTATATCTCAAGTTCGCGGAGAAAGCCATCTCCCGAAATGAGCAATACCTGTCTTAGAATGTGTCTGGATGTCTGATGGGACATAGCTCATAAATGAACTCCAAATCCAAACTTCTTAGACTGTATCGTCAACTGAACTTAATCAGTATCCTGCGCGCCATGCCTCCCTCAGTATTGCCTTGGACCACCTGTCCAAAATACTGCCCCTCATCAGAAGGAAAACTATAACTCTGACAACCTCCTTGTCGTCCATGTCACCTTGGAAGCCTGGAATGATAACTGTTTCCTGAATGAGGCTGTCGTTATCATCTCCCTAGAACATCCACTTATGTTCTAAAACTGCTTCCGACTGCTTCTCCAGGATTGGATTAATGTCAACTTATTGCATCTAGTGCAAGAACAACATCTGGTGTGGTACTTGACATCTCATGATTGACTCAATTGCCTGAGCAAGTGATCTGCCAATCATGCACATCCCTCTCCCCTTTAGTCTGTAAGACACCTTTGGAGAGGGTGACTCCATTACCTGCAGGTACACTACCGTGCCAGGAGTCGTCCATCCTAAATACTCTTAGAATGCTGTCAAGTACCCTGATTGGGAAACCACCCAAATCTAGATCTAAGACCATAGATCTAGTAACCAGTATGTCTGATATAATGTCCAAGTCCATGTGGAGAAACCACTGTGTGACGACCAAAGTATAACCGATCGTAGTGTAGGAGTTTCTTTTCCTACTCTGTGTATATCATCTAAATACCAGGATATCACACCCTACTACCTTCTCAACAGATCCATCCCCTATTCTGATGAAGTCAAACCCATGACTGTCACGTCAGAAACAGATGATCTATCTCCGCTACATCTGCTTTAGTCTATAAATAGACATAAGCTACCTGTCCACCAATGCTTCCGCTGCTCCAACTGACTACGACAACCCTCTGGCAGAGTCATATACACGTACACTTCTGAAGCGAATTCAGAACGACGCTATACTCATCCTCCTGCCGGGTCTCGTAACCTGGAACAACAGCAATGGTAATTGTGGGTAAACAAGAACTTCCTTGTCACCGTCCTTGAGGCCACCGTAGTACCTCTCGGGTGCCTGAAGTTACCCACCTTATCTGCGGAGTGGCCAATGGAATGTCAATCCAGATTGAATCTTTAGGTTCCTTATCAAATCTTCAGTAATCGTTTGTGGTTCTGGAATCACTTCCAGTTCTACCATACTCCCACTACTGTTTTCTGAAAAATCCATTTTTAATAAAACTGTGGCGAGTCTAGAACAATATTGCTATTGTTCATCCAGATGGCAGAAAGTCAACCCTCGTCATAGCCTGGGTCAACCCACAAACAGCCATTACAGAAACGTGCCTTGAGTTGTCCAGTATCTGGTTTTAATCATAAACCGGATAACTCCCCGTACCTTAACATCGTTAAGATATGAACTGTTCTATATCCCATATAGGACTAGAGGCACTGATTTGATTGAACCAGATCCAAATCATGCAGCTGTCTCCAGCGTATGTCAACTAAATGGAAGGAGGCCGATCAGCGTTACTCAACTTAGGAATACTTCCAATTATGAGTAACCTGAAAGAGAATCAAGATCTCTTTATCATTACTATCAACTGAATACCATACACAAGTATCTACATCTTCGATCTCTTTGAAGAATCCCGATACTTGCTATACCTGGTTCTCTACTCTATTCAAATACCTATAACTTCTCAAAATTTGGACCCTGTGTTTCCGCAAAACACCTGTCTAAAAACTAGAGAAGTCATAAGTAAACCGAATATAGTATGAGGACCAACCCCTCTGTCCTAATGGACACTGGACAACATACAATACTTTGTATAAGTCCCTTGAGTCTGATAACTCATTCACTGTGTGTCGTAGGTTGAAAACTGTACTTATGGTTAAGAAGAATTACACCGCTGTTTAATGCTCCTTACCTAACCATCCACTGATATAGGTAAATGTCGTAGACATAATTTCAGAAAGGTATATCTCACTCTATGAAAATAGACGTACAGATATATCAATTTGAAATTGGTGCATAACAGCGGATATTCAAAACCAAATATTTGCCGACCGGCAAACAGCCCAGGTGATTTCCTCAAATATCACTGATTACAACGAATCCCGATATAATGAGGATAATCACCCAATTCCCAATAACTTACTCCCACTCATCATCTGTAAAACCATACAGATGTGAGAATCGTACCTGGTAAATACATACCCTGGAGTAAGTATCTAATCGGGAAATCAGTTTTCCTTTAACATTACACAGTGAAACTGAAACATTGAAATGTTTCGATGGGGTATCCTGGTATTCCTAGTAATGCCTCTTCCAGATTCACGACTGTAACCGTATAATTCTTTGCCACCTCTCCAAATCCCTTCATATGTCTTTAGTCTTTACCTTCTGCACACCCCTTTAGGCCAAATGGTTTTCTTCCTTCCCTACCGTTCGGCACCAGCCTATGGTTTGGAAGAAGACTATCCAATAAGCATAATGGGTGTACTGTCCCAATCCTAGGAACACTCGCAATGAGAGAGGGTGAAGATAAAAGACAACTGAATAAACCTTATTCCTATTTCTCCTGAACCAGAATCCATCCCCGAACTGGAACAAGTTCCATTCGAGTTCGTATATAACCATACGATGGAGTATCCAAATAAACTGTGGATCTTCGTAGTGATACGGAGTGTCCTGGAGAAATACAAAGGTGATGTGGGAGTGGTAACGAAATATTTGGTTTGGTCGTGAAAATCTGTTGCAATTTACTTTGCCCTCTTACTAATCCCTTGCTTTGTCTGAACTTAATACCTTCTGCACACCATCGTTATGCTAATTGGTTTTCTTCATTCCCTACCGGTCGGCACCAGCCTAAGGTTTGGAAGAAGACAATCCAATTTGCGTAATAGGTGTACTACCCCTAAACCAAGGAGTACTCGTAACCTGAGAGAGGGTAAAAGGAAAAGACAACTGAATAATCCTATCCGTTTTCTCCAGAACCGGAAACCATCCTCGAATAAATTCTTTCGAGTTCGTATCTAACCATACGATGGTTTTGTCCAATGGAAGTGGACGTTCGTAGTAATACGTGGTGTCCTGGAGAAAAGGGTAAAAGTAGGAGTGGCAATGAGGTTCGCAACTCTGACAATCCAAAAGCCGGTGTTTAAGAAGGTTCGGTCAACTTGGTCACTGAGTCATAGTCTTAGGGTCGGGTCAATGGTCGCTGCCAAAGAGAGAGAGAAAAGAAACACTCAGCGTGCACTCTAACCTAGATCAGAATGGTCACCAATTTATCTAATCTGGAATCCTCCAACTGTACCTCAAATTCTCCTCCAAACCTGAAAGAAGAATTAGTCGGGGTCACCCGAGGAGTAAACTAACTCATCAGTGGGAATCGGGATCCAACTCTCATCGCATGATAACGTGACGGAATCCGCTCACGGTATCACACTCCAGAAGGTATGCGCATATCTGGCAAGTTTCAGTTCTTTTGAAACTCCCGATGTGATTTCTGCCCCATGCTCTTATGACTTTGACTTTGGCCAACATATCATAAGTCACATGTCAAGTTCTGCCCGTCATTCTCCAGGTTAATTTGAATCCACCCGTACATACCCTTGACTTTGGCCAAAATGGCAGCACGACTGTCCCAAACCAACGCATCTATCTATGCTGCATATGAATAACCAACAGCTACCAAACACTGTGCCTTGACTTTGGCCAACATACACAGCTTGAATACTATTGACTACCCATATGAAACGACGGAGGGCTACGAATGGTTTCTGGCGAAAACCTTTAACGTAATGAACTTGATATCGTCGAAGGAACGGATAGCTTTTAAAAATATAGTGACGAAAACCTTCGCTAAAGAGGTCACTCCCGGTGAAGGGATCTCGGCTCTTTCCCCGTAGAATGGGGTGCAGGATATTCCAACTGAATACCACGGTGCATAACAAAAGTAAACGTCCTTGCAATAACAGCTTTTTGAAAAGTGTTCCAACAACATCAGATTAGGTTTGTTTTTAACTTGCATTGATCCGAATCAATGCAGTCCCATCAATTGATCACACCAAAAAGAACGAAAATATACTGATGTACGTATATGCCATCCGCATTCGCCACTGGGTCCCGTCATTACCCGTTAGGTTAGCTAACTAACGACAGAGCGGGGACTGGACTAGCGCGGATGTAAAACATATACAACATCTACTAATATATATACCAATATATTATATTCGCTCAAGGCATGAATAAAATGCAACATCACAGAGAATGAACAGCATCACAGAAACAATACAGATATATGGGATCCCCGGGTTTCACAGAGCCACTACTGAAACCCGACGTTCCCCTGGTCGTGTGGATAGCCTGTGCAATGAAATCCTAGACCCCTACGGGCGCGGCAAGTTACCCGCCAAAACCTGAAGCGAGGCAGCCCCCTTCAGCGCCGTGAATGGACCACCCAGCACTTCACGGAATCCGGTAACTTGGGCACCCCTCCTGGGTCAACCTGTACCCCCTACGAGTGCGGCGAATAGCCCGCCAATCCTAGAGTGAAGCCCCCTCCATCCCAATGCCATGAGATGCGGGCTTGTTGCCCTCCAGAACCCGGCTATCCGTGCACCCCTCCGCGGGGCAATCCTAGTACAGAAAGTAAAATATACATACAACGGGTACATCGACCGCAACCAGGTCGTGCCCCAAAATAATAATACAAACAGGCAGTGACGGCAGTCCACATGTCGGACGCTCGCCCCGCAAAATCAAATGTACATAATACCACCACAACTCTACTAGCATTGCATCCAGGCTATCCCCCACGACCGATCCGCAACATCACAGCAAAAACAAAACATCAACGTGAAAGTCACGTTCGCAAATCCGTCTAACCGGGCTATAGCAGTTAGACCGGATTTACCGATCAAGTGACATTCACGGTCGCAGACATAATGTAAATACTGTGAAAAATGTGTTTAAAATTTTCCGATTGACCAAAAATTAACAAGTGGGCCCCCAATCAAAACTGTAGCACTCACAGAAAACCTGGGCCCAATTTTAATATTCCAAAACCCATATTTTAAGCCCACAAGCCCACTGGAAAAAATTGATGAGCTGAAGTCTTATTCCTGCGGCGGAAGCGCGGCCAATGAGGGGCTTAGGCCGCCCTTCCGCGGTCGTACGGAATCATCACTTCACCAAAATTTTGCAGTATTCTTAGAACTCTCTGCACATCACTCTGAGACAACCTGAAAAATTTTTTGGACTCAAAAAAAATTCGACAGAAACTGATGTGGGCAAATACGGGTTTTTGGACATTTCGATCGATCGGAACTGAAAAACACATTACACAAAGGTAGACTAAGTTAATGGCGAGGCTCTGATACCACTGTAAGTGCACGGCGGCGCCCCGGACGTCAATCCGACGCCGGAATGCGGAAGCGGTGAATAACTTAAATTTTGCGGACTTAGCAAACCGGCACCACCGCGCACTAAACACCCGGATCGTAACCATTAACAAGTCTAAGCTAACTAGAAGATGGGTTAGAGATATACCGACGATCCAAGTCCTCCGGTCTTCTCGTCATGGTCCCGATCTCCTACGGAAAAGTCCCGTCTCCTCCTCGTCGCCGGAAGTGCACCACATCGCCTACTTTGTTTACGGGCTCCCACCTCAATGCCGAGGCAACTCGGGCATGAAGCCGGCTACTCGACGTGCCCAAGATTCGTTGTAGAATTCGTAGAGAAGAAGTCTCATTTTGGGGTTTGGAGTTGTGCCATTTTGTGGAGGAAAAGAGAGCTTTGAGAGAGGTGGGAAAAATGTAGCATACCAAAATGAGAGTAACATTTTTCATCACCAAAATGAAAAATGAATCCCATTCACCATAGGAATGGCCGGCCCCCCCCCCCATCATGTGTGATTGGAGAGAGAGAGAGAACAAGGTCAAGGGGGTGGGTGGAACAATAATGAAAAGAGATGGTGAAAGAATCCAATGATCACAACCATAACCCACTCTCCAAAACAAGTAATCAACAACCATGATGGTTACTAAAAGTCAAGCCATCAAGAAGATATGAAGTCAAATGATGGGACAAGTATCATGACATGATAATATGCAAAGACCCCCTCTACAAATGCCTATTTGCAACAATGCAAATAAACCCTCCTCCACCAATCTTCGGCCAATGAACGGAACAATGGAAATCGGCCGAAACGGAAAGCAAACTGGCAACTCCAGAAAACTGGTCCCGTAATAAATTACAGGAAAACCCCGATACTGTGCATACACACCCGCATCTGTATTTCGACCGAAATACAAATGCAAAGAGACAAAATCTACGCTGTACTATACTAGGATCCGGCTTATACCAAAGCCGGCTAGTAATATCTGTTCGATCCTGATCCGTGCAATACCGCACGTATCTGATCGAACCCTGCTATATAACCATACGGCCTATAGTAAAAACTGTCTGATCCTGATCCGTGCAATACCGCACGTATCTGATCGGACCTTGCCATATCTCCATACGGCCTCTACAACCTTTCGCCCGAAAGCTGAGTAACAGAATGTGGGGGACTCTAAAGACTCATCAACACCTTGGTTGTGGATTTAACCACTAGCACGTTAGAGGTATAAGCCAATACATAACGGGCTACCAGGTATTGACCAAAAAGGGATGTCTGTGAGTGAACTCAGCCTGACAACCCTACTGAGCCTGTCAGTGACAATATCCGTGCAATCCGGTCCGTTCGTCTATGAGTATCGCATGGAGGGCCTAGGGGGTTGGTAAAAGTCAGACCCCCAAAAGCGGTACAAGTCGTGTCGGAGTGTAGCCCAGAACACCCTGAGATACTACTGGAATACCTACCAGTAAATCTCCTTGCCTTGGCTAAGGACTTTGTGTAATGGCTCTCCTAGACACAGCACGACCTCACCCCCAATACCGGGAGAGACGAACCCCTGAAGATACGCTCACTGCCTCCATGTGGCTCGGGACTGTACCCAACTAAAACCTGTTTGCACGACTCCTTTGAGCCGTGGTAGGGTAGTAATCAAAGTACAGTGGGAACTCACACGAGACAAATGACGATCCCCAGGTCGATGAACTAACCTGCACACATGTCACCAGGGAACTGCCATCTGACGTCTGGTATATGACCAACTAGCATGTTCCCGGCGAGTCCTGTCCGGTGTACTCATAACCCAATGAGCACCTGTATACATCTTAGGTGATCCAACTGACACCAGTGGCTTGTGAGACCGGCCACCGCCCCTCGTCGGGGTCTCGACTGTATACACTAGTCTACTAATGGAGTATCGATGCCCAGTCTCGAAACTCCCACGACTAGGGACCTTTTAAGGATAAGCTTATAGACCCCCAGCTCCCACTTATATGATCGCCCTCATACTGCTGGTGGTCAAGCAAGAATCCTAGGGGCTCTATCAACGTGTAATAGCGACGTGTCAGGTCACCTAAAGCAGTACACGATGATAAAGGTAAACCAGATAGCATACTATCATCTCGAGTAAGACTATCCTACCGGGATAGGTCCTCCCTCAATCATTACAATCACGTACCTGTGACCTAATAATTGACTCTGAGGGCACTATCTCCAACAGGTACAGTCCCGAGCCACATGGAGGCAGTGAGCGTATCTTCAGGGGTTCGTCTCTCCCGGTATTGGGGGTGAGGTCGCGCTGTGTCTAGGAGAGCCATTATACGAAGCCCTCGGCCGAGGCAAGGAGATTTACTGGTAGGTATTCCAGTAGTATCTCAGGGTGTTCTGGGCTACACTCCGACACGACTTGTACCGCTTTTGGGGGTCTGACTTTTACCAACCCCCTAGGCCCGCCATGCGATGCTCATAGACGAACGGACCGGACTGTACGGATATTGTCACTGACAGGCTCAGTAGGGTTGTCAGGCTGAGTTCGCTCACTGACGTCCCTTTTAGTCAATACCTGGTAGTCCGTTACGTATTGGCTTATACCTCTGACGTGCTAGTGGTTAAATCCACAACCAAGGTGTTGACGAGTCTTTAGAGTCCCCCACATACAGTTACTCAACTTTCGGGCGAAAGGTTGTAGAGGCCGTATGGAGATATTGCAAGGTCCGATCAGATACGTGCGGTATTGTACGGATCAGGATCGGACAGTTTGTACTATAGGCCGTATGTATATATGGCAGGGTTCGATCAGATACGTGCGGTATTGCACGGATAATACTAGCCGGCTTTGGTATAAGCCGGATCCTAGTATAGTACAGTGTAGATTTTGTCTCATTGCATTTGTATTTCGGTCGGAATACAAATGCGGGTGCGTATGCACAGTATCGGGGTTTTCCTGTGATTTATTACGGGACCAGTTTTCTGGAGTTGCCAGTTTGCTTTCCGTTTCGGCCAATTTCTTTTGTATCGTTCATTGGCCGAAGATTGGTGGAGGAGGGCTTATTTGCACTGTTGCAAATAAGTATTTGTGGAGGGGTTCTTTGCATATTCTTGTGTCATGATGGTTGCACCATTCTTTGACCTTGACTTCCTCTTCTATCATGATTGCTTGACTTTGTGAGGTGATTGTTTGTCATCATGGTTGTTGATGATGTTGTTGATGGAGTGTGGATTTTCTTGTGATCATTGCTTTTCATGATAACCATTCCTCCCTCTCTCTTGCATGATATGAGATGGCTCCCATTATTTTTGAGATACTCTCCTCTCCCTCATTCTTACTCCCTCCCACACATGTAGTGGCCGGCCAAGCATTAGAGGGGCTGTCCCATTTTTCCATGAGGGGATTACACTCATTTGGCTCTGGAAAAATCCCACAAGTTCCATCTCCAATCTCCATAGTTCATCCCTCCACCAAAAGGCAATTCCTACAACCCCAAAATGAGACTTGCACACTACATTCTACAGCAAATCTTGGGCACGTCGACTAGCCAGCTTCGTGCCCGAGTTGCCTCGGTATTGAGGTGGGAGCCCGTAAAAGATGCAGACGATGTGGTGCCCTTCCGGTAAGGAGGCGACGACCGGAGTTTCCGCAGGAGATCGGGACGACGACGAGAAGACCGGAGGACTCGGATCAGTCGGTATATCTCTCTTCCCCATCTTGTAGTTAGCTAGGACTAGTTAATGGTTCGATCCGGGTATTAGTGCGCGGTGGTGCCAGTTCAAGTAAAATTAAAGTTTATCACCGCTTCCGCATTTTGGCCGTCGGATTGACGGCCGGGGCGCCGCCGTGCACTTACAGTGGTATCAGAGCCTCGCCATTAACTTAGTCTATCCTTGTTTAATGTGTTTACATTTCCGATCGACCAAAATTCCAAAATCTACATTTTTGTTCACATCAGTTTTCTGTTGAAACTTTTTGGTGTCGAAATTTTTTTCAGGTTACAGAAAAATGATCTACTAGAAAAAATAAGAATTCTATGAAAATTCGATGCAGCAACTCCACTGTAGGAGCGCGGAACCGAGGCTAAACACCCCTTTGGGCCGCGGTTCCGCCGCACTATTTTGGGTTCCCTGCACCAAATTTCTACAGTATCTTTCTGGGGTGAAAATTGGGTTTTTGGAATAATAACATTGGGCCCAGAATTTCTTGATCTGCTACAGTAATGCTTGGGGGCCCACTTGTTAAAATTTGATCGATCGGATATTTTAAACACATTATTTCACAGTATTTACATTATATCTGCGACCGTGAATGTCACTAGATCAGTAAATCCTGTCTAACTGCTATAGCCCGGTTAGACGGATTTGCGAACGTGACTTTCACGTTGATGTTCTGTTTTTGCTGTGATATTGCGGATCGGTCGTGGGGGATAGCCTGGATGCAATGCTAGTACAGTTTTGTTGTATTATGTACATTTGATATTGCGGGGCGAGCGTCCGACATGTGGACTGCCGTCACTGCCTGTTTGTATTATTATTTTGGGACACGACCAGGTTGCGGTCGATGTACCCGTTGTATGTATATTTTACTTTCTGTACTAGGATTACCCTGCGGAGGGGTGCACGGATAGCAGGATTCTAGAAGGCAACAAGCCCGCATCTCATGGCATTGAGACGGAGGGGGCTTCACTCTAGGATTGGCGGGCTATTCGCCGCACTCGTAGGGGGTACAGGTTGACCCAGGAGGGGTGCCCAAGTTACCGGATTCCGTGAAGTGCCGGGTGGTCCATTCACGTTGCTGAAGGGGGCTGCCTTGCTTCAGGTTTTGGCGGGTAACTTGCCGCGCCCGTAGGGGTCTAGGTTTTTATTGCACAGGCTATCCACACGACCAGGGGAACGTCGGGTTTCAGTAATGGCTCTGTGAAACCCGGGGATCCCAGATATCTGTATTGTTCTGTGATGCTGTACATTTCTGTGATGTTGCTTTTTTTATCACGCCTTGAGCGAATATAATATATTGGTATATATATTAGTAGATGTTGTATATGTTTTGCATCCGCGCTAGTCCAGTCCCCGCTCTGTCGTTAGTTAGCTAACCTAACGGGTAATGACGGAACCCAGTGGCGAATGCGGATGGCATATACGTACATCAGTATATTTTCGTTCTTTGTGGTGTGATCAATTGATGGGACTGCGTTGATTCGGATCAATGCAAGTTAAAAACAAACCTAATCTGATGTTGTTGGAACAACTTTTCAAAAGCTGTTATTGCAAGGACGTTTACTTTTGTTTTGCATCGTGGTATTCAGTTGGAATATCCTGCTCCTCAATCGACGAGGCAAGGGCCGAGATCCCTTCACCGGGAGTGACCCCTTGGACAGAAGTTTGCGTCAGGGCAATAACTTCACTATAGCCGATTACTTTTGCTTTGCATCGTGGTATTCAGTTGGAATATCCTGCACCTCATTCTACGGGGAAAGAGCCGAGATCCCTTCACCGGGAGTGACCTCTTTAGCGAAGGTTTTCGTCACTATATTTTTAAAAGCTATCCAGTTCCTTCAACGATATCAAGTTCATTACGTTAAAGGTTTTCGCCAGAAACCATTCGTAGCCCTCCATCATTTCAGTTAAACATTCGGTAGTATTCAAGCTATGTATTTTGACCTCACGCCAAGGCATAGTGTTTGGTAGCTGCCGGGTATTTATCTGTTGCATAGATAGATGCGTTGGTTTGGGACAGTCGTACTACTATTTTGGCATACGTCAAGGGTATGTACGGGTGGATTCAAATTAACCTGGATAATGATGGGTAGAACTTGACATGTGACTTATGATATTTTGACCTCACGCCAAGGTCATAAGAGCATGGGGTAAAAATCACATCGGGAGTTTCAAAAGAACTGAAACTTGCCAGATATGCGCATACCTTCTGGAGTGTGATAGCGTGAGCGGATTCCGTCACGTTATCATGCGGTGATAGTTGGATCCCGATTCCCACTGATGAGTTAGTTTACTTCTCGGGTGACCCCGACTAATTCTTCTTTCAGGTTTGGAGGAGAATTTGAGGTACAGTGGGAGGTTTCCTGATTAGATAAATTGGTAACCATTCTGATCTAGGTTAGAGTGCACGCTGAGTGTTTCTTTTCTCTCTCTCTTTGGCAGCGACCATTGACCCGACCCTAAGACTATGACTCAGTGACCAAGTTGACCGAACCTTCTTAACACTGGCTTTTGGATTGTCAGAGTTGCAAACCTCATTGCCACTTCTACTTTTACCCTTTTCTCCAGGACACCCCGTATTACTACGAACGTCCACTTCCATTGGACAAAACCATCGTATGGTTAGATACGAACTCGAAGGAATTTATTCGAGGATGGTTTCCGGTTCTGGAGAAAACGGATAGGATTATTCAGTTGTCTTTTCCTTTTACCTTCTCTCAGGTTGCGAGTGCTCCTTGGTTTAGGAGACAGTACACCTGTTACGCAAATTGGATAGTCTTCTTCCAAACCATAGGCAGGTGCCGACTGGTAGGGAATGAAGAAAACCAATTAGCATAACGATGGTGTGCAGAAGGTATTAAGTTAAGACAAAATAAAGGGATTAGTAAGAAGGCAAAGTAAATTGCGACTGCTATTCACGACCAAACCAAGTATTCCTTCGCCAATCCTAAATCACCTTTGTATTTCTCCAGGACACTCCGTATCACTACGAAGATCCACAGTTTATTGGATACTCCATCGTATGGTTATATACGAACTCGAAAGGAACTTGTTCCAGTTCGGGGATGGATTCTGGTTCAGGAGAAATAGGAATAAGATTTATTCAGGTGTCTTTTATCTTCACCTTCTCTCGCATTGCAAGTGTTCCTAGGATTAGGACAGTACACCCATTATGCTTATTGGATAGTCTTCTTCCAAACCATAGGCTGGTGCTGAACGGTAGGGAAGGAAGAAAATCATTTGGCGTAAGGGGTGTGCAGAAGGTAATGACTAAAGACACATGAAGGGATTTGGAGAGGTGGCAAAGAATTATACGGTTACAGTCATGAATCTGGAAGAGGCATTACTAGGAATACCGGGATACCCCATCGAAACATTTCAATGTTTCAATTTCACTGTGTAATGTTAAAAGAAAACTGATTTCCCGATTAGATACTTACTCCAAGGTATGTATTTACCAGGTACGATTCTCACATCTGTATGGTTTTACAGATGATGAGTGGGAGTAAGTTATTGGGAATTGGGTGATCATCCTCATTATATCGGGATTCGTTATAATCGGTGATATTTGAGGAAATCACCTGGGCTGTTTGCCGGTCGGCAAATATTTGGTTTTGAATATCCGCAGTTATGCACCAATTTCAAATTGATATATCTGTACGTCTATTCTCATAGAGTGAGATATACCTTTTTGAAATTATGTCTGTGATATTTAGCTATATCAGTGGATGGTTAGGTAAGGAGCATTAAACAGCGGTGTAATTCTTCTTAACCATAAGTACAGTTTTCAACCTACGACACACAGTGAATGAGTTATCAAACTCAAGGGACTTATACAGAGTATTGTATGTTGTCCAGGGTCCATCAGGACAGAGGGGTTGGTCCTCGTACTATATTCAGTTTACTTATGACTTCTCTAGTTTTTAGACAGGTGTTTCGCGGAAACACAGGGTCTGAATTTTGAGAAGTTATAGGTATTTGAATAGAGTAGAGAACCAGGTGTAGCAAGTATCGGGATTCTTCAAAGCAATCGAAGATGTAGACACTTGTGCATGGTATTCAGTTGATAGTAATGATAAGAGATTTTGCTTCTCTTTCAGGTTATTCATAATTGGAAGCATTCCTAAGTTGAGTAACGCTGATCGGCCTCCTTCCTTTTAGTTGACATGCACTGGAGAGAGCTGCATGATTTGAATCCGGTTCAATTAAATCAGTGTCTCTGGTTCTATATTGGATATAGAACAGTTCATATCTTAACGGTGTTAAGGTACGGGGAGTTTTCCGGCTTATGATTAAAACCAGACACTGGACAACTCAAGGCACGTTTCTGTAATGGCTGTTTGTGGGTTGACCCAGGATATGACGCGGGTTGACTTTCTACCATCTGGAAGATCAATAGTGATATTGTTCTTGACTCGCCACAGTTTTATTAAAAATGGATTTTTTTCAGAAAACAGTAGTGGGAGTATGGTAGAACTGGAAGTGATTCCAGAACCACAAACGATTACTGAAGATTTCATAGGAACCTAAAGATTCAATCTGGCTTGACATTCCATTAGCCACTCCGCAGATACGGTGGGTAACTTCAGGCACCCGAGAGGTACTCCGGTAGCCTCAAAGACGGTGACAGGGAAGTTCTTGTTTACCCACAATTACCATTGCTGTTGTTCCAGGCTGCGAGACCCGGCGGGAGGATGAGTATAGCGTCGTTCTAAACTAGTTTTAGAAGTATACGTCTATATGACTCTGCCAGAGGGTTGTCGTAGTCAGTGGGAGCAGCGGAAGCATTGGTGGAAAGGCAGCTTATGTCTATTTATAGACTAAAGCAGATGTAGCAGAAATAGATCATCTATTTCTGACGTGACAGTCATGGGTTTGACTTCATCAGAATAGGAGATGGATCTATTGAGGAGGTAGTAGGGTGTGATATCCTGGTATTTGGATGACATACACAGAATAGGAAAAGAAACTCCTATACTACAATCGGTTATACTTTGGTCGTCACACAGTGTTTTCTCCATATGGGAAATGGATTTTTGTATCAGACATACTGGTTACTGGATCTATGGTTTTAGATCTAGATTTGGGTGGTTTCCCAATCTGGGTACTTAGACAGCATTCTAAGGGTATTTAGAATGGACGACTCCATGCACGGTAGTCTACCTGCAGAAGATGGAGTCACCCTCTCTAAAGGTGTCTTACAGACTAAAGGGGAGAGGGATGTGCATGATTGGCAGATCACTTGCTTAGGCAATTGAGTCAATCATGAGATGTAAAGTACCACACCAAATGTTGTTCTTGCACTAGATGCAATAAGTTGACATTGATCCAATCCTGGAGAAACAGTCGGAAGCAGTTTTAGAACATAAGTGGATGTTCTAGGGATATGATAACGACAGCCCCATTCGGGAGACAGTTATCATTCCAGGCTTCCAAGGTGACCCGGACAACAAGGAGGTTGTCAGAGTTATAGTTTTCCTTCTGATGAGGGGCAGTATTTTGGACAAGTGGTCCAAGGCAATACTGAGGGAGGCATGGCGCAGGATACTGATTAAGTTCAGTTGACGATACAGTCTAAGAAGTTTGGATTTGGAGTTCATTTATGAGCTATGTCCCATCAGACATCCAGACATATTCTAAGACAGGTATTACTCTTTTCGGGAGATGGCTTTCTCCGCGAACTTGAGATATAGAGAGACAAAGAAAGAAACATCAAAGCGGATCCACTCACTGAGGCTATTCCTTGAACGCAATAGTTCCACAAGCGAGCTTTGTGAGACCGACTAGTAGAGGAGTTGGGTGTTCGGTATCACACGGGCTGTGAGTATGCGACATCGCAATAATTAGCCTTGAGTGCAAGTGGGAGATTGTTGGAGATAGTGCCCTCAGAGTCAATTATTAGGTCACAGGTACGTGATTGCAATGATTGATGGAGGACCTATCCCGGTAGGACAGTCTTACTCGAGATGATAGTATGCTATCTGGTTTACCTTTATCATCGTGTACTGCTTTAGGTGACCTGACAAGTTGCTATTACACGTTGATAGAGCCCCTAGGATTCTTGCTTGACCACCAGCAGTATGAGGGCGATCATATAAGTGGGAGCTGGGGGTCTATAAGCATATCCTTAAAAGGTCCCTAGTCGTGAGAGTTTTGAGACAGGGCATCGATACTCCAGAGTAGACTAGTGTATACAGTCGAGACCCCGACAAGGGGCGGTGGCCGGTCTCACAAGCCATTGGTGTCAGTTAGATCACCTAAGATGTATACAGGTGCTCATTGGGTTATGAGTACACCGGACAGGACTCGCCGGGAACATGCTAGTTGGTCTTATACCAGATGTCAGATAGCAGTTCCCTGGTGACATGTGTACAGGTTAGTTCATCGACCTGGGGATCGTCATTTGTCTCGTGTGAGTTCCCACTGTACTTTGATTACTACCCTACCACGGCTCAAAGGAGTCGTGCAAACAGGTTTTAGTTGGGTACAGTCCCGAGCCACATGGAGGCAGTGAGCGTATCTTCAGGGCTTCGTCTCTCCCGGTATTGGGGGTGAGGTCGCGCTGTGTCTAGGAGAGCCATTACACGAAGCCCTCGGCCGAGGAAAGGAGATTTACTGGTAGGTATTCCAGTAGTATCTCAGGGTGTTCTGGGCTACACTCCGACACGACTTGTACCGCTTTTGGGGGTCTGACTTTTACCAACCCCCTAGGCCCGCCATGCGATGCTCATAGACGAACGGACCGGACTGTACGGATATTGTCACTGACAGGCTCAGTAGGGTTGTCAGGCTGAGTTCGCTCACTGACGTCCCTTTTAGTCAATACCAGGTAGCCCGTTACGTATTGGCTTATACCTCTGACGTGCTAGTGGTTAAATCCATAACCAAGGTGTTGACGAGTCTTTAGAGTCCCCCACATTCAGTTACTCAGCTTTCGGGCGAAAGGTTGTAGAGGCCGTATGGAGATATGGCAAGGTCCGATCAGATACGTGCGGTATTGCACGGATCAGGATCGGACAGTTTGTACTATAGGCCGTATGGATATATGGCAGGGTTCGATCAGATACGTGCGGTATTGCACGTGTAAGTCTACGTTAGCGCCCCGGCAGTCTACAGACGCCAATTGCGGAATAAAACTTTTTAACTTGGCGCTATCGTATACTTTAACCCGGATCTGCCATTATTGCTAAACTAACAAACAGTAAAGAGTGTAGAAATATTGTACCGACTGATCCGAGTCCTCCGGTCTTCATCTCCACTCCGATCTCCTCGCGGGATCTCCGTCTGTCTCCTCCTCGTCGGAAAGGGCACCACATCGCCTGTAGCTTTTACGGGCTCCCACCTCAATACCGAGGCAACTCGGGCGCGAAGCTGGCGAATCGACGCGTCCAAGATTTGCTGTAGGAAGTGTAGTGTAGAGGCTACTTGTCTCTTTGGGGTTTGGTTGCCTTTGGATGATGGAGGGATCATGAATGGACTTTGGAAATGAAGTGTAGAATTTTGCAAGCATGTAAGAATGATATGAACCAATCTTTCATCTCAAAATGAACTCACTCTCTCTCTCCAAAGAATTGGCCGGCCACTTGTTAAATTGGTGGAGGAAAAAACAAGAATGGAAAACAATGAAGGAGAGTGAGTGTAGGAAAAGGAGGAGAGTGACCATAACAAAAGACATCAACCATGCTTATACACTATTGAATCCATACCCACTCAAATCACAAGTCAAAGCAAGCATGGATGAAAGATTCAAACCTATCATAATCAAGACAAGTGCAAGAAACCCCCTCCTCAATATGTTATTTGCACAATTGCAAATAACCCCCTCCATCGGAAAAGTCCGGCCGGGAAAGAACAAAGGAAAACCGGCCGGAACGGAATGCAAACTGGCAACTCCAGAAAACTGGTCCCGTAATAAATTACAGGAAAACCCCGACACTGTGCATACACACCCGCATCTGTATTCCGTCCGGATACAAATGCAAAGAGACAAAATCTACACTGTACTAAACTAGGACCGGCTTAAACCAAAACCGGCTAGTAATATCCGTTCGATCCTGATCCGTGCAATACCGCACGTATCTGATCGAACCCTGCCATATACCTATACGGCTACTAGTACAAACCGTCCGATCCTGATCCGTGCAATACCGCACGTATCTGATCGGACCCTGCCATATCTCCATACGGCCTCTACAGCGTTTCGCCCGAAACTTGAGTAACTGAAAGTGTGGTGGACTCTAAAGACTCGTCAATACTATGGCTGTGGATTTAACCACTAGCACGTCAGAGGTATAAGCCAATACGTAACGGGCCACCAGCTATTGACCAAAAGGGGACGTCGATGAGCGAACTCATCCTGACACCCTACTGAGCCTGTCAGTGACAATATCCGTGCAGTCCGGTCCGTTCGTCTATGAGTATCGCATGGCGGGCCTAGGGGGTTGGTAAAAGTCAGACCCCCAAAAGCGGTACAAGTCGTGTCGGAGTGTAGCCCAGAACACCCTGAGATACTACTGGAATACCTACCAGTAAATCTCCTTGCCTTGGCCAAGGACTTTGTGTAATGGCTCTCCTAGACACAGCACGACCTCACCCCCAATACCGGGAGAGACGAACCCCTGAAGATACGCTCACTGCCTCCATGTGGCTCGGGACTGTACCCAACTAAAACCTGTTTGCACGACTCCTTTAAGCCGTGGTAGGGTAGTAATCAAAGTACAGTGGGAACTCACACGAGACAAATGACGATCCCCAGGTCGATGAACTATCCTGCACACATGTCACCAGGGAACTGCCATCTGACGTCTGGTATATGACCAACTAGCATGTTCCCGGCGAGTCCTGTCCGGTGTACTCATAACCCAATGAGCACCTGTATACATCTTAGGTGATCCAACTGACACCAGTGGCTTGTGAGACCAGCCACCGCCCCTCGTCGGGGTCTCGACTGTATACACTAGTCTACTAATGGAGTATCGATGCCCGGTCTCGAAACTCCCACGACTAGGGACCTTTTAAGGATATGCTTGTAGACCCCCAGCTCCCACTTATATGATCGCCCTCATACTGCTGGTGGTCAAGCAAGAATCCTAGGGGTTCTATCAACGTGTAATAGCGACGTGTCATGTCACCTAAAGCAGTACACGATGATAAAGGTAAACCAGATAGCATACTATCATCTCGAGTAAGACTGTCCTACCGGGATAGGTCCTCCCTCAATCATTACAATCACGTACCTGTGACCTAATAATTGACTCTGAGGGCACTATCTCCAACAATCTCCCACTTGCACTCAAGGCTAATTATTGCGATGTCGCATACTCACAGCCCGTGTGATACCGAACATCCAACTCCTCCACCAATCAGTCTCACAAAGCTCGTTTGCGGAACTATTGTGTTCGAGGAATAGCCTCAGTGAGTGGATCCGCTTTGTTGTTTCTTTCTATGTCTCTCTATATCTCAAGTTCGCGGAGAAACCCATCTCCCGAAATGAGCAATACCTGTCTTAGAATGTGCCTGGATGTCTGATGGGACATAGCTCATAAATGAACTCCAAATCCAAACTTCTTAGACTGTATCGTCAACTGAACTTAATCAGTATCCTGCGCGCCATGCCTCCCTCAGTATTGCCTTGGATCACCTGTCCAAAATACTGCCCCTCGTCAGAGGGAAAACTATAACTCTGACAAACTCCTTGTCGTCCATGTCACCTTGGAAGCCTGGAATGATAACTGTTTCCCGAATGAGGCTGTCGTTATCATATCCCTAGAACATCCACTTATGTTCTAAAACTGCTTCCTACCGTTTCTCCAGGATTGGATTAATGTCAACTTATTGCATCTAGTGCAAGAACAACATCTGGTGTGGTACTTGACATCTCATGATTGACTCAATTGCCTAAGCAAGTGATCTGCCAATCATGCACGTCCCTCTCCCCTTTAGTCTGTAAGACACCTTTGGAGAGGGTGACTCCATCACCTGCAGGTATACTACCGTGCTAGGAGTCGTCCATTCTAAATACTCTTAGAATGCTGTCAAGGTACCCTGATTGAGAAACCACCCAAATCTAGATCTAAAACCATAGATCTAGTAACCAGTATGTCTGATATAATGTCCAAGTCCTTTGTGGAGAAACCACTGTGTGACGACCAAAGTATAACCGATCGTAGTGCAGGAGCTTCTTTTCCTACTCTGTGTATATCATCCAAATACCAGGATATCACACCCTACTACCTTCTCAACTGATCCATCCCCTATTCTGATGAAGTCAAACCCATGACTGTCATATCAGAAATTGATGATCTATCTCCGCTACATCTGCTCTAGTCTATAAATAGACATAAGCAACCTGTCCACCAATGCTTCCGCTGCTCCCACTGACTACGACAACCCTCTGGCAGAGTTATATACACGTACACTTCTGAAGCGAGTTCAGAACGACGCTATACTCATCCTCCCGCCGGGTCTCGCAGCCTGGAACAACAGCATTGGTAATTGTGGGTAAACAAGAACTTCCCCGTCACCGTCCTTGAGGCTACCGTAGTACCTCTCGGGTGCCTGAAGTTACCCACCTTATCTGCGGAGTGGCCAATGGAATGTCAAATCAGATTGAATCTTTAGGTTCCTTATCAAATCTTCAGTAATCGTTTGTGGTTCTGGAATCACTTCCAGTTCTACCATACTCCCACTACTGTTTTCTGAAAAAATCCATTTTTAATAAAACTGTGGCGAGTCTAGAACAATATCGCTATTGTTCATCCAGATGGTAGAAAGTCAACCCTCGTCATAGCCTGGGTCAACCCACAAACAGCCATTACAGAAACGTGCCTTGAGTTGTCCAGTGTCTGGTTTTAATCATAAACCGGACAACTCCCCGTACCTTAACATCGTTAAGATATGAACTGTTCTATATCCAATATAGAAACAGAGGCACTGATTTAATTGAACCAGATTCAAATCATGCAGCTGTCCCCAGCGCATGTCAACTAAATGGAAGGAGGCCGATCAGCGTTACTCAACTTAGGAATACTTCCAATTATGAGTAACCTGAAAGAGAAGCAAGATCTCTTTATCATTACTATCAACTGAATACCATACACAAGTATCTACATCTTCGATCTCTTTGAAGAATCCCGATACTTGCTATACCTGGTTCTCTACTCTATTCAAATACCTATAACTTCTCCAAATTCGGACCCTGTGTTTCCACGAAACACCTGTCTAAAAATTAGAGAAGTCATAAGTAAACTGAATGTAGTACGAGGACCAACCCCTCTGTCCTGATGGACCCTGGACAACATACAATACTCTGTATAAGTCCCTTGAGTCTGATAACTCATTCACTGTGTGTCGTAGGTTGAAAACTGTACTTATGGTTAAGAAGAATTACACCGCTGTTTAATGCTCCTTACCTAACCATCCACTGATATAGGTAAATGTCGTAGACATAATTTCAAAAAGGTATATCTCATTCTATGAAAATAGACGTACAGATATATCAATTTGAAATTGGTGCATAACAGCGGATATTCAAAACCAAATATTTGCCGACCGGCAAACAGCCCAGGTGATTTCCTCAAATATCACCGATTACAACGAATCCCGATATAATGAGGATGATCACCCAATTCCCAATAACCTACTCCCACTCATCATCTGTAAAACCATACAGATGTGAGAATCATACCTGGTAAATACATACCCTGGAGTAAGTATCTAATCGGGAAATCAGTTTTCTTTTAACAGTACACAGTGAAACTGAAACATTGAAATGTTTCGGTGGGGTATCCCGGTATTCTTAGTAATGCCTCTTCCATTATCCAAATTCACAACTATAACCGTATAATTCTTTGCCACCTCTCCAAATCCCTTCATATGTCTTTAGTCTTTACCTTCTGCACACCCCTTTAGGCCAAATGGTTTTCTTCCTTCCCTACCGTTCGGCACCAGCCTATGGTTTGGAAGAAGACTATCCAATAAGCATAAAGGGTGTACTGTCCTAATCCTAGGAGCACTCGCAACGCGAGAGAAGGTGAAGATAAAAGACACCTGAATGTACTTTATTCCTATTTCTCCTGGACCAGAATCCATCCCCGAACTGGAACAAGTTCCATTCGAGTTCGTATATAACCATACGATGGAGTATCCAAATAAACTGTGGATCTTCGTAGTGATACGGAGTGTCCTGGAGAAATACAAAGGTGATGTGGGAGTGGTAACGAAATATTTGGTTTGGTCGTGAATATCTGTTGCAATTTACTTTGTCCTCTTACTAATCCCTTGCTTTGTCTGAACTTAATACCTTCTGCACACCATCGTTATGCTAATTGGTTTTCTTCATTCCCTACCGGTCGGCACCAGCCTAAGGTTTGGAAGAAGACAATCCAATTTGCGTAATAGGTGTACTACCCCTAAACCAAGGAGTACTCGTAACCTGAGAGAGGGTAAAAGGAAAAGACAACTGAATAATCCTATCCGTTTTCTCCAGAACCAGAAACCATCCTCGAATTCCTTCGAGTTCGTATCTAACCATACGATGGTTTTGTCCAATGGAAGTGGACGTTCGCAGTAATACGGGGTGTCCTGGAGAAAAGGGTAAAAGTAGGAGTGGCAATGAGGTCTGCAACTCTGACAATCCAAAAGCCAGTGTTAAGAAGGTTCGGTCAACTTGGTCACTGAGTCAAAGTCTTAGGGTCGGGTCAATGGTCGCTGCCAAAGAGAGAGAGAAAAGAAACACTCAGCGTGCACTCTAACCTAGATCAGAATGGTTACCAATTTATCTAATCTGGAATCCTCCCACTGTACCTCAAATTCTCCTCCAAACCAGAAAGAAGAATTAGTCGGGGTCACCCGAGGAGTAAACCAACTCATCAGTGGGAATCGGGATCCAACTCTCATCGCATGATAACGTGACGGAATCCGCTCACGGTATCACACTCCAGAAGGTATGCGCATATCTGGCAAGTTTCAGTACTTTTGAAACTCCCGATGTGATTTCTGCCCCATGCTCTTATGACCTTGACTAAGGCCAACAAATCATAAGTCACATGTCAAGTTCTACCCGTCATTGTCCAGGTTGATTTGAACCCACCCGTACAAGCCCTTGACTAAGGCCAACAAGGCTATACGACTGTCCCAAACCAACGCATCTATCTATGCAACATATGAATACCCAACAGCTACCAAACACTGTGCCTTGACTAAGGCCAACAAACACAGCTTGAATACTATTGACTACCCATATGAAACGACGGAGGGCTACGAATGGTTTCTGGCGAAAACCTTTAACGTAGTGAACTTGATATCGTCGAAGGAACGGATAGCTTTTTAGAAAATATAGTGACGAAAAACCATTGCTAAAGAGGTCACTCCCGGTGAAGGGATCTCGGCTCTTTCCCCGTAGAATGAGGTGCAGGATATTCCAACTGAATACCACGGTGCAAAGCAAAAGTAATCGGCTATAGTGAAGTTAATGCCCTGACGCAAAATTCTGTCCAAGGGGTCACTCCCGGTGAAGGGATCTCGGCCCTTGCCTCGTCGACTGAGGAGCAGGATATTCCAAATGAATACCACGATGCAAAACAAAAGTGAACGTCCTTGCAATAACAGCTTTTTGAAAAGTGTTCCAACAACATCAGAATAGGTTTGTTTAACTTGCATTGATCCGAATCAATGCAGTCCCATCAATTGATCACACCACAAAGAACGAAAATATACTGACGTACGTATATGCCATCCGCATTCGCCACTGGGTCCCGTCATCACCCGTTAGGTTAGCTTACTAACGGCAGAGCGGGGACTGGACTAGCGCGGATGAAAAACATATACAACATCTACTAATATATATACCAATATATAGTATTTCGCTCAAGGCGTGAAAAGAAATGCAACATCACAGAAATGTACAGCATCACAGAACAATACAGATATCTGGGATCCCCGGGTTTCACAGAGCCACTACTGAAACCCGACGTTCCCCTGGTCGTGTGGATAGCCTGTGCAATGAAAACCTAGACCCCTACGGGCGCGGCAAGTCACCCGCCAAAACCTGAAGCGAGGCAGCCCCCTTCAGCTCCGTGAATGGACCACCCAGCACTCCACGGAATCCGGCAACTTGGGCACCCCTCCTGGGTCAACCTGTACCCCCTACGAGTGCGGCGAATAGCCCGCCAATCCTAGAGTGAAGCCCCCTCCGTCTCAATGCCATGAGATGCGGGCTTGTTGCCCTCCAGAACCCGGCTATCCATGCACCCCTCCGCGGGGCAATCCTAGTACAGAAAGTAAAATATACATACACCGGGTACATCGACCGCAACCAGGTCGTGCCCCAAAATAATAATACAATCAGGCAGTGACGGCAGTCCACATGTCGGACGCTCGCCCCGCAATATCAAATGTACATAATACAACAACACTGTACTAGCATTGCATCCAGGCTATCCCCACCGACCGATCCGCAACATCACAGCAAATACATAGAACATCAACGTGAAAATCACGTTCGCAAATCCGTCTAACCGGGCTATAGCAGTTAGATCGGATTTACCGATCGAGTGACATTCACGGTCGCAGATATAATGTAAATACTGTGAAAAACTAACGTGTTTAAATTTCGATCGACAAAATATCAAGAAGTGGGCCCCACGACTTACTGGTGAACAGTAACAAAATCTGGGCAAAAATGATATATATCAAAAACCCCAAAATCCCACATAGAACAACCTGACAAAATTTGGGAGCACGTGCTCCCCACGTGGCCGCGGTTGCGCGGCCTAACCAAGGGTTTGGCCGCGCTTCCGCGGCGGCATCTAGGGATCACGATCCCAAATTTTGTCGTCATTCTTAGAAGTTCCTGCTCTGATTTTTAAGACATCCAGAAATCAATTTTGAGACCGTTTAAAAACAACAGAAACTGTCGGCTTGGATTTTTGTAGTTTTCGATTTCCGGTCGGATCGAAGTTTTAAACGCGTTAGCACAAGTTAGCATAGCAAAATGGTGAGGCTCTGATACCACTGTAAGTCTACGTTAGCGCCCCGGCAGTCTACAGACGCCAATTGCGGAATAAAACTTTTTAACTTGGCGCTATCGTATACTTTAACCCGGATCTGCCATTATTGCTAAACTAACAAACAGTAAAGAGTGTAGAAATGTTGTACCGACTGATCCGAGTCCTCCGGTCTTCATCTCCACTCCGATCTCCTCGCGGGATCTCCGTCTGTCTCCTCCTCGTCGGAAAGGGCACCACATCGCCTGTAGCTTTTACGGGCTCCCACCTCAATACCGAGGCAACTCGGGCGCGAAGCTGGCGAATCGACGCGTCCAAGATTTGCTGTAGGAAGTGTAGTGTAGAGGCTACTTGTCTCTTTGGGGTTTGGTTGCCTTTGGATGATGGAGGGATCATGAATGGACTTTGGAAATGAAGTGTAGAATTTTGCAAGCATGTAAGAATGATATGAACCAATCTTTCATCTCAAAATGAACTCACTCTCTCTCTCCAAAGAATTGGCCGGCCACTTGTTAAATTGGTGGAGGAAAAAACAAGAATGGAAAACAATGAAGGAGAGTGAGTGTAGGAAAAGGAGGAGAGTGACCATAACAAAAGACATCAACCATGCTTATACACTATTGAATCCATACCCACTCAAATCACAAGTCAAAGCAAGCATGGATGAAAGATTCAAACCTATCATAATCAAGACAAGTGCAAGAAACCCCCTCCTCAATATGTTATTTGCACAATTGCAAATAACCCCCTCCATCGGAAAAGTCCGGCCGGGAAAGAACAAAGGAAAACCGGCCGGAACGGAATGCAAACTGGCAACTCCAGAAAACTGGTCCCGTAATAAATTACAGGAAAACCCCGACACTGTGCATACACACCCGCATCTGTATTCCGTCCGGATACAAATGCAAAGAGACAAAATCTACACTGTACTAAACTAGGACCGGCTTAAACCAAAACCGGCTAGTAATATCCGTTCGATCCTGATCCGTGCAATACCGCACGTATCTGATCGAACCCTGCCATATACCTATACGGCTACTAGTACAAACCGTCCGATCCTGATCCGTGCAATACCGCACGTATCTGATCGGACCCTGCCATATCTCCATACGGCCTCTACAGCGTTTCGCCCGAAACTTGAGTAACTGAAAGTGTGGTGGACTCTAAAGACTCGTCAATACTATGGCTGTGGATTTAACCACTAGCACGTCAGAGGTATAAGCCAATACGTAACGGGCCACCAGCTATTGACCAAAAGGGGACGTCGATGAGCGAACTCATCCTGACACCCTACTGAGCCTGTCAGTGACAATATCCGTGCAGTCCGGTCCGTTCGTCTATGAGTATCGCATGGCGGGCCTAGGGGGTTGGTAAAAGTCAGACCCCCAAAAGCGGTACAAGTCGTGTCGGAGTGTAGCCCAGAACACCCTGAGATACTACTGGAATACCTACCAGTAAATCTCCTTGCCTTGGCCAAGGACTTTGTGTAATGGCTCTCCTAGACACAGCACGACCTCACCCCCAATACCGGGAGAGACGAACCCCTGAAGATACGCTCACTGCCTCCATGTGGCTCGGGACTGTACCCAACTAAAACCTGTTTGCACGACTCCTTTGAGCCGTGGTAGGGTAGTAATCAAAGTACAGTGGGAACTCACACGAGACAAATGACGATCCCCAGGTCGATGAACTATCCTGCACACATGTCACCAGGGAACTGCCATCTGACGTCTGGTATATGACCAACTAGCATGTTCCCGGCGAGTCCTGTCCGGTGTACTCATAACCCAATGAGCACCTGTATACATCTTAGGTGATCCAACTGACACCAGTGGCTTGTGAGACCAGCCACCGCCCCTCGTCGGGGTCTCGACTGTATACACTAGTCTACTAATGGAGTATCGATGCCCGGTCTCGAAACTCCCACGACTAGGGACCTTTTAAGGATATGCTTGTAGACCCCCAGCTCCCACTTATATGATCGCCCTCATACTGCTGGTGGTCAAGCAAGAATCCTAGGGGTTCTATCAACGTGTAATAGCGACGTGTCATGTCACCTAAAGCAGTACACGATGATAAAGGTAAACCAGATAGCATACTATCATCTCGAGTAAGACTGTCCTACCGGGATAGGTCCTCCCTCAATCATTACAATCACGTACCTGTGACCTAATAATTGACTCTGAGGGCACTATCTCCAACAGCACGGATCAGGATCGAACGGATAATACTAGCCGGCTTTGGTATAAGCCGGATCCTAGTATAGTACAGTGTAGATTTTGTCTCATTGCATTTGTATTTCGGTCGGAATACAAATGCGGGTGCGTATGCACAGTATCGGGGTTTTCCTGTGATTTATTACGGGACCAGTTTTCTGGAGTTGCCAGTTTGCTTTCCGTTTCGGCCAATTTCTTTTGTATCGTTCATTGGCCGAAGATTGGTGGAGGAGGGCTTATTTGCACTGTTGCAAATAAGTATTTGTGGAGGGGTTCTTTGCATATTCTTGTGTCATGATGGTTGCACCATTCTTTGACCTTGACTTCCTCTTCTATCATGATTGCTTGACTTTGTGAGGTGATTGTTTGTCATCATGGTTGTTGATGATGTTGTTGATGGAGTGTGGATTTTCTTGTGATCATTGCTTTTCATGATAACCATTCCTCCCTCTCTCTTGCATGATATGAGATGGCTCCCATTATTTTTGAGATACTCTCCTCTCCCTCATTCTTACTCCCTCCCATACATGTAGTGGCCGGCCAAGCATTAGAGGGGCTGTCCCATTTTTCCATGAGGGGATTACACTCATTTGGCTTTGGAAAAATCCTACAAGTTCCATCTCCAATCTCCATAGTTCATCCCTCCACCAAAAGGCAATTCCTACAACCCCAAAATGAGACTTGCACACTACATTCTACAGCAAATCTTGGACACGTCGACTAGCCAGCTTCGTACCCGAGTTGCCTCGGTATTGAGGTGGGAGCCCGTAAAAGATGCAGACGATGTGGTGCCCTTCCGGCAAGGAGGCGACGACCGGAGTTTCCGCAGGAGATCGGGACGACGACGAGAAGACCGGAGGACTCGGATCAGTCGGTATATCTCTCTTCCCCATCTTGTAGTTAGCTAGGACTAGTTAATGGTTCGATCCGGGTGTTAGTGCGCGGTGGTGCCAGTTCAAGTAAAATTAAAGTTTATCACCGCTTCCGCATTTTGGCCGTCGGATTGACGGCCGGGGCGCCGCCGTGCACTTACATCAACTTCATTTGAGAAGCGCCTAAAGAGGCCACTCGTACTCCCATGCCCTCCCACTTTTGAGAGTGTTATCATATAGCAGGTACGAGTTCTCTTCCATTCACACGGTCGAGCTGGTCCCAACCTGATGGTATAGGTCCTCTTTGGCTCATGCTTTCGCGGCGGGGTTACCCTCCAACTGTCGGATAACGTAAACCTGCTTCATCGATACTAGTCTTAGACCCAGTCCTTGAAGGTGAGCATTCTTTAAAGGGATGACCTACTGCTCGATGATAGGAGCAATAGTCTGGATGATAGACCTTGTTTATTTATTCGGGGTGCCCAGACTCCGGAAGCGTCATCATTCGGTGCTTTATAACAAGATTGAATATTTTCCATATCTTTTCTTGAGGGAAAGAGTATTCCTGACCTATCTTCTTTATAAAGGACGGGCTCCAATTATGGTTTTCTCGATCGAACAATATCTTGGATCTGCTTTGTTGTTTTCAAACGGTGTTTGGGTTCTTTGCCTTGTTATTACCTCCGATTCGAGGTTTTCCCCTTTCGCCAGAACATATAGCGGGCTGGGGATGAGGAGCATTACGGACTACTTTCTTCGCATATTGCTAACTGAGACGCTGCATCCTGGCATTTTCATAAATGGTCATTTCATGGTTGTGGTTGTCCCGGCTCGTTTGACAAGCTTCTTTTATTAGCTTGTCAATTTGTTCTTCAAGCAATGGACTTTTATAGGAATATGTATTCCCTAGATGCCATTATTGTATGATATAGTGGATGCTTGGACATATTTATAAAGAACATTCTTGCTCGACATGGTAGTATGCTATCTGGTTGCTCTTTATCTTAACATATAGACTAGTATTATTATACCGTCTCTCTGATACATGTTGATAAAGCCTTTATGATGTTCGCTTGACTACCAGGACTATGATGCAGATCATACTACTGGGTCTTGTGTAGCCTACAAACACATCCTTCAATTGTTCATAGTCGAGGGATTATCGAGACAGGGCATCGATATTCCAGATTAGACTAGTGTGTACGTTTCTTGACCTTGTATGGGGCGATGGTTGATCCTATAACCATTGCTGTTTGACATCAAAGATTGTACACAGGTGCTCATTAAAGAATGGGTACACTGAACTGGACTCGCCGATAACTCCTAGTAGGTACTATACCTATCGTCAGATAGCTGTTCTCTGGTGACACTAGTACATGTTAGTCTGTAGACCCAAGATCGTCATAGAGTCTTGTGTGGTTCCCACTGTGCTTTGATTTCATCCCTACCATGGCTCAAAGGAGTTGTGCAAACAGGTGGATTTTCGGTACAACCCGAGTCACATGGAGGCAATGAGCGATAGGAAGGGTTTCGACTCTCCCGGTATTAGGAGTTGATCTTGAGCTATGCTCGATTAGCCGTAACAATAAGTCCCTGCCCATGGCTGATGAGATTTACTGGTAAGAGTTATCAGTAGTTTCTCGAACAGTTATGAGCCATACATTGGCATGACTTATCAAGTTACTGGGGCCTGACGATTCCACCCCTAGACTGTTAGTAATATGTATGCCCTAGAGGCCATTATTGAATGATATAGTAGATGCTTGGACATATATATGGAGGACTTTCTTGCTCGACATGATAGTATACTATACGGTTTCCTTTATCTTAACATGTTCACTGGTATTATTATACTGTCTCTCATATACATATTGATAAAGCGCTTAGGATGTTGGCTTGACTACTAAGACTATGATGCGGATCATTCTACTGGGACCCGGGTAGTCTACAAGCACATCCTTCAATTGTTCCTAGTCGAGGGAATATCGAGATAGGGCATCGATATTCCGAGTAAACTAGTGTGAACGTTTCTTGACCCTGTAAGGGGTGATGGTTGATCCCATATCCATTGGTGTTTGACATCAAAAATTGTACACAGGTGCTCATTAGAGAATGGGTACACTGAACAGGACTCGTCGAGAACTCCTGGATGGTACTATACCTATCGTCAGATAGCAGTTCTCTAGTGACACTGGTATAGGTTAGTCCGTAGACCCGAGATCGTCATAGAGTCTTGTGTGGTTCGCACTGTGCTTTGATTTCCTCCCTACCATGGCTTATAACTATTTGCTAACAAGCTAGTTTATGTTTAAATGGCTCTGATACCAGTGTAATTCTATGTCGCACACCACGCGAGTTCGCGGGGAGGTGGAATACATCAAAAACGAATTTTCTCGCATCGAAAGATCATGTTTGGCTTTGCAACATAGACTTTATCCACTTTTGGATCTTAATTAAACCTTAACTGGCTAAACTAAACTACTTGAAGGCTCTAACAATTCGGATAGAGGGTTATACCTTTGTGTCTAGTCCTTCGGGTCTTCTCTAGGTTCCTTGCTCCTTGGATCGAGCTTCAACTTTGATCTCCTTTCTTTGGCTCCTCCGAGGCTTCGAATGAACTCGGTTGTCGGTCTCCTTTAGGTCATAGAAGATCCATCCGAGGGTCTATGGTCAAGCTCCAACCTTATGTGAGGTAACTTGGTGACTTAATGTGCTAGATAAGATTACTAAGTAGATGTAGAGAGTGATCTATGGATTAATTAGTCTTAAAGCTCAATGGATCACAACACATGTGAAAGGATGAGCTTGAGGGAGGTGGAGATGAAACCTTGGAGAGAGAATGAGAATGTGATAATGAACTAGAGAAATGAGAGAGGGAATGGCTAAGTCTCATGACAATAATTCAAGCATGGAATATTTTAGTCTCCAAAAAATCAACCAAGCTATAGGAACTCCAAATGAATAAACAAATACCAAGCCATGCCATCAAGTATCTCCTAATTTCCACTTCGTTAATCCTTTAGCAAAAAAAGGATAAATCAATAATGTGGTTTCTCCTTCTAGAGGCTCGTTCTTGTGAAATTACCAGAATGCCCTCACCGTATATACATACTTGTCTTCGTATTCCCAAAAATACGGATACATAGAGACAAGTATAATCCAATAGTATAATACTAGGATCCGGCTTAAACCAAAGCCCTCAAGTATTATCTGTCCGAACATCATCCGTGTAGCCAGTACACGTATGTGATCGAAACCCTGCAGTAAGACCATACGACTTCTACATCGTCTCGCCTGATCCAGGGAAACCCTCTGTGTGGGTCTTTAAAGACTCGAAAGTACGCTGGCAGTGCATTTAACCATAAGTTCGTCAGTGGCACTAGCTGTACATAACGGCAACCCAGGTACATGTCGAAAAGAGGTCGACGAGCGAACTCATCCGAAACCCCTACTGAGCCTGTCCGTGACAATCTCCGTGCAATCCGGTCTGTTCGTCTGAGAGTATCGCATGTAAGGTCTAGGGGTGGAGAACGTCAGACCCTTAATTCAAAGTCTTCCCTAGCGCCACCAAGAGGTCCAATTGGCATCAAGCTTGCAAATTCAAATTTTATGGCGCTAAGCTAGACTATCCAAGATCTTTAGCTAGGTGATTAGGGTTTAGTTTTGATATCTAGTAAACTAGAAGAAGTGAAAGATGGCTATACCCTCATAGATCGAGTCATTCACTTCACATGCTCCGTGTAGTAGTCTCGCGATTCCACTTGGCTCCACTTGAGGGTTTGGACGAACTTCCTTCGATGACATCCGTGCCGAAGATGATCTGCGCGAAGTCCCTCCAACTCAAGCTACCTCTACACTAAACTTTTTATCGTAGTAAACACGATACACTCAATAGCTAGTCAAGTGTAAGATGGTGAAGTAAGGGATATGATTTTGCTCACAAGAGTGTGTTCAAGCTTCATGGTTCACATCACATGTGAGGGTTGAATCTTGAACCATGGCAATGAGGAAGATGAAGAAGCTAGAGAGCAAGCATGGGAGCAACTCAAGAAAAATAGCTAAGTGTTGAGAATGAAGTAAGAATGAATGGAAACTCTTGACCCAACTCATTCAACCATGGAATTTTGAAATATAAAATTGCAACCATGCTTGAATAGTGAGTGAAGATGAATAAACAAACATAAAGCCCATGCATGCAACAATGCTCTCATTTTCAACCTCATTTCTATTTTTCTCAAAAATAGAAATCATGTCATGCTATATATATATATATATACATATAAGAAAATATTTAGTGAGCTAATGATATTAGTTAAGATATAATTATATCATATATAATATAAATCACATTATTAAATCAACACTTGATTTAATAATCTGGTTATATCACATATGACCGACTAATACCGTTTATCTGAATATGACTTTATCAAATTAACACTTGATTCGATAACATGGTTATATCACATATAACCGAACCGATAACAGATAACTGCCAGATTACAATATGTTATCACATACACGTATTTAATCTGGCCCACACACATATCACATATGTGCCCTACTTTGTTTCGCTTGAATGAGGGAACTTCTTTGTGGGACTCTAAAGACTCGTCAATACGGCAGCAGTAGGTGATGATCACATCAGTCACCTGCTAGCCATCAGCGGTACTAGCAGGATGTAACGGCTACCCGGGTATTAAGCGATATGAAGATCAACAAGCAAGCTTGTCCATAGTCTCAAAGAAGCCTATCAGTAACACTACCATACAGTCTTCTCTCTTCGTCTGATATGTCGCATATCATGTCTAGGGGTGGTTAACGTCAGACCCCAGTAACGTGATAAGTCATGGCGATGTTTAGCCTATAACGGTTTGAGAAACTATTGATAACACATATCAGTAAATCTCATAAGCAGCCCTGGTCAGGGACATCTAGTTATAGCCAATCGAGCATATCATAACATCAACCCGTAATACCGGGAGAGACGAAACCCTTCCTATCGCTCATTGCCTCCATGCGACTCGGGACGGTATCCAAAATCCACCTGTTTGCACGTCTTCTTTGACATCTCGGGTCTACAGACTAACATGTACCAGTGTCACCAGAGGATAGCTATCTGACGATAGGTATACTACCACATAGGAGTCCTCGGCGAGTCCGTTCGGTGTACTCATTCTCTAATGAGCATCTGTGTACAATCTTTGATGTCACACACCAATGGCTGTGGGATCAGCCATCGCTCTTTAAGGGACAAGAAACGTACACACTAGTCTACTCTGGAATAACGATGCCCTAGTCTCGATATTCCCTCGACTAGGAACCGATTAAAGGATATACTTGTTGACCACCCTGGACCCACTAGTATATGATCTCATCATAATCCTGGTAGTCAAGTACATATACTAAGGGCTTTATCTACATGTAAGAGACAAACAGTATAAATACCTGTTTACATGTTATGATAAAGGTAACTTGATAGTTTACTATCATATCGAGCAAGAAAGTCCTCTATATATATGTCCAAGCATCCATTATATCATCAATAATGGCTTCTAGGGCATACATATTCTAAATAATCTCCCACTTGCAATAATACCAGTTGTTGTAGTATCTCATACCCAACGTCCCAAAAGTCTCTCGAATAGCATCTGGGGGGTGGCTTTGGTGAGTTGATCCGCTGTGTTATCCTCTGTGTCAACTCTCCTAACCTCGATCTTCTAGAGATCAACTATCTACTTGATCAGGTGATACTGTGTAAGAATATGTCTGGATCACTGACGGGACCGGGGTTCCTAGGCAAAATACACAGCTATATTGTCATCACAATACAAGGTATTGGATGTCCAATGTTAGGAACAAAGTACATCATATGAAAATTTTCATCCAGACAACCTCTTTGGCAGCATCATTGGTAGCGATATAATTACCCTCTATCAACGAGTCTGCTAAGGTATATAGCTTGGAACCCTTCCAACATACCGTCCCTCCACTAAGGGTGAAGACAAAACCCGAGACTGACTTTCAGTCGTTCTTATCACTCTGGAAGATCGAATCTGTAAAGGACTCCATCTGGAGTACACCGTTACCATACACCAAGAACATCTCATTAGTCCTTCTCATGCACTTAAGAATGTTCTTCAGCTGTCCGGTGGTTTTCGTAAAGATCTTTTCGATACTTATTCACTACACCTAGTGAGTAAGCTACATCTGGTCTGGTACATAACACGCATACATGATTCACCCGTTTGCCAAAGCATCAGGCATTCCTTGTATGCGAGCCCTCTCCAAATTAGCCTCGAGAGACATCTCTTTGGAGAGAGTGATTCGTGAACAAGCGAGTACATTACCACACTTAGAATCATCCATAATAAACCCCTTTAGCACGCTGTCTATGTACCTTGATTGAGACAATCCCAAATCCATTTAGATCTATCTCTATAGACCTATATCCCCAGGATGTAGGAGGCATCAATTAGATCATTCATGGAAAACCTTTATGATAAGTGGTGCTTGACTTTGTGTAGAATAGGAACATTATTTTCTATCAAGAGTATGTCATCCACGTACAATACGAGGAAGATAACCATACTCTCTATTAGCTTCTTATTTATACATGGTTCATCTACCTTTTTGATGAAGTCAAACTCTTTGACAACTTCATCGAAACAGATATTCCATCTCCGTGATGCCTCCTTTAACCCGTAGATGGATTAAGCAGCTTGCACATGCCTCCACTGCTCCCACTGTCTATGACTAGGGACGCATTTAAGGATGTGCCTATAGACTACCCAGCTCCTACTAGTATGATCGCCATCACAACGCAGGTAGTCAGGAAAAGATCCTACAGGCTTTATCAACATGTATACAAGGTATGAAATACAATGTAAAACATATCACATGTTAAGATAAAGAAAAACCAAATAGTATACTATCATATTAAGCAAGATTGTCCTGTATATATAAATCCCTAGCATCCTGTACAATGAATGCCTCTAGGGCATACATATCCAACATCAAGTTCATTACGTTAATGGTTTTCTTAAAAACCAGTCGTAGCCCTCCGTCATTTCAGATAAGTTCTATTTAGTATTCGTGCTGCGTTTGTTGGCCTTCGTCAAGGCGTGGTGTGCGGTAGCTGATCAGTACTTATCTGCAGCATGTGATGCGATTGGATTTGGGCAGTAGTACGGCTTTGTTGACCTTATTAAGGGTCGTACGTGTGGGTTTAATTCAATCAAGAAATGACGGGTTGAACTTGGCTAGCACTTATGATTTGTTGACCTTGTTGAGGTCATAAGTGGCTAGGGGTAAAAACAGATATTGGGAATTTCAAGTGTTGAAATTTGCAATGAGATTGCATCCCTTCTATATGATAGTTGAATCCCGATACCCACTGCGTGTAAGAGTTACTCCTGTAAGAGTTTCCCCTTTATAATTAGCCGATCCATTAGGTGTCTAAGAAAGGTGTTAACGGGGTGATTCCCCTGCTGAAACGAGCTTATTTAATTAGTTCCATGTGAAATCATTGGGAGACTCCTTCGGAGTACCTATACCTGCCTGGTCGAATGATTGGCGAACATGTAGGGTGTAATTAATCCCGGCTAATCTTAACTATTAGGTTTTAAAGGAAGATTTGATAAAAACAGTAGGAGCCTTCCTGATTAGATAAAATAATATCCAATCTATTGTTGAAAAGAGTGCACGCAAAATTGATTATCCTTCTTTCTCTCCTGGTAGCGACCAATGACACGCCATAACCAAAATAATAATATAGATGTATTGACCGAACCCACTTATTATACTGGGCTATGTTTCGCTTTCTCTTATGATTGTCATAAGTTTGAGAAAGGAATAGGGGAATATCAGGATTCCAACACCACCCAAATGAAGAATAAGCATGTTGATGTATCGTCTTCGGGTGTGTTCGTATCCGAGAACTGTTTCTCAGTTTGCTCTACGTCCTGGGTATTGGATACCGGATCAGGATCCCACGTATGAAATTTGTTACATGGGCTAAACAGAGGTAGAGAACTGGGAAAAGGTGATATGTCTCTCAGAGAAGCGAATGGTTCAATTGTTGCAGCCAAAGCAGTTGGCGAATACCACCTTGTATTACCAAGTGGTAACACGATGATTCTGAGCGACTGTTATTTCGTACAAAAAATATTGTGAATGTTTTCCTAAATCAAATGTTGATTGGGTATGGTACGTTGTATAATGGTATATACATTCTAAATCACAAAACAATTCTAAGTATACACAACACAAACAAGAGGAATAGTTCAGAAATGAACGAAGACTTCTTGTGGCAATGTAGACTAGGTCATATCAATGCGACAAGACTAGCTAAGTTGCACAAGGATAGATATTTAGATCCATTCGGATTTACATCTTATGAAACATGCCAGTCATGTCTCAAAGGCAAAATGACCAAATATCCATTTACTCAATACGGAGAAAGAGCTACTGAGCACTTGGGACTAATACATAGTGATGTATGCTGTCCTATTTCTACACATGCCAGGAATTGTTTCTCGTACATTATTACATTTACCAATGATCTTTAAAGATACGGTCATGTGTTCCTGTTGAAACACAAATCTGAATCTTTTGAGAAATTCAAGGAATATAAGCATAAAGTTGAGAACCAGACGGATAAAAGTATTAAAATCTTTCAATCTGATCGGGGAGGTGAATACTTAAGCACAAAATTCAGAGACTACTTAAAAGAGAATGGGTTTCTCTCTCAGCTTACTTCCCTGTATACACCACAGCACAATGGATTTTCGTAGCGGAGGAATCGCGCTCTATTAGATATGGTGAGCTCTATGATGATTAATGCTGAGTTCCCTATTTCCTTTTCGGGTTATGCACTTGAGATAGCTGCATACCTATTGAATTGAGTTCTGACCAAATTCATGCGTACCACACCATATGAGATATGGAATGGGAAGACCACCTCTTAAACGAGTTAATATATGGGGTTGTCCAACCTATGTTAAAAAGCAAAATCCGGACAATCTCAAGGCAAGGTCAGTTCAGTGCAAGTTTGTAGGATATCCCAAACATTCGTGAGGGCATATCTTCTACCACACGGAGGAACAAAAAGTGTTTGTTTCTCGACATGCCGCCTTTTTCAGAAAGGATCTTTTTGGGAAAGAAATTAGTGGCAATAAGGTAGAACTGGAAGAAGTTCCAGCAACACAAACTATAACAGATATTTTGGTGGAACCGGAGGATTCAATAGTCCCCAACGAACCTCGGCCACTCCGCAGATCTAGTAGGCTTCCTCGTACACCAGAGAGATACAACAATTTTCTCATAGACGGTGGGAGCGAGGATTGCATCATGGAAGATGATGACCCAACTTTTTCGATTAGGCCATCACAGGTGGAGACACTGTGAAATGGCCGGATGCTATGCGATCTGAGATGGAATCCATGTACACAAACAATATACGGACTTTGAAAGTTGCTCCTAAAGGGGTAAAACACATCGAGATAAAGTGGATCTTTAAGAAGAAAATTGGTGTAGATGGAAAGGTTGAGACCTTAAAAGCTAGACTTGTAGCAAAAGGTTTTCGTCAACGACCATGTGTCAACTATGATGAAACCTTTTTTCCTGTGGATTAACTTAAGTCCATCAGGATCATACTTGCCGTTGCTGCATACCATGACTACGAAATCTGGCAGTTAGACGTCAAATCCTCTATTTTAAATGGTGATTTAAAAGAGAACGTGTACATGACACGGCCAATGGGCTTCGTAGAAAGTGGGAGCAACGGAAGCATGTGCGAGATGCTCAAATCAATCTATGGATTAAAGCAGATATCGCAGAGCTGGAACATCTATTTCGATGAAGCTGTCAAAGAGTTTGACTTCATAAAAAACGTAGATGAACCATGTATATACAAGAATGTTGTAGAGAGTAAGGTTGTCTTCCTCGTATTGTACGTGGTTGACATACTCTGGATAGGAAATGATGTTCCTATGCTACACTCAGTCAAGCTCTTATTATCATAAAAGTTCTCCCTGAAAGATCTAGGTGATGCCTCCTACATCTTGGGGATAAAGATCTATAGTAATAAAACTAAGCGGATTCTGGGATTGTCCCAATCCATGTACATTGACACCATACTAAAGTGGTTTAGTATGGAAGATTCTAAGCATGGTAATTTACCCGCTTGTTCAGGAATCACTCTCTCAAAAGAGATGTCTCCAACGATGCTGCCAAAGAGTCTGTCTGGACGAACAAATTCATAGCTGATCTTTGTATGGTTCCATCCACTGAGCATCCAATACCTGTGTTTTCATGACCCAAAATATTAGCTCACGACCAGCACTTAAATCACGCGACGTCTACGGGCGTAAGTAATTCAAGTAAGCTGAAACCCAGAAATCTAAACCTTTTTAAGAAATAAAGATGTGAAGCTTTGAAATAAAGGTATAATAAATCATGTTTTGCCCTTTGAAAATTTGGGCAGCACCTCCCTTATAAAAACTAACCCCGAAAACAGGTACAACATAGAATATAATAAAGCATCCCCAAACGGGAGCAAATCACACCCAACGGCGGAAACGACCACCACAAGCATAAATATAAAATTACGACGCCCAACGGCGAAGATCCACATAAGGAAATAAAGTAAAGCAAGACATAAACCCCAAAAGCGAAAATAAAACCTATCGCTCAAGTCTCGCAACTACAAGTCTTCTGGGTCTGCAAGATATACAATAACTAGTTTCTGAATTGATGGAGTTAACTAGATACAACAGAAATAATAATACAAGAGTGGCATGATCCAATAGGTACCACCTACCAAAAGAAAATCACCCGAAATCAGCTGTGTACCAACGATGCCGCTACCGATCCATGCGGTCAACCTGCAAGAACTGTGGCACAATAGGGGTGAGTTGCCAACTCGTGAATAAAAAACATCATCAGGTAGAAATTGAAATAAACAACGATTTCTTAGGTCAACTATATCATAAAGGTAATACTATAATATCTAGGGTGACCGTACTACATATTTGCCAACACATAAAAAATGCCTATCAGCAAGTGGATAACATCCAACAATTTAATCAATGCACGTATACAGGTGGATCTCGTCCAACAATATAATCAGTGCATGTATGCGGTGGATCTCGTCCAAGTGTCAACCACTGACACAACAATTCCTGCATGTAAATATCATAAAAGTATATGCAGGTAAATATGAGGATATCATAGAATGTGTGTCTATCAATGACACAACAAATCACGGAAATCTGAGTGTCTAACCCCGCCACTCGAAACATCATGAAACCCGTGTCTAGCATCGACACGTAATTCCTTGTATAATAGGCTCCGCCTGCGAGATCGTCCCGCGGACTCCGGCATAACGGGTCGGCCTAAAACCATCTCTTGACTCCGGTCGGTATCCTCCAGCTAACCGCTGAGTCCAAATACTGTCACCGGTAGACAGTGCACATCCCCTGCCAGACTCATCGGCTAATCCTTCGACATACCTTTCTTGCCCCGGGTACCATACCGGGGTCCACCATCTACCCGCACACGGCCCACTCCACTCCTCGCATAGGGTATATATCACAAATCTCAGAACCGAGAAATCTCATGGTGGACGCTGAAATATCATATCAAGAGAAACCGGGTTTTCAAACAATGCATAAATTTCTTGAAACATCACGCGTTTCTCAAATCCAGAAATCACATGAAAACCATATCTCAATGCGTAAATCCATGTAAATATGATATATGCAACATAAAACAACAATATGAGCATATTAAGGGAAAACCGCTCTTCTAAATGAATCCACCTATAAAATATATCATGCGGTTCCCAAATCCTCCGAAATCAAGTGCGGCATCATATGAGGTGTACATGTAACTGTAGCAAGGTATAAGTATCTACATGTAAGCAAGTATGTATGATGCATTTCATAAGTGCAATAGGACAATAATCAACGTCTCAAAATCACATGTCAATACAATACCATCTAGGGGTATATGCAGCTATAGTAAGATATATGAGTGTACATGTCAGTATGTATACAAGATGTGCATGTAGCTATAAGAAGTTATATGGGTGTACATGTATGTATATCATGCAACTTAGCATAGTGATGTGAACATGGCAAGTATATCACAGCATGATGTAGCAATTCTGCTGTATAAGTGACATAGCAATTATCGATGATGAAGTGTGTGAGCCAACAATCTATGTAAGTGTAACATACGCATCATTGATAATGGTGTTGGTGTACTAGCACAGGTATGCGAATTGAAATGAGAATAATATGAATACAGCATAAAGTACCTCGTGAACTAAAAGTTATAAGGTATACGCGTCTACAATAAGTATCCGAGTCGGTGAATCTAGCAATCGGCATCCAGCTTCACAACATCACGTACGGTACAATCTATCGTACGGCATCCTCTAAGCAAGGGTATGGATAAATCAATAGGTAAAACTCATCGGGTACAGAAATCTATCGTACGGCAGCATTAAACAAATAGGGATTCTATCAACCTATACAACATCGGGGTACGGATCTAAGTCTCGTACGACATATCACTCAATATGCAAAACATTATCCATATATAAGTACCTATCTCTCAGGTCACATCTATGTCCATCTCGTATCAGGGGACCCACAAAGGTATCAACAATTTCATATCGACTCGAAACCATAAATGACATATCACACTAAGTCATCATATCACACCGTATACTCGTTCATCACATTAATATCTCGCATCACATTATATAAACGTCACACTTGTTCTCTTTCAATTCGTACCCATCATGATTCACTTATCATTTCATATTCTCATATGTCAATATGTTCATTAGCATCAACTCTATTATATTATCGTTTGTAAATCCAACAATCATGTCCATCGCATATCATTTATCAGGATAAAATAATCAAACGATATTCCATATCAATGTTTGCGGGGGTGCTATACGCCATCCACCCTTCCCCCGTAGATACAAATCTACTCACCTGCTAAACTCCTCGCTTAGCCGTAGTCAATGTGCTTCGTCGTCTCGAAATCCACACGAAGGTACCTACAATCAATATGAATTCACAAAGCTATTAACATCAAATTCCGAAATCCAAATGCGGGACGCAGTGCGCTCATAGGTTAGAACCTATAGCCTACGCATGCAAAACAACCAAACAACCCTCATCGTTAACGTACAAATGTCCAACGACCAAATACAATATCCAGTCGCAAAACCAAGAAACCCAAATACCGGAAAACATAGCCAAAACGCTAATTAGGGTCGCTATACATGAAAACTGCCATGCCAAAAAACTAATCGTACCAATACTCATTCACAACACAATTATTATCTTGGATAATAATATATACGTCATCTCTACGACAATTAAAACCCAAGTTTAATTTTACCGAAAAACTAGTAAGCAACTTAAAACCATTTTAGCACAAAGCTAGATGTTTAAACATTTCAAGTGATCACAATCATCACAAAGCGGCTTAATTGAGTCACCCAAACCCTTACTACCATTTTAAATCTCACCCAAATAGGATTTAGAAAAACATAGTTCACTAATAGACTCAATTAGACAAATTGGGAATTTAACAAATATCATCCTCACAATTTGATTAAGCTTTCCCAAGTCTACATTTATCACTTAACCAAATGAACAAATAAAAACCCTAACTTGATTTTCATAACCTTTTCATGAAAAAATTCTAAACATGCAATTAAAGCTATATAAACACCAAATAAGCAAGCTTTAAAGAATTAAACAACCATTTCAACATTAAGCTTAGAATTTATACCTCACAATCTAGATCATAAATAGCAACTAAATCCAAACTTTTAGCCTCCAAAATGATGTCTTTAGTGAAGAACCAAGCTTGTTTAGGCTTAAGGAATAATGGGTAATGATTTGTTTATGAGTTTGTAGATTTATTTAAGGATTTGTGAAGGATTATTTAAGCTTGGAGATGAAGAAAATGAGCAAGGAACCAAGCGGGGGGCAGAATTTGGGAGGCTCGGCCAAGGTGCAAAGGTGAGGGGGGTTTGGTAAAAGTGTGGCAATAACTAGTGCAAAATATCAATAAATGCTAATAAATGCAATAATATCTGAAGTCACCTCATTTCTTTTCTTTAAAATTTTCTTTTAAATCACAAATATCTAGATATTTTTCTATGGATGGATTAAGGCTAATCTAGTGATTAGATTAGCATAGATTCACATTAGTAGTAATTAACACAAACCAAAATTGTAATTACCACTAATTAAGTACATAATTAACAACTTAAAACAATAATATAATTAGGAAAAATATCTAAGTGAACCAAAACTTCCAAATGACCACTAAAACCCGCAAACTAGCAGCACTATTCTAGTTAAACTTGGTGTAGTCATGTCTATACTGAAATTTGTTCACATTCCGGGTTTTACGGAAAACACCGACTATTTTACCCTAAAAACGGAAAATTCGCATAACGATTTTCTAAAACGTTACAATCCTCCCCCTTAAATAAATTCGGTCCCCGAATTTAAATTTAAATGATCAAATCCTAAAACATTTTAATAAACTGCTAAATCAACGGGGCTCTGAAATAACGGAAGATACAGAAAACCACAGCGCATCCTGTGCGCCAGAAAATGAGTACGAAACTCAAAACCAAACTCCGTCAAGCGTCACGCAAATCATCAGACTTGTACGCATATCATCGGAGTCACAATGGAGATACAGATCTCGAAATCCGCTACCGAAATCCCATATGCACTAATCAAATATTATAATATATATATAGTACACATCCTTTTTGAAAAAAAATATTCAAAAACTGAATAAAACAGATGCAGAATCTTTTCTGAATTGCCGTGTGTAGGGTTCCTAGGCACACTATAGAGGTCTCACAAGGCATCAACCATGCCAATTTAAAATTTTATGGGTGCCGAGAAACCCTAATACGGATCGTTGACTAGAAGTTTAGGCGAAATATGAATCTAGTTAACAACTTAACTAAAGATAAGAAGCTACAACCTTTGTAGATCCGGATATCCACTTCCTTAGCTCCACGTAGACGTCCTCTCGCTGTCCGTCTCGAATCTTGGACTCAATCGTCGGCTTGATCGGAGAAATGGGCGGACTAGGTCGTCGGCTTCGTGCCGAAGATGATCTACGTCGAGGCATCACAAGTTCAAGCTCCGACTTCACAAAGTTGTGAAACTTGTGAAGAAAACACCCAAAACAACTTGGCAAGAGGTAGAGGGTGAAGAAATAGGAGGTGGGTTCACTTTAGATTTGGATTTCTCACTTTAGAGCTCAAGTTGCCATTGATGGCATCAAGCTTTCTTTCTTGAAGAAGAAGATGAAGAAGAAGAAAGAATATGATAAGTGTTGAATTAAAATGAAAAATAAATCAATACTTATCATAAGCTAACCATAGTTGAGTGTAGAGAATAGACCATGGTTACTTGGATGGGTTAGGGTTAAGCATGAAGACAAGAATGGTTAAGAAGTCAAAGCTTCATGAAGCTTCAACTAGAAACAAATAAAGCCACCATTCTCATCTAAACCATTTCCAAATAAATAAATGAACAAATAAATAAATAAATGAAAAAGCAAAACCCTAATCATCTCTTAACCATGGTTTAATTCTTTACACTAAACCAAATGATCAAGTATCATCAAACATGATACAAATATGTGCACAAAAAGTATATCACATATACTTCTTGCACATCAAGTGAGAAAATCCATTTAAAGTGAACCAATGCTAGTTAATGCAAAGTAATATATCAAATATATAATTTTACATTAAATCATTAAATCAACATTTGATTTAACGATCCGGTCATATCGCATATAACCGACTACCATCCTATGTATCGGCTCATCGAATCAATCCTTGATTCGATATCTAGGTTATATCGAATATAACCAATCGATACATTCATCGCGAGAATGAAATACGGTATCACATACACGCATTATTCTCGGTCCTGCACATATCTCATATGCGCTCCTATTTCGTTTCGCTTGAGCCAGGAAACCTCTGTGTAGGACTCTAAAGACTCGTCAATACGCCGGTAGCAGATGATGATCATATCAACCACCCACAAGCCGCAAGAGGTCTGCTAAATGTAACGGCCATCCGGGTATTGAGCGATCAGAAGATCGACGAGCTAGCCCGCTCACACTCCTGTGAATCCAACCAGTAACACTTACTGTACAGTCCGAGCTGGCCTCTAGGGCATACATACAACTAACAATCTCCCACTTGCACTAGGGCCAGCTGCTGTAGTATCGCATACCGAGCATCCCGAAGAGTCTCTCAAACTGTATCTGGGGAATGGCCTTCGTGAGTGGATCCGCCGTGTTGATCTTCGTGTCAACTCTCCTGACCTCGATCTCCTGGCGATCAACTATCTCCCGGATCAGGTGATACCGCCTCAGAATATGCCTGGATCGCTGATGGGACCTGGGTTCCTTGGCCAAAGCCACCGCTCCATTGTTATCGCAATATAAAGGTATTGGATGCTCAATGGATGGAACCACTCCAAGTTCAGTAATGAACTTCTTGGTCCAGATAGCCTCTTTGGCAGCATCGTTGGCAGCGATGTATTCAGCCTCCATCGTCGAGTCTGCCACGGTTTCTTGCTTGGAACTCTTCCAGCTAACCGCCCCTCCGTAAAGGGTAAAGACAAAACCCGACTGCGACTTAGAGTCGTCCTTATCACTCTGGAAGCTCGAATCGGTAAAGGACTCCACTTGGAGTTCTCCGTTACCATACACCAAGAGCATCTGTTTAGTCCTTCGTAACTACTTGAGAATGCTCTTCACAGCTGTCCAGTGACTCTCTCCAGGATTAGCTTGATACCTGCTCACTATACTTAGTGAGTATGCTACATCGGGTCTGGTACATAGCATCGCGTACATGATAGAGCCTACAGCCGAAGCATAGGGTATCCCTTGCATGCGAGCTCTCTCTAAATCAGTCTTGGGAGACATCTCTTTGGAAAGAGTGACTCCAGAGATCGTGGGCAAGTTCCCACGCTTGGATTCTTCCATACTAAACCTCTTTAGTATGGTGTCAATGTACCTGGATTGGGACAATCCCAATATCCGTTTGGATCTATCTCTATAGATCCTGATTCCCAATATGCAGGAGGCATCACCAAGATCTTTCATTGAGAATCTTTGTGATAAGAAGAGCTTGACCGATTGCTGCATAGGAATATCATTTCCTATCAAGAGTATGTCGTCCACGTACAATACGAGGAAGACAACCTTACTCCCTTCCACCTTCTTGTAAATACAAGGTTCATCTGGATTTTTGACGAAATCAAACTCTTTGATAACGACATCAAAGCAGATGTTCCAACTCTGCGATGCTTGCTTTAATCCATAAATGGATTTAAGCAGCTTGCACACCTTGCCGCTGCTCCTACTGTCTACGAAGCCCTCTGGCCGAGTCATGTACACGCACTCTTCTAAATCACCATTTAGAAAGGCGGTCTTAACATCCATTTGCCAGATTTCGTAATCATGGTATGCAGCGATGGCAAGCATGATCCGGATGGATTTAAGCATAGCCACTGGAGAAAAAGTTTCGTCATAGTCCACACCTGGTCTTTGACGAAAACCCTTTGCTACAAGTCTAGCTTTGAAAGTCTCCACTTTTCCATCTACACCAAGTTTTTTCTTGAAGATCCATTTGCTCCCAATGGGTTTTACCCCTTCAGGAGCAACTTCCAAAGTCCATACTTTGTTGGTGTACATGGATTCCATCTCGGAGCGCATAGCATCCAGCCATTTCACCGAGTCCCTACTCGTGATGACCTGCTCGAAGCTAGTTGGGTCATCATCCTCCATGATGCAATCCTCGCTTCCACCATCCATGAGAAAACCGTAGTATCTCTCAGGTTGGCGAGGAACCCTACTAGATCGGCGGAGAGGCTGAGGTTCATTGGGAGTTGCTGAATCCTCTGGTTCCACTAAATCTTCAGTTTGAGTTTGTGTAGCCGGAATTTCTTCCAGTTCTACCATATCCCCACTAATTTCTTTTGCAAGAAATTCCTTTTCTAAAAAGGTGGCATGTCGAGAAACAAACACTTTTTGTTCCTCTGTATGGTAGAAAAGATATCCATGTGAATGTTTGGGATATCCTACAAATTTGCATAGAACTGATCGTGCCTCGAGCTTGTCCGGATTTTGCCTTTTGACATAGGCCGGGCAACCCCATATCTTAACTCGTTTAAGACATGGTCTCTTCCCACTCCATATCTCATATGGTGTGGTAGGTACAGATTTAGTTGGAACTTTATTCAATAGGTATGCTGCTGTTTCCAGCGCATATCCCCAGAAGGAAATAGGTAACTCAGCTGTGCTCATCATAGAGCGCACCATATCTAATAGGGTGCGGTTCCTCCGTTCTGATACACCGTTGTGCTGTGGTGTATATGGAGGAGTCAGCAGAGAGAGAATCCCATTCTCTTTTAGGAAGTCCAGGAATTCATTGCTCAAGTATTCACCTCCTCGACCAGATCGACGGATTTTAATACTTTTTCCGGTTTGGTTCTCAACTTCTTGTTTATATTCTCTAAATTTCTCAAAAGCTTCTGATTTGTGTTTCATCAGGAACACATACCCGAACCTAGAGAGATCGTCAGTGATTGTAATGAAGTATGAAGAACCATCCCTGGCATGTGTAGACATAGGACCGCATACATCACTATGTATCAGTCCTAAGAGTTCAGTAACTCTTTCTCCGTGTCCTGTAAATGGAGTTTTGGTCATCTTGCCTTTGATACATGACTGGCAAGTGTCATAGGATAAAAATTCAAACGGATTCAAATATCCATCCTTATGCAACTTAGCCAGTCGTGCCGCATTGATGTGACCCAGTCTACAATGCCACAAGAAGGATTCGTTCAGTTCAGAACTCTTCCTCTTGTGTGTGTTAGTTATGCTCAGAACTGTTGATTGATTTAGAACATAAATGCCATTGCACAACGTGCCTGATCCAACCAACTTTTGGTTACGGAAAATGTTCATAACATTATCCTGTAATACAAAATTATATCCCTCTTTACTCAATAAAGAAACCGATATAATGTTGCATATCAGGTTCGGCACGTAATAGCATTCGTTCAGAACCAATGTATTACCAGTTGGTAATACAAGGTGATATTCCCCGACAGTCTTAGCTGCAACAATTGCACCATTTCCAACTCTTATGTCTTTATCACCTTCTCCAAGTTCTCTACCTTTTCTAAGCCCATGTAACTGATTACATATATGGGATCCTGACCCGGTATCTAATACCCAGGACGTAGGGCAAATGGAGAAACAGTTTTCTGTAACGAACACACCCGAAGAAAATGCATCATCATGTACTTTCTTCAATCGGGTGGCATGGGAATCCTGGTATTCCCCTATATCCTGTTCAGTCCTATAACTCTTATAAGAAAGAACGGAACCAACGTTCCCCAGCACAGAATAACATCCGGGTTCGGACAATACATCTATATTATTATCTTTATTAGGGCATGAAATGGTCGCTACCTGGAGAGAGAGAGAAGAAAACACTTTAGCGTATGCTCTTGCAAGATCAGATTGGTTTTTATCTTATCTAATCAGGATGGCTCCCACTGTTTTTATCAAATCTTCCTTCAAACCCTAAAAGGAAAGATTAGCCGGGATTAATTACACACTACAAGTTCGCCAATCTTTCAGCCAGGCCAGTGTCGATACTTTGAGGGAGGTCCCCCGTGCTTTCGCACGAACCTAATTAATATAAACCTCGTTTTCCCAGACCTCGTTAACACCTTTCTAGACACCTACTTGATCGGCTAATTGTAGTGTGTAAAACTCTCCCAGGAGTAACTCTTACTCGCAGCGGGTATCGGGATCCAACTATCTCATAGAAGGTATGCAATCTCATTGCAAATTTCAACACTTGAAATTCCCGATAATATTTTGCCCCTAGCGTCCTATGACCTTGACAAAGGCCAACAAATCATAGCATGCTAGTCAAGTTCAACCCGTCATTTCTTGATTGAATTAAACCCACCCGCACGGCCCTTGACAAAGGCCAACAAGGTCGTACGACTACCCTGAAACAATCTGCATCATATGCATAAGCAGATAATCTCTATTCAGCTACCGCACACTACGCCTTGACAAAGGCCAACAAACGCAGCACGAATACTAAACAGTTCTTATCTGAAATGACGGAGGGCTACGACAGGTTTTTCTGAAAACCTATTGCATAATGAACTTGATATCGTTGTAGAATCAAATGAAGTTTTGAAATGGAGTGATTTTGAGGCTTTTCTAGTTTTGCTAAAGGAGTCACTCCCGGTGAAGGGATCGTCGGTCCTTTCCTCGTCGAATGAGGTGCGGGATATATCATATATATCACTGTGCAAAGCAGAAACTATAGAAGCAATCAAAAGTCAAACCGAGTGTGTAGCATCTGCCAGTTATTGCTAAAGGAGTCACTCCCGGTGAAGGGATCTCGGTCCTTTCCTCATCGAATAAGGTGCAGGGTATATCATATATACCGCTATGCAAAGCAAGAACTGTAGCTACCTCTTTTGTTTAAAATTTGATTCTACAACATCTTAGATTTCTTTTCTTTCATTAATCACATTAATGAAGTCCCATCATTTAAGTACCTAAACATCACAGATAAATACGACGTACACTTATGCCATCCGCATTCGCCTCGATGTCCCCTCATGCACCGTTAGGTTAGGTAACTAACGGCAGAGCGGGGCAGGGCTAGCGCGGGTGCAAAACATAAGTAACGTCCATATAATATATCATATATACTATATACTGTATCTATCACAGAACATCACATGATCACATCACAGATAACGCAGCAGAAGAAACATATGAAACATTGGATATACTAGGACGTCCGTGTTTTCAATACGAGCCAGTATAAAACACGGATTCCAAGGTCGTGATGAATAGCCAATCCCACACCCCTAGACCCCTACGAGAGCGGCAAGCAACCCTACCAATTCTAGGGTTAGGAGACCCGGACTCAACTCCTCGAGTTGGTCTCCCACTGGACCCCAGAACCCGGTTACTTGTGCTCCCCTCCTTGGGTCTATCCTAATGCGGAAAAGTAAATAATATACAAAAGGTGACAACTTCCGCAACCTGGAAGTGCCCCAAATAAAAGAATATTACATACAAGTTTTTACGTGAATGAAAATGAAAAACACTCATCTCACATAAAATCCCCCGGCTATTCGAACACGACAATCCAATATAACATATCTAGCAACACATAACATCACATGTCATCAACGTAAGTAAGTATGCATACCCCAATTGTCGTTGACATATAGCAACGAAACCGGCGATATCACATATTACACTTACGGTCACAGAAAAGAAAGTGTAAAACTACAACAGTTGGAATCCGCAACCTCTTTAGACATCACATGCCTAATCAGTTATAAACCCCGCATTTTAGTCTCATTATCGAAAACTCTTTTCAATATCAAATGAAACTAAACCGCTAGATTTATATCATTCATTCAGTTATCTCATAACTGTTTGTGAATTCCAATTATTGTATCCCATTCCGGATAAATAGAAAATATTAAACTTTCCGATCGAAGATTCGAACACCCAAGTTTTCCCGAAACCGTCCAACACATGAAATAGGTTCAAAGACATTCACTTCATGCCTCAGTACCAACGGTCCAGCCGTAGAAGGGTCAAGCCAACGCCTCACATGTGGCACGCCGTACTGCCCCAAACCCGAAGGTTCAAAAGGCAGTTCAAGACGGTCACATAATCGAGTTAAGGTTTGTTGTCTTCTAGAGGGACCATCGCGTTACTTGCACTACTTAGAACGTCATTAAACCACAGAAAAATCCAACACTTGGAAATTTTCCGGCAGGGGAAAAGTTGGGTATTTATATCCGGTCGAACTTTTTAACATATTCTAAAGTTATCCGGAAAGCCACATAGACAAGATTTGATAATCCGATCGAATCGTCGATTCCCAATACAACCCCAGAACACTCAACTATTGAGTCAAAAAAAAAATTCCCAGAAAATTCAGCATAATAAAATAGTAATTACTGTGCAAAACAGGAGTGATGATGTCATCACATTGCCGCGGAACCGCCGCAGAAGCCAGGCTTCTGCCGCGGTTCCGCCGCCCTCTTTACTGTTCATGGGATAAATTTTGCATCGTAATTCTTAGATTTCCCTGCTGAATTTTTTAAGCATTTTTAATATGGAAAAATCCCAGATTTTAGAAAAAGTCCAGAGAGCACTTGGGTTTTAGGGTTTCGGGTTTGTTCGGGTTTCAAACGTCGTTTAGACTTCGCCTAAGGCTCTAGCTAGTCTCTGATACCACTGTAGGGTTCCTAGGCACACTATAGAGGTCTCACAAGGCATCAACCATGCCAATTTCAAATTTTATCGGTGCCGAGAAACCTTAATACGGATCGTTGACTAGAAGTTTAGGCGAAATATGAATCTAGTTAACAACTTAACTAAAGATAAGAAGCTACTGAAAGGTTCCTAGGCACCCTAGAGTGGTCTCACAAGGCATCGAACATGCCATTTTAAAAAATTTGGTGCCGAGAAACCCTAGACTACGGATCGTCGCTAGAATTCTAGGCGAAACTAAAAGCTAGTTAACACTTAACTACTAGGATACGGAAATTACAACCTTTGTAGATCCGGATATCCACCTCCACGGCTCCGCAACGAAGTCTTCTCGCTGTCCTTCTTGAAGCTTGGACTCTCGTGACGGCTTCATCGGAGAAACGTGCGGAATAGGTCGTCGGCTTTGTGTCAAAGACGATCTACGTCGAGGTTGCACAAACTCAAGCTCCGACTTCACAAACTTGTGAAACTTGTGAAGTAAACACCCAAAACAACTTGGCAAGAGGTAGAGGGTGAAGAAATAGGAGGTGGGTTCACTTTAGATTTGGATTTCTCTCACTAAAACTCAAGTTGCCATTGGAGTAGCAAGCTTGAAGAAGAAGAAGAAGATGAGCTCAAGAAAAGAATATGATAAGTCTTGTGATAATAATAAAATTAAATCAAATACTTATCATAACTTGAACTAGGGTTAAGTGTAGAGAATTAACCATGGTCACTTGGATGGGTTAGGGTTAAGCATGAAGATAAGGATGGTTAGCAAAGTCAAAGCTTCATGAAGCTTCAATATAAAACAAACTTAGCCACCATTCTTATCATATCTCATTTCAAATAAATAAATAAACAAATAAATAAATAAATGAATATACAAAACCCTAATTATCAAATTAACCATGGATTAATTCTATAAACTTAACTAAATGATCAAGTATCATCAAACATGATACAAAAAAGTGCACGAAAGCATATCACATATACAATGTGCATCAAGTGAGAAAAATCCGTTTAAAGTGAACCAATACTAGTTAATGCAATGCAATATATCAAATATATAATTATGCATTAAATCATTAAATCAACATTTGATTCAATGATCCGGTCATGTCGCACATAACCGACTAGAATCTAATGTATCGATTTATCGAATCAATGATTCGATAACTAGGTCATATCGAATATAACCAATCGAAACATATATCGCGAGAATGAAATGCGGTATCACATACACGCATTATTCTCGGTCCTGCACATATCTCATATGCGCTCCTATTTCGTTTCGCTTGAGCCAGGAAACCTCTGTGTAGGACTCTAAAGACTCGTCAATACGCCGGTAGCAGATGATGATCATATCAAGCACCCACAAGCCGCAAGCGGTCTGCTAAACGTAACGGCCACCCGGGTATTGAGCGATCAGAAGATCGACGAGCTAGCCCGCTCACACTCCTGCGAATCCGACCAGTAACACTTACCATACAGTCCGGTCTCTTCGTCTGATACGTCGCATATCAAGTCTAGGGGTGGTATACGTCAGACCCCAATAACCCGATAAGTCGTGCCGATGTGAGGCTCGTAACGGGTCGAGAAACTACTGGTAACACTTACCAGCAAATCTCTGATCAGCCCTGGCCAGGGACTTCCCTGCTACGGCCAATCGAGCACAGCGCAACATCAACTCCCAATACCGGGAGAGACGAAACCCCTCCTATCGCTCATTGCCTCCATGTGATTCGGGACTGTACCCAAAGACCACCGTTTTGCACGCCCTCATGGACGTGGTAAGGTGGAGATCAAAGCACAGTGGGAATCACACAAGACTCTATGACGATCTCGGGTCTACAGACTAACATGTACAAGTGTCACCTGAGAACTGCCATCTGACGTGAGGTATAATACCATCTGGGAGTTCTCGGCGAGTCCGTCCAGTGTACTCAATTTCCACTGAGCACCCGTATACCATCTCTGATGTCAAACACCAATGGATATGGGATCATCCATCGCCCATCACATGGGTCGAGAAGCGTATACGCTAGTCTACTCTGGTATATCGATGCCCCGTCTCGATACACCCACGACTAGGGACCTTGAAGGATGTACTTATGGACTACCATGTCCCCACTAGTATGATCTGCATCATAGTCCAGGTAGTCAAGTACAAATCCTAAGGGCTTTACCAACATGTAACTATAAGACAGTATAAAGAGACTAGTGTACATGTTAAGATAAAGAGCAACCAGATAGCATACTATCATGTCGAGCAAGAAAGTCATCTCTATATATGTCCAAGCATCCAATATAATATACATAATCTGTACAATACTGGCCTCTAGGGCATACATACAACTAACAATCTCCCACTTGCACTAGGGCCAGCTGCTGTAGTATCTCATACCGAGCATCCCGAAGTGTCTCTCAAACTGTATCTGGGGAATGGCCTTCGTGAGTGGATCCGTCGTGTTGTTCTTCGTGTCAACTCTCCTGACCTCGATCTCCCGGCAATCAACTATCTCCCGGATCAGGTGATACCGCCTCAGAATATGCCTGGACCGCTGATGGGACCTGGGTTCCTTGGCCAAAGCCACCGCTCCATTGTTATCGCAATACAAAGGTATTGGATGCTCAATGGATGGAACCACTCCAAGTTCATAAATGAACTTCTTGATTCAGACAGCTTCTTTAGCAGCATCGTTGGCAGCGATGTATTCAGCCTCCATCGTCGAGTCTGCCACGGTTTCCTGCTTGGAACTCTTCCAGCTAACCGCCCCTCCGTAAAGGGTAAAGACAAAGCTCGACTGCGACTTTGAGTCGTCCTTATCACTCTGGAAGCTGGAATCGGTAAAGGACTCCACTTGGAGTTCTCCGTTACCATACACCAAGAACATATCTCTAGTCCTTCGCAAGTACTTGAGAATGCTCTTCACAGCTGTCCAGTGACTCTCTCCAGGATCAGCTTGATACCTACTCACTACACTTAGTGAGTATGCTACATCGGGTCTGGTACATAGCATCGCATACATGATAGAGCCTACTGCCGAAGCATAGGGTATCCCTTGCATGCGAGCTCTCTCCAAATCAGTCTTGGGAGACATCTCTTTGGAGAGAGTGACTCCAGAGATCGTGGGCAAGTTCCCACGCTTGGACTCTTCCATACTAAACCTCTTTAGTATGGTGTCAATGTACCTGGATTGGGACAATCCCAAAATCCGTTTGGATCTATCTCTATAGATCCTGATCCCCAATATGCAGGAGGCATCACCAAGATCTTTCATTGAGAATCTTTGTGATAAGAAGAGCTTGACCGATTGCAGCATAGGAATATCATTTTCTATCAAGAGTATGTCGTCTACGTACAATACGAGGAAGACAACCTTACTCTCTGCCACCTTCTTGTAGATACAAGGTTCATCTGGATTTTTGACGAAATCAAACTCTTTGATAACGATGTCAAAGCAGATGTTCCAACTCCGCGATGCTTGCTTTAATCCATAAATGGATTTAAGCAACTTGCACACCTTCCCGCTGCTCCCACTGTCTACGAAGCCCTCTGGCTGAGTCATGTACACGCACTCTTCTAAATCACCATTTAGAAAGGCGGTCTTAACATCCATTTGCCAGATTTCGTAGTCATGAAAGGCAGCAATGGCAAGCATGATCCGGATGGATTTAAGCATAGCCACTGGAGAAAAGGTCTCGTCATAGTCCACACCTGGTCTTTGACGAAAACCCTTTGCTACAAGTCTAGCTTTGAAAGTCTCCACTTTCCCATCTACACCAAGTTTTTTCTTGAAGATCCACTTGCTCCCAATGGGTTTTACCCCTTCAGGAGCAACTTCCAAAGTCCATACTTTGTTGGTGTACATGGAATCCATTTCGGACCGCATAGCATCCAGCCATTTCACTGAGTCCCCACTGGTGATGGCCTGCTCGAAGCTAGTTGGGTCATCATCCTCCATGATGCAATCTTCACTACCACCATCAATGAGAAAACCATAGTATCTCTCAGGTGGACGAGGAACCCTACTAGATCGGCGGAGTGGCTGGGGTTCATCGGGAACTATGGAATCCTCTGGTTCCACCAGATCTTCTGTTGTAGCTTCTGCAGCTGGAACCTCTTCCAGTTCTACCTCATGACCACTAATTTCTTTTTCAAGAAATTCCTTTTCTAAAAAGGTGGCATGCCGAGAAACAAACACTCTTTGTTCCTCAGGGTGGTAGAAGATATACCCTTGAGAATTCTTGGGATATCCTACAAATTTGCATAGAACAGACCGTGCCTCGAGTTTGTCCGGATTTTGTCGTTTGACATAGGCTGGACAACCCCATATCTTAACATAGTTAAGACATGGTTTCTTCCCATTCCATATCTCATATGGAGTGGTAGGCACAGATTTGGTGGGGACCATATTCAATAGATGTATGGCTGTCTCAAGCGCATACACCCAGAAGGAAATAGGTAACTCAGCTGTGCTCATCATAGAGCGCACCATATCTAATAGGGTGCGGTTCCTCCGTTCTGATACACCGTTGTGCTGTGGTGTATATGGAGGAGTCAGCTGAGAGAGAATCCCATTCTCTTTTAGGAAGTCCAGGAATTCATTGCTCAAGTATTCACCTCCTCGATCAGATCGAAGGATTTTAATACTTTTTCCGGTTTGGTTTTCGACTTCTTGTTTATATTCTCTAAATTTCTCAAAAGCTTCAGACTTGTGTCTTATTAAGTACACATGTCCGTATCTTGAGAGATCGTCAGTGAATGTAATGAAGTACGAAGAACCATCCCTGGCATGTGTAGACATGGGACCACATACATCACTATGTATCAGTCCTAAGAGTTCGGTAACTCTTTCTCCGTGTCCCGTAAACGGAGTCTTGGTCATCTTGCCTTTGAGACATGACTGGCAAGTGTCATAAGATGAAAATTCGAAAGGTTTCAAATATCCATCTTTATACAACTTAGCCAGTCGTGTCACATTGATGTGACCCAGTCTACAATGCCACAAGAAGGATTCGTTGAGTTCAGAACTCTTCCTCTTGTGTGTGTTTGTTATGCTCAGAACTGTTGATTGATTTAGAACATAAATGCCATTGCACAACGTGCCTGATCCAACCAACTTCTGGTCACGGAAAATGTTCATAACATTGTCCTGTAATACAAAATTATATCCCTCTTTACTTAATAAAGAAACCGATATAATGTTGCATATCAGGTTCGGCATGTAATAGCATTCGTTCAGAACCAATGTATTACCAGTTGGTAATACAAGGTGATATTCCCCGACAGTCTTAGCTGCAACAATTGCACCATTTCTAACTCTAATGTCTTTATCACCTTCACCAAGTTCTCTACCTTTCCTTAGCCCATGTAACTGATTACATATATGGGATCCCGACCCGGTATCCAATACCCAGGACGTAGAGCAAATGGAGAAACAGTTCTCAGTAACGAACACACCCGAAGAAAATGCATCAACATGTACTTTCTTCATTCGGGTGGCATGGGAATCCTGGTATTCCCCTATATCCTGTTCATTCCTATAACTCTTATAAGAAAGAACGGAACCAACGTTCCCCAGCACAGTATAACATGCGGGTTCGGTCAATACATCCATATTATTATCTTTATTAAGGCATGAAATGGTCGCTACCTGGAGAGAGAGAGAAGAAAACACTTTAGCGTATGCTCGTGCAAGATCAGATTGGTTATTATCTTATCTAATCAGGATGGCTCCCACTGCTTTTTATCAAATCTTCCTCCAAACCCTAAAAGGAAAGACTAGCCAGGATTAATTACACACTACAAGTTCGCCAATCTTTCAGCCAGGCCAGTGTCGGTACTTTGAGGGAGGTCCCCCGTGCTTTCGCACGAACCTAATTAATGTAAACCTCGTTTTCCCAGAGGCGTAACCTCGTTAACACCTTTCTTGACACCTACTTGATCGGCTAATTGCACTGTGTAAAACTCTCCCAGAAGTAACTCTTACTCGCAGTGGGTATCGGGATCCAACTATCTCATAGAAGGTATGCAATCTCATTGCAAATTTCAACACTTGAAATTCCCGATAATGCTTTTGCCCCTAGCGTGCTATGACCTTGACGAAAGCCAACAAACCACAGCCCGCTAGTCAAGTTCAACCCGTACATTTCTTGACTGAATTAAACCCACCCGCACGACCCTTGACGAAAGCCAACAAAGCCGTACGACTACCCTAATCCAGTCGCATCATATGCAGCAGATAAACAGCACATAGCTACCGCACACTACACCTTGACGAAAGCCAACAAATGTAGCACGAATACTATATGTAACCTATCTGAAATGACGGAGGGCTACGCAGGTTTTTCTGAAAACCTATTGCGTAATGAACTTGATATCGTTGTAGAATCAAATGAAGTTTTAAAAATGGAGTGATTTTGAGGCTTTTCTAGTTTTGCTAAAGGAGTCACTCCCGGTGAAGGGATCTCGGTCCTTTCCTCGTCGAATGAGGTGCAGGATATATCATATATATCGCTGTGCAAAGCAAAAACACAAAAGCAGTCAAAAGCAAACCGAGTGTGTAGCATCTGCCAGTTATTGCTAAAGGAGTCACTCCCGGTGAAGGGATCTCGGTCCTTTCCTCATCGAATAAGGTGCAGGGTATATCATATATACCGCTATGCAAAGCAAGAACTGTAGCTACCTGTTTTATTTAAAATTCGATTCTACAACATCTTAGGTTTCTTATCTTTCATTAATCACATTAATGAAGTCCCATCATTTAAATACCTAAACATCACAGATAGATATGACGTACACTTATACCATCCGCATTCGCCTCGATGTCCCCTCGTGCACCGTTAGGTTAGGTAACTAATGACAGAGCAGGGCAGGGCTAGCGCGGGTGTAAAACATAAGTAACGTCTATATAATATATCATATATACTATATACTATATCCATCACAGAAACATCACATGATCTCATCACAGATATCGCAGCAGAATAAACATATGAAATATTGGATATACTAGGACGTCCGTGTTTTCAATACGAGCCAGTATAAAACACGGATTCCACGGTCGTGATGAATAGCCAATCCCACACCCCTAGACCCCTACGAGAGCGGCAAGCAACCCTGCCAATTCTAGGGTTAGGAGACCCGGACTCGACTCCTCGAGTTGGTCTCCCACTGGACCCCAGAACCCGGTTACTTGTGCTCCCCTCCTTGGGTCTATCCTAATGCGGAAAAGTAAATAATATACAACGGGTGACAACTTCCGCTACCTGGAAGCGCCCCAAATGAAAGAATATTACATACAAGTTTTTACATGAATGAAAATGAAAAACACTCATCTCACATAAAAACCCCCGGCTATTCAATACGACGATCCAATATAACATATCCAGCAACACATAACATCACATGTCATCAACGTAAGTAAGTATGCATACCCCAATTGTCGTTGACATATAGCAACGAAACCGGCGATATGAACATACTACACTTACGGTCACAGAAAAGAAAGTGTAAAACTACAACAATTGGAATCCGCAACCTCTTTAGACATCACATGCCTAACAGTTATAAACCCCGCATTTTAGTCCCATCATCGAAAACTCTTTTCGATATCTTGTGAAACTAAACTGCTAGATCTATAACATTCATCCAGTTATCTCATAACTGTTTGTGAATTCCAATTATTGTATCCAATTCCGGATAAATAGAATATATTAAACTTTCCGATCGAACATTCGAACACCCAAGTTTTCCCGACACCGATCAACACATGAAATAGGTTCAAAGACATTCACTTCATGCCTCAGTACCAACGGTCCAGCCGTAGAAGGGTCAAGCCAACGCCTCACATGTGGCACGCCGTACTGCCCCAAACCCGAAGGTTCAAAGGGCAGTTCAAGACGGTCACATAATCGAGTTAAGGTTTGTGTCTTCTAGAGGGACCATCGCGTTACTTGCACTACTCGGAACGTCTTTTAACCACAGAAAAATCCAACACTTGGAATTATTCCGGCAGGGGAAAACCTGGGTATTTATATCCGGTCGAACTCTTTAACATATTCTACAGTTATCTGGAAAAACACTTAAACAAAGTTTGATATTCCGATCGAATTCATCGATTCCCAATATAACCCCAGAGCACTCAACCTTTAAATCAATTTAAAAATACCCAGAAAACTCACCAGAATTTATCAGGTATTACTGTGCAGAGAAAATTGGATGACGTCACTATATGGCCGCGGAACAGCGGCAGAAGCCATGCTTCTGCCGCGTTTCCGCGGCTCAAGTAACTGTTCATGGGAAACGTTTTACACAGTAATTCTTAGAATTCTTTGGTGAATTTTTTAAGCATTTTAAATATCAAAAATTCCCAGATTTCATGAAATGTCCAGAGAGCTCTTGGGAATCGGGGTTTCGGGTTCGTCCGGACTTCAAACTCCGTCTAAACTTCGCCTAAGGCTCTAGCTAGGCTCTGATACCAGTGAAAGGTTCCTAGGCACCCTAGAGTGGTCTCACAAGGCATCGAATATGCCATTTTAAAAAATTTGGTGCCGAGAAACCCTAGACTACGGATCGTCGCTAGAATTCTAGGCGAAACTAAAAGCTAGTTAACACTTAACTACTAGGATACGGAAATTACAACCTTTGTAGATCCAGATATCCACCTCCACGGCTCCGCAACGAAGTCTTCTCGCTGTCCTTCTTGAAGCTTAGACTCTCGTGACGGCTTCATCGGAGAAACGTGCGGAATAGGTCGTCGGCTTTGTGTCAAAGACGATCTACGTCGAGGTTGCACAAACTCAAGCTCCGACTTCACAAACTTGTGAAACTTGTGAAGTAAACACCCAAAACAACTTGGCAAGAGGTAGAGGGTGAAGAAATAGGAGGTGGGTTCACTTTAGATTTGGATTTCTCTCACTAAAACTCAAGTTGCCATTGGAGTAGCAAGCTTGAAGAAGAAGAAGAAGATGAGCTCAAGAAAAGAATATGATAAGTCTTGTGATAATAATAAAATTAAATCAAATACTTATCATAACTTGAACTAGGGTTAAGTGTAGAGAATTAACCATGGTCACTTGGATGGGTTAGGGTTAAGCATGAAGATAAGGATGGTTAGCAAAGTCAAAGCTTCATGAAGCTTCAATATAAAACAAACTTAGCCACCATTCTTATCATATCTCATTTCAAATAAATAAATAAACAAATAAATAAATAAATGAATATGCAAAACCCTAATTATCAAATTAACCATGGATTAATTCTATAAACTTAACTAAATGATCAAGTATCATCAAACATGATACAAAAAAGTGCACGAAAGCATATCACATATACAATGTGCATCAAGTGAGAAAAATCCGTTTAAAGTGAACCAATACTAGTTAATGCAATGCAATATATCAAATATATAATTATGCATTAAATCATTAAATCAACATTTGATTCAATGATCCGGTCATGTCGCACATAACCGACTAGAATCTAATGTATCGATTTATCGAATCAATGATTCGATAACTAGGTCATATCGAATATAACCAATCGAAACATATATCGCGAGAATGAAATGCGGTATCACATACACGCATTATTCTCGGTCCTGCACATATCTCATATGCGCTCCAATTTCGTTTCGCTTGAGCCAGGAAACCTCTGTGTAGGACTCTAAAGACTCGTCAATACGCCGGTAGCAGATGATGATCATATCAAGCACCCACAAGCCGCAAGCGGTCTGCTAAACGTAACGGCCACCCGGGTATTGAGCGATCAGAAGATCGATGAGGTAGCCCGCTCACACTCCTGCGAATCCGACCAGTAACACTTACCATACAGTCCGGTCTCTTCGTCTGATACGTCGCATATCAAGTCTAGGGGTGGTATACGTCAGACCCCAAAAACCCGATAAGTCGTGCCGATGTGAGGCTCGTAACGGGTCGAGAAACTACTGGTAACACTTACCAGCAAATCTCTGATCAGCCCTGGCCAGGGACTTCCCTGCTACGGCCAATCGAGCACAGCGCAACATCAACTCCCAATACCGGGAGAGACGAAACCCCTCCTATCGCTCATTGCCTCCATGTGACTCGGGACTGTACCCAAAGACCACCGTTTTGCACGCCCTCATGGACGTGGTAAGGTGGAGATCAAAGCACAGTGGGAATCACACAAGACTCTATGACGATCTCGGGTCTACAGACTAACATGTACAAGTGTCACCTGAGAACTGCCATCTGACGTGAGGTATAATACCATCTGGGAGTTCTCGGCGAGTTCGTCCAGTGTACTCAATTTCCACTGAGCACCCGTATACCATCTCTGATGTCAAACACCAATGGATATGGGATCATCCATCGCCCATCACATGGGTCGAGAAGCGTATACGCTAGTCTACTCTGGTATATCGATGCCCCGTCTCGATACACCCACGACTAGGGACCTTGAAGGATGTACTTTTGGACTACCATGTCCCCACTAGTATGATCTGCATCATAGTCCAGGTAGTCAAGTACAAATCCTAAGGGCTTTACCAACATGTAACTATAAGACAGTATAAAGAGACTAGTGTACATGTTAAGATAAAGAGCAACCAGATAGCATACTATCATGTCGAGCAAGAAAGTCATCTCTATATATGTCCAAGCATCCAATATAATATACATAATCTGTACAATACTGGCCTCTAGGGCATACATACAACTAACAGCTACAACCTTTGTAGATCCGGATATCCACTTCCTTAGCTCCACGTAGACATCCTCTCACTTTCCGTCTCGAATCTTGAACTCAATCGTCGGCTTGATCGGAGAAATGGGAGGACTAGGTCGTCGGCTTCGTGCCGAAGATGATCTACGTCGAGGCATCACAAGTTCAAGCTCCGACTTCACAAAGTTGTGAAACTTGTGAAAAAAACACCCAAAACAACTTGGCAAGAGGTAGAGGGTGAAGAAATAGGAGGTGGATTCACTTTAGAATTGGATTTCTCACTTTAGAGCTCAAGTTGCCATTGATGGCATCAAGCTTTCTTTCTTGAAGAAGAAGATGAAGAAGAAGAAAGAATATGATAAGTGTTGAACTAAAATGAAAAATAAATCAATACTTATCATAAGCTAACAATAGTTGAGTGTAGAGAATAGACCATGGTTACTTGGAAGGGTTAGGGTTAAGCATGAAGACAAGAATAGTTAAGAAGTCAAAGCTTCATGAAGCTTCAACTAGAAACAAATAAAGCCACCATTCTCATCTAAACCATTTCCAAATAAATAAATGAACAAATAAATAAATAAATGAAAAATAAAAACCCTAATCATCTCTTAACCATGGTTTAATTCTTTACACTTAACCAAATGATCAAGTATCATCAAACATGATACAAATATGTGCACAAAAAGTATATCACATATACTTCTTGCACATCAAGTGAGAAAATCCATTTAAAGTGAACCAATGCTAGTTAATGCAAAGTAATATATCAAATATATAATTTTACATTAAATCATTAAATCAACATTTGATTTAACGATCCGGTCATATCGCATATAACCGACTAGCATCCTATGTATCGGCTCATCGAATCAATCCTTGATTCGATATCTAGGTTATATCAAATATAACTAATCGATACATTCATCGCGAGAATGAAATACGGTATCACATACACGCATTATTCTCGGTCCTGCACATATCTCATATGCGCTCCTATTTCGTTTCGCTTGAGCCAGGAAACCTCTGTGTAGGACTCTAAAGACTCGTCAATACGCCGGTAGCAGATGATGATCATATCAAGCACCCACAAGCCGCAAGCGGCCTGCTAAATGTAACGGCCATCCGGGTATTGAGCGATCAGAAGATCGACGAGCTAGCCCGCTCACACTCCTGTGAATCCAACCAGTAACACTTACCGTACAGTCCGGTCTGTTCGTCTGATATGTCGCATATCAAGTCTAGGGGTGGTAAACGTCAGACCCCAATAACCGATAAGTCGTGCCGATGTGAGGCTCATAACGGGTCGAGAAACTACTGGTAACACTTACCAGCAAATCTCTGATCAGCCCTGGCCAGGGACTTCCCTATTACGGCCAATCGAACACAGCGCAACATCAACCCCCAATACCGGGAGAGACGAAACCCCTCCTATCGCTCATTGCCTCCATGTGACTCGGGACTGTACCCAAAGACCACCGTTTTGCACGCCCTCATGGACGTGGTAAGGTGGAGATCAAAGCACAGTGGGAATCACACAAGACTCTATGACGATCTCGGGTCTACAGACTAACCTGTATAAGTGTCACCTGAGAACTGCCATCTGACGTGAGGTATAATACCATCTGGGAGTTCTCGGCGAGTCCGTCCAGTGTACCCAGTCTCCACTGAGCACCCATACATCATCTCTGATGTCAAACACCAATGGATATGGGATCATCCATCGCCCATCTCATGGGACGAGAAGCGTATACGCTAGTCTACACTGGTATATCGATGCCCCGTCTCGATACACCCACGACTAAGGACCTTGAAGGATGTACTTATGGACTACCATGTCCCCACTAATATGATCTGCATCATAGTCCAGGTAGTCAAGTACACATCCTAAGGGCTTTATCAACATGTAACTATAAGACAGTTTAAAGAGACAAGTGTACATGTTAAGATAAAGAGTAACCAGATAGCATACTATCATATCGAGCAAGAAAGTCATCTCTATATATGTCCAAGCATCCAATATAATATACATCATCTGTACAATACTGGCCTCTAGGGCATACATACAACTAACACCGTGTAATACGTAACTCACGACACAAGTGGCGGATGCTCATTTGTAAAGTAATAATATACTTTCATATATGTTTTGCTCAAAATATATGTTCCCCCTCTTTAAAATATCCCAAAAGGTTTTCCATTGTAAATGTTCGTGTCGCTCGTGGACACGTAAGAAATAGCGAGACTATAGCTCCTTTTTGAAAAACCTTTTGGTAACTTTTGTATGCATGCAAAGTACACAGGTACTGTCCTCGGATCAGTCATGCTAGGGTACTACAAAGTATAGGGCCTCTTCATGAAAACAAAGTGCTCAAAAGCAATATCAGCCTCTAAAGGCGTGTCCGACCATCACGCGTGTCTAGTGCGCACGGAAAACCAAATCAAATACAAGTGCCACTATATACACAAAAGTAAGACTAAGTGCAGCAGTAGTGCATGAAAGTATCTGTCCAGTGCAACTGGCGTGCACGACAACATCAACTAGTGCATCTATAGTGCACAAAAATCTCAATCCAGTGCAAGTAACATGCACGAATGAAAACCCCACTCGAGTGCAACAGGTGTGCACAAAATATCATATCAGGCGCCCAACGTACGCGGAAGTCCAAATCAAGTGCATCCGTCATGCACGAACGAAAACGAAAATAAGTGCATCCCACATGCCCGAATAAAATCGCATCTAATATGCACGGATAAAAATCTAAATCAAGGGCATCCAACATGCACGAGTAAAATTCACTCAAGTGCATCCGATGCGCACAAAATCTCATGCCAAACGCCTAATATGCGCAAAAATCTAATCCAAGAGCGTCGGGTTCGTAAAAAGCATCTAGTGCACGAAATATCAAATCCTGTGCATCTACTGCACGAAATATCAAATCCTGTGCATCTAGTGCACGAAATATCAAATCATGTGCATCCACTGCACGAAATATTAAATCCTGTGCATCTAGTGCATGAAATATCAAATACTGTGCATCGACTGCATGAAATATCAAATCATGTGCATCTAGTGCACGAAATATCAAATCCTGTGCATCTAGTGCACGAAATAACAACTCCTGTTCATCTAGTGAACGAAATATCATATCCTGTGATTCTACCGTACGAAATATCAAATCCTGTGCATCCAGTGCACGAAATATCAAATCCTGTGCATCCACTGCATGAAATATCAAATCCTGTGCAGGAAATCCAGGAAATCAAAAACATGTACAGCTAAGGCACAAAATCGACATCAACACCATGGTGTATAAAATATATCAAGTGCAATAACTATGCACAAAAATGTAAATACCCAGTAGTTGCAGTCATGGTGCACGAAACAATATCCTAAAACTCAATCATCAAAACTCAAATCCAAGCGATATAAGCGTGATACTCGGATCACAAACGCAAATCGCAACAAATGACATTGAGGTACACTTCCTACAATGTTGAAAAAAGTGGGTGCGCCCAAACTGGCAGAGCGAGAACATCCGCTTGCCTCCTGCCCATAGTCTGGCGTCTTCTGTCTCTGGGTCCTCATTTCTCTGTGGATTACAAATCTTGCACTCTATCGGCTCATTTGCTCAGTTAGGTATGCTAACGGAAAAGATTCCACTCTGGCACTCCTCGGGTCAACTCTCGGACAATTAGTATGATCACTCATAAAGCAGAACGTATCTGGCATCGGCCTCTGGCCATCTGAATACACGTGACACAACTGATCCTCGGTGCAATCTCATCGCTGCAGTGTCCTGGAAGGAACTGGCTCAAGGTTTCTTCCGATCTCTCCTATATCGAACTGTACGGATGCTAGTACACTTAGCAGAACACTTTTCTCGCTTTCTGGACATCTTCGTTCTTAGCAGAACACTTTCTCGGGAACTGGCCGTATCCTAACACCTCTGTACACATATCCGATCTCTTATCTCAATGGGGAGTAACAATAGCTCGTTAACATCTCACACGAACCACTTGCTCCACTCGTATTTATTATCGTCCACTTTGACATCATGTTATGCTATCTGCGTACTACAATAGTTCTTGGTGACAATCTGTAAGTCCACGTTGCGACCCCCGGTTCTTACGGGGAGGCGGAAACGGTATAAAAATCAAATTTTTAGCGCAAGGGGCAACATGGACTAAACAAAGTCGGGATCTTTTCCTAAACTAAAACTAGCAAACTTGCTAAAGAGAGTTAGCTACTCGGATGAAGATGGTTATACCTAAACTTGAACTCCTTCTTCTTCAAACTTTTGTAGAGGTTGATGGTTCTCTTCTTGTCGCCTTCTTCCGTCGAAGATGGATCCACCTCGAGGGTTCAACCTTTGGGCTCTTTCTCGAACTTGGAGTGAACTAGAATCTCCGGCTTGCTAAACCCTTGATCCTAGAGTGAGTAGAGAGTGTCTAAGGGGTGCTTTTCTTTTAAAGAGAGGGATTCTCAACACATGAGAAGGGTTCTCTTTTGCTAGAGGAAGAAGAAGATGAAGTGAGGAGAGAGAAGCTAAATGAGATAATGAGCTCTCTTTTTCTTTCTAGCAACAATAATGCCAAAAGAAAAAGAATTATCTAAATTAATAATAATAATAATGAAAATGAAAAGGTTGATAGAAAGTTTAGGAATGACCATTATCATTTCAAACATTAAATGAATTTGCTAGAATCAAAGAGCATCTTTCTTTTGTAATGATGATGGTCAAAACTTCAACCATGATCAACAAGTCAACCATGGTCAACAAGTCAACATAAAAACCAACCATGACACAATTTCATTTTATTATATATTATTAATTGATAAAACAAAAATCCATTAGGGTTTGGAAAAAGACGACTGTCAACTGTGCATACGCACCCGTTCCGAAACCCTAATGAAAGTCCTCTTCCTCTTCCTCAAATAACTGTGCATACACACCTGCATCCTTGTTCCGAGGAACATGAATACTGAGAGATAAAAGCAACCCCAAAATATATACCAGCATCTGACTCAAACCAGAGCCAGCCAGTAATATCCGTCCGGACTCCAAACGTGCACAAGTGCGCGGATGAGAACGAACCCTGTCGCAAAACCATGCGACCTCTACTCTGTTTTGCCCAGAGGCGAATACCCTCTGTGTGGGACTCTAAAGACTCGACACTACGCTGGCAGTGGGTTTAACCACAGACCGCAAGCGGCACTAGCTGTGCGTAACGGTCCCCAGGTAGATGTCGACAAGAAGGCTGACGAGGTGAAACCCCATCTGTACTCCTACTGAGTCTGAATGTGACAGTCTCCGTACAGTCCGGTCTGTTCGTCTGATACATCGCATGTCGGCCCTAGGGGGCGGTAAAACGTCAGTCCCCCAATAGCGGTACAAGTCGTGTCGGAGTGAAGCCCAAAACACCCTGAGATAACACTGGAACCTACCAGTATATCTCGCTTGCCCTGGCCAGGGACTACTCGTGTAATGGCTCTCCTAGACACAGCGCGATATCAACCCCCAATACCGGGAGAGACGAATCCTGTCTAACCGTCACTGCCTCCAAGTGCTTCGGGACTGCACCCAACCACCACCTGTTTGCACGACTCCTTTGAGCCGTGGTAGGGTAGTGATCAAAGTGCAGTGGGAACACACTCGAGGCGAAGTGCCAGTGTCAAGTCGGCGGACTAAGCTGTACTCATGTCACCTGGGAACTGATAACTGACGATAGGTATAATACCAACCTGTCAGTTCCCGACGAGTCCTGTCCAGTATACTCGTAACCCAACGAGCACCCGTATACTATCTCCAGTACGACGTACTGATGGCTGTGGGACAGACCATCTCCCATACTGGGATGAGAAGCGCATACGCTAGTCTACTCCGGAGTATCGATGCCCTGTCTCGATAGTCCTACGACTAGGGACTGTATAAGGATGTGCTTATAGATTACCCAGCCCCCACTAGTGTGACTGCCATCACAACGCTGGTAATCAAGCAAAGATCCTAAGGGCTCCACTAATGCGTATAAGTGATATACTGAAATAAACACATGTACACATTGAAGTAGAAACAAACCAAGTAGCAAACTACTATATTGAGCAAGATTGTTTATACAAGGTGAATATCCCAAGCTTCCATTAAGTAATATACAAACTAGTATGATACAGTAATGGCCTCTAGGGCATATACACTAACAATCTCCCACTTGCACTAAGGCCATGTACTGGCGTATCGAAGACCTATCATTTCGATCAGCCGCTCGAACTGAGTCTGGGGTAGGGCCTTGGTGAATGGATCTGCAGTGTTTTCTTCTGAAGCAACCCTCCGAACCTCGATCTCCTTGCGATCCACGATCTCCCTGATCAGGTGATACCGCCTCAAGATGTGCCTGGATCTCTGATGGGACCTGGGTTCCTTCGCTAAAGCTATAGCCCCGTTGTTGTCGCAATACAGAGGTATTGGGTCAACAATGGACGGAACCACCTGAAGTTCTTTCAAGAACTTCCTCATCCAGACAGCTTCTTTTGCGGCATCAGATGCAGCGATGTATTCCGCTTCCATAGTCGAGTCTGCAACGGTTTCCTGTTTAGAACTCTTCCAACACACCGCCCCTCCATTAAGGGTAAAGACAAAACCCGACATGGACTTGGAATCATCCTTGTCACTCTGGAAGCTGGAGTCAGCAAAGGCCTCGATCTGGAGGTCTTTTCTGCCATACACCAAGAACATCTCCTTAGTCCTTCTCAGGTACTTGAGAATGTTCTTTACTGCTATCCAGTGTTTCTCCCCAGGGTTTGACTGATACCGGCTTACTACACTCAGTGCATAAGCTACATCCGGTCTGGTACACAACATCGTATACATTATAGAGCCTACCGCAGAAGCGTAGGGTATAATAGACATGCGATCCCTCTCCAAATCAGTCTTGGGAGACATCTCTTTAGAGAGGGTGATCCCGTGACAAGCCGGTAGGTTACCGCGCTTGGAATCTTCCATACTGAATCTTTTCAGCACGGTGTCGATGTACCTGGACTGTGAAAGTCCTAATATCCTCTTGGATCTATCACGATGGATCCGGATCCCCAGGATGTAAGAGGCATCACCCAGGTCTTTCATGGAGAACCTGTGTGACAAGAAACCCTTGACAGATTGTAGCATAGGAATGTCATTTCCTATTAAGAGAATGTCATCCACGTATAAAACAAGGAATACTACAGTTCTCGCTACAAATCTACTATAGATGCATGGTTCATCTGGATTTTTGATAAAGTCAAATTCCTTGACCGTCTCATCAAAACAGATGTTCCAACTCCGCGATGCCTGCTTTAGTCCATAGATGGACTTAAGCAACTTGCACACCTTTCCGCTGCTCCCACTCTGAATGAAACCCTCTGGCTCATCCATATAGATACACTCCTCTAAATTTCCATTTAGAAAAGCGGTCTTTACGTCCATCTGCCAAATCTCATAATCGTGGAAGGCAGCAATGGCAAGAAGGATCCGAATGGATTTCAGCATAGCCACTGGAGAAAAGGTTTCGTCATAGTCCAAGCCAGGTCTTTGACGGAAACCCTTTGCTACAAGTCTAGCTTTATAGGTCTCAACCTGTCCATCTACACCAATCTTCCTTTTGAAGATCCACTTGCATCCTACGGGTTTTACCCCGTCTGGAGCAATGTCCAACGTCCATACTTTGTTGGTGTACATGGACTCCATTTCGGTCCGCATTGCATCCAGCCATTTTACCGAGTCAACGCTCTGAACGGCCTGCTGGAAGCTAGTAGGCTCATCATAGTCTATGATGCAATCCTCTCTATCCCCGTCTATGAGAAAACCGTAGTATCTCTCGGGCGGATGAGACTGCCTATTACTTCTGCGGAGCGGCATAGGAATGTCCTGTTCTTTTGAACCCTCTGGTTCCACTAAGCTTTCAGTAATAGTCTGAGGTTCTGGAATTTCATCCAGTTCTACTGCGCTCCCACTTATCTGATTTTCTAAAAACTCAGTTTCCAAGAAGTGGGCATGACGAGAAACAAGGACTTTTTACTCCTCTGCGTAATAGAATAGATACCCCTTGGAGTTCTTTGGGTATCCCACAAACTTGCACTGTACTGAGCGTGCCTCGAGCTTGTCCGCATGCTGCTTTTTTACAAAAGCCGGACATCCCCATGTCTTAAAGGATTTAAGACAGGGTTTCTTCCCACTCCACATCTGATATGGTGTGGTAGGCACAGACTTAGTAGGAACTTGGTTCAGGAGATGTGCAGCTGTTTCTAGTGCATAACCCCAGAAAGATCGCGGTAACTCAGCCTTACTCATCATGGAACGAACCATATCCAATAGGGTTCGATTCCTTCTTTCCGATACACCGTTATGTTGCGGAGTGTATGGAGCAGTACGCTGAGAGAGAATTCCATTCTCTTTTAAATAATCCAGGAACTCGGCACTCAAGTATTCACCACCTCGATCCGATCTTAGAATCTTAATACTTTTGCCTGTTTGTTTTTCAACTTCATTCTTGTAATCCCGAAATTTCTCAAAGGCCTCGGATTTGTGCTTCATTAAGAAGACATGTCCATACCTAGAGAAATCGTCTGTGAAAGTAATGAAGTATGAATAACCGCTTCGCGCATGTGTAGACATTGGACCACACACGTCACTGTGTATGAGTCCCAAGAGCTCGCTCGCTCTTTCTCCGTGTCCAGTGAACGGAGTCTTTGTCATCTTTCCCATGAGACAAGATTCACAAGTGGCATAAGACTGATACTCGAACGGATCCAAGTATCCTTCTTTATGTAACTTAGTCAACCGTGTCTCATTGATGTGACCCAGTCTACAATGCCATAAGAAAGCATGATTGATATCTGGAGACTTTCTTTTGTGTGTATTCTGGACATTGAAAATCTTTGGTTGGTTTAATACGTATATACCATTGCTCAGTGTACCTGACCCAATCAGAACTTGATTAAGGTGAATGTTTACAACATTACTTACAAACGCAAATTCATAACCTTCTTTAGAAACCAAAGATACAGAAATGATATTACAAGTTGCGTTGGGTACAAAAAACCAATTACGCAAAACCAAAACATGGCCATCTGACATTCCCAGGTGATAGTCCCCCACGGCTTTAGCATCCATGCTAGCTCCGTTCGCAACTCTGAGGGTCATGTCACCTGCCTTCAAAACCCTACGGTTTCTCAACGCCTGCAAAGAATTACAGATATGAGATCCTGATCCGGTATCCAATACCCAGGAAGTAGAGTTTATAGAAAGACAGTTTTCAATAACATACACACCTGAAGCTGAAGCCGCAACCTGCTTCAGTTCCTGTGTCCTGGCTTTCCAAGCCCTGCAATCTTTCTTCCAGTGTCCACTCTTATGACAATAGAAGCACTCTTCCTTTCCAACAAGCTTCCCCGCAATCTTTGTTGCCTTTTCCTTTCCCTTCGCACCCACTTTACTAACACCGCCTCTTGGTTTGGCGGGGGCTTTTTTCCTCTTTCCCTTGGCTTTCGCCTTGGACCTAGAGGAAGAAGATCCTCCTACAAACAAAGTGGGTGTTTCCCTACCCTTCTGTAGGGTGCCCTCTGCACTCCTCAGCAGGTTGAGGAGTTCTGAAAGTTCAACTTCCTTTTCTTGTAAGTTGAAGTTCAGTATAAACTGGGCGTAAGTGGATGGAAGAGACTGGAGAATTAAATCCGTATAGAGTTCACTGTCCAACGTGGTCCCAAGTTCCGCGAGCTCCTCAGTGTAGCCAATCATCATAAGCACGTGGTCCGCTACCGATGATCCGACGGCCAACTTAGTCGAAAATAACTTCTTCGACACTTCGTATCTTGCGATACGAGACTGCTCTCCATACAGTTCTTTTGTATGGAGAAATATGGACTCGAGGTCCATATTCTCATGCCTCCTCTGATGTTCGTTGTCCATAGAGGCAAGCACGAGGCACCTGGCCTTCGCGCAATCAATCTCCCAAGTCTTACGGATTTCCTTATCCGCGACGCTGGAGGTGGGACCTGGGACGGGGGGAGCTTTGGTGGTAAGAAGATACCCCAGCTTGTCGTAAGCGATTGCTAATTTGACATTCCTGAGCCAATCTTTGTAGTTTGGCCCTGTCAGTATGTTTTTATCTAGAAGTAACTTAAGTCCAGTCATTTCGAATTTGGTCGCTGCAGGGGGGAGAGAAGAAACACTTTAGCACGATGCTCTTGCAAGTTTAGAATGGTTTTTAATTTGTCTAAACAGGATGGCTCCCACTGTCTCTCGAATCCCTCCTCAAACCACAAAGGAAGAATTAGCCGGGATCAATCCCACCGCACAATACTTGCTTAACCGTTCAGCCAGGCCAGTGTCGGTACTTCGAGGGAGGTTTTCCAACGCTTTCGCGAAGTTCCTTAATTTAAGAACCTCTTTTCCCTGGGGGCGTAGCCCCGCTAATACCTTTCTAGGCACCTACTAGGTTTATAGCATTGATCGTTTAGTGAGAAATTTCCCGAGGAGTAGCATATACTCACAGTAGGATCGGGATCCAAATATCATCGTGTGACGAAAATGAAGGAATCCTACCATAATCACCACACTCCAAATGGTATGCAAATCTAGCAAGTTTCAGTACTTATGAAACTCCCGATGTGGATTTTTGCCCCATGCTCTTATGACCTTGACTAAGGCCAACAAATCATAAGTCACATGTCAAGTTCTTCCCGTCGTTATCCAGGTTAATTTGAACCCACCCGTATATACCCTTGACTATGGCCAACAAGCTAATACGACTGTCCCAAACCAACGCATTCTATCTATGCAACATATGAATATCTACCAGCTACCAAACACTGTGCCTTGACTAAGGCCAACAAACACAGCTTGAATACTGTTGAATATTCATATGAAACGACGGAGGGCTACGGATGGTTTTGGCGAAACCGTGAACGTAGTGAACTTGATATAATCGATGGAACGAGATAGCTTTTAGAAGGAGTGGCTCAAGCTCCGCATTTAAAAGTTAGTTTTGAAAAGAACCGAGTGGTTTTTCGAAAGTGTTCCAACGACTTGGTTTATTATCTTGCATTAGTTCTTTTAATGCGTGATATTCTTGCATTAGTTCTTTTAATGCGTCCCCTCATTTAATCCTACCATTGCAGAAAACAACCAAAATATGACGTACGCTTATGCCATTCGCATTCGCCACGGGGTCCCGTCATCACTCGTTAGGTTACATAACTAACGACAGAGCGGGGGCTGGGCTAGCGCGGCTGTAAAACATAAGCAACGCCTAAATAGAAAGCAATGATAGACATTACAGATCACAGATGAATACATTGGATATACTAGCAATCCGCAATCCTTTCGAGCCTGCAACGAAAAGCGGATTACACGGTCGCGGTGAATAGCCAAATACCCCACCCAAGACCCCTACGGGTGCGGCAAACTACCCGCCAAGTACTCGGCAGTTTGTGCACCCCCTCCATGGGTCTATCCTAGGAGCAAAAACAATAAAAAGAATTATACAATGACGGCTACAACCCCGACCCGGTTGTGCGGCCAAACAAATAATATTATTACATCAATTTACATTTACAATGAATGAAAGAAAAACAAAAGCTCATCTCACATCCACCCCGGCTATTCACCCGCGACAGTCCAATACATTCATATACACATTCCAATATCAAACACAGATCATGTATAACCCCGACCAATCGGCTTATAGCGATTAGCCGACGTTCAATACATGCAAACATCACAGATATAACCAACATAGCCAAAGTGTAGCGAAGTTCGAAAAAAATACGGAATTATAGGACCCCAAAAGTAAATTTCTGTTCTGGAAAATCTGGGCACATATAATATATCTTAAAAATCCCAAAACCAACACAGAGACACACTGCACGAAAAACGATGCAGAGAGGACAACAAACGGCGGCGGTTCCGCGGCAAATGCCTACCTCATGCCGCGGAACTGCGGCGGTTTAGATGAATCAATGGATCGTTTTTCATGGGTGTTCACACAAAACCCTGAGCCGAATTTAGAAGTATAAAGTTTTTCATTTAGAGCAGAAAAAATTTCAACAGAAACTTAGGGTTTTAGTTTTTCCGGTTTTTCGATTTTTCGGTTTCGAACTTCCATACACTTCGCTACCAAGCTAGTTTAAGTTTAGTTAGTCTCTGATACCACTGTAAGTCCACGTTGCGACCCCCGGTTCTTACGGGGAGGCGGAAACGGTATAAAAATCAAATTTTTAGCGCAAGGGGCAACATGGACTAAACAAAGTCGGGATCTTTTCCTAAACTAAAACTAGCAAACTTGCTAAAGAGAGTTAGCTACTCGGATGAAGATGGTTATACCTAAACTTGAACTCCTTCTTCTTCAAACTTTTGTAGAGGTTGATGGTTCTCTTCTTGTCGCCTTCTTCCGTCGAAGATGGATCCACCTCGAGGGTTCAACCTTTGGGCTCTTTCTCGAATTTGGAGTGAACTAGAATCTCCGGCTTGCTAAACCCTTGATCCTAGAGTGAGTAGAGAGTGTCTAAGGGGTGCTTTTCTTTTTAAAGAGAGGGATTCTCAACACATGAGAAGGGTTCTCTTTTGCTAGAGGAAGAAGAAGAAGAAGTGAGGAGAGAGAAGCTAAATGAGATAATGAGCTCTCTTTTTCTTTCTTGCAACCATAATGCCAAAAGAAAAAGAATTATCTAAATTAATAATAATAATAATGAAAATGAAAAGGTTGATGGAAAGTTTAGGAATGACCATTATCATTTCAAACATTAAATGAATTTGCTAGAATCAAAGAGCATCTTTCTTTTGTAATGATGATGGTCAAAACTTCAACCATGGTCAACAAGTCAACCATGGTCAACAAGTCAACATAAAAACCAACCATGACACAATTTCATTTTATTATATATTATTAATTGATAAAACAAAAATCCATTAGGGTTTGGGAAAAGACGACTGTCAACTGTGCATACGCACCCGTTCCGAAACCCTAATGAAAGTCCTCTTCCTCTTCCTCAAATAACTGTGCATACACACCTGCATCCTTGTTCCTAGGAACATGAATACTGAGAGATAAAAGCAACCCCAAAACATATACCAGTATCTGACTCAAACCAGAGCCAGCCAGTAATATCCGTCCGGACTCCAAACGTGCACAAGTGCGCGGATGAGAACGAACCCTGTCGCAAAACCATGCGACCTCTACTCTGTTTTGCCCAGAGGCGAATACCCTCTGTGTGGGACTCTAAAGACTCGACACTACGCTGGCAGTGGGTTTAACCACAGACCGCAAGCGGCACTAGCTGTGCGTAACGGTCCCCAGGTAGATGTCGACAAGAAGGCTGACGAGGTGAAACCCCATCTGTACTCCTACTGAGTCTGAATGTGACAGTCTCCGTACAGTCCGGTCTGTTCGTCTGATACATCGCATGTCGGCCCTAGGGGGCGGTAAAACGTCAGTCCCCCAATAGCGGTACAAGTCGTGTCGGAGTGAAGCCCAAAACACCCTGAGATAACACTGGAACCTACCAGTATATCTCGCTTGCCCTGGCCAGGGACTACTCGTGTAATGGCTCTCCTAGACACAGCGCGATATCAACCCCCAATACCGGGAGAGACGAATCCTGTCTAACCGTCACTGCCTCCAAGTGCTTCGGGACTGCACCCAACCACCACCTGTTTGCACGACTCCTTTGAGCCGTGGTAGGGTAGTGATCAAAGTGCAGTGGGAACACACTCGAGGCGAAGTGCCAGTGTCAAGTCAGCGGACTAAGCTGTACTCATGTCACCTGGGAACTGATAACTGACGATAGGTATAATACCAACCTGTCAGTTCCCGACGAGTCCTGTCCAGTGTACTCGTAACCCAACGAGCACCCGTATACTATCTCCAGTACGACGTACTGATGGCTGTGGGACAGACCATCTCCCACACTGGGATGAGAAGCGCATACGCTAGTCTACTCCGGAGTATCGATGCCCTGTCTCGATAGTCCTACGACTAGGGACCTGTATAAGGATGTGCTTATAGATTACCCAGCCCCCACTAGTGTGACTGCCATCACAACGCTGGTAATCAAGCAAAGATCCTAAGGGCTCCACTAATGCGTATAAGGATGAGCAAGATTGTTTATACAAGGTGAATATCCCAAGCTTCCATTAAGTAATATACAAACTAGTATGATACAGTAATGGCCTCTAGGGCATATACACTAACACAATCAATCCGGAATCTCTCGGACGGACTCGAAATCATGAACTCGGTATCTTCATCACTCTGTAGAAGATATCCAGCCGAATGCGTCCTCGGGAACTCGTCCCAACCATCGGAGGAATACTCAATTGTTGGCTATAGTGCCTGATTGAGAAGATTTTCCGATTGTGTTGTATTAGAAAATAGATTTTAGAAATCACAACCAAAAATTAATTGACCGCAATCAACTACGGTGTCGGATGTAGATTGTAAGTGAGTGCGGATCGTCCACAGGGAAAGTGAGTTCCGTTCAATTCTTGAATTAGACGAGTTGAAAATTTAGGGCAAAGAAAAGAAAACAATTCATGATTTGTAATTGTAGATCAAAAAAAGTAAGAAAAATCTAGATCTAAAAGAAACATCAAAGAGCAAGAATAGGGATGAGAGATAATTTCCAACCAACAATCAAGACTAGGAGTATGGCTCGTAGGAGTAGATCGGATCTATAGATGTGATGAGATCTAAAGATTACTAATTCTTATCCATTAATGAATTGATACTAGATCGATGCAAACTCATTGAGGGCTAAGGATCTTGCGAGGAAATTAGGGATCTTGCAACTCATCCTTTGTCCTTTCGATGGATCGCATTCAAATTCTAGCTTCTAGTTAATCAAATGATTAATTGTTGTTCCCTAGTTTTGAGTGAACACGATCAAGAAAGCATCATCTCAAAACTAGGTTATTAATCATTTGATTTACTAGAATTTCCAAACATTATAGGATTTAAGAATTGTAAAAATATCTAAATCATCATCATCTAAAGATCGTCACAACTCCTACACGAGCGGAGATTACTCAAACATCATGATCACAAACACAACCACAAATTGAATTCTAATCATTATGCTTGAATTAAAAGATAAGCAAGGTATAGAAAATTCACCTTTATTTATCGACAAATTTCGTTACAACTCTCTTCAATTTACAAAAGGAAGGAACTAGATCGTCGATTTCGGCTTCGCTCGGCTCCTTGAGTCGCGGATCGGCGTGGATCTCTTGCTCCGTTGGAAATCCGGCGTCGCTTGCTAAAGGTTGAAGGCTCTCTTGCTCAAATTGATCTCGGGATCTTGATCTTGATTTTGAATTGGAGATGGGAATTTGAATTTGGCACAAGCTTTTGTCACTAAACTTGTGGGTAGAAGATGGTGATAATTCTTGAACAATTTCCCCTCTAGATCTAGGCTCCCTTTTATAGACTTTCCAAATCTTAGATCCAGAATTGAAATTTGAATTCCCCCCACAAGTTAGTTAGCACCAAATTTAAATTTCCCACCAAAAAGTTAGTTAACCTTTAAATTTTGAATTTCCCTCCAAGAGTTTGTTGAGCCGAGCCTTCTAGAGATGCCACGTGGAGCTTCTAGTGTCTTCTGGAAGCTTTGGCCGTTGCAATTGAGCATGTGATGAAATTTGAGGACATGATCTCTTCAATTGGCCGCGGATCCGCCGCACCAATGGGGCTTGGGCCGCGGATCCGCGGCCTTTTGATGGCCTTGATGGTTTCTTTTTATCTGGTAACTCTTGGGCTCTCTGGTGGGCTTCTTTCTGATGTTTGGATTTTTATTTTGGCCTTCTGTATTGCTCCAGATCTTTAGCCTTTGAATTGGTGTGTCTTTTATTAGTTCATTTCCCAATTAGGCCCTGTTTCTGGAATTTCCTGCACAATTTTACCGAGACAAGAGTTGCGCAATACAAGGATGATGCGATGCCATGAAACACACACAATTTCCCTAAAAATGCTGGTTTTAGTACACAGTACAAGTAATCCCGTATTTTTCATGTGTTTTGCAAATATAGGTGATATGAATACCGGATAGCTTTACTTGACTGCAAAAGGTAGGGAAATTGCCGTGTTAGAAATACAGTATTTTCGACAGATCAAATTCCCCCAAACTTATTTTCGATCGTCTCGATCGAACAGTTTTATTAAAAAGAGAAGGAGAAAATAAAGAAAGAGAAAAGCACACTTTCGTAGGCAACACGATTGCACTGAGCACGTGCAACAAGCCTTTAAACCTCTAGGTGTCCCTAGTAGGAGGAGTGTTGTCTCCTGAGGGTTTTCAGCGGATTGCACCCACAAAATCCAATAATAAAGGGAAGACCATGAATATTACATTTAAAGACAAGAATTGTAAAAGAAAAGCCTTGAAAATTAGGGTTTCCAACTAAGCTAGCTTTTCGGTTGTCATGAGCCCTATCTTAATGGTCATGAAAAGATGTCAGAAATCACGTCTTCCCTCAATAAAACATCGTCTTATTCTTCATTCCTATCTTTCTTCCAAACATCGATCATATAACCCTGCGTGTGTGTAGAGACATCCCTACACCCGGAGAATTCAATTCAAGCTATCATACTCTTGCCCATCAGCCTCAGTATATATATATATTTTTTTTCGATGAGCTCACACACTTTCATGCGACCGTTAATACTTCTTGAGGTACTAACCGACCGATTACTCATGTGCTTGCTTATTTGGTGTATTTTCCTAATCTTGCACCACCTTAGGTATAACAGTGACTCCCAGACCAGTTGGCCTTAGGGCACTAGATGAAGAGGCACCTTCGCTATATATTTTTTATTTCCCTCGGTGATAACAAAACCAGTGTCCATTTTTCTCACCATTTTTTTCATTTTTTTTTATATACATCGGCTTTAAGACAAGAGCATTTCAAGGTATCCTCTACTAACCCGGGCTTTAAGACGTGTGTAAGTGCGAATAGCAGGGTATCAACGTTCAAAATGCTTGGCTTTCCAGAATAGAAACTATTTTTCAGACTTATTTTTATCCTCAGATTAGTGACGTCTTTCATCTTACTGACCCTTGGGACAACGGCTCATAACTACTTATTACTAGTTCGTATAAGAAAACTTCTAATTTTCTTAGTTTTCTTAAATTTTTCTAATCTCATGGATGTAATTGTTCACTATCTAATCTTTTATTATCATAAATATTAAATATTTTTATATTTTGAAAATTTTAAATTTTTATGAGTTTTGAAAATTTTTGAATTTTTTCTGGATTTTGAAATTTTTTTAAATTTTTATAGGTTTTTATGGGTTTTGAAGAATTATTTACAAAAAATCTTTACACAAAATTTTTATGGGTTTTGAAAAATTTTAAATTTTTATGGTTTTTAAAGAAATGTTTTGTGCTTATGCAAATGATATGCACATGATGCAAAACTAAGCACAAACCTCCCCCAAACTTGTTTTCAACAGTGTCCTCACTGTTGCCATCCGCTATATCTACAAAAACCTGTAAGTCTGGGAGGAATTTATTAGTGGGGGCAAAATATATAAGTGAAGATACTCCCCCAAACTTGTTCTTTTCACTCACCTCCTATTCAACAAGATGATGCAAAGATACACTGGACATGAAGGTGAGACGGAGGAATTTTAATCCAAATAAAATGGCTCCTGTAAGAACAGGAGCTCCTCCGTGGGGTCAGTGGAAAAATACGGCTTTAGTCTGTGTCCATTCACTTTGAAAAAGGTGCCGTTTTTAACATTTTCTACTTCTACTGCCCCTTGCGGGTATACAGACCGCACAACAAAAGGTCCCTTCCACCGAGATCGAAGCTTACCCGCATGAAGGTGTAGTCGTGAATCATAAAGAAGGACTTGTTGACCAGGTGAAAATGTTTTCCTCAAAATGTTTTTATCGTGAAAAACCTTGGTCCTATTCTTTATGATTACAGCGTTATCATAAGCTTCATCGCGGAGTTCGCTTAGCTCATTAAGTTGCAGCTTCCGAAAGTTGCAGGCTTGGTTGAGGTCAAAATTGATTTCCTTAATAGCCCACAATACTTTATGCTCTACCTCGACGGGTAAATGATATGCCTTCCCAAACACTATCCTGTATGGAGACATCCCTAGGTCGGTTTTAAATGCAGTTCTGAATGCCCAAAGAGCATCCATCAGTTTGGTCGACCAGTCTTTTCTATTTTTAGCAACAGTCTTCTCCAGGATTAGTTTGATCTGTCTATTCGAAATCTCAGCCTGCCCGCTTGTTTGGGGATGATATGGTGTAGAAAGTCGGTGGTTGATTCCGTATTTCCGCATCAGAGTCTCGAAAGACCTGTTGCAGAAACGTGTCCCATTATCGCTAATGATAGCGCATGGGTGTCCAAATCGCGAAAAGATATTCTCTTTCAAGAACTTAATGACAACTTTCCTGTCATTAGTGCGACATGGAATGGCTTCTACCCACTTTGAGACATAATCAACCGCCAGCAGTATGTACAAATTCACAAAGGAGTTGGGAAAGGGACCCATAAAATCAATGCCCCAAACATCGAAAATTTCAACAACCAAGATGGGTTGCTGAGGTATTTCATCTCTCCGTGAGATTCTACCCGTGTACTGGCATTGTGTACAGGTTTTGCAATAGTCAAATGCGTCCTTGAATAAGGTCGGCCAATAAAATCCACATTGCAAAACCTTTTCCGCCGTCTTTTTAGGACCGAAGTGACCCCCACAGGCCTGATCATGACAAAAAGAAAGAACACTCTTGAATTCTTCTTTCGGGACACACCGGCGAATGATCTGATCAGGACAATATTTAAACAAATATGGATCATCCCAGTAAAAGTGTTTTACTTGGGATAGGAAACGGTATTTGTCCTGTTTTGACCAATCGCTGGGTGTAAGTCCCGTGACAAGATAGTTCACAATATCCCTGAACCATGGTTCATTGGATACGCTCAAGAGTTGTTCATCAGGAAACGAGTCATTGATCGGCAGGGTCACAGGGGAAGAAGAGATGCGTGAAAGATGGTCGGCTACTACGTTTTCACATCCTTTCTTATCTTTGATAACAAGATCAAACTCTTGTAACAGAAGGATCCAACGTATCAGCCGACCTTTTGCATCTTTCTTCGCCAGAAGATGTTTCAAGGCGGAATGGTCTGTGTACACAATTATTGGAGAGCCGATTAAGTAAGGCCTGAATTTTTCTAATGCAAATACAACCGCTAAAAGTTCCTTCTCGGTGGTTGTATAATTGATTTGTGCATCATTCAGGGTCTTACTTGCATAGTATATCACGTGTGGCATCTTTTCAATGTGCTGTCCTAAGACAGCACCTACTGCAAAGTCGGATGCGTCACACATCAGCTCAAAGGGGTAGTCCCAATTTGGAGATGATAGAACGGGGGCTGAAGTGAGTGAGTGTTTAAGTGAGTCGAAAGCTGTCTCACAGTCCGAGTCGAAGTGGAAGGTCGTATCCTTGGCCAGGAGAAGAGTTAAAGGTCTAGCAACTTTGCTAAAGTCCTTAATGAATCTCCTATAGAAGCCCGCATGGCCAAGGAAAGATCGAATGTCTTTGACGCTTTTGGGATGAGGGAGGTTTTGAATGACATCTATCTTAGCTCTGTCAACCTCAATGCCTTTCTGTGAAATGACATGTCCAAGAACAATTCCTTCTCGGACCATGAAATGGCATTTTTCCCAGTTCAAAGTCAAGTTCTTCTCTTTGCAACGAGGAAGAACAGCGTCAAGATTCGATAGGCAATCGGAAAAAGAGTCTCCAAAAATCGAGAAATCGTCCATAAAGATCTCCAGAAAATTCTCTACCATATCAGAGAATATCCCCATCATATACCGCTGAAAGGTAGCGGGAGCATTGCACAACCCAAAGGGCATGCGACTGTAAGCAAAGGTACCAAAAGGACAAGTAAAAGTGGTTTTATCTTGATCCTTTTTGGCGATGGGGACCTGATTATAGCCCGAGTATCCGTCCATAAAACAATAATATGCACGTCCAGCTAAGCGTTCCAGCATCTGATCAATGAATGGTAGAGGAAAGTGGTCTTTCCTCGTGGCGGCATTGAGTTTACGGTAATCAATACATACACGCCACCCAGTTTGGGCGCGTGTCTGAATCAACTCATTTGCCTCATTGACAACAACAGTGATGCCGGATTTCTTAGGGACGACATGTATAGGACTCACCCATTGGCTATCGGAGATTGGGTATATGATACCACTATCAAGGCATTTGACGATCTCTTTCATCACCGCTTCCTTCATGACGGGGTTTAACCGTCTCTGTGGTTCTCGGGTTGGTCTGGCATCATCCATCAGGTGTATATGATGTTCGACAATCAAGGGACTGATCCCTTTGATGTCCGCCATGGTCCAACCAAACGCCTCCTTATTAGATCTCAGTACCGATAAAAGTGCATTCTCTTGCTCTGATGCTAGAGAAGCGGAAATGATAACCGGTAATGACTCATTTTCACCTAAATATGCATATTTAAGGTGAGAAGGTAAAGTTTTGAGATCTAATTCGGGCGGAGAAATAATAGAAGGTGGGATCATTGAATGATTTTCGGAGTCGCGGAGAAGCTCATAGCCTGTAAAAGATACAGACTCGGATGGTGGTGAGTCAGGAGTAGCAGACTCAAGCGTTGAAATGGTGTCCTCACTAAGATCATGTGTCAGGTCAAACAGTGATGTGGCAGTGTCGTCGAGATCTGTAAAGCAAAGTTCCTCAACTCCGCAACTTTCGGGAGCAATCTCGTGGACAGAGCACACATCGAGGATATGAGCAGAGGGTTCTGATGGCTGACTTCCAATTCTGTAAATGTTTAGTTCAATGGTCATATTTCCAAATGATAAGTTCATTGAACCATTTCTACAGTTGATGACAGCATTGGAAGTGGCAAGGAATGGCCGACCCAGAATCACCGGAATTTGGCTCCGGGGGTTTGCTACAGGCTGTGTATCGAGAACAATGAAGTCTACAGGGAATACGAATTCCCCGACCTTTATCAACACATCCTCTAGTTCACCCCTGGGTTTGGTGATAGATTGGTCTGCCATTTGGAGAGTGCAGTGAGCAGGTTTCAACTCTCCAATCCCTAGCTGCTCAGATACAGAGTATGGAAGTAGGTTAACACTTGCGCCAAGGTCTAACAAAGCACGATTGATGTTTTTACCCCCAATAGAAATTGATATCGTAGGACATCCTGGGTCCTTACGTTTCTTTGGTAGCTGGGGGATAAAAGAAGTGCTAATGTTATTGGACATGAAGACCTTCTTCGGCACTTGAGTCTTCCTCTTCCTAGTGCACAAGTCCTTGAGAATTTTCGCATAAGCGGGGACTTGTTGAATTGCATCTAGGAGAGGGATGTTGATGTTAACCTGTTTGAACATTTCCATAACTTTCTCCATTTGAGGACTCGATTTGTTAGCCCTTAACCGGTTCGGGTAAGGTGCTTTAGCAATGAGTGCGGGGTCCATCATAGGAGAAGGAAGAGGGGGTAGACAAGATCCCGAAAGAGGAGTGGGGATCGTCTGTGGAGGGATAGAAGAGGTGGGCTGAGGTGTCGAGCCTAGAGGGAAATGGAGAATAGGCTCGCGAGAAGGTGGTGGGGTAGGAGAACAAGAGTCAGACGTAGAAGTGTGTGTGTGAGGAAAGAACTCAGCCGGGGCGTTGATAAGATTTTCAGTATCATCAACTTCTTCCCCAACATGGTTATCCAGCATTCTTTCCGATCTCAACGTTGTGATGGCATTTACATTGTAATGCCCTGGATTCGGTAGGGGTTGAGACGGAAGTTTCCCTTTTTCTCTCGTACTCAATTCGGCCTTAAGTCGTGCAATCTCAGCTTCCATCGTTTTGATACTCTCAGCTTGGGACGCTGAGTTTTTCTTTATCTCACCGACGGAAGACTTAACCTCGGCCGATACTTCCATGAAATTTGACATGAGTGATTTCATGGTTTGAGCGAATTGAGAGAATTCGTCAGAACAGGTCGACTGCATAGGATTAGAAGGTGCAGGAGTGTTGACCTGGTTTTGGAAATTTTGTTACTGGTAGGGGTGCTGGGTGAGGTGAAGTGGTTGCTGTTGTGGAGGAAGAGCCCGTTGGAATTGATTAGGGTTTGGAACCGTGTTTTGGGATTGGTTTCAGGCAAAATTCGGGTGATTCCTCCAACCCTGATTGTATGTAGAAGAAAAAGGGTCGTTTCTAGGTCTTTGGAATGCGGCATTGGTATGCTCGAGACCTTGAAACTGGGAGTTCAATGGACATTCTTCTGTTAAGTGAGAAGGGTCTGAACAGCACCCAAAAACGGTTTTGGGGAGCGACATTGAGTTTAGGGAGGCTGCTAGGAATTTGTGTTCCATAGCGTCGAGCTTCTTTTGCATTGCTGCCATCTCAGCTCGAACACCTATGGACACGTCTATTTGGTGTACGCCACCCCTACTCGATGGCTGGGTTCCAGTCTCCCACTGAAGTGACTTTTCAGCAAACTCTTCTAAAAATTTCCATGCTTCCCCATCATCCTTGGTCATAAAGGTGCCTTGACACATGTTTTCAAGGTTTTGTTTAGTGGTAGGGTTACTGCCCTCATATATGATTCGGCAAAGTTCCCATCTCGGGATGCCGTGATGTAGGCATTGAACCAAAAGATCCTTGAATCGGTCAAAGTATTTTGAAAATGGTTCAGCCGGAAGCTGGGAAAATTGATAGAGTTCGCTACGGACTCGAGCTGTCTTTTGCATCGGGTAAAATTTCTTAAGGAATGCCGCAACGAATTCTTCCCAATTCGTGATGGAATGTGCGGTGGTGTTATATAGCCACTTCTCAGCTAAATCGCACAAGGTAAATGGAAGAAGTCGTAGACGCATGGCATCCACAGAAAGTTGTGATGTACCCATCATTGCGCATACGTTTTCAAATTTGGTAATAAAAACGTACGCGTCTTCAGTCTCGAGACCGTGGAATTTGGGTAGAAGGTTGATGTACTGGGGCTTGATCTCAAAGTTATCCCCGTTGGCTGGTGGAATGGATAAGCAGGTCGAAAGTGAACCTCACAAAGGGTAACACCTCTCTTGGAGAGAGATGCGGGGTGGAATCTGCGCACCAACGGACGGCGGCAGAGTAGCGGTAAAGAGGTTTGATGGAGACTGATCCATCGGTGTGGGTGTGGTGGGAGGTAAAAGAAAGGTAAATGGAGAAATACCGACTTCGGAGTCGATCGAGGGGACGCGGACAAGTCGGGCACTAGAATCCCGTGTCCAGCCTATCTTGCACTAAAAGGGGTTAGTACAAGTGGCAGCATGATTTATAATTAGGGGAATGAAGTGAGTGTGGTGTTTGTTTTGAAAAATGATACGGATTTTGAAAATATGATGCAACAAGCAATACCCTAAAAATCTATGGTCACCTAGGTCCAATCTCTAGACCGCTCCTAACTGCCAGAAGACAAGACGCAGGATAGAATCCTCCACTGCCTCTTTGTCCCTCCTGTGGCCAGGTAAGTGGGAGGTTCTCCACTACGTAAGTAGTGGGCCTAATTAAGTAACCACTAGCCTTCGACACACTTTCCTAAGCACCACAAGAGAAACGCGGATAAGCAATGAATTACCCACGGCCTTCTTCTGTCCTAAGTGAGCGCGACGGTCCTTAGAGTCATCTCTAGATATTTTTTAATTAATGAGGGTAATGCGGATGCAGGTTTGTGATTTTTGGGGCCTAGGAAGGGTAATGAACTCCCCACCTAATCTGGATTTGGTCGTGCCCCTTAATGTCCGTATTTATTATGCAAACAACCACAAAATCAAAAACAAGCACACTTTATTTTGCTTTTTGCGCGCAGCGATTATTTGCAAAGAAACCTGCAACAAATTGTTAGTTGGAGCAGATTTTAGAGAGGAGATAAGAAAGTTGAAGATTACCAGATAAAATTTTTCCAGAGAACCCCTTGAAGCGCCGCGCTTCCGCCGCAATCAGCTCCTCATGTCGCGGTTCCGCGCTTCCCCAAGCTCTTCTTTGTACTAAAAAATTTAGTAATGCTCATGTTCAGTTCCTGAGCTCTCTGGAATTCTCCAAATAATTTTCCAATCTCACAGAAAGCTCCAGATCTCCTTGCAATTAACCACAACAACAAGTATTAGTATTTTGTGCAAGTTTTGATCTAAAAAAATATTGATGGAATAAACTTTTCAACTCAAATTTCAAAAAATGAACAAATAGCACACGATCCCCGGCAACGGCGCCATTTTGATTGAGAAGATTTTCCGATTGTGTTGTATTAGAAAATAGATTTTAGAAATCACAACCAAAAATTAATTGACCGCAATCAACTACGGTGTCGGATGTAGATCGTAAGTGAGTGCGGATCGTCCACAGGGAAAGTGAGTTCCGTTCAATTCTTGAATTAGACGAGTTGAAAATTTAGGGCAAAGAAAAGAAAACAATTCATGATTTGTAATTGTAGATCAAAAAAAGTAAGAAAAATCTAGATCTAAAAGAAACATCAAAGAGCAAGAATAAGGATGAGAGATAATTTCCAACCAACAATCAAGACTAGGAGTATGGCTCGTAGGAGTAGATCGGATCTATAGATGTGATGAGATCTAAAGATTACTAATTCTTATCCATTAATGAATTGATACTAGATTGATGCAAACTCATTGAGGGTTAAGGATCTTGCGAGGAAATTAGGGATCTCGCAACTCATCCTTTGTCCTTTCGATGGATCGCATTCAAATTCTAGCTTCTAGTTAATCAAATGATTAATTGTTGTTCCCTAGTTTTGAGTGAACACGATCAAGAAAGCATCATCTCAAAACTAGGTTATTAATCATTTGATTTACTAGAATTTCCAAACATTATAGGATTTAAGAATTGTAAAAATATCTAAATCATCATCATCTAAAGATCGTCACAACTCCTACACGAGCGGAGATTACTCAAACATCATGATCACAAACACAACCACAAATTGAATTCTAATCATTATGCTTGAATTAAAAGATAAGCAAGATATAGAAAATTCACCTTTATTTATCGACAAATTTCGTTACAACTCTCTTGAATTTACAAAAGGAAGGAACTAGATCGTCGATTTCGGCTTCGCTCGGCTCCTTGAGTCGCGGATCGGCGTGGATCTCTTGCTCCGTTGGAAATCCGGCGTCGCTTGCTAAAGGTTGAAGGCTCTCTTGCTCAAATTGATCTCGGGATCTTGATCTTGATTTTGAATTGGAGATGGGAATTTGAATTTGGCACAAGCTTTTGTCACTAAACTTGTGGGTAGAAGATGGTGATAATTCTTGAACAATTTCCCCTCTAGATCTAGGCTCCCTTTTATAGACTTTCCAAATCTTAGATCTAGAATTGAAATTTGAATTCCCCCCACATGTTAGTTAGCACCAAATTTAAATTTCCCACCAAAATGTTAGTTAAGCTTTAAATTTTGAATTTCCCTCCAAGAGTTTGTTGAGCCGAGCCTTCTAGAGATGCCACGTGGAGCTTCTAGTGTCTTCTGGAAGCTTTGGCCGTTGCAATTGAGCATGTGATGAAATTTGAGGACATGATCTCTTCAATTGGCCGCGGATCCGCCGCACCAATGGGGCTTGGGCCGCGGATCCGCGGCCCTTTGATGGCCTTGATGGTTTCTTTTTATCTGGTAACTCTTGGGCTCTCTGGTGGCCTTCTTTCTGATGTTTGGATTTTTATTTTGGCCTTCTGTATTGCTCCAGATCTTTAGCCTTTGAATTGGTGTGTCTTTTATTAGTTCATTTCCCAATTAGGCCCTGTTTCTGGAATTTCCTGCACAATTTTACCGAGACAAGAGTTGCGCAATACAAGGATGATGCGATGCCATGAAACACCCACAATTTCCCTAAAAATGCTGGTTTTAGTACACAGTACAAGTAATCCCGTATTTTTCATGTGTTTTGCAAATATAGGTGATATGAATACCGGATAGCTTTACTTGACTGCAAAAGGTAGGGAAATTGCCGTGTTAGAAATACAGTATTTTCGACAGATCAGTGCCCTCAAAGCAATTATCATAGTCGCGGACTTGTGATTATGATGATTGAGTGAGGACCTATACCGATAAAACAGTCTTACTCAAGATGATAGTATGCTATCTGGTTTGCCTTTATCATCATGTTGATAAAGCCCATAGGATTCTTGCTTGACTGCCAGCATTATGATGGCGATCATATATGTGGGAGCTGCGGTCTATTAGCACATCCTTAAATGTCCTTAGTCGTAGGAGTATCGAGACCGGGCATCGATACTCCAGTGTAGACTAGTGTATACTGATCGAGACTCCGACGAGGGGCGGTGGCCAGGTCTCACAGGCCATTGGTGTTAGTTTGTTCACCTAAGATAGTATACAGGTGCTCATTGGGTTATGAGTACACTGGACAGACTCGCCGGGAACCTGCTAGTTGGTATTATACCTATTGTCAGATAGCAGTTCCCAAGTGACATGTGTACAGGTTAGTCTTTCGACCTGAGATCGTCATTTGTCTTGTGTGAGTTCCCACTGTGCTTTGATTACTACCCTACCATGGCTCAAAGGAGTCGTGCAAACAGGTTTTAGTTGGGTACAGTCCCGAGCCACGTGGAGGCAGTGATCAGATCGTCGGGGATTCGTCTCTCCCGGTATTGGGGGTTGATGTCGCATTGTGTACGGATGGCCATCACCAAAAGTCCGTAGCCACGGTGGACGAGAATTACCGATCCAGGATCGATAGTTTCTCAGGTGGTGATGGGGCTTCATACCGACACTAAATATCGCGTTGTTGTGGGTCTGACTTTATCCACCCCCTAGACTCGATATGCGATACTCTTAGACGAACAGACCAGACTGTACGGATATTGTCACTGTCAGGCTCGGTAGTGTTTCTGCATGAGTTTGCTCGTCGGCCTCCCTTTCGCTCAATACCTGGGTAGCCGTTACGTATAGCTAGCGCCCTTGACGTACTTGTGGTTAAACCCACTGCCAGCGTACTGACGAATCTTTAGAGTCCCACACAGAGGGTTTCCCTGGTTCTGGCGAAATGATGTAGTAGCCGTATTGGATATGTGCAGGGTTCCGATCGATTGGTGTACTTTGTACCAGGACTTTTGATCGGACAATTGATAGTACTAGCCCCTTCGGTCTTGAGCCGAATTATTAAATCAGGTATTGATTTAATAATTTACGTACATGTATTTCGATACGTATATTCTAGTACTATATTCTTTGTGTTAAGCTATCTCTTTGGGTATTCGTATTTCGGTACGAATGCAGATATATTTACAGTAGAATGTAATCCGGATTTTTTATCGGATAACATTCTAGAAGGTGCCACCTCATTTCTTGATTTGACCATTTTTATTAAATGGATAAATGAGGTGGAAATTAGCATGAGAAGGTATGGTGACAACTATGCTTGTAATAGTGCACACAAATGAATTGTTATTGTGTTCACTATTCAAGCATGGTGGGATTTAAAAATTGAAAAAATCATTTTAACAAAACCTAGCATGCTATTTTTCTCTTTCATGGTTGAGTTCATTTTTCAAGCATGAAGGTTTTGTTCACTTGATGTTTTTCTTGAGCTCCTCCCTCACCATTAGCTTCACCTTCCTCTAGCTTTCATCTTTTACTTCCACCTTCAAGTTTTTGAGAGAGCTAACACTAAGAAACATTCATACTACATCCTAGGCTCTCCAGGGTAGCATCCTAGAGACCCTAGTTGCTCCATATGCATAATGTCGTGGAGCTAGAGCCGGAGTTACATCCCTCGGGTGGATCATCGGAGATGGAGGAAGACCGGCAACTAAACTTCATCAAGGTACCGCTAGGAGCATGGAATAAAGATAGAAGGTCACGGATCTACTCGGTATAACGATTCTAACTCTTATTTTAGACTGCTAGTTTAGGGTTTAAGGTCGATCCGGGGATCGGATAGCGGTAGCGCCGGTTTGATAAATTTTTGTTCCGCATTTTGGCCGCGTTTCGATGGCCGGGGCGCTGCTGGGACCCAACATGGTATCAGAGCCACCCTTTAAACCCCTTACTAGCTTGTTTAAACGTGCTTGAAAGATCGATCGACGGAAATTTCCAAAATCACGATTGCAATTTTCTGTTCTCTGCCGATTTTCGAAAGTGTTCAAAAAATATTTTCCAGTGGCTTCAAAATCCGTGCAGGCGATTTTATGGGTACAGAAAAAATTTGGGCTTTTGATCCCTCTAAAGTGCCGTGGAACCGCCGCACTTACCCCATATTGGCGGCGGATCCGCAGACATTTAGTGGCGACGGGCTTCGAAATTTTTCGTGTAGCCCCCTGACTTGGAATTGTGATTTTTGTAATATTCTGTTTTGGCCCAGGTTTCTGTGAAGTGTTGGTTTTGCTATTGGGGCCAATTTGGAACTTTGTCGATCGATAATTTAAGTGTGTGTTTATCAGTACATATATTAGAATCTGCGACCGTGAATGTCATTTGATCGGTAAACCCGTCTAACTGCTATATGTTCCTTTAGACGGGTTTGCGAACGTGACATTCACGTTGATGTTCTGTGTTGTGCCGTGATGTTGGTTGGATCGTCGTGGTGGATAGCTATGGTGCAATGTTAGTACAGTTTAATTTCATTTTTACATTTGATATTGCGGGGCGAGCGTCCGACATGTGGACTGCCGTCACTGCCAGTTTGTATATTATTGTTTTCGGGCACGACCGGGCTGAGGTCGATGTCACCCTTGTATATTATTTTAGTTTTTGTACTAGGATTACACCGAGGTGGAGTGCACGAATAGCCGGGTTCTAGAGGGCAACTGGTACGCATCTAAAGGAATTTATACGGAGGGGAACTTACTCTAGAATTGACGGGCTATTCACCGCACTCGTAGGGGGTATAGGTTGACCCAGGAGAGGTGCTCAAGTTACCGGATTCTGTGAAGTACTGGGTGGACCATTCACGTTGTTGAAGGGGGCTGCCTCACTTCTGGTTTTGGCGGGTAACTTGCCGCGCTCGTAGGGGTCTACGTTGCATTACACAGGCTATTTACACGACAGGGAATGTCGGGTATCATTTGCTGCCCAAGTGAAACCCGGGGCTCCAGATTATCCACCATTCTGTGTTCTTTCTGTGATGTTACTTTATATCATGCCTGGGAAAATTATTATATATTTATATATATACTAGTAGATGTTGTATATGTTTTGCACCCGCGCTAGCCCAGTCACCGCTCTGTCGTTAGTTAAGTAACCTAACGGGACCCAGTGGCGAATTCGGATAGCATATACGTACATTTTATTTTCGTTCTTTTGTGGTGTGATTAATTGATGCGACTGCATAGATTCTTATCAATGCAAGGATAAAACAAACATATATATGATGTTGTTGGAACCAAGTTTTTAAAAACTGACATTACATACGTTCTCTTTTGTTTTGCACCGTGGTATTCAGTTTGGAATATCCTGCACCTCATTCGACGAGGCAAGGGCCGAGATCCCTTCATCGGGAGTGACCCCTTGAGTAAAAGTTTGCGTCGATGTAATAACTTCACTGTAGTCGATTACTTTTGCTTTGCATCGTGGTATTCAGTTTGGGATATCCTGCACCCCATTCAACGGGGAGAGAGCCGAGATCCCTTCACCGGGAGTGACCTCTTTAGCAAAAGTTTTCGCCACTATATATTTATAAAACCACTTGGATTCCTTCAACGAGATCAAGTTCATTACGTTAATGGTTTTTCGCCAAAAACCAGCCGTAGCCCTCCGTGATTTCTTATAAGTACTATTTGGTATTCGTGCTATGTTTGTTGGAAAGCGTCAAGGCATAGTGTACGTGTTAGTGTATATGCCCTAGAGGCCATTACTGTATCATACTAGTTTGTATATTACTTAATGGAAGCTTGGGATATTCACCTTGTATAAACAATCTTGCTCAATATAGTAGTATGCTACTTGGTTTGTTTCTACTTCAATGTGTACATGTGTTTATTTTGCGATATCACCTATACGCATTAGTGGAGCCCTTAGGATCTTTGCTTGATTACCAGCGTTGTGATGGCAGTCACACTAGTGGGGGCTGGGTAATCTATAAGCACATCTTTATACAGGTCCCTAGTCGCAGGACTATCGAGACAGGGCATCGATACTCCGGAGTAGACTAGCGTATGCGCTTCTCATCCCAGTGTGGGAGATGGTCTGTCCCACAGCCATCAGTACGTCGTACTGGAGATAGTATACGGGTGCTCGTTAGGTTACGGGTACACTGGACAGGACTCGTCGGGAACTGAGAGGTTGGTATTATACCTATCGTCAGTTATCAGTTCCCAGGTGACATGAGTACAGCTTAGTCCGCTGACTTGATACTGGCACTTCGCCTCGAGTGTGTTCCCACTGCACTTTGATCACTACCCTACCACGGCTCAAAGGAGTCGTGCAAACAGGTAGTGGTTGGGTGCAGTCCCGAAGCACTTGGAGGCAGTGACGGTTAGACAGGATTCGTCTCTCCTGGTATTGGGGGTTGACATCGCGCTGTGTCTAGGAGAGCCATTACACGAGTAGTCCCTGGCCAGGGCAAGCGAGATATACTGGTAGGTTTCCAGTGTTATCTCAGGGTGTTTTGGGCTTCACTCCGATACGACTTGTACCGCTATTGGGGGACTGACGTTTTACCGCCCCCTAGGCCCGACATGCGATGTATCAGACGAACAGACCGGACTGTACGGAGAATGTCACATTCAAACTCAGTAGGAGTTCAGATGGGGTTTCACCTCGTCAGCTTTCTTGTCGGCATCTACCTGGGGACCGTTACGCACAGCTAGTGCCGCTTGCGGTCTGTGGTTAAACCCACTGCCAGCGTAGTGTCGAGTCTTTAGAGTCCCACACAGAGGGTATTCGCCTCTGGGCAAAACAGAGTAGAGGTCGCATGGTTTTGCGACAGGGTTCGTTCTCATCCGTGCACTTGTGCACGTTTTGGAGTCCGGACGGATTATACTGGCAGGCTCTGGTTTGAGCCAGATACTGGTATATGTTTTGGGGTTGCTTTTATATCTCGGTATTCTTGTTCCTCGGAACGAGAATGCAGGTGTGTATGCACAGTTGCTTGAGGCGGAGGATGAGGTTTTTCATTAGGGTTTCGGAACGGGTGCGTATGCACAGTTGACAGTCATCATTTTCCAAACCCTAATGGATTTATGAATTATCTATTAATAATAGTAATTAAATGAGAATTATGTTATGGTTGATTTTGTTGACTTGTTGACCATGGTTGACTTGTTGACCATGGTTGAATGTTGACCACCATCATGCTTTGAAAGATACTCCTTGATTCATGCTTACATTTCATTTAATGAAGCATGATAGTGGTCATTCCAAAACTACCATCAACTATTCTCATTTGAATTATTATTGTTATTTAGATAATTCTTTTTCTTTTTGATATGGTTGCAAAAGGAAAAAGATAGCTCATTCTATCATAATTCTTCTCTCTCTTCATTTCATCTTCGTCTTCCTCAAGCTCAAGGTGACTCCTTCTCATGTGTTGAGAATCCCTCACCTTGAAAAGAAAACAACCCCTAGATACTCTCTACTCATTCTAGGTTCAAGGTTTAGCAAGGCGGAAACCCTAGTTCACTCAAAGATCGAGGAAGAGCCCAAAGGTCGAACCCTCGAGGTGGATCCATCTTCGACGGAAGAAGGCGACAAGAAGAGAACCATCAACCTCTACAAGGTTTAAAGAAGAAGGAGTTCAAGTTTAGGTATAACCATCTTCCATAGTAGCTAACTCTCTTTAGCAAGTTTGCTAGTTTAGTTTAGACACGATCCCGACCTTGTTTAGTCCATGTTGCCTCTTGCGATAAAAATTTGTTTTTTATACCGTTTCCGCCTCCCCGTAAGAACCGGGGGTCGCAACGTGGACTTACAGTGGTATCAGCGCCTAACTAAACTTAAACTAGCTTTGTAGTGAAGTGTAACGAAGTTCGGAAACGAAAAATCACAAAACCGGAAAAACTAAAACCCTAAGTTTCTGTTGAAATTTTTTCTGCTCTAAATGAAAAACTTTATACGTGAAAATTCGGCTCAGGGTTTTGTGTGAACACCCATGAAAAACGATCCACTGTTTCGTTCAAACCGCCGCGCTTCCGCGGCACGAGGTAGGCATGTGCCGCGGAACCGCCGCCGTTTGTCGTCTTCTCTGCATCGTTTTTCGTGCAGTGTGTGTCTGTGTTGGTTTTGGGATTTTTAAAATATATTATATGTGCCCAGATTTTCCAGAACAGAAATTCACTTTTGGGGTCCTATAATTCCGTATTTTTTCCGAACTTCACTGCACTTTGGCTATGTTGGTTATATCTGTGTTGCTTGCATGTATTGAACGTCGGCTAATCGCTATAAGTCGATTAGTCGGGGTTATACATGATCTGTGTTTGATATTGGATTGTGTATATGAATCTGTTGGACTGTCGCGGGTGAATAGCTGGGGTGGATGTGAGATGAGCTTTTGTTTTTCTTCCATTCATTGTAAATGTAAATTGATGTAATAATATTATTTGTATGGCCGCACAACCGGGTCGGGGTTGTAGCCGTCATTGAATAATTCTTTTTACTGTTTTTTCTCCTAGGATAGACCCATGGAGGGGTGCACAAACTGCCGAGTACTTGGCGGGTAGTTTGCCGCACCCGTAGGGGTCTTGGGTGTGGTATTTGGCTATTCACCGCGACCGTGTAATCCGCTTTTCGTTGCAGGCTCGAAAGGATTGCGGATTGCTAGTATATCCAATGTATTCATCTGTGATCTGTAATGTCTATCATTGCTTTCTATTTAGGCGTTGCTTATGTTTTACAGCCGCGCTAGCCCAGCCCCCGCTCTGTCGTTAGTTAAGTAACCTAACGAGTGATGACGGGACCCCGTGGCGAATGCGAATGGCATAAGCGTACGTCATATTTTGGTTGTTTTCTGCAATGGTAGGATTAAATGATGGGACGCATTAAAAGAACTAATGCAAGAATATCACGCATTAAAAGAACTAATGCAAGATAATAAACCAAGCTAAAATCGTTGGAACACTTTCGAAAAACCACTCGGTTCTTTTCAAAACTAACTTTTAAATGCGGAGCTTGAGCCACTCCTTCTAAAAGCTATCTCGTTCCAATCGATTATATCAAGTTCACTACGTTCACGGTTTTACCAAAACCATCCGTAGCCCTCCGTCGTTTCATATGAATATTCAACAGTATTCAAGCTGTGTTTGTTGGCCTTAGTCAAGGCACAGTGTTTAGTAGCTGGTGGGTATTCATATGTTGCATAGATAGAATGCGTTGGTTTGGGACAGTCGTATTGCCTTGTTGGCCATAGTCAAGGGTATATACGGGTGGGTTCAAATTAACCTGGATAACGACGGGAAGAACTTGACATGTGACTTATGATTTGTTGGCCTTAGTCAAGGTCATAAGAGCATGGGCCAAAAATCCACATCGGGAGTTTCACAAGTACTGAAACTTGCTAGATTTGCATACCATTTGGAGTGTGATGATTATGGTAGGATTCCTTCATTTTCGTCACGCGATGATATTTGGATCCCGATCCTACTGTGAGTATATGCTACTCCTCAGGAAATTTCTCACTAAACGATCAATGCTATAAACCTAGTAGGTGCCTAGAAAGGTGTTAGCGGGGCTACGCCCCCAGGGAAAAGAGGTTCTTAAATTAAGGAACTTCGCGAAAGCGTTGGAAAACCTCCCTCGAAGTACCGACACTGGCCTGGCTGAACGGTTAAGCAAGTATTGTAGGGTGGGATTGATCCCGGCTAATTCTTCCTTTGTGGCTTGAGGAGGGATTCGAGAGACAGTGGGAGCCATCCTGTTTAGACAAATTAAAAACCATTCTAAACTTGCAAGAGCATCGTGCTAAGTGTTTCTTCTCTCCCCCTGCAGCGACCAAATCGAAATGACTGGACTTAAGTTACTTCTAGATAAAAACATACTGACAGGGCCAAACTACAAAGATTGGCTCAGGAATGTCAAATTGGCAATCGCTTACGACAAGCTGGGGTATCTTCTTACCACTAAAGCTCCCCCCGTCCCAGGTCCCACCTCCAGCGTCGCGGATAAGGAAATCCGTAAGACTTAGGAGATTGATTGCGCGAAGGCCAGGTGCCTCGTGCTTGCCTCTATGGACAACGAACATCAGAGGAGGCATGAGAATATGGACCTCGAGTCCATATTTCTCCATACAAAAGAACTGTATGGAGAGCAGTCTCGTATCGCAAGATACGAAGTGTCGAAGAAGTTATTTTCGACAAAGTTGGCCGTCGGATCATCGGTAGCGGACCACGTGCTTAAGATGATTGGCTACACTGAGGAGCTCGCAGAACTTGGGACCACGTTGGACAGTGAACTCTATACGGATTTAATTCTCCAGTCCCTTCCATCCACTTACGCCCAGTTTATACTGAACTTCAACTTACAAGAAAAGGAAGTTGAACTTTCAGAACTCCTCAACCTGCTGAGGAGCGCAGAGGGCACCCTACAGAAGGGTAGGGAAACACCCGCTTTGTTTGTAGGAGGATCTTCTTCCTCTAGGTCCAAGGCGAAAGCCAAGGGAAAGAGGAAGAAAGCCCCCGCCAAACCAAGAGGAGGTGTTAGTAAAGTGGGTACGAAGGGAAAGGAAAAGGCAACAAAGATTGCGGGGAAGCTTGTTGGAAAGGAAGAATGCTTCTATTGTCATAAGAGTGGACACTGGAAGAAAGATTGTAGGGCTTGGAAAGCCAGGACACAGGAACTGAAGCACGTTGCGGCTTCAGCTTCAGGTGTGTATGTTATTGAAAACTGTCTTTCTATAAACTCTACTTCCTGGGTATTGGATACCGGATCAGGATCTCATATCTGTAATTCTTTGCAGGCGTTGAGAAACCGTAGGTTTTTGAAGGAAGGTGACATGACCCTCAGAGTTGCGAACGGAGCTAGCATGGATGCTAAAGCCGTGGGGGACTATCACCTGGGAATGTCAGATGGGCATGTTTTGGTTTTGCGTAATTGCTTTTTTGTACCCAACGCAACTTGTAATATCATTTCTGTATCTTTGGTTTCTAAAGAAGGTTATGAATTTGCGTTTGTAAGTAATGTTGTAAACATTCACCTTAATCAAGTTATGATTGGGTCAGGTACATTGAGCAATGGTATATACGTATTAAACCAACCACAGATTTTCAATGTCCAGAATACACACAAAAGAAAGTCTCCAGATATCAATCAGGCTTTCTTATGGCATTGTAGACTGGGTCACATCAATGAGACACGGTTGACTAAGTTACATAAAGAAGGATACTTGGATCCGTTCGAGTATCAGTCTTATGCCACTTGTGAATCTTGTCTCATGGGAAAGATGACAAAGACTCCGTTCACTGGACACGGAGAAAGAGCGAGCGAGCTCTTGGGACTCATACACAGTGACGTGTGTGGTCCAATGTCTACACATGCGAGAAGCGGTTATTCATACTTCATTACTTTCACAGACGATTTCTCTAGGTATGGACATGTCTTCTTGATGAAGCACAAATCCGAGGCCTTTGAGAAATTTCGGGATTACAAGAATGAAGTTGAAAAACAAACAGGCAAAAGTATTAAGATTCTAAGATCGGATCGAGGTGGTGAATACTTGAGTGCCGAGTTCCTGGACTATTTAAAAGAGAATGGGATTCTCTCTCAGCGTACTCCTCCATACACTCCGCAACATAACGGTGTATCGGAAAGAAGGAATCGAACCCTATTGGATATGGTTCGTTCCATGATGAGTAAGGCTGAGTTACCGCGATCTTTCTGGGGATATGCACTAGAAACAGCTGCACATCTCTTGAACCAAGTTCCTACTAAGACTGTGCCTACCACACCATATCAGATGTGGAGTGGGAAGAAACCCTGTCTTAAATCCTTTAAGACATGGGGATGTCCGGCTTTTGTAAAAAAGCAGCATGCGGACAAGCTCGAGGCACGCTCAGTACAGTGCAAGTTTGTGGGATACCCAAAGAACTCCAAGGGGTATCTATTCTATTACGCAGTGGAGCAAAAAGTCCTTGTTTCTCGTCATGCCCACTTCTTGGAAACTGAGTTTTTGGAAAATCAGATAAGTGGGAGCGCAGTAGAACTGGATGAAATTCCAGAACCTCAGACTATTACTGAAAGCTTAGTGGAACCAGAGGGTTCAAAAGAACAGGACATTCCTACGCCGCTCCGCAGGAGTAGTAGGCAGTCTCATCCGCCCGAGAGATACTACGGTTTTCTCATAGACGGGGATAGAGAGGATTGCATCATAAATTATGATGAGCCTACTAGCTTCCAACAGGCCGTTCAGAGCGTTGACTCGGTAAAATGGCTGGATGCAATGCGGACCGAAATGGAGTCCATGTACACCAACAAAGTATGGACGTTGGACATTGCTCCAGACGGGGTAAAACCCGTAGGATGCAAGTGGATCTTCAAAAGGAAGATTGGTGTAGATGGACAGGTTGAGACCTATAAAGCTAGACTTGTAGCAAAGGGTTTCCGTCAAAGACCTGGCTTGGACTATGACGAAACCTTTTCTCCAGTGGCTATGCTGAAATCCATTTGGATCCTTCTTGCCATTGCTGCCTTCCACGATTATGAGATTTGGCAGATGGACGTAAAAACCGCTTTTCTAAATGGAAATTTAGAGGAGTGTGTCTATATGGATCAGCCAGAGGGTTTCAATCAGAGTGGGAGCAGCGGAAAGGTGTGCAAGTTTCTTAAGTCCATCTATGGACTAACGCAGGCATCGCGGAGTTGGAACATCTGTTTTGATGAGACGGTCAAGGAATTTGACTTTATCAAAAATCCAGATGAACCATGCATCTATAGTAGATTTGTAGCGAGAACTGTAGTATTCCTTGTTTTATACGTGGATGACATTCTCTTAATAGGAAATGACATTCCTATGCTACAATCTGTCAAGGGTTTCTTGTCACACAGGTTCTCCATGAAAGACCTGGGTGATGCCTCTTACATCCTGGGGATCCGGATCCATCGTGATAGATCCAAGAGGATATTAGGACTTTCACAGTCCAGGTACATCGACACCGTACTGAAAAGATTCAGCATGGAAGATTCCAAGCGCGGTAACCTACCGGCTTGTCACGGGATCACCCTCTCTAAAGAGATGTCTCCCAAGACTGATTTGGAGAGGGATCGCATGTCTATTATACCCTACGCTTCTGCGGTAGGCTCTATAATGTATGCGATGCTGTGTACCAGACCGGATGTAGCTTATGCACTGAGTGTGGTAAGCAGGTATCAGTCAAACCCTGGGGAAAAACACTGGATAGCAGTAAAGAACATTCTCAAGTACCTGAGAAGGACTAAGGAGATGTTCTTGGTGTATGGCGGAAAAGACCTCCAGATTGAGGCCTTTGCTGACTCCAGCTTCCAGAGTGACAAGGATGATTCCAAGTCCATGTCGGGTTTTGTCTTTACCCTCAATGGAGGGGCGGTGTGTTGGAAGAGTTCCAAACAGGAAACCGTTGCAGACTCGACTATGGAAGCGGAATACATCGCTGCATCTGATGCCGTAAAAGAAGCTGTCTGGATAAGGAAGTTCTTGAAAGAACTTCAGGTGGTTCCGTCCATTGTTGACCCAATACCTCTGTATTGCGACAACAACGGGGCTATAGCTTTAGCGAAGGAACCCAGGTCCCATCAGAGATCCAGGCACATCTTGAGGCGGTATCACCTGATCAGGGAGATCGTGGATCGCAAGGAGATCGAGGTTCGGAGGGTTGCTTCAGAAGAAAACACTGCAGATCCATTCACCAAGGCCCTACCCCAGACTCAGTTCGAGCGGCTGATCGAGATGATAGGTCTTCGATACGCCAGTACATGGCCTTAGTGCAAGTGGGAGATTGTTAGTGTATATGCCCTAGAGGCCATTACTGTATCATACTAGTTTGTATATTACTTAATGGAAGCTTGGGATATTCACCTTGTATAAACAATCTTGCTCAATATAGTAGTATGCTACTTGGTTTGTTTCTACTTCAATGTGTACATGTGTTTATTTTGCGATATCACCTATACGCATTAGTGGAGCCCTTAGGATCTTTGCTTGATTACCAGCGTTGTGATGGCAGTCACACTAGTGGGGGCTGGGTAATCTATAAGCACATCCTTATACAGGTCCCTAGTCGCAGGACTATCGAGACAGGGCATCGATACTCCGGAGTAGACTAGCGTATGCGCTTCTTATCCCAGTGTGGGAGATGGTCTGTCCCACAGCCATCAGTACGTCGTACTGGAGATAGTATACGGGTGCTCGTTAGGTTACGGGTACACTAGACAGGACTCGTCGGGAACTTAGAGGTTGGTATTATACCTATCGTCAGTTATCAGTTCCCAGGTGACATGAGTACAGCTTAGTCCGCTGACTTGATACTGGCACTTCGCCTCGAGTGTGTTCCCACTGCACTTTGATCACTACCCTACCACGGCTCAAAGGAGTCGTGCAAACAGGTAGTGGTTGGGTGCAGTCCCGAAGCACTTGGAGGCAGTGACGGTTAGACAGGATTCGTCTCTTCCGGTATTGGGGGTTGACATCGCGCTGTGTCTAGGAGAGCCATTACACGAGTAGTCCCTGGCCAGAGCAAGCGAGATATACTGGTAGGTTTCCAGTGTTATCTCAGGGTGTTTTGGGCTTCACTCCGACACGACTTGTACCGCTATTAGGGGACTGACGTTTTACCACCCCCTAGGCCCGACATGCGATGTATCAGACGAACAGACCAGATGGGGTTTCACCTCGTCAGCCTTCTTGTCGGCATCTACCTGGGGACCGTTACGCACAGCTAGTGCCTCTTGCGGTCTGTTGTTAAACCCACTGCCAGCGTAGTGTCGAGTCTTTAGAGTCCCACACAGAGGGTATTCGCCTCTGGGCAAAACAGAGTAGAGGTCGCATGGTTTTGCGACAGGGTTCGTTCTCATCCGCGCACTTGTGCACGTTTTGGAGTCCGGACGGATTATACTGGCAGGCTCTGGTTTGAGCCAGATACTGGTATATGTTTTGGGGTTGCTTTTATATCTCGGTATTCTTGTTCCTCGGAACGAGAATGCAGGTGTGTATGCACAGTTGCTTGAGGCGGAGGATGAGGTTTTTCATTAGGGTTTCGGAACGGGTGCGTATGCACAGTTGACAGTCATCATTTTCCAAACCCTAATGGATTTATGAATTATCTATTAATAATAGTAATTAAATGAGAATTATGTTATGGTTGATTTTGTTGACTTGTTGACCATGGTTGAATGTTGACCACCATCATGCTTTGAAAGATACTCCTTGATTCATGCTTACATTTCATTTAATGAAGCATGATAGTGGTCATTCCAAAACTACCATCAACTATTCTCATTTGAATTATTATTGTTATTTAGATAATTCTTTTTCTTTTTGATATGGTTGCAAAAGGAAAAAGAGAGCTCATTCTATCATAATTCTTCTCTCTCTTCATTTCATCTTCTTCTTCCTCAAGCTCAAGGTGACTCCTTCTCATGTGTTGAGAATCTCTCACCTTGAAAAGAAAACAACCCCTAGATACTCTCTACTCATTCTAGGTTCAAGGTTTAGCAAGCCGGAAACCCTAGTTCACTCAAAGATCGAGGAAGAGCCCAAAGGTCGAACCCTCGAGGTGGATCCATCTTCGACGGAAGAAGGCGACAAGAAGAGAACCATCAACCTCTACAAGGTTTAAAGAAGAAGGAGTTCAAGTTTAGGTATAACCATCTTCCATAGTAGCTAACTCTCTTTAGCAAGTTTGCTAGTTTAGTTTAGACACGATCCCGACCTTATTTAGTCCATGTTGCCTCTTGCGATAAAAATTTGTTTTTTATACCGTTTCCGCCTCCCCGTAAGAACCGGGGGTCGCAACGTGGACTTACAGTACGGTACCTGAATAATACTTATTTGTAGCACGGATATGCGATTGATCGGGACAGTCGTATAGCTTTGTCGGCAAGCATCAAGGGCTTTGCGGGTGGGTTCGAGTTAATCCAGGACAATGACGGGTTGAACTTGACTAGTGGCCTATAACTTGTTGGCAAGCGTCAAGGTTATAGGTCGTTAGGGGTAAAAATCATATCGGGAGTTCCAAACAGACAGGAAACTTGCCCGTCTTGCGCATACCTTCTGGAGTGTGGTAACTTGAGTGGATTCCATCAAGTTATCATGCGATGATAGTTGGATCCCGATTCCCACTGATGAGTAGTATTACTCCTCGGGTGATTCCGACTAATTCTCCTATTAGGTTTGGAGGAGAATTCGAGGAAACAGTGGGAGCCATCCAGATTAGATAAAATGATTAACCATTCTGATTTAGGCTAGAGTGCACGCTGAGTGTTTCTTTTCTCTCTCTCTCTGGCTGCGACTATGACCCGACCTTTGACTAAAACTCAGGAAACCAAGTTGACCGAACCATCTTAAAACATTTTAGCTTTTGGAATGTCACGGTGTCGCATATATCATTGCCAATTCTATATCACCTTTGCATTTCTCCAGAACACCTCGTATCACTACGAACGTCCACTTCCATTGGATAAATCCATCATATGGTTATATACGAACTCGAAGGAACTTTTTCGAGGATGGATTCTGGTTCTGGAGAGATTGAATAGGATTATTCGGTTGTCTTTTCCCTTTACCTTCTCTCAGGCTGTGCGGGCTCTTAGGATTAGGAGAGGGTACACCTATTGAGCCTATTGAATAGTCTTCCTCCAGACCAAAGGCAGGTGCCGAACGGTAGAGAAGGAAGAAAACATACAAGCTTAACTGCAGAAGGTAATAAGTAAAGACATATAAAGGGATTAGAATAATGGCTAAGGAAATTCCGATTACCATCATTCACAACAAAGAAAGTGTATACCCCTGCCTCTCCTACATCCACTTTGCATTTCTCTAGGACACTCCGTATAACTACGGATATCCACTTCCATTGGATAAATCCATCGTATAGTTACATACGAACTCGAAGGAATTTTTTCGAGGATGGATTCTGGTTCAGGAGAAAAAGAATAGGATTATTCAGATGTCTTTTCTCTTTACCTTCTCTCAGGTTGCGAGGGCTCCAAGGATTAGGAGAGTACACCTATTACGCTTATTGGATAGTCTTCTTTCAAACCATAGGCTGGTGCCGAAGGGTAGGGAATGAAGAAAACCAATTAGCGTAAAGGAGGTGTACAAAAGGTAATAAGTAAAGACATAATAAAGGGATTGTAGTGAGGGCAGGTAAGTATATGGTTACTGTCATGATTCAGGATAATGGAAGAGGCGTTACTAGGAATACCAGTTAACCCTTTTGAAACATTTTCATGTTTCAGTTTTACTGTGCAATGTTAATTGAAAACAGTTTTCCCAATTGGAATCTAACTCCAGGTTATGTATTTACCAGATCAGTTTCTCACATCTATATGTTATTATGGATGGTGAGTGCGTGTAAGATATTGGGAATTGGGTGATTAGATCCTCATTATATCAGAGTTCGTTGTAATTAGTGATATTTGAGGAAATCATCTGGATTTTGCCGGCTGGCAAATGTTTGGTTTTGAATATCCGTTGTTATGCACCAATTTCAAACTGATATATCTGTATATTAATTTTATAAAGTGAGATATAACTTTTTGATATTATGTCTGTCACATTTAGCTATATCAGCTGGTGATTAGATAAGGTGTATTAAACAGCGTTGTAATTCTTCTTAACCATAGTACAGTTTTTTCAACCTATGACGTACAGGGTTTGAGTTATTGAACTCAGGGGACTTATACAAAGCATTGTATATTGTCCAGTGTCCATTAGGACAATGGGGTTGGTACTCGCACTATATTCTGTTTACTCATAACTTATCTGATTCTAGACATTTATTTCGTTGAAGTGCAAGGTTCAGGTTTTGAGAAGTTATATGTATAAGAATAAAGTAGAGAACCATTTGTTGGAAGTATCAGGATTCTTTGAAGTAGTCGAAAATGTAGATACTTGTGTTTGGTATTCCGTTGATAGTAATGGTTTTGAGAACTTGCTTCTCTTTCAGGTTACTCATAATTTGATGCACTCCTAAGTTGAGTAATGCTGATCGGCCTCTCTCCATTTAGTTAACATGCACTAGAGACAGCTGCATGATTTTGAATCTGTTTCCAATTAAATTAGTGCTTTTGTTTCTATATCAGATATATATAGAATCAATTTATATCTTAACGATGTTAAGGTATAGGGAGTTGTCTGGCTGATGCTTAAAACCAGAATACGGGTAAACTCGAGGCACGTTTCAGTAATGGCTGTTTGTGGGTTATCCCGGGCTTTGACGAGGGTTAACTTTCTACCATCAGGAAGATCAATATTTATATTATTCTTGACTCGCCACAATTTTAATAAAATGGATTTTTTCAGAAAAACATAAGTGGGACTATGGTAGAACTCGAAGTAATTCCAGAACCACAAATAATCACTGAAGATTTAATAGAACCTAAGGATTCAATTAGTTTCGACATTCCATTGGCCGCTCCGCAGATTTGGTGGGTAACCTCAGTCACCCGAGAGGTACTTCGGTCTTCTCAGAGACAGTGACAGGGAGGTTCTTGTTTACCGAGACTTGCCATTTCTTTTGTTCTAGACTATAAGACCCGGCAGGAGGATGAGTATAGCGTCGTTCTAAAATAGTTTTAGAAGTGCACGTGTATATGACTCTGCCAGAGGGTTGTTGTAGTCAGTCGAAGCAGGGAAGCATAGTAGGCAAGTAGCTTATGTCTATTTACAGACTAAAGCAAGTATAACGGTAATAAACCATCTATTTTTTGATATGACAGTCATAGGATTTGACTTTATCAGAATAGGAGATGATCTGTTAAGTAGGTAGTAAAGAGTGATGTCCAGGTATTGGGATGACATGCACTTGATAGGAAGAGATATTCCTATACTACGATCGGTTGTACTGTGGTTGTCACAAAGTTGTTTCTCTACATTGGATATGGATGTAATATCAGGTATTCTGGATACTAGATCTATGGTTTTAGATCTAGATTTGGGAAGTATCCCAATCTGGGTAATTTGACATTATTCTAAAGATATTTTAGAATAGACAACTCCTGGCATGGTGGTCTACCTGCAGTTGATGGAGTCAACCTCTCTAAAGGTCTCTTACAGCCTAAAGGGGAGAGGGATCTACATGATTAACATATCGCTTGCTTAGGCAATTGAGTTAATCATGAAATGTCAAGCACCACACCAGATGTTGCTTTTGCACTAGCTGCAATAAACATATATTAATCCAATCCTGAAGAAACATTGGGAAGCAGTTTATGAACATAAGTGAATGTTCTTGGGATATGGTAACGGCAGCCTCCTTCAGGAGACGGTTATCAATTCATGCTTCCAAGGTGACCTGGATGACAGAGTGACTGTTAGAGTTATGGTTTTTCCCTCTTCTAAGGGACGGTATGTTGGACAGTTGGTCCAAGCGGATACCAAGGAAGGCATGGCGCATGTTACTGATTAAATTCAGTGGACGATACAATCTAAGTAGTTTGCTGGATTTGGAGTTCATTTGTGAACTGGGTCCCATCAGATATCCAGACAAATTCTAAGACATGTATTGCTCATTTCGGGAGATAGTTTTCTCCGCGAAGTTGAGATATAGAGAGATATAGAAAGAAACATTGGAGCGGATCCACTCACTGAGGCTATTTCTCGAACGCAATCATTTTCGCAAACGGGTTTTGCGAAACTGATTAGTAGAGAAGTTGGGTGTTCGATATCACACAGGCTGTGAGTATGCGACATCGCAATAATTGGCCTTACGTGCAAGTGGGAGATTGTTGGCTATAGTGCCCTCAAGGCAATTATCATAGTCGCGGACTTGTAATTATGATGATTGAGTGAGAACCTATACCGATAAAACAGTCTTACTCAAGATGATAGTATGCTATCTGGTTTGTCTTTATCATCATGCTGATAAAGCCCATAGGATTCTTGCTTGACTGCCAGCATTATGATGGCGATCATATATATGGGAGCTGGGGTCTATAAGCACATCCTTAAATGTCCATAGTCGTAGGAGTATCGAGACCGGGCATCGATACTTCAGTGTAGACTAGTGTATACTGATCGAGACCCCGACGAGGGGCAGTGACCAGGTCTTACAAGCCATTGGTGTTAGTTTGTTCACCTAAGATAGTATACATGTGCTCATTGGGTTATGAGTACACTGGACAGACTCACCGGGAACCTGCTAGTTGGTATTATACTTATTGTCAGATAGCAGTTCCCTGGTGATATGTGTACAGGTTAGTCTGTCGATCTGAGATCGTCATTTGTCTCGTGTGAGTTCCTACTGTGCTTTGATTACTACCCTACCACGGCTCAAAGGAGTCGTGCAAACAAGTTTTAGTTGGGTACTGTCCCGAGCCATATGGAGGTAGTGATCAAATCGTCGGGGATTCGTCTTTCCCGGTATTGGGGGTTGATGTCGCGTTGTGTACGGATGGCCATCACCAAAAATCCATGGCCACGGTGGACGAGAATTACCGATCCAGGATCGATAGTTTCTCAGGTGGTGATGGGGTTTCATACCGACACTAAATATTGCGTTGTTGGGGGTCTGACTTTGTCCATCCCCCTAGACTCGATATGCGATACTCTTAGACGAACAGACCGGACTGTACGGATATTGTCACTGTCAGGCTCAGTAGGGGTTCTGCATGAGTTTGCTCGTCTGCCTCCCTTTCGCTCAATACCTGGGTAGCCGTTACGTACAACTAGTGCCGCTGACGTGCTTGTTGTTAAACCTACTTCCAGCGTATTGACGAGTCTTTAGAGTCCCACACAGAGGGTTTCCCTGGTTCTCGCGAAATGATGTAGTAGCCGTATTGGATACGTGTAGGGTTCCTATTGATTGGTGAACTTTGTACCAGGACTTTCGATCGGACAATTGATAGTACTAGCCGACTCGGACTTAAGCCGGATTATTAAATCAGGTATTCATATAATAATTTACGTATATGTATTTCGATACGTATATTCTAGTACTATATTCTTTGTATTATGCTATCTATTTGGGTATTCGTATTTCGATACGAATGCAGATATATTTACAGTAGAATGTAATCCGGATTTTTTACCGGATAACATTCTAGAAGGTGCCGCCTCAATTCTTGATTTGACCATTTTTATTAAATGGATAAATGAAGTGGAAATTAGCATGAGAAGGTATGGTGACAACCATGCTTGTAATAGTGCACATAAATGAATTGTTAATTCATTTGTGTTCACTATTCAAGCATGGTGGGATTTAAAAATTGGAAAAATCATTTTAGCAAAACCTAGCATGCTATTTTTCTCTTTCATGGTTGAGTTCATTTTTCAAGCATGAAGGTTTTGTTCACTTGATGTTTTTCTTGAGCTCCTCCCTCACCATTAGCTTCACCTTCCTCTAGCTTTCATCTTTTACTTCCACCTTAAAGGTTTTTAGATAGCTAACACTAAGAAACATTCACACTACATCATAGGCTCTCTAGGGTACCATCCTAGAGACCCTAGTTGCTCCATATGCATCATGTCGTGGAGCTAGAGCCGGAGTTACATCCCTCGGGTGGATCATCGGAGATGGAGGAAGACCGGCAACTAAACTTCCTCAAGGTACCGCTAGGAGCTTGGAATGAAGACCGAAGGACACGGATTAACTCGGTATAACGATTCTAACTCTTAGTTGAGAATGCTAATTTAGGGTTTAAGGTCGATCCGGGGATCGCGTAGCGGTAGCGCCGGTTTGATAAATTTTTGTTCCACATTTTGGCCGCGTTTCGATGGCCGGGGCGCTGCCGGGACCCAACATCAATACTCATCCGTTTCTCGATCAACACACAACACATCTGGGTGAGGTCCTTCCATCTGAAACTGGTCAGCTTACACATCTCACATCGGAATATCCGACGAACAACGTCATCTCTGGATCTATCTACTCTAGGTCTGAGTAAGACTCTCCACACTAGAAATCTTCAACTCAACAGGGCCTGCGTCGGCGCATCAGATCTGACGAATCACCTCCATCTCTCAACACAAGGTAGACTAGCTATCACCTGTCGCGTCTTAGCCTGGAAGCTCCAGCGATCTCAGCCCGTAAGCGACTGATTGGTGTGATTTAGCGTGCTTGCGCTTTCTAAAAGATAGATCAAAAATATTTGTAACCGCAATCAAGAACGGCGTCGCTTTGCAGCTAGCCGGTGAGTACGGGTCGGTCCATAGGGATGTTGTGAATTTCCTAATCGCGCTAACGAGTTAATTCCGAAGGGTGTTCGGATTGATTATTAAATCTAAAAACTGAATTAATCTATATCTAAATCTTGCCAGGGTTAGGTCTAGGTTAAATTTGGAAAGTCTATAAATCTCACCGCTTTCTATACCCATATGAAGATCTAATTAGGTGTTATGGTAAATATTAATAAAAGGGATTAGGATGATTGGGAAGATTGTTCTTCCTCTAGATCCTTGTCCTTCCTTTCTTAATCTTTACCCTAACCTCCATGGAAAACCTTAAAATCCGGGCCTTTAGACTACGGAATCACCATTACCTCGAGGGTAGAGTGCCGTAGGGAGCGGAATGAGAAGGTATGCATGGAGTTCTAATTTTCATAAAAGATTGGCAAAAAAAAAGAGATGAGAGATCTTCGTCTCTCAAATCCTTCCCCATTCTTAACCCTAACAAGCGAGAAAACTACTCACTCATTAGGGAATTGAAGAACATTTATCTAGGGCAGAGAATAAAAATTACCTAGGGCACGAATTGAAATCTAAACTAGAGCAAGGAATTAAATCTACTTACAGATGCATCTCTCCAATCATCAACGCAGGGTTGTCAGATCTGAATTCATGAATTGAAAAGAAACACCGATGCTCTCCATAAAGAATTCTGAATTTATTATTAAAAGGAGGCATAGGGAGGCATAAGAATTACAATGATTAGAGTTCTATTTATAGGAAATAGAAACCCTAGGTTACATCTTGAACCGCATATCTTCTTTTACAAAAATAGCCCTCTAGAAAGACCGGTCAAAGATTTTACAAAATATGGTAAAAACTTTATCTCCTGATTGCCCTATACGGCCGCGGAACCGCGGCATGGGTGGGGGTTGGGCCGCGGTTCCGCGGCCCATTAGAGGATTCATTTCCTCAGATTTTCTGTGCTTCTTTTGGGCTTCCTGGGCTTTGTTATTCTTTGGTTCTTTTCTCAGTTTGGCTTCTAGGTTTGTTCCAGATCCTACAGTGAATAATTGTAGTGAACTTTAACCCTTCGCTTTGAGTCGACGTCTTGAATCTTGCTTTGTGAACTATTCCTTATGTAGGCTTGATCAAGATCCTTCACTTTGTTGGTCAAAGTCTCACTTTTACATTGTCTTTACATCGTTTTCACTGTTTTCTGTCCAAGAACCTGTAACCTGTAACATGTAGCAGACATGGGTCAAAAGTACCTGTTTTCATTGTAAAATGCATAAGAATGGGGAATATAAAATACAATATTATGGTGTGAACAAATACCCCCAAACTTATCTTTTGCTCGTCCTCGAGCAAACTTATTTTTTATTTTATTCTCAATAAAAATCTAACCTAGCCGCACTTTCGCAGGGAAACGCGATTGCACTGAGCTCGTGCAACAAGCCGTTAAACCTCTAGGTGTCCCTAGTAGGAGGAGTGTTGTCTCCTAAGGGTTTTCAGCGGATACTACCCACAAAATCCTATCAATTTGGTTTTTCGACCTTTGTTTTCTAATTAGGTTTTCTAACAAGGAATTCTATTATCGTCAACCCGCAAATTATCCACCCATATTCTTCACACTTTCTCATTATTTAACTTAAGATTATATATGTTCTATAGAATTACCTAGCTTTCGGCATTTCTTAAGTTTTCCTTCTAGGGTTCCATCTCTACTTAGGAATTTCTATCAACTCTATTAAAGATACAAGTTTTATTCTTCACTCCTTTCTCTCATCTAAACTCTAATCACATATCCCCACGTGTGTGTATATATCACCCCTACACTTGGAAATTCAAATCAAGCAATCGTACTCTCGTCCATTGTCAAAAGCACTTATTAATTGGTGATCTTTCGCTTTCACATCCTTCATGCGACTGTTAATACTTCTTGAGGTACCAACAACCGATTACAAGATGCGTTAGCACTTTAAAGCGTACTTCCTAGTTTTGCAACACCCAAGGCTTTTAGCAGTGACTCCCAAACCAGTTGGTCTAAGGCACTAGGTGATGAAGCACCCTCGCTAAATATTTTTCTATTTTTACAGCCTTAAGTAATCACAAAAACCAGTGTCCATTTTTTTTCTTTATTCACTTTTTTTCTTTTTATTTTCCTTGTGCTAAGGACTTTAGACAAGAGCATTTCAAGGTCTCTTCTACTAATCCAAGTTTCAAGATGCGTGATTGTGCATTTTGTAGGGTATATGTTTTTAGAATCTAGACTTAAGCTAGGAACTATTTTTCAAACTTATTCTCTAATAAAAGTTTTAATACTTGTCCTTCGTTTTGACTTAGCCCAAGAACTGAACCCAAAATTTGCCTATTTCTAAATAATCTACAAAGTCAAATACTTTCTACCGTTAAACTCTAAGAAAGGTTATTTTTAGGGTTTTTAATTTGCTAAGTCTAAGATTTAGTTTTCCCTAGCCAGTTACCCTATTTATCAAACTCAAGTCAATTAACCAAAATTGAATACAATGATTTTTATAATTTTTGAAATTTTTTAATTTTTATGGGCTTTCAAATAAATATGCAAATGCAAAAATATGTACAAATGAATGCAAAGGAAGAAGACGTACCGAGCATACCCCCAAACTTGAACTTGACAGTGTCCTCACTGTCATGCTAAACCAAGAGGGTCAAAATACCGATACTCCCCTGTTTATTTATTTATAATTTTTTTTATTTTTTAATGTTTTGAATTTTTTTTTATTTTTTATAGAAAAAGAAAACAAAAAATATATACATATATACAAAGGTCCCCCAAACTTAAGCTTGGCCTTACACAAGCCAAAGGTTAACACCAACCATTCAAAAATCTTATCGTGGAAATGGTATAGTTGGTGCAAGAAAATGAGAAGCACGCGAGATCGTGTGGAAAGAAGAATGGTAGAATATGGTCTCGGTGGGAGAAGAATGACGGAAAGAAGAAAGAAGTGGAGTGCGATCTTGAGGGTGTAAATTGAGTGAATAAATTAGCGCAATTTGTGATGACCGATGTGTTAAAAGCGATTGCGCTAACCTACCAACTCATCGTGCAATGGGGTCAAATCCCTCAAGACTCGCAAGAAAACATGGGTACGCCGAACTTGATATAGGAGATGAAAACGTAACGGTCATTTGTTCGGTCGGAAGAATGGAAAAGAGGGAGGGTGATATAACAGTCAAAGGTTCAGGAGGATGAATTGAAAAATCCGACACATCAAATAAAAATGGTTCAACCTCGATATTATCCTCAAGACTCTCCTCAGTATTATCCTCAATATGTAATTCATCCATGCCATTATCATCAAAATCTAGACGCATATGATATTCGAGAGAAACATTTAATAACTCGGGATGATGATTTGAACATAAAATTTCTATTAAATCGACAGGTTCATCATCCGAAATATTCCCGGCGTCTATATCCTCCATCAAGTGAAAATCAATTTCTTTAGCCACCTCATCAAAAGCATGGATATCTATAGATTTAGGTTCGAGAGTGGAGGTGTAAAGATCGAAAGGATTAGGTGCGGTTTCACTCGAAAGGGGTTCCTCACAATTAGGCAAATCAAACACTACAAAATCGCACAACTCATTTTTATTTTTAACTGGTGAATCATTTGGAACAATCGATGGAAAACAGGAGTTGTGAGCTTCAATTGGGTAAGGGTAGGTTTGATTTGAAAATCCTCTCTCATTCTCACTCTGTCCAACCGCCGCCTCATACATTGAAAAATTTGGAGCTAGCGGAAAACTAGCTACCGGTTCAGCAGGTTGCATAAAGGTGGCCACGGACGCTTCCACATTCCTAACCATTTTGTTTGTTGCTGCGATATACGCTTCCAACGCCTCTTCCAAACTAGACTTGGGTGGTAAGGGGGTTTCGGTAAAAGATTCGAAGTTGTTTGGATATGTGAAACTCCCAAAAGGCTGTGTAGAAGCAGTGTCTAGTGAAGGTGGGAAGGTCGGGTAGGACTGGTAGGAAGTGGGTGATTGGACAGGGGTAGGGTCAACATATGGATAAAAAGGTGAATAGTCGTGCGGATCCCTATAACTAGATGTGTGGAGAGGGGTGAAAGATCGGCTGCGAGATTGAGTAATATGCTCAGCAATGGACATCGGCTTAGGAGTGACAGAAGGACTTGAAAAAGTGGTATCAACATATGGAGGTGGTAAAGATTGACTTGGTTGACACAAAGTGGGTTGAAAAGTCGAATTGTTTCTCCTAGACGCCTCTATTTGATCTTTCAAAGATATTTTAGGCATGGAAGGATCGTCTTTAAATTGACAGAACAAATTGCCGAACGACGCAAAATTAGGTTCGGGATACCAAAGTTCGGCAAGTGATTTATTATGTGGGGTACCCATGTTAGAAGAAAGGGTGAAAGAAAGAAAGTTGGATGGTGGTGCAAGGATTTGTGTATGGCAAAAGTTTGCAAGTTCTCTAATAAAAATTTTCCTTTTTCTTTTTCTTTATTTGAAAATTGTTGCAAAAAGATTTTTAATAAAAGATATGCAACAAAAAGATTACTTGCAATCAGTTATTATTTTAAGCATCTCACAAGAATCTTTATTTGGAAAAATTTGTTGCAAAAAGATATTCGATAAAAGATATGCAATAAAAAGATTACTTGCAACCAATTTTCATTTCAAGCGGGGCCCAAAAATCCTGCATAAGATTGTTATTTGGAAGGGAATATATTTTTAAAGTGCACAAAATTTTTGCAGGAATTTTTCAGAAAAGATATATCTAGATCTCCAGAGAAAGAACAGAGGATCTTACAGAGGAAATTCAACGAGATGATGTCACTGTCCCGCCGAGTTTTCGCGGTCTAAGAGCCCTAATGCCGCGTTTTCGCGGTCAACAAGCAGGCACGATTCCCAAGATTTTTTCTGACGGTCTGAAACTCCAAGACCGCGGCGGATCCGCGGTCTAAAGTGGGTTAGCGCGGCGGAAGGGCGGTGCAATGGAGGGCTCGGGTCTCGGGAAAAATTCTGCTGCTCTGATTTTGAATTCCCCTTCTGTTTTGATATTTGGTTTTCTGTTTCTCTTTCTGTAGATTTCCAGATCCGAGTTTGTTCCTGCAAGATTTCACACAACAAAGTACCCTTTCTAAAAAATAACAATGAAATATTTTTTTATATTTTTTGTTTTTTTGATTTTTCAGATTTTTATGATTTTTTAAATTTAGATTAACCCGAAATCACAAAAAGAAAATTCTACGCCATCCCCGGCAACGGCGCCATTTGATTGGTGTGATTTAGCGTGCTTGCGCTTTCTAAAAGATAGATCAAAAATATTTGTAACCGCAATCAAGAACGGCGTCGCTTTGCAGCTAGCCGGTGAGTACGGGTCGGTCCACAGGGATGTTGTGAATTTCCTAATCGCGCTAACGAGTTAATTCCGAAGGGTGTTCGGATTGATTATTAAATCTAAAAACTGAATTAATCTATATCTAAATCTTGCCAGGGTTAGGTCTAGGTTAAATTTGGAAAGTCTATAAATCTCACCGCTTTCTATACCCATATGAAGATCTAATTAGGTGTTATGGTAAATATTAATAAAAGGGATTAGGATGATTGGGAAGATTGTTCTTCCTCTAGATCCTTGTCCTTCCTTTCTTAATCTTTACCCTAACCTCCATGGAAAACCTTAAAATCCGGGCCTTTAGACTACGGAATCACCATTACCTCGAGGGTAGAGTGTCGTAGGGAGCGGAATGAGAAGGTATGCATGGAGTTCTAATTTTCATAAAAGATTGGCAAAAAAAAAGAGATGAGAGATCTTCGTCTCTCAAATCCTTCCCCATTCCTAACCCTAACAAGCGAGAAAACTACTCACTTATTAGGGAATTGAAGAACATTTATCTAGGGCAGAGAATAAAAATTACCTAGGGCACGAATTGAAATCTAAACTAGAGCAAGGAATTAAATCTACTTATAGATGCATCTCTCCAATCATCAACGCAGGGTTGTCAGATCTGAATTCATGAATTGAAAAGAAACACCGATGCTCTCCATAAAGAATTCTGAATTTATTATTAAAAGGAGGCATAGGGAGGCATAAGAATTACAATGATTAGAGTTCTATTTATAGGAAATAGAAACCCTAGGTTACATCTTGAACCGCATATCTGCTTTTACAAAAATAGCCCTCTAGAAAGACCGGTCAAAGATTTTACAAAATATGGTAAAAACTTTATCTCCTGATTGCCCTATACGGCCGCGGAACCGTGGCATGGGTGGGGGTTGGGCCGCGGTTCCGCGGCCCATTAGAGGATTCATTTCCTCAGATTTTCTGTGCTTCTTTTGGGCTTCCTGGGCTTTGTTATTCTTTGTTTCTTTTCTCAGTTTGGCTTCTAGGTTTGTTCCAGATCCTACAGTGAATAATTGTAGTGAACTTTAACCCTTCGCTTTGAGTCGACGTCTTGAATCTTGCTTTGTGAACTATTCCTTATGTAGGCTTGATCAAGATCCTTCACTTTGTTGGTCAAAGTCTCACTTTTACATTGTCTTTACATCGTTTTCACTGTTTTCTGTCCAAGAACCTGTAACCTGTAACATGTAGCAGACATGGATCAAAAGCACCTGTTTTCATTGTAAAATGCATAAGAATGGGGAATATAAAATACAATATTATGGTGTGAACAGCGACATCACATCAATCTCAGCAACAGCTGGGTCATCTGTCTACACGGTCGATGACATCACAATCTCAGAGGTATGCTGTACATCAACAGATCTCTCACAGCAGGCAGCCTCCAACAATAGCCTGATCATCCGGTACAAAACCATACATTCGTCTCAAACGAGAGATTACAACAACACTGTCACGACCAGAAATTGAAACGTGACGGCCCTACTACTACGCAACATTTATAGGCGTAACGCAGTAAAAGAAATCCAAAACCCAGAAATCTAAACCAAAAAAAGACAAGAAAAGACAAGAAACATTGATTAAACTTTTGAAATCGCAACCCAAATTCTTTAAAAGTCCAACTTTATTTCCTCTAAAAATTTTGGCAACACCCCCTTTGTAAAAACCAGCCCTAAAAATGGTTACAACATAAATATAAAGTAAAGCATCCCAAACGGGAGCAAAATTCACACCCAACGGCGGAAAACAACCACCACACAGATATACGACGGCGTAGTGAAGAAAGAGACGATGTAAATAAAACTGCATAAAAAACTCCAAATCACAAAATAATATACAATATCGTCCTCACATCAAGTCTCTATGTCATACAAGATAATAGTAGATGGAGAGTACAAGATACAACGATTATACAACAAGCAACATCGGATAACCGCAAAACCTACCTAAGCAAAACTGCAAATTGTTAGGCGAAGCGGTATCCGCAGTAAAAGATGATACGATGGATGGAAATTGTTAGTTATATGTATGCCCTAGAGGCCATTACTATACATAGGATGTATATTGTAGTGGATGCTTGGACATATATAGGGATGACTTTCTTGCTCGATATGATAGTATGCGTTACTCTTTACCTTAACGTGTACACTGATTGTCTCTCTGTTACATGTTGGTAAAGCCCTTAGGATGTGTACTTGACTACGTGGACTATGATGTGGATCATACTAATGGGGACGTGGTAGTCCATAACTACATCCTTCAAAGTCCCTAGTCGTGGGTGTATCGAGACGGGGCATCGATATACCAAAGTAGACTAGCGTATACCTTCTCGACCCATACAGATGGGCGTTGGATGATCTCATATCCATTGGTGTTTGACATCAGAGATGATATACGGGTGCTCAGTGGAGACTGGGTACACTGGACGGACTCGCCGAGAACTCCCAGATGGTATAATAACTTACGTCAGATTCTCTGGTGACACTGGTGCAGGTTAGTCTGTAGACCCGAGATCGTCATAGAGTCTTGTGTGATTCCCACTGTGCTTTGATTTCCATCATACCACGTCCAAGAGGGCGTGCAAAAAGGTGGTTTTTGGGTACAGTCCCGAGTCACATGGAGGCAATGAGCGATAGGAGGGGTTTCGTCTCTCCCGGTATAGGGAGTTGATGTTGCACAATGCTCGATTGGCTATAACAGGAAGTCCTTGGCCAAGGCTGCTTTAGGGATTTAATGGTGATAAGTGTTAAGATTTAATAAAATTAAATCAATACTTATCATAAAGAGAACCATAGTTAAGTGTAGAGAGTTAACTAAGGTTAGAAGAATGGTTAGGGTTTAATGTGAAGACAAAATGGTCACAAAGTCAAAGCTTCATGAAGCTTCAACAATGTTCAAGAAAGAAAGCAACCATTTTGTATTCTTATGCCATTCTTTTCCAAAAAAGAATAAATAAAAGAATGGATAAATAAAAACCCTAATCACTTTCTTAACCTAGGTTTAATTCTATACACTTAACCTAATGAGCAAGCATCATCAAACATGATACTAACATGTGCACAAAAATATATCACATATACAATTTGCACATCTAGTGAGAGTAATCCGTTTAAAGTGAACCAATACTAGTTAATGTAAAGCAATATATCAAATATATAATTATACATTAAATTATTAAATCAACACTTGATTCAATGATCCGGTTATATCGCATACAACCGACTAGTATCTAATGTATCGATTTATCGAATCAATGATTCGATAACTAGGTCATATCGAATATAACCAATCGAAACATATATCGCGAGAATGAAATGCGGTATCACATACACGCATTATTCTCGGTCCTGCACATATCTCATATGCGTTCCTATTTCGTTTCGCTTGAGCCAGGAAACCTCTGTGTAGGACTCTAAAGACTCGTCAACACGCCGGTAGCAGATGATGATCATATCAAGCACCCACAAGCCGCAAGCGGTCTGCTAAACGTAACGGCCACCCGGGTATTGAGCAATCAGAAGATCGACGAGCTAGCCCGCTCACACTCCTGCGAATCCGACCAGTAACACTTACCGTACAGTCCGGTCTCTTCGTCTGATATGTAGTTAACTAGTTTACTTTTTCGCCTAAACATCTAGTAAACGATCCGTGTTAGGGTTTCTCGGCTTCCATAATTTTTGAAATTGGCATGGTTGATGCCTTGTGAGACTTCATTAGGATGCCTAGGAACCCTACAGTGGTATCAGAGCCAAGCTAGAGCCTTAGGCGAAGTCTAGACGGAGTTTGAAGTCCGAACGAACCCGAAACCCCGATACCCAAGAGCTCTCTGGATATTTTCTGAAATCTGGGAATTTTTGATATTAAAAATGCTTAAAAAATTCACCAAAGAATTCTAAGAATTACTGTGTAAAACGTTTCCCATGAACAGTTCCATGAGCCGCGGAAACGCGGCAGAAGCATGCCTTCTGCCGCCGTTCCGCGGCCATATAGTGACGTCAGCCATGTTTCACTGCACAGTAATACCTGATAAATTCTGGTGAGTTTTCTGGGTATTTTTAAATTGATTTAAGGGTTGAGTGCTCTGGGGTTATATTGGGAATCGACGATTCGATCGGAATATCAAACTTTGTCTAAGTGTTTTTCCGATAACTGTAGAATATGTTAAAAAGTTTGACCGGATACAAATACCCAACTTTTCCCCTGCCGGAAAAATTCCAAGTGTTGGATTTTTCTGTGGTTAAAAGACGTTCGAAGTAGTGCAAGTAACGCGATGGTCCCTCTAGAAGACAACAAACCTTAACTCGATTATGTGACCGTCTTGAACTGCCCTTTGAACCTTCGGGTTTGGGGCAGTACGGCGTGCCACATGTGAGGCGTTGGCTTGACCCTTCTACGGCTGGACCGTTGGTATTGAGGCATGAAGTGAATGTCTTTGAACCTATTTCATGTGTTGATCGGTGTCGGGAAAACTTGGGTGTTCGAATGTTCGATCGGAAAGTTTAATATATTTTATTTATCCGGAATTGGATACAATATTTGGAATTCACAAACAGTTATGAGATAACTGGATGAATGTTATAAATCTAGCAGTTTAGTCCCATACGATATTGAAAAGTGTTTTCGATAATGAGACTAAAATGCAGGGTTTGTAACTGTTAGGCATGTGATGTCTAAAGAGGTTGCGGATTCCAACTGTTGTAGTTTTACACTTTCTTTTCTGTGACCGTAAGTGTAATATGTGATATCGCCGGTTTCGTTGCTATATGTCAACGACAATTGGGATGGACATATTTACTTACGTTGATGACATGTGATGTTATGTGTTGCTGGATATGTTATATTGGATCGTCGTGTTCGAATAGCCGGGGTTTTTTATGTGAGATGAGTGTTTTTCATTTTCATTCATGTAAAAACTTGTATGTAATATTCTTTTATTTGGGGCACTTCCAAGTAGCGGAAGATGTCACCTTTTGTATATTATTTACTTTTTCGCATTAGGATAGACCCAAGGAGGGGAGCACGAGTAACCGGGTTCTGGGGTCCAGTGGGAGACCAACCCGAGGAGTCGAGTCCGGGTCTCCTAACCCTAGAATTGGCAGGGTTGCTTGCCGCTCTCGTAGGGGTCTAAGGGTGTGGGATTGGCTATTCATCACGACCGTGGAATCCGTGTTTTATACTGGCTCGTATTGAAAACACGGACGTCCTAGTATATCTAATATTTCATATGTTTATTCTGCTGCGATATCTGTGATGTGATTCTGTGATGGATATTGTATATAGTATATATGATATATTATATAGACGTTACTTATGTTTTACACCCGCGCTAGTCCTGCCCTGCTCTGTCGTTAGTTACCTAACCTAACGGTGCACGAGGGGACATCGAGGCGAATGCGGATGGCATAAGTGTACGTCATATCTATCTGTGATGTTTAGGTATTTAAATGATGGGACTTCATTAATGTGATTAATGAAAGAAAAGAAACCTAAGATGTTGTGGAATCAGATTTTAAACAAAACAGGTAGCTACAGTTCTTGCTTTGCACAGCGGTATATATGATATACCCTGCACCTTATTCGATGAGGAAAGGACCGAGATCCCTTCACCGGGAGTGACTCCTTTAGCAGTAACTGAAAGATGCTACACACTCGGTTTGCTTTTGATTGCTTTTAAGAGTTTTTGCTTTGCACAGTGATATATATGATATATCCCGCACCTCATTCGACGAGGAAAGGGCCGACGATCCCTTCACCGGGAGTGACCCCTTTAGCAAAACTGGAAAAGCCTCAAAATCACTCCATTTCAAAACTTCATTTGATTCTACAACGATATCAAGTTCATTACGCTCATGGTTTTATGAAAACCTGTGTAGCCCTCCGTCATTTCAGATAAGTACTACTTAGTATTCGTGCTACGGTAGTTTGGCATTCGTCAAGGCGTAGTGTACGGTAGCTAACTAGTATTTATCTGCTTATGCATATGATGCAGATTGGATTAGGGTATTCGTACGGCTGTTGGGGTAAAAATTTACACCCCGGTTGACCAAGTCAAAATCAAAGTCAACCCCAAGCCAAGTGGGCCCAAGCCCAGATCCAGTAGGCCCTTGCCCGGGTCGAGCCCGAACATGAAGCGGCCGGCCTCCCCCCATGCCAAGATAAAAATTTTGTAATAAATAATTTTGTTGTATTTCTTTTGTTTTGTTTTATGGATAAATGTAAGAAAAATAGGCATAAAGCCAAATTTTTGTAAAGCCCATGGCTTATGTGCAAAAAGAAATGGCACATGAGCCATGGGATAGGCAAAATGCCATTTTGTGAAGCCCAAGGGGCTATGTGCAAAGTGTATAGCCTATAAAGGCAAAAGATAATGAAAATATCTAATAACTTTTTCTCTCTCCAAAAAAGTTTCAGAGCTGAGCTCTTTCCTGCTTCTTCTCCAAGGTTCTAAAACCTTCTCATTTCTTTTGAATTAAATCAAGAGTTTTACTCTTTCTTTTCCAAAACTAAGTGGTTTTCCACCACAAAACCCATAAAGGGGAACTCAGATCTCCCATCAGATCTCAAAAATGAGTGATTTTTAAAATCTCCTACTTCTTGATCTTCAAGATCCGGCCAAACAACAGGAGGAAGAAGAAGAACCCCCTTTATCAGCTTCAAAATATCATAGGAGTTTAACTCCATACATATATACATAATAAATATTTCATTTCTGAAGCACAGCTTCTGTTCTTAGGCTAAAAGCCTCTTGTGCCTCTCCGGCGCGCAGCTTGCGCAAGTGCGCAAGGCGCCCGCGTGCCGACACGTAGCGCGCGCGCTTGCGCACCTGCGCGCTTGCGCAAGTGCGCAAGACGCCCGCGTGCCGACACGTGGCGCGCGCGCTTGCGCACCTGCGCAAGTGCGCAAGGCGCCCGCGTGCCGACACGTGGCGCGCGCGCTTGCGCACCTGCGCGCTTGCGCAAGTGCGCAAGGCGCCCGCGTGCCGACACGTGGCGCGCGCGCTTGCGCACCTGCGCAAGTGCGCACGGCGCCCGCGTGCCGACACGTGGCGCGTGCGCTTGCGCACCTGCACCCAAGGTGCTGCCCCACGCATCCCTTGGATGCCTTTTCCCCCTCTTTTTATGTATATACACATATATATACATTTGTATACAAATGTACACATACACATACTCCGCAACATTCTCCCCCTCCAAAAAATTTTCGCATGACCAAAACCCCCCTTTCAGAACAGAACACACGTATACTGCACATTGAATTCGCATGACCAGTTTAACCCGTTAATCGGAGGTTCCCTCGCCCCAAAGGCGAGGGGTAATTAACGGCAGCTTAGTCCGCGGCTGCCGGAGATTCGGATCCCCACAATCATTAAACCCCGGCCTACCCTAGGCAGGGGGAATCTGTAGTACGCCTGACAAGCGTGCGCGTATTCCCATCTCAATGGGGTGAAAAAAAAACACCCTACAGATTCTGGCACGTCCGGTGGGACCAATCTCTCCTTCCATATTTCGGGTTAAACGTTCATACGAACTCAATCAATATACATATCGATTGCCTATACTGAAATGATGTTTTTTTTTTCCGTGCAGCAATCAACCTTCAACGACAATGTCTTCCCAGACGAATTCAACTTCCAAAGCGACCCCGATTCCGTACGTGGTCAAGATCAACGCTCGTGTGGTTCTCCCCGCAAGCCTCAGTCGACAATGGGAGGAACCGCCCCGCCAGTTTGGCTCTGTCATCATCTACCCTGCCGGAAGCGCTCATCTGGCAGAGATCCCAGCGGAACAGGTGGCCAAGCCGGTCTCAAGGGGTAAGTGGTCGAATGTCGTGATCGCCAAGGCACCACTGTTAGTGTATATGCCCTAGAGGCCATTACTGTATCATACTAGTTTGTATATTACTTAATGGATGCTTGGGATATTCACCTTGTATATACAATCTTGCTCAAAATAGTAGTATGCTACTTGGTTTGTTTCTACTTCAATGTGTACTTGTGTTTATTTCAGTATATCACTTATACGCATTAGTGGAGCCCTTAGGATCTTTGCTTGATTACCAGCGTTGTGATGGCAGTCACACTAGTGGGGGCTGGGTAATCTATAAGCACATCCTTATACAGGTCCCTAGTCGCAGGACTATCGAGACAGGGCATCGATACTCCGGAGTAGACTAGCGTATGCGCTTCTCATCCCAGTGTGGGAGATGGTCTGTCCCACAGCCATCAGTACGTCGTACTGGAGATAGTATACGGGTGCTCGTTGGGTTACGAGTACACTGGACAGGACTCGTCGGGAACTGACAGGTTGGTATTATACCTATCGTCAGTTATCAGTTCCCAGGTGACATGAGTCCAGCTTAGTCCGCTGACTTGACACTGGCACTTCGCCTCAAGTGTGTTCCCACTGCACTTTGATCACTACCCTACCACGGCTCAAAGGAGTCGTGCAAACGGGTGGTAGTTGGGTGCAGTCCCGAAGCACTTGGAGGCAGTGACGGTTAGACAGGATTCGTCTCTCCCGGTATTGGGGGTTGACATCGCGCTGTGTCTAGGAGAGCCATTACACGAGTAGTCCCTGGCCAGGGCAATCGAGATATACTGGTAGGTTTCCAGTGTTATCTCAGGGTGTTTTGGGCTTCGCTCCGGCACGACTTGTACCGCTATTGGGGGACTGACGTTTACCACCCCCTAGGCCCGCCATGCGATGTATCAGACGAACAGACCGGACTGTACGGAGACTGTCACATTCAGACTCAGTAGGAGTTCAGATGGGGTTTCACCTCGTCAGCCTTCTTGTCGGCATCTACCTGGGGACCGTTACGCACAGCTAGTGCCGCTTGCGGTCTGTGGTTAAACCCACTGCCAGCGTAGTGTCGAGTCTTTAGAGTCCCACACAGAGGGTATTCGCCTCTGGGCAAAACAGAGTAGAGGTCGCATGGTTTTGCGACAGGGTTCGTTCTCATCCGCGCACTTGTGCACGTTTGGAGTCCGGACGGATTATACTGGCAGGCTCTGGTTTGAGCCAGATACTGGTATATATATTTGGGGTTGCTTTTATATCTTGGTATTCTTGTTCCTCGGAACGAGAATGCAGGTGTGTATGCACAGTTGCTTGAGGCGGAGGATGAGGTATTTCATTAGGGTTTCGGAACGGGTGCGTATGCACAGTTGACAGTTATCTTTTTCCAAACCCTAATGGATTTATGGATTATCTATTTATAATAGTAATTAAATGAGAATTTTGTTATGGTTGATTTTGTTGACTTGTTGACCATGGTTGACTTGTTGACCATGGTTGAAGGTTGACCACCATCATGCTTCAAAAGTCTTCCTTGATTTATGCTTACATTTTTAAATGAAGCATGGTTGTGGTCATTCCAAATTGCCATCAACTATTCTCATTTTCAATTATTATTATTAGATAATTCTTTTCTTTTGCATTATGGTTGCAAGAAAGAAAAAATATAGCTCATTCTATCATTCTCACTCTCTCTCTTCACTTCATCTTCTTCTTCCTCTAGTCAAGAGAAACCTTCTCATGAGTTGAGAATCCTTCTCTTGAAAAACAAAAGCAACCCTTAGACACTCTCTACTCACTCTAGGATCAAGGGTCTAGCAAGCCGGCGATTCTAGTTCACTCCAAGTACGAGAAAGAGCCCAAAGGTCGAGCCTTCGAGGTGGATCCATCTTCGACGGGAGAAGGCGACGTAAAGAGAACCATCAACCTCTACAAGGTTTGAAGAAGAAGGAGTTCAAGTTTAGGTATAACCATCTTCCATAGTAGCTAACTCTCTTTAGCTAGAATGCTAGTTTTAGTTTAGACAACGATCCCGACCAAGTTTAGTCCATGTTGCCTCTTGCGATAAAAATTCGTTTTTTATACCGTTTCCGCCTCCCCGTAAGCACCGGGGGTCGCAATATGGACTAACAGTGGTATCAGAGCCTAACTAAACTTAAACTAGCTTGGTAGTGAAGTGTAACGAAGTTCGGAAACGAAAAATCACAAAACCGGATAAATTACAAAACCTGAGTTTCTGTTGAAATTTTTTTGGCTCAAAATGAAAAAATTTATACTCTAAAAATCGTCTCAGGGTTTTGTAAGAACACCCACCAAAAACGATAGCATGATTCCTCCAAAGCGCCGCGCTTCCGCGGCCTAACCTGTTCATCAGGCCGCGGAACCGCCGCAAGTTGGTGTCACCTTTGCATCGTTTTTCGTGCAGTGTTCTTCTGTGTTGGTTTTGGGATTTTTAAGATATATTATATGTACCCAGATTTTCCAGAACTGAAATTCACTTTTGGGGTCCTATAATTCCGTATTTTTTCCGAACTTCACTGCACTTTGGCTATGTTGGTTATATCTGTGATGTTTGCATGTATTGAACGTCGGCTAATCGCTATAAGACGATTAGTCGGGGTTATACATGATCTGTAATGTGCTGGAATGTGTATATAAATATGTTGGATTGTCGCGGGTGAATAGCCGGGGATTGTGAGACGAGAGTTTTCTTTTCTTGCAATTCATTGTAAATGTAAATTGATGTAATTATATTATTTGTTTGGCCGCACAACCGGGTCGGGGTTGTAGCCGTCATTGTATAATTCTTTTTACTGTTTTTGCTCCTAGGATAGACCCATGGAGGGGTGCACAAACTACCGAGGACTTGGCGGGTAGTTTGCCGCACCCGTAGGGGTCTTGGGTGGGGATTTGGCTATTCACCGCGACCGTGTTATCTGTTTTTGTTACAGGCTCGTACAAATTACAGATTGCTAGTATATCCAATGTATTTATCTGTGATCTGAAATGTCTATCATTGCTTTCTATTTAGGCGTTGCTTATGTTTTACAGACGCGCTAGCCCAGCCCCCGCTCTGTCGTTAGTTAAGTAACCTAACGGGTAATGACGGGGCCCCGTGGCGAATGCGAATGGCATAAGCGTACGTCATATTTTGGTTGTTTTCTGCAATGGTAGGATTAAATGATGGGACGCATTAAAAGTACTAATGCAAGAATATCACGCATTAAAAGAACTAATGCAAGATAATAAACCAAGTTTAAGTCGATGGAACACTTTTGAAAAACCACTCGGTTCTTTTCAAAACTAACTTTTAAATGCGGAGATTGAGCCACTCCTTCTAAAAGCTATCTCGTTCCATCGATTAAATCAAGTTCACTACGTTCACGGTTTCGCCAAAACCATTCGTAGCCCTCCGTCGCTTCGCATGAATAGGCAATAGTATTCAAGCTATGTATTTTGGCCAAAGTCAAGGCATAGTGATTGGTAGCTATTGGGTGTTCATGTGTAGCATAGATAGATGCGTTGGTTTGGGACAGTCGTGCTGCCATTTTGGCCAAAGTCAAGGGTAGGTACGGATGGATCCAAATTAACCTGGATAGTGACGGGCAGAACTTGACATGTGACTTATGATATTTTGGCCAAAGTCAAGGTCATAAGAGCATGGGGCAAAAATCCACATCGGGAGTTTCATAAGTACTGAAACTTGCTAGATTTGCATACCATTTGGAGTGTGATGATTATGGTAGGATTCCTTCATTTTCGTCACGCGATGATATTTGGATCCCGATCCTACTGTGAGTATATGCTACTCCTCGGGAAATTTCTCACTTAACGATCAATGCTATAAACCTAGTAGGTGCCTAGAAAGGTGTTAGCGGGGTTACGCCCCCAGGGAAAAGAGGTTCTTTAATTAAGGAACTTCACGAAAGCGTTGGAAAACCTCCCTCGAAGTACCGACACCGGCCTGGCTGAACGGTTAAGCAAGTATTGTACGGTGGGATTGATCCTGACTAATTCTTCCTTTATGGTTTGAGGAGGGATTCGAGAAACAGTGGGAGCCATCCTGTTTAGACAAACTAAAAACCACTCTAAACTTGCAAGAGCATCATGCTGAGTGTTTCTTCTTCTCTCTCCTAATTGCAGCGACCAATCAACATGACTGGACTTAAGTTACTCCTAGATAAAAACAAACTGACAGGGCCAAACTACAAAGATTGGCTCAGGAATGTCAAGATAGCAATCACTTATGACAAGCTGGGGTATCTTCTTACCACCAAAGCTCCCCCTGTCCCTGGTCCAACTTCCAGTGTCACGGATAAGGAAATCCGCAAGACTTGGGAGATTGATAGCGCGAAGGCCAAGTGCCTCCTGCTTGCCTCGATGGACAACGAACATCAGAGGAGGCATGAGAATATGGACATGGAGTCCATATTGCTCCATACAAAAGAACTGTATGGAGAGCAATCACGTATCGCAAGATACGAAGCGTCGAAAAAGTTGTTTTCGACAAAGATGGCCGTCGGATCATCAGTAGCCGAGCACGTGCTAAAGATGATCGGCTACATTGAGGAGCTCGCTGACCTAGGGATCACATTGGAGAGTGAGCTATATACGGATATAGTTCTCCAGTCCCTTCCTTCCACTTACGCCCAGTTTATACTGAACTTCAACCTACAAGAAAAAGAGGTTGAACTATCAGAGCTCCTCAACATGCTGAGGAGCGCAGAGGGCACCCTACAGAAAAGTAGGGATACATCCACTTTGTTTGTAGGAGGATCATCTTCTTCTAGGTCCAAGGCGAAAGCCAAGGGAAAGAAGAAGAAGGCCCCCGCCAAACCAAGGGGCGGTGTTAGTAAAGTGGATACGAAAGGAAAAGGTAAAGCAACAAAGATAGCGGGGAAGCTTGTGGATAAGGAAGAATGCTTCTTTTGTCATAAGAAAGGACACTGGAAGAATGATTGCAGGGCCTGGAAGGCCAGAACACAGGAATTGAAGCAGGTTGCAGCTTCAGCTTCAGGTGTGTATGTTATTGAAAACTGTCTTTCAATAAACTCTACTTCCTGGGTATTGGATACCGGATCAGGATCTCATATCTGTAATTCTTTGCAGGCGTTGAGAAACCGTAGGGATTTGAAGGCAGGTGACATGACCCTCAGAGTTGCGAACGGAGCTAGCATGGATGCTAAAGCCGTGGGGGACTATCACCTGGGAATGTCAGATGGACATGTTTTGGTTTTGCGTAATTGCTTTTTTGTACCCAACGCAACTTGTAATATCATTTCTGTATCTTTAGTTTCTAAAGAAGGTTATGAATTTGCGTTTGTAAGTAATGTTGTAAACATTCACCTTAATCAAGTATTGATTGGGTCAGGTACTCTGAGTAATGGTATATACGTGTTAAACCAACCACAGATTTTTAACGTCCAGAATACACACAAAAGAAAGTCTCCAGAAATAAATCAGACTTTCTTATGGCATTGTAGATTGGGTCACATCAATGAGAGAAGGTTGACGAAGTTACATACAGAAGGGTATTTGAATGCGTTCGAATATCAATCGTATGCCACTTGTCAATCCTGTCTCAAGGGAAAGATGACAAAGACTCCGTTTACTGGACATGGAGTAAGAGCGAGCGAGCTCTTGGGACTCGTACACAGTGACGTGTGCGGTCCAATGTCTACACATGCCCGAAGCGGACATTCTTACTTCATTACTTTTACGGATGACTTCTCAAGGTACGGTTATGTCTTCTTAATGAAACATAAGTCCGAGGCCTTTGGAAAATTCCAGGAGTATAAGAATGAAGTAGAGAAACAGACCGGCAAAAGTATTAAGATTCTAAGATCGGATCGAGGTGGAGAATACTTAAGTGCCGAATTCCTGGACTATTTAAAAGAGAACGGAATTCTCTCTCAGCTTACTCCTCCATACACCCCGCAACATAACGGTGTATCGGAGAGACGGAACCGTACCCTATTGGATATGGTGCGGTCCATGATGAGTAACGCTGAGTTACCGCGATCATTCTGGGGATATGCGCTAGAATCAGCCGCATACCTTTTGAACCGAGTCCCCACTAAGACTGTGCCTACCACGCCATTTGAGATGTGGTGTGGGAAGAGACCCCATCTTAATCACATTAAGATATGGGGAAGTCCAGCTTTTGTCAAAAAGCAGCATGCGGACAAGCTCGAGGCACGCTCAGTACTGTGCAAGTTTGTGGGATATCCAAAGAATTCCAAGGGATATTTCTTCTACTGTGAAAAGGAACAAAAAGTTCTTGTTTCTCGTCATGCCCACTTTCTAGAACACCAGTTCATAGAAAAAGAAATAAGTGGGAGCGCAGTAGAGCTGGAAGAAATTCCAGAACCACAGACTGTTACTGAAAGCTTGGTGGAACCAGAAGGTTCAACAGAACAGGACATTCCTACGCCGCTCCGCAGGAGTAGTAGGCAGTCTCATCCGCCCGAGAGATACTACGGTTTTCTCATAGACGGGGATCGAGAGGATTGCATCATAGATTATGATGAGCCTACTAGCTTCCAGCAGGCCGTTCAGAGTGTTGACTCAGTGAAATGGCTGGATGCAATGCGGACCGAAATGGAGTCCATGTACACCAACAAAGTATGGACGTTGGACATTGCTCCAGACGGGGTAAAACCCGTAGGATGCAAGTGGATCTTCAAAAGGAAGATTGGTGTAGATGGACAGGTTGAGACCTATAAAGCTAGGCTGGTAGCAAAGGGTTTTCGTCAAAGACCTGGCTTGGACTACGACGAAACCTTTTCTCCAGTAGCCATGCTGAAATCCATTCGGATCCTTCTTGCCATTGCTGCCTTCCACGATTATGAGATCTGGCAAATGGACGTAAAGACAGCTTTTCTAAATGGAAATTTAGAGGAGTGTGTCTATATGGACCAGCCAGAGGGTTTCATTCAGAGTGGGAGCAGCGGAAAGGTGTGCAAGTTGCTTAAGTCCATCTATGGACTAAAGCAGGCATCGCGGAGTTGGAACATCTGCTTTGATGAGACAGTCAAAGAATTTGGCTTTATCAAAAATCCAGATGAACCATGCATCTATAGTAGATTTGTAGCGAGAACTGTAGTATTCCTCGTTTTATACGTGGATGACATTCTCTTGATAGGAAATGACATTCCTATGCTACAATCTGTCAAGGGGTTCTTGTCACAAAGGTTCTCCATGAAAGACCTGGGTGATGCCTCATACATCCTGGGGATCCGGATCCATCGTGATAGATCCAAGAGGATATTGGGACTTTCTCAGTCCAGGTACATCGACACCATAGTGAAAAGATTCAGTATGGAAGATTCCAAGCGCGGTAACCTACCGGCTTGTCACGGGATCACCCTCTCTAAAGAGATGTCTCCCAAGACTGATTTGGAGAGGGATCGCATGTCTATTATACCCTACGCTTCTGCGGTAGGCTCTATAATGTATGCGATGTTGTGTACCAGACCGGATGTAGCTTATGCACTGAGTGTGGTAAGCCGGTATCAGTCTAACCCTGGGGAGAAACACTGGATAGCAGTAAAGAACATTCTCAAGTACCTGAGGAGGACTAAGGAGATGTTCTTGGTGTATGGCGGAAAAGACCTCCAGATCGAGGCCTTTGCTGACTCCAGCTTCCAGAGTGACAAGGATGATTCCAAGTCCATGTCGGGTTTTGTCTTCACCCTCAATGGAGGGGCGGTGTGTTGGAAGAGTTCCAAACAGGAAACCGTTGCAGACTCGACGATGGAAGCGGAATACATCGCTGCATCTGATGCCGCAAAAGAAGCTGTCTGGATGAGGAAGTTCTTGAAAGAACTTCAGGTGGTTCCGTCCATTGTTGACCCAATACCTCTGTATTGCGACAACAACGGGGCTATAGCTTTAGCGAAGGAACCCAGGTCCCATCAGAGATCCAGGCACATCTTGAGGCGGTATCACCTGATCAGGGAGATCGTGGATCGCAAGGAGATCGAGGTTCGGAGGGTTGCTTCAGAAGAGAACACTGCAGATCCATTCACCAAGGCCTTGCCCCAGACTCAGTTCGAGCGGCTGATCGAGATGATAGGTCTTCGATACGCCAGTTCATGGCCTTAGTGCAAGTGGGAGATTGTTAGTGTATATGCCCTAGAGGCCATTACTGTATCATACTAGTTTGTATATTACTTAATGGATGCTTGGGATATTCACCTTGTATATACAATCTTGCTCAAAATAGTAGTATGCTACTTGGTTTGTTTCTACTTCAATGTGTACTTGTGTTTATTTCAGTATATCACTTATACGCATTAGTGGAGCCCTTAGGATCTTTGCTTGATTACCAGCGTTGTGATGGCAGTCACACTAGTGGGGGCTGGGTAATCTATAAGCACATCCTTATACAGGTCCCTAGTCGCAGGACTATCGAGACAGGGCATCGATACTCCGGAGTAGACTAGCGTATGCGCTTCTCATCCCAGTGTGGGAGATGGTCTGTCCCACAGCCATCAGTACGTCGTACTGGAGATAGTATACGGGTGCTCGTTGGGTTACGAGTACACTGGACAGGACTCGTCGGGAACTGACAGGTTGGTATTATACCTATCGTCAGTTATCAGTTCCCAGGTGACATGAGTACAGCTTAGTCCGCTGACTTGACACTGGCACTTCGCCTCAAGTGTGTTCCCACTGCACTTTGATCACTACCCTACCACGGCTCAAAGGAGTCGTGCAAACGGGTGGTAGTTGGGTGCAGTCCCGAAGCACTTGGAGGCAGTGACGGTTAGACAGGATTCGTCTCTCCCGGTATTGGGGGTTGACATCGCGCTGTGTCTAGGAGAGCCATTACACGAGTAGTCCCTGGCCAGGGCAATCGAGATATACTGGTAGGTTTCCAGTGTTATCTCAGGTTGTTTTGGGCTTCGCTCCGGCACGACTTGTACCGCTATTGGGGGACTGACGTTTACCACCCCCTAGGCCCGCCATGCGATGTATCAGACGAACAGACCGGACTGTACGGAGACTGTCACATTCAGACTCAGTAGGAGTTCAGATGGGGTTTCACCTCGTCAGCCTTCTTGTCGGCATCTACCTGGGGACCGTTACGCACAGCTAGTGCCGCTTGCGGTCTGTGGTTAAACCCACTGCCAGCGTAGTGTCGAGTCTTTAGAGTCCCACACAGAGGGTATTCGCCTCTGGGCAAAACAGAGTAGAGGTCGCATGGTTTTGCGACAGGGTTCGTTCTCATCCGCGCACTTGTGCACGTTTGGAGTCCGGACGGATTATACTGGCAGGCTCTGGTTTGAGCCAGATACTGGTATATATATTTGGGGTTGCTTTTATATCTTGGTATTCTTGTTCCTCGGAATGAGAATGCAGGTGTGTATGCACAGTTGCTTGAGGCGGAGGATGAGGTATTTCATTAGGGTTTCGGAACGGGTGCGTATGCACAGTTGACAGTTATCTTTTTCCAAACCCTAATGGATTTATGGATTATCTATTTATAATAGTAATTAAATGAGAATTTTGTTATGGTTGATTTTGTTGACTTGTTGACCATGGTTGACTTGTTGACCATGGTTGAAGGTTGACCACCATCATGCTTCAAAAGTCTTCCTTGATTTATGCTTACATTTTTAAATGAAGCATGGTTGTGGTCATTCCAAATTGCCATCAACTATTCTCATTTTCAATTATTATTATTAGATAATTCTTTTCTTTTGCATTATGGTTGCAAGAAAGAAAAAATATAGCTCATTCTATCATTCTCACTCTCTCTCTTCACTTCATCTTCTTCTTCCTCTAGTCAAGAGAAACCTTCTCATGAGTTGAGAATCCTTCTCTTGAAAAACAAAAGCAACCCTTAGACACTCTCTACTCACTCTAGGATCAAGGGTCTAGCAAGCCGGCGATTCTAGTTCACTCCAAGTACGAGAAAGAGCCCAAAGGTCGAGCCTTCGAGGTGGATCCATCTTCGACGGGAGAAGGCGACGTAAAGAGAACCATCAACCTCTACAAGGTTTGAAGAAGAAGGAGTTCAAGTTTAGGTATAACCATCTTCCATAGTAGCTAACTCTCTTTAGCTAGAATGCTAGTTTTAGTTTAGACAACGATCCCGACCAAGTTTAGTCCATGTTGCCTCTTGCGATAAAAATTCGTTTTTTATACCGTTTCCGCCTCCCCGTAAGCACCGGGGGTCGCAATATGGACTAACAACCACAACCGAAACTTAAGATGGTGTCTGAACGAGTCCCTGGCGCTCTAGCTGGGGGCAAGACTTCCGATGTGAAGGGCAACATTAAAAGTTGCGGACGAGCTCAGGCGATGACTCCAACAAATGCACAATCGGGCGTATCTCCAAGGCCCTCCATCAACCGGTATGCGGCGTCTTCCCAAAAAGCCGAAGTCTGCAAGGTGCTTAGAACAGAAAAGTTAAGGCAGAAGCGGCTCAGGTATCGAGCCAACAAAAGGGCCAAGGCTTCGGCCAAATGGAATCGTGTGAAGTTCCAAGTGCAGAGTTGCCCCGTGACGACGGCTGAGTCGGACGTAAGAATCAGCAATTCCTTCGAGCCTCTAAAGTGGGTTCAGAACAATGCCATGACCGCCAGAATCAAGAAGACAGCAGTCCGAACAGTGCCGCAAAGAGACGTGTCCCGGCCCCAACAGAAAAAGTATGACACTGTCTCATCAAGAGTCTATGAAGCACTCTGTGCCGCACGAAAGCAGCGGGGAAAACCCAGAAAAGAAGCGCCAGCACCATTCAAGAAACTGGTTAAGCCAGACGCCTTCAATCGACTACCAGCTACCGAAACAAGGGGGTCAAGACAGCGATCCACGAAATCAACTGCCAATGATAGAAAGACGGCCGGATATATCATCCATACGGTCTATATGGCGGGAGGACGCCCCAGCGACAACCTTCGCAGCAAAAGCAAGGATGGGGCCACCACATCCCAAGCTCAATCTAGCCCGAATGTGGTTGCCGCTGCCCAAGAACAGCCGTCCCTGCTGGATGAAGAAAACCCTCTCGATGAGGATGATAGGCAGAAAGACCCCTCGGTCCATGCAGAGTCAAGCTCGGACAGCGAGGAAGAGCCGACTTTCCGCCCTAGGACTGCGGAGCAAGAGCTGCTTCAAGAACTTCGAAAACAGCTCAGGAGCAAAGATAAAGAGATGGCCAAGCTCTATTCGAAGATTGACGACTTAACGAACGTGGTGATGCAGCTTACGGCTCAAATTGCTCGAGCGCCTCCTAATCAAGCACAAGCCGCTACTAATCAGCCGGGTGATGACAATCCGAGGCAGCCAATGCCTGTTCCTTTGGGACCAAGACTGGTCGAGCCAAATGAAAGCCGGCTACATTCCGCTTCTGGGGACGCCTTGGCCCCAGATAGCACCATCCCGCTAACACAGGATCGGATAATGGATTTGGTCACCAGCAAGGTTAAAACATTGGTGGCCGAGGCTGAAGCTCAGAAAGAAATCGGCAGTAGTGGGCGGCCATATCCCGCGCAGTACGATCTGATTGAGTTCCCAAGCGGCTACGTCATTCCTAAGTTCGGAAGATTTGATGGAACGGGGAATGCAAACCAGCACGTCGCCCACTTCAAAGCATCGTGCGGAAATACAGGGGGCAATGACGCGCTCCTTCTTCGTCAGTTTGTCAACAGCCTGACCGGCGTCGCCTTCGACTGGTATGCGAGTATACCGGACGGGTCCGTCATTACCTTTGCCCAAATGGAGTCCCTGTTTCGGCAAAGGTTCATGAGTGTCAGTGATAAAATCTCCATTGCCGACCTTGTGAGGACTAAGCCGGGGAAGAATGAAAGCAACACCGACTTTATCGCCCGATGGCGTAATCTCACAGTCAAATGCGAACCGCCGCTGGAGCAGGACCAGTCCGTCAGCCTTCTCATTGGGAACCTCAGCAATTGGATGGTCCCATTCTTGTGTACAGCGGGCCTCAAGACATTTCAGGAGCTAACCAAGAAAGTCCAAATGCTGGAACGCTCAAAGCAAGAGTCCCCGCCGGACACTCAGAGAGACAAAACCTGGAAAAGCAAGCGGGACGACAACCGTAGAAGCGGGAGTTCCAGCAGTACCAATGTCTTCAATGCCTCCGACAATGAAGAAAAGCGAAGGGCGGGCGAATCCAAAACCAACCGGTCTCGAAAGCCATTGCTGGGAGGAGATGGGCCTTCCCTAGAAGAGAAGAAGAACAAGGTTTACTCTTTCAGAAGGGACAAGGTCCGTAAGATATTTAAAGATGCCTTGAACAACGGCTTACAATTGCCGGAGTCGAAAAGACCCCAAGAAGCAAAAATGACCGACAATCCTCTGTATTGCCCGTACCACCGAGTAGTGAGCCATGCGATCGAGGATTGCTATATCTTCAAAGACTGGGTCGAGAAGCAGTACAAGGCTGGAGAGATCGAGCTATCCAAAAGCGTGTTGGTGAACAATCAAGTTGCAACCGCCAACTTTATACAGACAGAAGCCGAAGCCTTCTGGGAGCAGACAGCCGAACCCGCGGCCCTAAGAAATGAAACTGACTCATCGCGGCCTCCGTGGAGTACGCACATATCTAATAAGACGAAGAAGATGCTAAAGCTACTTCAGAAAGAGCCCAGGATGGAATGGGAAGAACAGAAGAAGCCTACCAGTCCAGCTGCCTATGCGGCTCCATCAGGCTCAAAATCCAAGAAGCTCAAGAAGAAGAAAAGTGCAGCTCGGCACGAAAAAGAGTCTGTAGGGAGATCGACCATTCAAAAATATATCGATTCCCTCGAAGAATATGAACAAAAGGAAAGAACATTGATTCAATTGAAGGAGTTCTTCCCTGTACAAGCGGCTGAAATTCTGGACGAGTTAGAAGAAGACTCCAATGAAGAGATCCCAGTAGTGACCTGCTATGCCATCCATCTTGGCAGCGACTCCGAGGATGATCTCTGTTTTCCCGAAGAGGACGAGGAGCTCACCACAAAGGCCAATCAAATCCAGCTCAGAAGCGGCAGAGCTCTACCGCAAAATCAGGGCAACGCCCCAAAAGGGAAGGAAAAACAAGTCGCTAATGAAGAAAATGGCAGAGAACCGGCCGACGAAAACATAAATCCTTCCTCGGTGGACTATAATGTCTTGGCACATCTCCGGAAGCTTCCATCTCTCCTGAGCATCTACGACGCCTTGGTCCTATCTAAGGAGCTTAGAGACGTTCTCATTCACGCTCTACAAAACCCCGAGCGGTATCAGGCTCACTTTGCGGAAATTAATATGAAAGAAGCCCAGCACGCTTTGCATGCCGCCGCAGTCACATTTAAGGATGAAGACTTGCTACTGGGAACGGCTGAGCATAATCGGCCGCTTTACGTGACCGGGTACAGCGACGGAGATCGAATTAATCGTATATTGATTGATCCGGGGTCCTCAGTGAACATCATGAACTTGCGAACTCTGAAGAGTTTGTCAATGGACGTCCGACACCTGTCGAGGGAAAGGATTGTCATTCAAGGGTTCAACCAAAATTGCCAGCAAGTTCTAGGGTCTATAGCTTTGCCAATCAAATTTGGGGATCTGCAAACTGAAGCTAAGATATACGTGATCGATGCCGACACATCTTATAAGATTCTCTTGGGGCGGCCGTGGATCCATGATTACGGCATCATTCCGTCGACTCTCCATCAATGCATGAAGTATACTAAAAATGGCGAAGAAAGACGTATTGACGGAGACATCCAGCCGTTCGGTGTGCATGAAGTCCGATATGAAGATTCTCGGTACTTTACGAACCACCAAAATGCTAAGCCACAACTGACTGAGGATAGAACGGCCCCAAGACTCAAAAGCAAATCTGCGTCGGCTATCACTTTTAAAAGCAAAAATACCCAAGTACGCCCGCATTTCGGCAGCGACACTGATGAGTCCGACGCTGGAAGCCCGTCCTTCCGCCAAACTCGCCCTCATTTCGGCAGCGATACGGACGAATCTGTTACTGAAGGCCCATCTAGCAGCAAAGTCCGCCCTCATCTTGGCAGTGACACTGAAGAGTCAGAAGAAGAGGACCTGCCGTGCGACAGCTGTGCAGATCGACCCCCCATGCAGCAAGCGAAACTACGAGAGACCTTCGAAGTCGCAGAAGGGTCCCTGGCTATCACAAGGGTGCCGGAACGGATGTGCAAAGAGCTCGACGCATTGTCAGTCTCTACCTGGACCAGCTGAAAACTTTCTACGTGCCCGGGAGGAAAAATGGACAGAAGGGCATCCTGTTTTACAAGTCAAACCCCGTTGTGCACCCGGACGATCTTTCTGTCGCGTGCCTTCCCTATGAGAGAGGCATAAGAGCCGTCCTCAATCCCAGATACTATGCGCCCGAGATGCGGGAATACTTTAAGAAGTGCGGATGCCGGTTATATCAAACGGAGTCCGAAGCAAAGTTTTACGAAGGGCTATGGTATCCGCCCCAGGTCCGAGCACTCATCGATGGACGAATTCCAGATAGACGGGGCATAGGCTACATTCAACCTGATTCCAAAGCGTGCTACATGATCCATGTTGGTGAGGCTAGCGAAGGATCGAATAATGATGATGAGATAGCCGAGCCAGAAGAAGCTCCTCAAGAGCTCGAAGATGGCGGACAAGCAACCTTTGATGAGCTAACCGAGATTGACTTAGGAACGCCCGATAATCCAAGGCCGACCTACATCAGCTCACTCTTGTCAGAGGAAATGAAAGAGCAGATAATTGCCCTGTTGTGTGAGTTCGTTGACTGCTTCGCGTGGACATACAAAGAAATGCCTGGCCTTTCCCCTGAAGTGGCCGTACATAAGTTGGCTATATCTCCTAATGCTAAGCCAGTCAAACAAGCTCCTCGAAGAATGAGAAGGGAACTAGAAGAAAAGGTCATCGAGGAAACTAAGAAGCTCATCGATGCCGGCTTCATCAGGGAAGAGAAATACGCGGACTGGATCGCATGCATAGTCCCAGTGAAGAAGAAAAATGGGCAGATCCGAGTTTGTGTCGATTTCAGGGATCTCAACAAGGCATGTCCTAAAGACGACTTTCCGCTGCCGGTCATGGAAATGATGGTCGATGACACCTCAAATTACGAACTGTTCACCTTTATGGACGGCTCGTCTGGATATAATCAGATCAAGATGTCACCTGAGGATGAGAAGCACACAGCATTTCGAACCCCGATCGGGATATATTGCTACAAGGTAATGCCATTCGGACTGAAGAACGCAGGTGCTACATATCAAAGGGCGATGACTAATATCTTCGATGACCTAATTCATAAAGTCGTCGAATGTTATGTTGATGATCTGGTCGTTAAGACTGAAACCAAGGCCGATCATATCCAGGATCTTAGGACCGTTCTCACCAGACTGAGGGAATTTGATCTGAAGATGAATCCTCTGAAATGCGCTTTTGGCGTGTCATCGGGAAAATTCCTGGGCTTCATAGTTCGACATCGAGGGATCGAAGTTGACCCATCAAAGATAAAGGCCATCATGGAGATGCCTCCTCCGAAGAGTCTGACGCAGCTAAGATCTTTTCAAGGCAAGCTTGCTTATATACGGAGGTTTATCTCAAATTTATCGGGGAGATGTAGGCCCTTCTCAAAGCTCATGAAGAAAGGAGCTCCTTTTATCTGGGATGCCGAATGTCAAGGAGCGTTCGAAAGCATCAAACAATACTTGTCGCACCCTCCAGTGCTGGCTGCTCCCATTCCAAATAAACCGTTGATTCTTTACACTGCCGCGCTAGATGAGTCACTCGGTGCGCTCCTCGCCCAGAATAACGAGGAGGGAAAGGAAAATGCCCTCTAATACCTCAGTCGAACTCTAGTCGGGGCGGAACACAACTATTCCCCAATCGAAAAGCAATGCCTGGCTCTGATATTTGCTGTGAAGAAGCTAAGGCACTATCTGCTGGCTCATCGGGTTATGCTGATCTCCAAGGTCGACCCGCTCAAACACTTGATGACCAAAGCAAGCCTAGCCGGCAGAATGGCAAGATGGGCTGTCATGCTACTTGAGTTCGACATAGTTTATACTCCTCAGAAAGCAGTAAAAGGGCAAGCTCTTGCAGACTTTCTCGCTGCTCATCCCATACCAGAAGGGTCGCCGCTAAATTGTGAGTTACCCGATGAACAAGTGCTGCACCTCGAGGAAGATGAGCCATGTTGGGAGCTCTACTTCGATGGAGCCTCGTCAATAAGGACCTCCAGTAAATCAAGCGTCCCGGAGATAAAAGCAGGGATAGGATTGGTGTTCATCACACCATCAATGGGAACCCTACGGCGTTCTTTTGCTCTCACCGAGCCTCGGACAAACAATGAAGCTGAGTATGAAGCTCTGATAGCTGGTTTGGAGCTTGCCATAGAAATGGAAATCCTTCGGCTACGGGTTTACGGTGACTCCCAGCTTGTCGTCAACCAAGTAAGCGGCGACTATAAGATATACAAACCCGAGTTAGCTCGGTACAGAGGTCGAGTGGTGGAACTCATGAAACGGTTCACTCATATTGAACTAACGAGAGTCCCTAGAGCGTTGAACGGAAAGGCTGATGTACTCGCTCGCTTGGCCAAGGAACTGGCTGATCCTGAAATGGACGAAATTCTGATCACAGTCAGGAGCCGGCAAATTCTACCCCCAGTCTCTCTACGAGAAGAGGAAAGCGTGGAACAGAAGAGCAGTCCTGCGGAAGAAGCTTCGATCATCCAAGACGAGCCCGATTGGAGAGAACCCTTCATAGAGTACCTCCGATACGACAAGTTGCCCGAAGAAAAATCTGCGAGGATTCAGCTGAAGAAAAGAGCTCTCCGATACGTGTTTGTAAATGACACGTTATACCGCAGGTCATATGACCAACTCTGGCTCAGGCGTCTGTCATTGGCCGAAGCCCAAAAGGTCATGAAAGATGTCCACTCGGGCGTTTGCGGTGCTCACCAATCTGGCCCCAAGATGCGACTTCAAATCAAACGGCTTGGGTATTACTGGCCCACCATGATACGGGATTGCGGAGAGCATGCAAAGAAATGTTATATCTGCCAAATTCACGGTGATTTTATTCACAAGCATCCCAACCCATTGCATCCTACAGTGGCGTCGTGGCCCTTCGAAGTTTGGGGCACCGACATTGTTGGCCCAATTGATCCTCCGTCATCTAAAGGCCACCGGTTCATACTGGCCGCGACAGACTACTTCTCCAGGTGGGCTGAAGCTGTCCCGCTAAAAGAAGTCAAGACAAAAGATATTCTGACATTCTTCCAGCATAATATTCTATACCGCTTTGGTACACCAAGAAGAATCATTTCTGATAACGGGCCTTCTTTCAAGAGCTTCAATGTGTCAAGGTTCGCTACTCAGCACAAGATAGACTGGAGGTATTCCTCCATCTATAATCCAAGAGCCAATGGGCTAGCCGAAGCCTTCAATAAGACTCTATGCAAGCTTCTGAGGAAAAATGCTTCAGCCAACAAGAGAGACTGGAATCTCAAGCTTCACGAGGCATTATGGGCATATCGTACCACGCACCGTACTCCAACTCAGTCCACTCCATACTCATTGCTCTTCGGAGTGGAGGCGGTCCTCCCTCTCGAAGTTGAAGTTCCGAGCTTAAGAATGGCCGTCCAACATGAGTTGACGGAGGAAGAAAACGTGCTCCTTCGACTTGAAGAACTCGATGCCCTCGAAGAAAAGAGGCTCGCGGTGCAACAAAATCTGGAGCTATACCGAGCCCAAATGTCACGGGCTTATGAAAAGATAACCCGTCTCCGCGCCTTCAAGAAAGGTGAATTGGTGTTGGTCCTCAAAAGACCGATCATCCTCAATCGACATGCCACGGGAAAATTCGAGCCAAATTGGGAAGGACCATACGTCATCGAGAAAGTGTTCGATGGAGGATCCTACCAACTAATAAGTGCCGAGGGAGAAAGGCCCATGCCACCCATCAATGGCCGATATCTCAAGAAATACTACACGTGAATGCTCTAAGTCGCAGGCAAATTGAGCACATCAGCCCTACGGTCTGGATCATACATCCTGCAAAACCGTATACAATCCACGGGCGTAAATGACCCCTATCTCTCCCAAATTCTGCTGGTAAGACTACTTTTAAAGTCCCACCAGCGGCAAAAAAAAAAAAAAAGAAGAATAAAAAGAAAAGAAAAGAGGAAAAATAAAAAGGTATGTCCACAAGCAAAACGGGCACGGATGAAAACTCGAAAGGGGCTCCGTGAGTAAAAACAGCAGGACTACCGGCGAGTCTGTGAAAACCCGAAAGGGCGCAAACTCGTGAAAAGAGATGAAATACACTCACAAAATCCTCTCGACCTTGTGAGGAGAAAAACCCTGCGTGAGATCCTTACGACTCACAATGGAGCAACACACTTAGGAATCCTCACGATTCCTAAGGAGAAAATACACCTGCGGGATCCTTACGACTCGTAGGGAGAAAATGCTTTTATGGGACCCTCACGGCCCATAAAATTGAAAAGCCTTGGGTGGTAGGGACCCAAACCTATCTCCTAAGCCATCGTTCCCCAACGGGCAACGGCAAATGATGAGTCGCTCCTGGCATTTCGCTTCAGTGTTAGCGGTGCTGATGCCGACCAAAAACCCAAATCCCGAGTCCTCCCAAGGCAAATGATGAGTTGCTCCTGGCATTATTCCAGTGCAGCAATGCTGATGCCAAACAAGATCAAAATTCCAAGTCCCCAAATGGCGAATGATGAGTCGCTCCTGGTACCAAATTCCAGTGCAGCGATGCAGACGCCAACCAAATTCCAAATCCCATACCCCAACGGCGAATGATGAGTCGTTCCTGGTACCATATTCCAGTGAAGCGATGCAGACGCCGACAAAGTCCCGAAATTTTTCCGGCCCTACGGTGTGGATCATACATCCTGCAAAACCGTATACAATCCACGGGCGTAAAACAATCCCAATCTCTCCTAAGTTTTACCGGTGAGACCACATTCAAAGTCCCACTAAAAAAAAAAAGGAAAAAAAAAGAAAGAAAAAAAAGGGGTATGTCCACAAGCAAAATGGGCACGGAGGAAAACCCGAAAGGGCTCCGTGAGTAAAAACAGCAGGACTGCCGACGAGTTTGTGAAAACCTGAAAGGGCGCAAACTCGTGAAAAGAAGATGAAATGCACTCTCAAAGTCCTCTCGACTTTGAGAGGAGAAAATTCCCGCGTGAGAGCCTTGCGACTCACAAAGGAGCAACACACTTAAGAGTCCCCACGACTCCTACGGAGAAAATACGCCTACGAGATCCTTTCGACTCGTAGGGAGAAAATGCTTTTATGGGACCCTCACGGCCCATAAAATTGAAAAGTCTTAGGTGATAGGGATCTAAACCTGCCTCCTAAGCCATCAATTCTCAAATTCTCTCGGGGCAAATGATGAGTTGCTCCTGGCATTATTCCAGTGCAGCAATGCAGATGCCAAACAAAAACCAAAATTCCAAAGTCCTCTCCATGACAGATGATGGTTCGCTCCTGGTACCATATTCCAGTATAGCGATGCTGATGTCAACCCAAATCAAAATCAACAAGTCAACTTCCACTCGACGCCGTAAGAAGCGGAGCAAGTCAAGTCTACCCCTGACACTGCAAGAAGCAGAGCAAGTCAAATCAAGCATCGACCGTCCACGTCGCTAAAATGGCAGCACCGACCGTCCACGTCGCTAAAAGGGCAGCATCGACCGTCCACGTCGCTAAAATGGCAGCACCGACCGTCCACGTCGCTAAAAGGGCAGCACCGACCGTCCATGTCGCAAAAAGGGCAGAATCGACCGTCCATGTCGCAAAAAGGGCAGAACCGACCGTCCATGTCGCTAAAAGGGCAGCACCGACCGTCCATGTCGCAAAAAGGGCAGAACCGACCGTCCACGTCGCTAAAAGGGCAGCACCGACCGTCCATGTCGCGAAAAGGGCAGAACCGACCGTCCACGTCGCTAAAAGGGCAGCATCGACCGTCCACGTCGCTAAAATGGCAGCACCGACCGTCCACGTCGCTAAAAGGGCAGCACCGACCGTCCATGTCGCAAAAAGGGCAGAATCGACCGTCCATGTCTCAAAAAGGGCAGAACCGACCGTCCACGTCGCTAAAAGGGCAGCACCGACCGTCCACGTCGCTAAAAGGGCAGCACCGACCGTCCATGTCGCTAAAAGGGCAGCACCGACCGTCCATGTCGCGAAAAGGGCAGAACCGACCGTCCACGTCGCTAAAAGGGCAGCATCGACCGTCCACGTCGCTAAAATGGCAGCACCGACCGTCCACGTCGCTAAAAGGGCAGCACCGACCGTCCAAGTCGCAAAAAGGGCAGAACCGACCGTCCACGTCGCTAAAAGGGCAGCACCGACCGTCCACGTCGCTAAAAGGGCAGCACCGACCGTCCAAGACGCAAAAAGGGCAGAACCGACCGTCCATATCGTAAAAAGGGCAGTGCCAGCTTCCCAAAAGGTGGGAACCAAATCAAGCCGCCTCCACGTGAAAGAAGATCCATCAATTTCATGCACACGACCTACAAATGTGGTGTGCATTTATTGATGGGGGGCAATTTGTTGGGGTAAAAATTTACACCCCGGTTGACCAAGTCAAAATCAAAGTCAACCCCAAGCCAAGTGGGCCCAAGCCCAGATCCAGTAGGCCCATGCCCGGGTCGAGCCCGAACATGAAGCGGCCGGCCTCCCCCCATGCCAAGATAAAAATTTTGTAATAAATAATTTTGTTGTATTTCTTTTGTTTTGTTTTATGGATAAATGTAAGAAAAATAGGCATAAAGCCAAATTTTTGTAAAGCCCATGGCTTATGTGCAAAAAGAAATGGCACATGAGCCATGGGATAGGCAAAATGCCATTTTGTGAAGCCCAAGGGGCTATGTGCAAAGTGTATAGCCTATAAAGGCAAAAGATAATGAAAATATCTAATAACTTTTTCTCTCTCCAAAAAAGTTTCAGAGCTGAGCTCTTTCCTGCTTCTTCTCCAAGGTTCTAAAACCTTCTCATTTCTTTTGAATTAAATCAAGAGTTTTACTCTTTCTTTTCCAAAACTAAGTGGTTTTCCACCACAAAACCCACAAAGGGGAACTCAGATCTCCCATCAGATCTCAAAAATGAGTGATTTTTAAAATCTCCTACTTCTTGATCTTCAAGATCCGGCCAAACAACAGGAGGAAGAAGAAGAACCCCCTTTATCAGCTTCAAAATATCATAGGAGTTTAACTCCATACATATATACATAATAAATATTTCATTTCTGAAGCACAGCTTCTGTTCTTAGGCTAAAAGCCTCTTGTGCCTCTCCGGCGCGCAGCTTGCGCAAGTGCGCAAGGCGCCCGCGTGCCGACACGTGGCGCGCGCGCTTGCGCACCTGCGCGCTTGCGCAAGTGCGCAAGACACCCGCGTGCCGACACGTGGCGCGCGCGCTTGCGCACCTGCGCAAGGGCGCAAGGCGCCCGCGTGCCGACACGTGGCGCGCGCGCTTGCGCACCTGCGCAAGTGCGCAAGGCGCCCGCGTGCCGACACGTGGCGCGCGCGCTTGCGCACCTGCGCCCAAGGTGCTGCCCCACGCATCCCTTGGATGCCTTTTCCCCCTCTTTTTATGTATATACACATATATATACATTTGTATACAAATGTACACATACACATACTCCGCAACATTCTCCCCCTCCAAAAAATTTTCGGGCCGGGGCGCTGACCCGAATCCCGCAAGGGGGCTGCTAGCCCCCTTGACCCCCAGCCCGCTATCCGGGTAGCGGGACCCCCGTAAAAACTCTGCGTGGCTCCCGATATATCCAAAACCTCCCTTTCAGAACAGAACACACGTATACTGCACATTGAATTCGCATGACCAGTTTAACCCGTTAATCGGAGGTTCCCTCGCCCCAAAAGCGAGGGGTAATTAACGGCAGCTTAGTCCGCGGCTGCAGGAGATTCGGATCCCCACAATCATTAAACCCCGGCCTACCCTAGGCAGGGGGAATCTGTAGTACGCCTGACAAGCGTGCGCGTATTCCCATCTCAATGGGGTGACAAAAAAACACCCTACAACGGCGTTGTTTGGCATTCGTCAAGGGTCGTGCGGGTGGGTTTAATTCAATCAAGAAATGTACGGGTTGAACTTGACTAGTGGACTATGGGTTGTTTGGTATTCGTCAAGGTCATAGAACACTAGGGGTAAAATATTATCGGGAATTTCAAGTGTTGAAATTTGCAATGAGATTGCATACCTTCTATGAGATAGTTGGATTCCGATACCCACTGCGAGTAAGAGTTACTCCTGGGAGAGTTTTACACATTACAATTAGCCGATCAAGTAGGTGTCTAGAAAGGTGTTAACGAGGTTACGCCTCTGGAAAAACGAGGTTTACATTAATTAGGTTCGTGCGAAAGCACGGGGGACCTCCCTCAAAGTACCGACACTGGCCTGGCTGAAAGATTGGCGAACTTGTAGTGTGTAATTAATCCCGGCTAGTCTTTCCTTTTAGGGTTTGAAGGAAGATTTGATAAAAAGCAGTGGGAGCCATCCTGATTAGATAAGATAATAACCAATCTGATCTTGCACGAGCTTACGCTAAAGTGTTTTCTTCTCTCTCTCTCCAGGTAGCGACCATTTCATGCCTTAATCAAGATAATAATATGGATATATTGACCGAACCCGCATGTTATACTGTGCAGGGGAACGTTGAACCCGTTCTATCTTATAAGTGTTATAAGAATGAACAGGAAACAGGAGAATATCTGGATTCTCACACCGCCCAAACGGAGAACATGCATGTTGATGCATCATCTTCGGGTGTGTTTGTCATTGAGAACTGTTTCTCAGTTCACCCTACGTCCTGGGTATTAGATACCGGATCAGGATCCTACATATGTAAGATGTTACATGGGCTGCGAAAAGGTAGAGAACTGGGAAAAGGTGATCATTCCGTTCAAGTAGGGAATGGTGCAAATGTTGCAGCCAAAGCAGTTGGCGAATATCACCTTGTATTATCAAGTGGTGATACAATAATTCTGAATGAGTGCTATTATATACCAAACATGATGTGCAACATTATATCAGTTTCTTTATTGAGTAAAGAAGGATATAATTTTGTAGTAAAGGAAAATGTTATGAACATATTCCTAGATCAAAAGTTGATTGCATCAGGCTCGCTACATAATGGCATATTCATTCTAAATCAAAATACAGTCCTCAATATACAAAACACACACAAGAGGAAGAGTTCAGAAATGAACGAATCCTTCTTGTGGCATTGTAGACTTGGTCACATCAATGCGACACGACTAGCTAAGTTGCATAAGGATGGGTATTTAAATCCGTTTGAATTTTCATCTTATGACACTTGCCAGTCATGTCTCAAAGGCAAGATGACCAAAACTCCGTTTACGGGACACGGAGAAAGAGTTACCGAACTCTTGGGACTAATACATAGTGATGTATGTGGTCCCATGTCTACACATGCCAGGGATGGTTCTTCATTCTTCATTACATTCACTGACGATCTCTCTAGATACGGGCATGTGTTCCTATTGAAACACAAGTCTGAAGCTTTTGAGAAATTCAGAGAATATAAGCACGAAGTAGAGAACCAAACGGGCACAAGATCCTTCGATCTGATCGAGGAGGAGAATACTTGAGCAATGAGTTCCAAGATTATCTAAAAGAGAATGGGATTCTCTCTCAGCTTACTCCACCTTATACACCACAGCACAACGGTGTATCGGAACGAAGGAATCGCACCCTATTAGATATGGTGCGTTCAATGATGAGTACAGCTGAGTTACTTATTTCCTTCTGGGGGTATGCGCTTGAGACAGCCATACACCTATTGAATATGGTTCCTACCAAATCAGTGCCTACCACTCCATATGAGATATGGAAAGGGAAGAGACCATCTCTTAAGTATGTTAAGATATGGGGTTGTCCAGCCTATGTCAAAAGACAAAATCCGGACAAACTCGAGGCAAGATCTGTCTTATGTAAGTTTGTAGGATATCCCAAAAATTCACAAGGGTATATCTTCTACCACCCCGAGGAACAAAAGGTGTTTGTTTCTCGACATGCCACTTTCTTAGAAAAAGGTTTTCTTATGAAACAGATTAGTGGCATTGAGGTAGAACTGGAAGAGGTTCCAGCAACACAAACTGTAACAGAAGACTTGGTAGAACCAGAGGATTCAGTAGAACCCGACGAACCCCAGCCTCTCCGCCGATCTAGTAGGGTTTCTCGTCCACCTGAGAGATACTACGGTTTTCTCATTGACGGTGGAAGCGAGGATTGCATCATGGAGGATGATGACCCAACTAGCTTCGAGCAGGCCATCACGAGTAGGGACTCAGTGAAATGGCTGGATGCTATGCGGTCCGAGATGGAATCCATGTACACCAACAAAGTATGGACTTTGGAAGTTGCTCCTGAAGGGGTAAAACCCATTGGGAGCAAGTGGATCTTCAAGAAGAAACTTGGTGTAGATGGGAAAGTGGAGACTTTCAAAGCTAGACTTGTAGCAAAGGGTTTTCGTCAAAGACCAGGTGTGGACTATGACGAAACCTTTTCTCCAGTGGCTATGCTTAAATCCATCCGGATCATGCTTGCCATTGCTGCCTTTCATGACTACGAAATCTGGCAAATGGATGTTAAGACCGCCTTTCTAAATGGTGATTTAGAAGAGTGCGTGTACATGACTCAGCCAGAGGGCTTCGTAGACAGTGGGAGCAGTGGGAAGGTGTGCAAGCTGCTTAAATCCATTTATGGATTAAAGCAAGCATCGCGGAGTTGGAACATCTGCTTTGATGTCGTTATCAAAGAGTTTGATTTCGTCAAAAATCCAGATGAACCTTGTATCTACAAGAAGGTGGCAGAGAGTAAGGTTGTCTTCCTCGTATTGTACGTGGACGACATACTCTTGATAGGAAATGATATTCCTATGCTGCAAGTGGTCAAGCTCTTCTTATCACAAAGATTCTCAATGAAAGATCTTGGTGATGCCTCCTGCATATTGGGAATCAGGATCTATAGAGATAGATCCAAAAGGATATTGGGATTGTCCCAATCCAGGTACATTGACACCATACTAAAGAGGTTTAGTATGGAAGAGTCCAAGCGTGGGAATTTGCCCACGATCTCTGGAGTCACTCTCTCCAAAGAGATGTCTCCTAAGACTGATTTGGAGAGAGCTCGCATGCAAGGGATACCCTATGCTTCGGCAGTAGGCTCTATCATGTATGCGATGCTATGTACCAGACCCGATGTAGCATACTCACTAAGTGTAGTGAGCAGGTATCAAGCTGATCCTGGAGAGAGTCACTGGACAGCTGTGAAGAGCATTCTCAAGTACTTGCGAAGGACTAGAGATATGTTCTTGGTGTATGGTAACGGAGAGCTCCAAGTGGAGTCCTTTACCGATTCGAGCTTCCAGAGTGATAAGGACGACTCTAAGTCGCAGTCGGGCTTTGTCTTTACCCTTTACGGAGGGGCGGTTAGCTGGAAGAGTTCCAAGCAGGAAACCGTGGCAGACTCGACGATGGAGGCTGAATACATCGCTGCCAACGATGCTGCCAAAGATGCTGTCTGGATCAAGAAGTTCATTACTGAACTTGGAGTGGTTCCATCCATTGAGCGTCCAATAACTTTGTATTGCGATAACAATGGAGCGGTGGCTTTGGCCAAGGAACCCAGGTCCCATCAGCGATCCAGGCATATTCTGAGGCGGTATCACCTGATCCGGGAGATAGTTGATCGCCGGGAGATTGAGGTCAGGAGGGTTGATACGAAGAACAACACGGCGGATCCACTCACGAAGGCCATTCCCCAGATACAGTTTGAGAGACTCTTCGGGATGCTCGGTATGAGATACTACAGCAGCTGGCCCTAATGCAAGTGGGAGATTGTTAGTTGTATGTATGCCCTAGAGGCCAGTATTGTACAGATGATGTATATTATATTGGATGCTTGGACATATATAGAGATGACTTTCTTGCTCGATATGATAGTATGCTATCTGGTTACTCTTTATCTTAACATGTATACTAGTCTCTTTATACTGTCTTATAGTTACATGTTGGTAAAGCCCTTAGGATATGTACTTGACTACCTGGACTGTGATGCAGATCATACTAGTGGGGACATGGTAGTCCATAAGTATATCCTTCAAGGTCCCTAGTCGTGGGTGTATCGAGACAGGGCATCGATATACCAGAGTAGACTAGCATATATGCTTCTCGACCCATGAGATGGGTGATGGATGATCCCATATCCATTGGTGTTTGACATCTGAGATGGTATACGGGTGCTCAGTGGAGACTGAGTACACTGGACGGACTCGCCGAGAACTCCCAGATGGTATTATACCTCACGTCAGATGGCAGTTCTCAGGTAACACTTGTACAGGTTAGTCTGTAGACCCGAGATCGTCATAGTGTCTTGTGTGATTCCCACTGTGCTTTGATCTCCACCTTACCACGTCCATGAGGGCGTGCAAAACGGTGGTCTTTGGGCACAGTCCCGAGTCACATGGAGGCAATGAGCGATAGGAGGGGTTTCGTCTCTCCCGGTATTGGGGGTTGATGTTGCGCAGTGCTCGATTGGCCGTAGCAGCGAAGTCCCTGGCCAGGGCTGATCAGAGATTTGCTGGTAAGTGTTACCAGTAGTTTCTCGACCCGTTATGAGCCTCACATCAGCACGACTTATCGGGTTATTGGGGTCTTACGTATACCACCCCTAGACTTGATATGCGACATATCAGACGAAGAGACCGGACTGTACGGTAAGTGTTACTGGTCGGATTCGCAGGAGTGTGAGCGGGCTAGCTCGTCGATCTTCTGATTGCTCAATACCCGGGTGGCCGTTACGTTTAGCAGACCGCTTGCGGCTTGTGGGTGCTTGATATGATCATCATCTGCTACCGGCGTGTTGACGAGTCTTTAGAGTCCTACACAGAGGTTTCCTGGCTCAAGCGAAAAGAAATAGGAACGCATATGAGATATGTACAGGACCGAGAATAATGCGTGTATGTGATACCGCATTTCATTCTCGCGATATATGTTTCGATTGGTTATATTCGATATGACCTAGTTATCGAATCATTGATTCGATAAATCGATACATTAGATACTAGTCGGTTGTATGCGATATAACCGGATCATTGAATCAAGTGTTGATTTAATGATTTAATGTATAATTATATATTTGATATATTGCTTTACATTAACTAGTATTGGTTCACTTTAAACGGATTACTCTCACTAGATGTGCAAATTGTATATGTGATATATTTTTGTGCACATGTTAGTATCATGTTTGATGATGCTTGCTCATTAGGTTAAGTGTATAGAATTAAACCTAGGTTAAGAAAGTGATTAGGGTTTTTATTTATCCATTCTTTTATTTATTATTTTTTGGAAAAGAATGGCATAAGAATACAAAATGGTTGCTTTCTTTCTTGAACATTGTTGAAGCTTCATGAAGCTTTGACTTTGTGACCATTTTGTCTTCACATTAAACCCTAACCATTCTTCTAACTTTAGTTAACTCTCTACACTTAACTATGGTTCTCTTTATGATAAGTATTGATTTAATTTTATTAAATCTTAACACTTATCATATTTCTTTCTTCTTCATCATCTTCTTCTTCAAGAAAAGCTCAAGGTCCATCAATGGCAACTTGAGTTAAAGTGAGATAAATCCAATTCTAAAGTGAACCCACCTCCTATTTCTTCACCCTCTACCTCTTGCCAAGTTGTTTTGGGTGTTTTCTTCATAAGTTTCACAACTTTGTGAAGTCGGAGCTTGAGCTTGTGCAACCTCGACGTAGATCGTCTTTGACACGAAGCCGACGACCTATTCCGCACGTTTCTCCGATGAAGCCGTCACGAGAGTCCAAGGTTCAAGATGGACAGCGAGAGGACGCCCTCGTGGAGCTAAGGAAGTTGGTATCCGGATCTACAAAGCTGGTAGCATCTTAACTTTAGTTAAATTGTTAACTAGATTTATATTTCGCCTAGAATTCTAGCGACGATCCGTAGTCTAGGGTTTCTCGGCACCATTTTTTTTGAAATTGGCATGTTCGATGCCTTGTGAGACCTCACTAGGGTGCCTAGGAACCTTTCAAATGGTAGGTGTTACCAGTAGTTTCTCGACCCGTTATGAGCCTCATATCGACACGACTTATCGAGTTATTGGGGTCTGACGTTTACACCCCTAGGCGAGATATGGGACATATCAGAAGAACAGACCGGACTGTACGGTAGTGTTACTCGTTAGATTCACAGGAGTGTGAGCGGGCTTGCTCATTGATCTTCTGATCGCTCAATACCTGGGTGGCCGTTACGTTTAGCAGACCGCTTGCGGCTTGTGGGTGTTTGATATGATCATCATCTACTGCCGGCGTATTGACGAGTCTTTAGAGTCCTACACAGGGGTTTCCTGGCTCAAGCGAAACGAAATAGGAGCGCATATGAGATATGTGCGGGACCGAGAATAATACCATTATGTGATACTGTATTCTATTCTCGCGATTTGTGACATTGATCGGTTATATGCGATATAGCCGGGTTATCGGATCAACTGTTGATTCGATAAGTTGTTACTATTGATATTAGTCGGTTATATGCGATATAACCGGATCGTTAAATCAAGTGTTGATTTAATGATTTAATGTATAATTATATATTTGATATATTACTTTACATTAACTAGTATTGGTTCACTTAAGATTTGTTTTCTCACTAGTTTGTGCATAAGTGTATATATGATATATATTTGTGTAAGAGAATCATACCAAGATTAGGGTAAAGATTAGGGTTATTGTTTCATCTTAAGATTTAACAAAGGGTTTAACTTAGTCAAAGTTATCAAGCTTGAAGAAGCTTGGAGAAGCTTTGACAAAGTCCACTCTTTTGTCATTTCTTTTGATATTCCTTAACCTAACCTTTAACCTAAAGCCTTGGTTAATTCTCTACATGAGTTAAGCATGAGGGCTTAACTCAACCATGGTGCTATTATTCATATGGATAAGTTTTCATTTGGAAAAAATTTCTTTTCTTCTTCTTCATCTTCATCAAGCTTGAAAAAGCATGCTAGCTCCAATGGCATCATGAGAAAAAGAGTGAGAAATCCAATTCTAAAGTGAACCCACTTCCTATTTCTTCATCCTCTACCACTTGACATGTAGTATAGGGTGTTCTCTTCACAAAGTTTTCGACCGAGTGAAGGAATAGCTTGAGTTTGAGTCTCCCCGACGTAGATCATCTTTGGCCTCGAAGTCAATGACCTAGCCCGATCATTTCTCCGACGAAACCATTTCTAGAGTCCAGGATCCGATGATCGCAGCGAAGGGACGTCAACACGGAGCTAAAGAAGTGGTGGACCGGATCTACAAAGGTTGTAATCCCTTTCACTTAGTAGCAAAGTCGTTTGCTTGCTTGCTTTTCGCCTTTACTTCTAGTTAACGATCTAGTTTAGGGTTTCTCGGCACCGTAAAATTTTTTTTTGGCATGGTTGATGCCTTGTAGAACCTCTTGAGTGTGCCTAGTAACCCTACAGTGGTATCAGAGCCTAGCTAGAGCATTAGGCGATGTGTTTACGATGTTAAAACTCCGATCGAACCCCGACGTGTCAAAGTTTACCCCTTCTCTCCAAAATCGAGATTTTTCTAAATTAAAAATAGCCAAAAAAATTCAGCAGGGTTTTCTAAGAATTGTAGTGAAAAACGAGACGGTGAACAGTACAAACCGCCGCGGAACCGCGGCCGTACGGCGCTTGGGCCACGGATCCGCGGCAGTAAAGTGGATTCATGCGCTCTATTTTGCACAATAATTCTCATATCTGCTTATATATTTTCTGGGTATTTTTTTATTCTGACTCAAGAGTTGAATATTTTGGGGTTTATTTTGTAGTCGTTGTTTCGATCGGAATATTTAATTTCGTAATGTTTTTCCAGATATTTTTGAATATGTTAAAAAGTTCGACCGGATATAAATACCCACTTTTTCCTCTGTCAGGAAATTTCCAAGTGTTGGATTTTTCCGTAGTTTGAAAACGTTCTAAGTAGTGCAAGTAACGCGATGGACCCTCTAGAAGACAACAAACCTTAACTCGATTTTGTGACCGTCTTGAACTGCCCTTTGAACCTTCGGGTTTCGGGCAGTACGGCGTGCCACATGTGAGGTGTTGGCTTGACCCTTCTACGGCTGGACCGTAGGTACTGAGGCATGAACTGGATGTTTTTGAACTTATTTCAAGAGTTGAGCTGTTTCGGGAAAACTTCGATGTTTGATAATTCGATCGGAAAGTTTAACATTTTCTATTTATCTGGAATGTGATACAATATTTGGAATCCACAAGTAGTTATGAGATAACTGATTTGAATGTTATAAACATAGCACTTTAGTCACACTTGATCGGTTGCCACGGAATTTTGATGCGATCAAAAGTCCGTCGCAATCACGTAGCGTACGCGGATACTCGCCGGGTAAACTTAATTGACAGCTACACCCCATAGCCCCGACCAAGTGACTGTAGGAGAACCCCGTCACCGAAAGCATCCGTTCGGGTGCTCACGGCAGCGGTGTTACGCCTTGGTGCACTTCGTCGACGGTATCGGGGGTGCGGCCGTCTACTGAAGTTTGCGACGAGCATTCGATCAGGATGTCGGGAATCTTGTTGAATTGCCCGACTTGGTATTGAAAAGTGTTTTCGATAATGAGACTAAAATACGGGGTTTATAATTGTTAGACATGTGATGTCTAAGGAATTCATTTGGTCAGGCATGAGATGTCTGAGAAGATTGCGGATTCCAACTGTTGTAGTTTTACACTTTCTTTTCTGCGACCGTAAGTGTAATATGTGATATCGCCGGTTTCGTTGCTATATGTCAACGACAATTGGGATGCGCACATTTACTTACGTTGATGACATGTGATGTTATGTGTTGCTGGACATGTTATATTGGATCGTCGCGTTTTGAATAGCCGGGGGTTTTATGTGAGATGAGAGTTTTTATTTTCATTCATGTAAATTTTATTGTATGTAATATTCTTTTATTTGGGCACTTCCAGGTAGCGGAAGATGTCACCTTTGTATATTATTTACTTTTCCGCACTAGGATAGACCCAAGGAGGAGGGCACAAGTAACCGGGTTCTGGAGTCCAGTGGGAGACCAACTCGAGGAGTCAAGTCCAGGTCTCCTAACTCTAGAATTGGTAGGGTTGCTTGCCGCTCTCGTAGGGGTCTAGGGGTGTGGCTTTGGGTATTCATCGCGACCGTGGAATCCGTGTTTTATACTGGCTCATATTGAAAACACGGACGTCCTAGTATATCCAATATTTCATATGTTTCTTCTGCTGCGATATCTGTGATGTGATCATTTGATGTTCTGTGATAAATGCTGTATATAGTATATATGATATATTATATAGACGTTACTTATGTTTTGCACTCGCGCTAGCCTTGCCCCGCTCTGTCGTTAGTTACCTAACCTAACGGTGCATGAGGGGACATCGAGGCGAACACGAATGGCATAAGTGTACGTCGTATTTATCTGTGATGTTTAGGTAACTTAAATGATGGGACTTCATTAATGTGATTAATGAAAGAAAAGAAACCTAAAGATGTTGTGGAATCGAATTTTCAAAAACAGGTAGCTACAGTTCTTGCTTTGCATCGCGGTGTTCCTTGTAGAATATCCTGCACCTTATTCGATAAGGAAAGGACCGAGATCCCTTCACCGGGAGTGACTCCTTTAGCAATAACAGGCAGATGCTACAAACCTCGGTTTGTCTTTTGATTGCTTCTATAGTTTTCGCTTTGCACAGCGATGTATATGATATATCCTGCACCTCATTCGACGAGGAAAGGGCCGGCGATCCCTTCACCGGGAGTGACCCCTTTAGCAAAACTAGAAAAGCCTAAAAAACGCTCCATTTTAAAATCATTTGATTCTACAACGATATCAAGTTCATTACGCAATAGGTTTTCAGAAAAACCTGTCGTAGCCCTCCATCATTTCAGATATGTACTGGTTAGTATTCGTGCTGCGTTTGTTGACCTCTGTCAAGGCGTAGTGTGCGGTAGCTGATTAGTGCTTATCTGTATAAGCATATGATGTGATTGATTTAGGGTAGTCGTGCGACCTTGTTGACCTCTGTCAAGGGTCATGCGGGTGGGTTTACTTCAATCAGGAAATGACGGGTTGAACTTGACTAGCAGCCTATGGTTTGTTGACATCTGTCAAGGTCATAGGACGCTAGGGGCAAAATATTATCGGGAATTTCAAGTGTTAAAATTTGTAATGAGATTGCATACCCTCTATGAGATAGTTGGATCCCGATACCCGCTGCGAGTAAGAGTTACTCCTGGGAGAGTTTTACACATTACAATTAGTCGATCAAGTAGGTGTCTAGAAAGGTGTCAACGGGATTACGCCTCTGGAAAAACGAGGTTTACATTAATTAGGTTCGTGCGAAAGCACGGGGGACCTCCTTAAAGTACCGACACTGGCCTGGCTGAAAGATTGGCGAACTTGTAGCGTGTAATTAATCCCGGCTAGTCTTTCCTTTTAGGGTTTGAAGGAAGATTTGATAAAAACAGTGGGAGCCATCCTGATTAGATAAAATAATAACCAATCTGATCTTGCAAGAGCGCACGCAGAGTGTTTTCTTCTCTCTCTCTCCTGGTAGCGACCATATCATGCCTTAATCAAGATAATAATACGGATGAATTGACCGAACCCGCTTGTTATACCGAGCTGAGAAACGTTGGTCCCGCTCCAACTTATAAATGTTATAAGACAGAGCAGGAAATTGGGGAATACCAGATTTCCCATGCCGCCCAAACGAAAAAAGTGCATATTGATGCATCATCTTCGGGTGTGTTCGTTACACAGAACTGTTTCTCGGTATCCTTTACGTCCTGGTTATGTGATACCGGATCAGGATCCCGCATATGTAATTTGTTACATGGGCTACAGAAAGGTAGAGAACTGAGAACGGATGATAAGTTTCATGAGGCAGAAAACGGTGCAAGTGTTGCAGCCAGGTCTGTTGGTCACTGTCACCCTGTATTACCTGAATACATTGATTCTGAACAAATGTTATTAGATACCGAACCAGATATACAAAATCATATCAGTCTCTTTATTTAGATAAAGAAGGATATAATTTTGTATTGTTGGATAATGTTTTGAACATTTTCTAAATCAAGAGTTAATCGGTTCAGGCACGTTATCTAAAAGCATTAACATTCTAAATCAAACTACAGTTCCTAGTATACAGAACGCACACAAGAGGAAGAGTTCAGAAATGAACGAATCCAACTTGAGGTATTGTAGACTAAGTCATATCAATGCGACCCGACTAGCTTAAGTTACATATAGATGCATATTTAAATTAGTTTGGATTTACATCTTTTGAAACTTGCCAGTCATGTCGCAGAGATAAGATAACCATAGCTCTGTTTATTGGAAACAGAGAAAGAGTTAGTGAACTCTTGGGATTGACGCATGCGGATGTATGAAGGTCCCCTGTCTACACATGCCAAGACCGGTTCTTTGTACTTCATTATATTCTCTCAAGATTCAGACATATGTTCCTGTTGAAACACAAGTCCGAACCTTTTGAGATATTCACAGAATATAAGTTAGACGTAGAGAACCAAAATAAGGGTAAAAGTATTATGTCCTTTGATGTGATCAAGGAGGAGAATACTTGAGCACGGAATTCCTGGATTATTCTAAAGGAGAATGAGATTCTCTCTCAGCATTACTCCTCCGTATACACCATAGCACGATGGTATATCGGGGCGGAGCAATAACACCCTATGTGATATGGTGTGCTCTATGATGAGTACTACTGAGTTTCCTATTTCCTTTTAGGGAGTTATGCACTTATGAAGTTGCATACCTATTGAATAGGGTTCTGATCAAATTAGATGCCTACCATTTCATATGAGATATGGAAAGGGAAGAGTCCATATCTTAAGTTTGTTAAGATTTGGTGTTGTCCAGCCTATGTCTAAAAGAAAAATCCGGACAAGCTCGAGGCAAAGTCAGATCTGTGGAAGTTTGTTGGATATCCCAAGCATACACAAGGGAATATCTTCTACCAAACCGAGGAACAAAAATATTTTGTTTCTCAACATGCCACCTTTGTGAAAGGGAATTTCTTGTGAAGAAATTAGTGGACATGAGGTAGAACTGGAAAGAGTTCTAGCTATACAAACTGCAGCTGTTGATTTGATAGAACCAAAGGATTCAATAGCAACCAATGAACCTCATCCTCTCCGCCGAGCTAGTAGGGTTCCTCACCCACCTGAGAGATACTTCGGTTTCTCTATGACAGTGGGAGCGAGTATTGCATCATGAGATGATGACCCAACTAGTTTCGGGCTGGCCATCAGGAGTAGGACTCTGTAAGAATGGCTGGATGCTTATCGATCTGAGATGGAATCCTTATACACCAACAAAGTATGGACTTTGGTTGCTTTATCTGAAGGGTTAAATCCCCATCAGGAGCAAGTATATCTTGAGAAGATTACTTGGTGTACATGGAAAAGTTGAGACTTTCAAAGCTAGACTTGATTAAAGGTTTGCATCATTGACCAGGTATGGATTATAATGAAACCTTTTCTAAGTAGCTATGCTTAAGTCTATCCAGATCCTACTTGCAACGGCTACATACCATGACTACGATATCTGGCGGTTGGGTGTCTTGACTGCTTTTCTAAATAATGATTTAGAAGACAAAGTCTATAAGTACACAGCCAGAGGGCTTCGTAGACAGTGAGAGCAGCGGAAACGTGTGTAAGATGTTTTATGTGATAAAGCAGGCATCGCGGAGTTGGAACATCTGTTTTGATGAGTTAGTCAAAGAGTTTGACATCATCAAAATGGTAGATGAACCTTGTATATACAAAATGGTAGTAGGGAGTATAGTGGTGATCCTCGTAGAGTACGTAGATGACATACTCTTGATAGGGAAGGAGTTTCCTATGCTACGCTCAGTCAATCTCCGCTTATCACAAGGATTCTCCATATAGAATCATAATGATACCTCCTGAATCCTGGATTTTGGATCTATGAGATAGATCTAATTGGATGTTAGGATACTCACTAGTTGTAGTGAGAAGGTATCAATTGATCCTGGGGAGAATCACAGGAAAAGTTCCAGGGTGATAAGGACGACTGAATGTCAGTCACAGGCATTGTCTTTACCCTCAGTAAAGGGACGGTATGTTGGATGAGTTCCAAGCAGGATACCGTGGCATAGTAGACGATAAAGGCTGGATACATCGCTACTAAAGATGCTACCAAAGTGGCAGTCTGGGTATATATTAGTTCATGAGATGAACTTCGTTCCTCCCATTGTGTGACAATGGAGTTGTGGCTTATGCCAAGGAACGCCCGTCCCATCAGTGATCCAGACATATTCTTAGGCAGTATCACCTGATCGTGGAGATGGTTGATCTCCAGGGGATCGAGGTTAGGAGAGTAGACTCAGAAGACGACACGGCGGATCCACTCACAAAGGCTTTTTCCCATAGAGAGACTTTTATGGGATGGTTGAGTATGAGATACTACAACCACTGCTATCAGATGGCCCTAGTGCAAGTGGGAGATTGTTAGTTATATGTATGCCCTAGAGGCCATTACTATACATAGGATGTATATTGTAGTGGATGCTTGAACATATATAGGGATGACTTTCTTGCTCGATATGATAGTATGCTATCTGGTTACTCTTTACCTTAATGTGTACACTGATTGTCTCTCTTTTACATGTTGATAAAGCCCTTAGGATGTGTACTTGACTACCTGGACTATGATGGGGATCATACTAGTGGGGACGTGGTAGTCCATAAGTACATCCTTCAAAGTCCCTAGTCGGGGGTGTATCGAGACGGGGCATCGATATACCAGAGTAGACTAGCGAATACCTTCTCGACCCATACAGATGGGCGATGGATGATCCCATATCCATTGGTGTTTGACATCAGAGATGATATACGGGTGCTCAGTGGAGACTGGGTACACTGGACGGACTCGCCGAGAACTCCCAGATGGTATAATACCTTACGTCAGATGGCAGTTCTCTGGTGACACTGGTGCAGGTTAGTCTGTAGACCCGAGATCGTCATAGAGTCTTGTGTGATTCCCACTGTGCTTTGATTTCCATCATACCACGTCCAAGAGGGTGTGCAAAAAGGTGGTTTTTGGGTACAGTCCCGAGTCACATGGATGCAATGAGCGATAGGAGGGGTTTCATCTCTCCCGGTATAGGGAGTTGATGTTGCGCAATGCTCGATTGGCTATAACAGGAAGTCCTTGGCCAAGGCTGCTTTAGGGATTTACTGGTAAGTGTTACCAGTAGTTTCTCGACCCGTTATGAGCCTCATATCGACACGACTTATCGAGTTATTGGGGTCTGACGTTTACCACCCCTAGGCGAGATATGCGACATATCAGACGAACAGACCGGACTGTACGGTAGTGTTACTCGTTGGATTCACAGGAGTGTGAGCGGGCTTGCTCGTTGATCTTCTGATCGCTCAATACCCGGGTGGCCGTTACGTTTAGCAGACCGCTTGCGGCTTGTGGGTGTTTGATATGATCATCATCTACTGCCGGCGTATTGACGAGTCTTTAGAGTCCTACACAGGGGTTTCCTGGCTCAACCGAAACGAAATAGGAGCGCATATGAGATATGTGCGGGACCGAGAATAATACCATTATGTGATACTGTATTCTATTCTCGCTATTTGTGACATTGATCGGTTATATGCGATATAGCCGGGTTATCGGATCAAGTGTTGATTCGATAAGTTGTTACTATTGATATTAGTCGGTTATATGCGATATAACCGGATCGTTAAATCAAGTGTTGATTTAATGATTTAATGTATAATTATATATTTGATATATTACTTTACATTAACTAGTATTGGTTCACTTAAGGTTTGTTTTCTCACTAGTTTGTGCATAAGTGTATATATGATATATATTTGTGTGCATATGTTTGCATCTTGTTTGATGATACACACAAGATGTGTGTAAGAGAATCATACCAAGATTAGGGTAAAGATTAGGGTTATTGTTTCATCTTAAGATTTAACAAAGGGTTTAACTTAGTCAAAGTTATCAAGCTTGAAGAAGCTTGGAGAAGCTTTGACAAAGTCCACACTTTTGTCATTTCTTTTGATATTTCTTAACCTAACCTTTAACCTAAATCCTTGGTTAATTCTCTACATGAGTTAAGCATGAGGGCTTAACTCAACCGTGGTGCTATTATTCATATGGATAAGTTTTCATTTGGAAAAAATTTCTTTTCTTCTTCTTCATCTTCATCAAGCTTGAAAAAGCTTGCTAGCTCCAATGGCATCATGAGAAAAAGAGTGAGAAATCCAATTCTAAAGTGAACCCACTTCCTATTTCTTCATCCTCTACCACTTGCCATGTAGTATAGGGTGTTCTCTTCACAAAGTTTTCGACCGAGTGAAGGAATAGCTTGAGTTTGAGTCTCCCCGACGTAGATCATCTTCGGCCTCGAAGTCAATGACCTAGCCCGATCATTTCTCCGACGAAACCATTTCTAGAGTCTAGGATCCGATGATCGCAGCGGAGGGACGTCAACACGGAGCTAAAGAAGTGGTGGACCGGATCTACAAAGGTTGTAATCCCTTTCACTTAGTAGCAAAGTCGTTTGCTTGCTTGCTTTTCGCCTTTACTTCTAGTTAACGATCTAGTTTAGGGTTTCTCGGCACCGTAAAATTTTTGTTTGGCATGGTTGATGCCTTGTGGAACCTCTTGAGTGTGCCTAGTAACCCTACAGAAATAGCCCTGCCTCTGACTATCCTAAGGAACACTTGCAAAACACTGTGGCACAACGGGGGTGAGTTGCCAACTCGTGAATAGTAAATAACATATGCAGGTAATCGCAAGTATGCACGTACAGCGCAAATCTAACATATGTAAGCTAAGAGCAGTAAAAGGTCGTATGAATGCGATAATCATGAAAGGTACACTAGCAGGTACAACTAATATATGAAGCAATAATATGATAATCTGTATGCAACAATCATATAAGGTACTAAATCAAGTACTACTAATACATGAAGTAATGATATGACAATTTATATATGCAACAGTCATGAAAGGTACTCTAACAGGTACAACTAACACATGAAGAAATGCATATAACAATAAATGTGGAGTATGGAATGAAACATGCCATTTCTACTGAATCCTGACATCGTGGTAGGATCACAATCCATCAAGACAATCCAAATCCCAATTTCTCAAATCAGCCCCCAAATTGGCTCTCATATCACGTAAGTCTCACAAATCCTGAATGTATAATATCAATTAAATCTCATATATATCCTATATCCAATATCAAGTGAATCTCATATTTCCTGAATATATAATATCAAATAAATCTCATATATCCGGAATCCAACATAAGGTGAATCTCATATATCCTGAATGTATAATATCAAATAAATCTCATATATCCTGAGTCCAACATCAAGTGAATATCATATATCCAGAATGTATAATATCAAATAAATCTCATATATTCTAAATAGAACATCAAGTGATTCTCATATATATCCTGAATCCAGTAAATTTCATATAAAGTGAGTGTCCAACATCGACACTCAAAAACATCATGAAACAAGTGTCAAGCATCGACACAGAAATACTCAAATCCATACGTTCCTCGAATCCTAAGTGTCCAGTATCGACACCCGTGGTCCACGTATCGGTCTTTCTCATATTCATACGTTCCTCGAATCGTAAGTGTCCGGTATCGACACCCATGATCCACGTATCGGTATATAACAAATCTCTAAGTGGATGCATCCAAATATCAAGTAAAGAATAAGAATACTTGCATAATTTCATGAAACAACCACAGTCCTCAATTCCAGAAAACATCAAGTAATGAATAAGTATAAATGCATGAATCAATACACATATATTAGCGTCCCATTCTACTAATATTGGTGTAAGGGCATATATAACAGCGTCCCATTCCACTGTTATATATACAGGAGTAAAAATATCAGAGACATCAAATGAAATTCATGAATGTAATATATGCAAACATGAAACAGTAATATGAGCATATAAAGGAAAACAGCTATTTAACTGCAACAATTTACTAAATATATCACGATGTTCCTATTTTTCCCAAAATCAGATGCAACATCATAGACAGGTGAACATGTAGCTTTAACAAGGTATGCGTAACCATGTCGGTATAGCAAGATATGTGTGTCCATATGTAAGTATGTATGATGTCAAAGTAGCTGTAGCAAGATATGTGTTTATACCTATCCATAATACCCTCTAGGTATATGTACATGTAGCTATATCTCATATGTGTATATACCTATCACAATGGTACAATTCCATATAGGTATATGGGTAACTAGCATGTAAGTATGTTAAGGCATATGTGTAAGCATGTAGGTATATACAGGTTTGGTAGATGTCATATGCATGTAGAGATATAAATCAATGTCTCAATGTCCCTAACCAAACAATATTATATCTATCAATGGGTTGTGCGTGACATGGCAATTATTGATGGTGTGAGTGGCATACAATCAGTGCTCGTGCAACATAAGCCGTCAATAATAGTGCAGTGTCCTAAGGATACTAGTCCAGGCACAACAATAACTAACCAGTAGTGTGTATGCGCAACTCTATATATGCAATAGAATATGCGATAAAAGATAACATCTCTAGCCCAGACGCATAATGCCATGCTGGCGATTCACCTGTAGATGTTAAATCTACTCACCAGCCGTCCTGGCTAAGCAAAGCCAACCATCTGTTTCCCCTTCTTCGCAGCGTCCGAATTCCCCGCCTGTGAACCTAAAACAACAAAACGATAACACAAGTATATATTAGTAAACGACCAAAAACATGCACAAACTGCGTTTTACCGACACACCAACTCCAAATCTACTCCCAAGTGTTCGTATTGTAGCTAACGTACGTAGCGACACGACGAAACCAACTCAAGAGCAAAACCAGCACGACGTGCACGGACCGTGTCGGATAACGTATCGTGCAGACACAAAATACTAGATTTTAGGAAAACGATCCCAGATTTTTCATACTGTAAATACTAAAAAAGTAAACAGTACCAAACACCCCTAAACCACAGCAGACAAGTACCCACAAAAACCAAACCCCAACCCTTAATAGTCGGCGTCGCCGGAATTTTTCCTTGGGTCGCCGGCTATGGCCGGTGGGGTGGTGCTCGTGTCTCAGGTGGTGCTCCAGGGTCACTAGTACATCACTACAATTTTGTTTGGTCACTCACTAAAATTTCCAGGTCACAGCAGTTCTAAGAGGTTCAATAAGACACTAAAAATACGATATTTCACAAATCGATTACTTTAAGTGTCCTACACTGCAACCAACGAGCTACACAACATAAAAACTCCTATTTAACAGAGTAGGGATTATACCTATCAAAACATGCTCACAAGATCCATGTTTTCCTAGCTCCAAGTGATCCAAGAGCAAAAACCAAGACTTGAGGTATTTTTGTTATATATTTTAGGAATTTTGGAGATTTATTGCGCTATGATTGTTGAAAATAGTGAAGGAAATGGTCAAGGGCAGAAGAAAGAAGTGGAATTCGGCCAAGAGAGGAAGGGGAGGGTTTTGTGTAGATTGTTCTAGCTTATTTCAACAATAAATGCACATAAATGCATTCACACACACAGGCATGCACCTCTTGAATTTCTTTTCTTTTTTTTTAAACCATTAATTCATTTGCACAACAAATATCTAGATACTATGGGAAGGGATTTATTAACTCAAACTTAATTTGTTGAAAAGATGACTTAAGAGAAATTTCCCAAAATGTGAATACCGCATTAAAATAATATTAAAATTAGGAAAAATTCTAATTGAACCAAAACATCCCATATACCCCGAAAGCTTGCGCACTAGCTTTATTTTAGCTAAACTAGGTGCTGGCAAGGCTATATGGTCGTTTGATCACAGTCGGGTTAAAACGGAAAATACCGACAATTTAACCCTAAAACGGAAAAATTCGCATAACGATTTCTAAAACATTACAATCTCCCCCCTTATAAAAATTCGTCCCCGAATTTAAAATTCTCACTAAGCGTACCTTCAAAGAAAAGGGTACAAAACTGCCAAATCTCGCTCGCAGCCTCCCGAGTGATCACCTCACTATACGGCTACGTCCAAGAAAACCTTCCAAAGATGGCAAGACTCTTGACCGAAGTTTCTCCACCTGCCGAGCCACTAACACATATGGCTGCCGGTGAACAAAAAGATCACGTCAAAGCTAAAGGGTCTGGTGCTGAATCATGTGAGAAGGTCATGAAAGTATTTGCAAAGTGTCGACACAAGGAATACAGGGTGAATACTCAATAATCTGGGCGGAAGTGCCAAATCAAAGGCAACGGAACTAACTCGCTTTAAGGATCTCAAAAGGACCTACAATCCTGGGGTAAGCTCCCCAAAACTCAACACGTCATTCTTCAGAAAAGCGAACTCAAGTCTGCGACCTCCACAATCGACATAAGACCTCTGTCTGCACTGGGCCGTCCTCATCCTGACCTGAACCAACTGGATCATTTCCGAAGTCTCTAGACTAGCTGGGGTCCAAAATCCTTTATACGCAGAGTTAGAAAAACAGAATGGCGATCGACACAACCTAACAACAAAATCAAAAGGTTGCCAATTTGAGTGTCTCCTGATAACCGGTACCGAAGGAGAATTCTAACAATGGCAAGTGACAATCACAACTGCCAACAACACTTAGTACGTACGCACATGCATATCCTCCAGAGTCTGTATAGTCCGCTCAACTGACCATCGTCCCACAGATGGAAAAGCGGAGCTAAAGCTCAACCAGTACCTAAGGCTTCCTGAAGTTCTTCCAACTACGGCTAGCAAACAGGGTGCCCTCAATTGGATACAACGCCTGAAGGAACTCCGTGCAACGCAAAAACTTAACAAAGAACAACCGAGCAAACTGAGAATAGCCGGACAACAAACACCCCAAATGGAGTCACACTCTGACTAAACCTGGGTAGACGTCATAACGAAAATTCATGGAGATCTGCTCCCATTCTCTCTCCAAAACGGTTAAAGATTGCAACTCTCCAGCCGGTCTCAAATGCTCACCTTATCTCATAACCAGTCAGACACCTTGAACGAAATCCGAAACCTCACTCTTTTCATCCAGCCCACCAGTAACTAACTCTCAAGTTACGTTACATCTTAGAGGTACTTGGATGAACACAGAAAGCTGGCCGATGCGCCTGCTCTGGGACCTCGCGTCTCTACCTATCTGTATCAGGTACACACCAACGAGTCCGGAACATAGCACACCCTAGTCATAAATCTAGGATCCTGAATCTTTACCCTGCCGAATGTGCTCAAGTATCAAAGACAACGAGCATCGGTGGGCTGTGCCTCACGAAAACGATTAAAGAAAAGTGGTCAGGCACGGACATGAGCAAGCTGTCCCCTCAGTAGAGGCGAACCTGACTGTATTCCACGATCATTCAAGAACTGTTAATCTGCAGAAGACTGTTTCTGAACTGTGCACCACTGGAACAAGCTAACCCCGGGCCCACGACTCAAGCATCAGCTACTACAATCGCCTTGCCATGGTTAACCAAAGGATCTTACAAACACAATCCTCCACACGTTCCATCCAACGGCGCTGTCTCAACAATCAAAACCCGCTGCAGAAAGATGTACATTAAGTCTTGGTGGTCCGTGAAAATCTGACACGACTCTCCACACAAGTAGTGTCCACGGAACTTCAACGCACGACCACCTCGGCCATCTCCAGATCATGAGTAGGATATCCTGCTCGTACTTCCTCCAACTGTCGGGAAGTAAAAGCGATAACTCTATAGTGTCACATCAGTACACAATTGAGCCCCACTCACGAAACATCACAGTTAAACAACAAGGTCGCCCGAACCAGAAAACAAGAAGGAACTGGTGTAGTTATCAACCGAATCTCCAACTGCTAAAAACTCCGCACACATGCCTCAGTCCACAGAAAAGAACCTCCTTCTCGGTAAGTTCAGTCAATGGTGTAGCGATACACAAGCAATCCTGCAAGAAACGGCGGTAAAAACCTGCTAAGCCAAAAATCTGCGGACCTCTGTCCCGGATATAAGTATGGGTCAAAGCTGTATGGCCTCGATCCTCCTCGGGTCCATACGAAAACCGTCTCCCATAACTACTAGACCTAGGAGTCAACACAATCAAGCCTTAAAGAACACTCTAAGAATTTAGCAAACTTCTGGGCACTCCCAATGTCTGCAAAACAAATCCCTATGTGCTGCTCACGTTCCTTACGACTCTTGGAATAGACCAGAATGTCATCAATGACACAACAATAAACTGGTCGAGGAACGGCTCGAAGAAATCCGGTTCATCATATCCTTGATTGCTGCTAGGGCACTGGTGAGTCCAACGACACTACCAAAACACATAAAGCCTGTAGCACGCACAAAAGCAGTCTCCGGAATGTCATCACTATGAACCTGCAACAACGATGACCTGATCACAAACAAACTCAGAAAGAGTCTCGCACTCTGGAGCTGATCGAAGAAATCGTCAATGCGAGGTAAAGGATACCTATCTGCATCGTAACTCGGTTCAATTGACGATCCATCAATACACAACCTCAAACTGCCGTCCTTCTTCCTGACGAACAGAAAAGGAGCTCTCTAAAACACTCAGACGCACAAGTCCCCCAAGACACAACTCTGCAGCTGATCCTTAAGCTTCCTAAGCTTCGCTGGCTCATCTGGAACAACATCGGAAAACTCTCGCACGATAATATCCAGAAGAAAACTGCTGACCATCCTGGGGATAAGAGCTGAATGACTGTCCTCGTCCCAGGCCTCTGCTACTTCCGCGACGGTCACGAAATCTGTCTCGATGCCAAAGCCTCTGTCTCTGGGCTGGTACAACTGTATGATCCCTCCTCTGTTCTGGAACTCCCAAAGTCTTGGAAAAACGCTCCTTGTCAAGACGGGCTGCGTCCACTGGTGCTGTATAAATAACACAAGGCTGAGTGCTGACTGCAAGGAACAACTGGGTAACTGGGGTGACAACCTCCTGTCGCTGCGCTCGAATGGCCTCAACCAAAGAACTCATTGTCTGGCGCAACTCCTGTATCTCTGCCATAAGCCTATCAATATGATCTATCGAAAACGGATCCATATGGTCCGATGCAACGAGCGTGCCATCCTGGTCAGTCCTCGTCCCACACGAGTCAACTCTGACCTCGGCTCTCGTTGCATCACTCTGAGTCCTCATAGTCATCGGAGGCGAAGGCTATAAATGGAAGAAGGATTCGATATGAACACAGAAATCGAATCACAAGGATATGTATCATCAAGGAAGGAATTTCATGTAATTTGTACTTAAGTCACTTTAGGCGGAGTACCGCGTCGTGAGTATGCTGTGGACATACACACACTACGTTACTCTGCTTAAGCTACCTACTCCATCATACCAAGGTCATCCTACACTCCGAAAGGTAAAACCTAGCGTTCATATACCAAATTTGTCACGACCCGAAATTGGCACGTGACGGCCCTAATACTACGCAACGTCTACAGGCGTAACGCAGTAAAAGAAAGCCAAAACCTAGAAATCTAAACCATTAAAAGACAAGAAAAGATAAGAAACATTGTTTAAACTTTTGAAATCGCAACCCAAATTCTTTAAAAGTCCAACTTTATTTCCTTTAAAAATTTTGGCAACACCTCCTTTGTAAAAACCAGCCCCAAAAATGGGTACAAGATAAATATAAAGTAAAGCATGCCAAACGGGAGCAAAATCCACGCCCAACGGCGGAAAACAACCACCACACAGATATACGATGCCATAGAGAAGAAAGAGACGATGTAAATAAAACTGCATAAAAACCTCCAAGTCACAAAATAATATACAATATCGTCCTCACATCAAGTCTCTATGTCATACAAGATAATTGTAGATGGAGAGTACAGGATACAACGAATATACAACAAGCAACATCGGATAACCGCAAAACCTACCTAAGCAAAACTGCACACTGTCAGGAGAAGCGGTATCCGCAGCAAAAGATGATACGATGGATGGAAATAGCCCTGCCTCTGACTATCCTAAGGAACACCTGCAAAACACTGTGGCACAACGGGGGTGAGTTGCCAACTCGTGAATAGTAAATAACATATGCAGGTAATCGCAAGTAGGCACGTACAGCGAACATATGTAAGCTAAAAGCTATAAAAGGTCATATGAAAACGATAATCATGAAAGCTACACTAGCAGGTACAACTAATATATGAAGCAATAATATGACAATCTGTATGCAACAATCATGTATGGTACTAAATCAGGTACTACTAATTCATGAAGTAATGATATGACAATGTATATATGCAACAGTCATGAAAGGCATTCTCACAGGTACAACTAACACATGAAGAAATGCATATAACAATAAATGTGGAGTATGGAATGAAACATGTCATTTCAACGGAATCCTGACATCGTGGTAGGATCACAATCCATCAAGACAATCCAAATCCCAATTCCTCAAATCAGCCCCCAAATTGGCTCGCATATCATGTAAGTCTCACAAATCCTGAATGTATAATATCAATTAAATCTCATATATATCCTGTATCCAATATCAAGTGAATCTCATATATTCTGAATATATAATATCAAATATATCTCATATATCCTGAATCAAACATCAAGTGAATCTCATATATCCTGAATGTATAATATCAAATAAATCTCATATATCATGAATCCAACATCAAGTGAATCTCATATATCCTGAATGTATAATATAAAATAAATCTCATATATCCTGAATCCAATATCAAGTGAATCTCATATATATCCTGAATCCAGTAAGTTTCATATAAAGTGAGTGTCCAACATCGACACCCAAAAACATCATGAAACAAGTGTCAAGCATCGACACAGAAATACTCAAATCCATATGTTCCTCGAATCGTAAGTGTCCGGTATCGACACCCGTGATCCAGGTATCGGTATATAACAAATCTCTGAGTGGATGCATCCAAATATTAAGTAAAGAATAAGAATACTTGCATAATTTCATGAAACAAGCACATTCCTCAAATCCAGAAAACATCAAGTAATGAATAAGTATACATGCATGAATCAATATACATATATTAGCATCCAATTCCACTAATATTGGTGTATGGGCATATATAACAGCGTCCCATTCCATTGTTATATATACAGGAGTAAAAATATCAGAGACATCATATGAAATTCATGAATGTAATATATGCAAACAAGAAACAATAATATGAGCATATAGAGGAAAAAAGCTATTTAACTGCAACAATTTACTAAATATATCACGCGGTTCCTGTTTTTCCCGAAATCAGATGCAACAACATAGACAGGTGAACATATAGCTATAACAAGGTATGCGTAACCATGTCAGTAAAGCAAGATATGTGTGTCCATATGTAAGTACGTATGATGTCAAAGTAGCTGTAGCAAGGTATGTGTCTATACCTATCCATAATACCCTCCAGGTATATGTACATGTAGCTATGTCTCATATGTGTATATACCAATTGTAAGTGCACGGTAGCGCCCCGGCCGTCTGAACGAGGCCAAAATGCGAAAACAAAAACTTTTCTTTAAACAGTAACCGGCGCTACCGCGGACTATAAACCCGGATCAGACCGTTAACCTACTACTATCTAATTAGAGAAAGGGTAGAGAGCTATACCGAGCGATCCGTGTCCTTCGGTCTTTGGCCACCATCCCGATCTCCCCGCGACATCTCCGATCTCCGGTCTCCCCGTCGGAAAGGGCACCACATCACTGAGTCTTTTTACGGGCTCCCACCTATGAACCGAGGCAACTCGGACATGAAGTTGGCAAGCCGACGTGTCCAAGATTGTTGTAGACGGAGTGTAGAATGCTGTGTCTAGAAGGGTTGTTTGAAGTTGCCATTTTTGTGAAGGTGGAGGAATGAACTTTTTAAATGGGGCTAAGAAATTTTGTGTGTATGAATTGAGATCAATTTCCCCCCCACAAAATGAATCCCTCTTCTCCCCAAAAATTTGGCCGGCCATGATCTAAGAGGAGGGATAAACAAGGGGTGAGCACAAGGAGAGAATAATGCAAAAAAGAAATGAGTGATTATCATGAAAAAGGTCACACCAATATCCTTTTCAATCCCATCTCCAACAACCAAGCAATGATGAACCAATGGAGTCAAAGTCAATCTAGAACCATCATGAAGCAACCACTTACAAAAAACACCCTCCACTTTGCTAATTTGCACATTTGCAAATAAGCCCCTCCCATCAAAGGAATTTCAGCCAAGAAGGAACAAAGGAAAATGGCCGAAACGAAATACAAGCTGGCAACTTCAAAAAGTGATCCGGTAATAAATTAAAGGAAAACCCCGCGACTGTATATACATACCCGCATTTGTATTGCGACCGGATACAAATGCAATGAGACAAAATCTACACTGTATAATACTAGGATCCGGCTTAAACCAAAGCCTGCTAGTATTATCCGTCCGAACCATAACATGTGCACAAGTGCACGCGTACGTTCGAACCCTGCCATAAATCCATACGGCCTCTACAGCGTTTCGCCCGAAACTTGCGAAACAGTCTGTGGGGGACTCTAAAGACTCGTAATTACTTTGGCTGTGGATTCAACCACTAGCACGTCAGAGGTATTAGCCGTACGTAACGGGCTACCAGGTATTGACCAAAAGGGAAGTCGATGAGCAAACTCATCCTGACACCCTACTGAGCCTGTTAGTGACAATATCCGTACAGTCCGTTCCGTTCGTCTATGAGCATCGCATGGCGGCCCTAGGGGGTTGATAAAAGTCAGTCCCCCAAAAGCGGTACAAGTCGTGTCGGAGTGTAGCCCAGAATACCCTGAGATATTACTGGAATACCTACCAGTAAATCTCCTGCCTTGGCCAAGGACTTCGTGTAATGGCTCTCCTAGACACAGCGCGAACTCACCCCCAATACCGGGAGAGACGAACCCCTGCAGATCCGCTCACTGCCTCCATGTGGCTCGGGACTGTACCCAACTAAAACCTGTTTGCACGTCTCATTTGAGCCGTGGTAGGGTAGTAATCAAAGTGTTGGGTTAGCCTAGCACCTCATGAAGGGTTTGGAAGCATCACATGTACTAAAGGTGGAGTGTTTAGGGTGCTAAGTTAACGAACATAGAATCGTTCCTAGAAAATTAGGGTTTCTAAAACATGCATATCATCATATGATAGAAAAGCTAGGGTTTTGAGAGTACAACCTTTGTAGCTCCCTACGCTAGACTCCTCGGCTACTTGGTGTTTGAAAAAGCCTCGCTTGAACTCCTCTAGGTCACCGATAATCCACCCGGAGTCCGCTTTGTCCAAACTTGCAACTTCACCCGATCAAGAGAACGAAATGAAGCTAACACTCCAAACAAGTGGGCTAGACTTGTGTAGAATGGTGTTGTGGTTCTCTTTCTCACTTCAAAATCCTTTCTTGATGAGTATATTGCTCACTACAAAAATCTAGAGAGCAAAATGAGAGAGGAAGAAGAAGATGATGGCTATATCTTTTACAAGAGTGAAAAGAATCACTCTTGTTTTAGAAAAATGAAAATATATCAATATATATTTTCTTGTTCTCATCTCAAACCATGGTTTAAAACAATGAATATATTATTAAACTTGAGTTAAAACACAAAAGGAAAGTTTACCCAAGGTTAAAAGGTGGGTGAGAATGGTTAGGTCAAAAGAAGAGTGTAGAAACAAATGAATCATAACCATTTCCTTTTTCCTTTTTGTTTTAAATCAAATGTAATAAAATCCATATTTAAAACCATGGTGTGAGTCTTATATTGCCACCATTTTCATGTATATACAACCATGAAGGATGTATGTATGTATGTATGTGTGAATGTACATCTATATGTGCATGAATCCAAAAAGGAGAACATACATGCATGCATACATCCATCAAATACAAGAAAGGATTTCTAGTGAGAAACTAATGGTTAAATGATAAATCAACACTTGATTTATCAATCCGGTCATATCACATACGACCCTAACCAAAAGCAAGCCGCACGATCAATATACGGTATCCTATACACGCATTTTAATCGGGTCCATGCGCATATCGCATACGCGCACCACAACGTTTTGCCTGGACTAGGTAACTCCTTTGTGGGACTCTAAGACTCGTCAATACGCCAGCAGTGGGTGATGATCATATCAAGCACCCCCAAGCCGCAAGCGGTCAGCTAAACGTAACGGCCACCCGGGTATTGAGCGATCAGAAGAGAACAAGCGAACCTGCTACAACTCCCGTCGAGCCAACCGGCAACACTTCCCGTACAGTCCGGTCTCCTCGTCTGATATGTCGCATATCAAGTCTAGGGGTGGTAAACGTCAGACCCCAATAACCGATAAGTCGTGCCGATGTGAGGCTTATAACGGGTCGAGAAACTACTGGTAACACATACCAGTAAATCTCTGAATCAGCCCTGACCAGGGACTTCCCTGTTACGGCCAATCGAGCACAGCGCAACATCAACCCCCAATACCGGGAGAGACGAAACCCTTCCTATCACTCATTGCCTCCATGTGACTCGGGACTGTACCCAAAAACCACCGTTTTGCACGCCCTCATGGACGTGGTAAGGTGGAAATCAAAGCACAGTGGGAATCACACAAGACTCTATGACGATCTCGGGTCTACAGACTAACCTGCACAAGTGTCACCTGAGAACTGCCATCTGACGTGAGGTATAATACCATCTGGGAGTTCTCGGCGAGTCCGTCCAGTGTACCCAGTCTCCACTGAGCACGCGTATACCATCTCTGATGTCAAACACCAATGGATATGGGATCATCCATCGCCCATCTCATGGGTCGAGAAGCGTATACGCTAGTCTACACTGGTATATCGATGCCCCGTCTCGATACACCCACGACTAGGGACCTTGAAGGATGTATTTATGGACTACCATGTCCCCACTAGTATGATCCGCACCATAGTCCAGGTAGTCAAGTACACATCCTAAGGGCTTTACCAACATGTAACTCTAAGACAGTATAAAGATACAAGTATACATGTTAAGATAAAGTGCAACCAGATAGCATACTATCATATCGAGCAAGAAAGTCATCTCTATATATGTCCAAGCATCCAATATAATATACATCATCTGTACAATACTGGCCTCTAGGGCATACATACAACTAACACAAAGTACCGTAAAAACTCACACGAGACAAATGACGATCTCAGGTCGATGAACTAACATGTACACATGTCACCAGGGAACTGCTATCTGGCGTCAGGTATAAAACCAACTAGCATGTTCCCTGCGAGTCCTGTCTGGTGTACTCATAACCCAATGAGCACCTGCATACATCTTAGGTGAACAAACTGACACCGGTGGCTTGTAAGACCGGCCACCGCCCCTCGTCGGGGTCTCGACTGTATACACTAGTCTACTCTGGAGTATCGATGCCCGGTCTCGAAAACTCCCACGACTAGGGACCTTTTATGGAAGGGCTTAAAGACCCCAGCTCCCACGTATATGATCGCCATCATACTGCTGGCCGTCAAGCAAGAATCCTAAGGTCTCTATCAATGTGTAATAGTGACCTGTAAGGTCACCTGAAGCAGTACACGATGATAAAGAAAAACCAGATAGTATACTATCATCTTGAGTAAGACTGTCTTACAGGTATAGGTCCTCCCTCAATCATTGCAATCACGTGCCTGTGATCCAATAATTGACTCTGAGGGCACTATATCCAACAACTATCATAATGGTACAATACCATATTTGTATATAGGTAACTAGCATGTAAGCATGTCAAGGCATATGTGTAAGCATGTAGGTATACAGGTATGCTAGATGTCATATGCATATAGAGATATGAATCAATGTCTCAATGTCCCTAACCAAACAATATTATATCTATCAATGGGTTGTGCATGACATGGCAATTATTGACGGTGTGGGTGGCATACAATCAGTGCTCGTGCAACATAAGTCATCAATAATAGTGCAGTGTCCTAAGGATACTAGTCCAGACACAACAATAACTAAGCAGTAGTGTGTATGCGCAATTCTATATATGCAATAGAATATGCGATAAAAGATAACATCTCTAGCCCAGACGCATAACGCCATACGGGCGATTCCCCTGTAGATGTTAAATCTACTCACCAACCGTCCTGGCTAAGCAAAGCCAACCATCGGTTTCCCCTTCTTCGCAGCGTCCGATGTCCCCGCCTGCGAACCTAAAACAACAAAACGATAACACAAGTATATATTAGTATGTTAGTTATATGTATGCCCTAGAGGCCATTACTGTACATACGATGTATATTGTAGTGGATGCTTGGACATATATAGGGAGGACTTTCTTGTTCGACATGATAGTACGCTATCTGGTTACTCTTTATCTTAACATGTACTCTGATTGTCTCTATGTTACATGTTGATAAAGCCCTTATGATATGTACTCGACTACTGGGACTATGATGGGATCATACTAGTGGGGCCACGGTAATCGACGAGTACATCCTATAACTGTTCCTAGTCGATGGTGTATCGAGACAGGGCATCGATACACCAGATTAGACTAGCGTATATGCATCTTGACCCATATGATAGGCGATGGATGAACCCATATCCATCGGTGTTTGACATCAAGGATGGTGTACGGGTGCTCAGTGGAGACTGGGTACACTGGACGGACTCGCCGAGAATTCCCAGATGGTATTATACCTCACGTCGGATGGCAGTTCTCCGGTGACACTGGTACAGGTTAGTCTGTAGACCCGAGATCATCATAGAGTCTTGTGTGATTCCCACCGTGCTTTGATTTCCATCATACCACGTCTAAGAGGGCGTGCAAAAAGGTGGCTTTTGGGTACAGTCCCGAATCACATGGAGGCAATGAGCGATAGTAGGGGATTCGTCTCTCCCGGTATATGGGAGTTGATGTTGCGCTATGTTCGATTGGCTATAACTGGAAATCCCTGGCCAGGGTTGCTGAGATTTACTGGTAAGTGTTATCGGTAGTTTCTCGAACTGTTATAGACCTCATATCGACACGACTTATCAAGCTAGTGGGGTCTGACGTTTACCACCCCTAGGCGAGATATGCGACATATCAGATGAAGAGACCGGACTGTACGAGTGTGTTACTGATTGGATTCGCAGAAAAATGTACAGGCTTGCTTTTTGATCTTCTGATCGATCAATACCTGGGTGGCTGTTACGTTTAGCTGACCGCTTGCAGCTTGTGGGTGTTTGATATGATCATCACCTACTGCCGATGTATTGACGATTCTTTAGAGTCTTACACAGATATTTCTTGGCTCAGGCAAAACGGAGTAGGAGAACATATATGATATGTGCGGGACCGAGAACAATACGTGTATGTGATACCGTATTAGATTCTCGCGATATGAGATATCGGCCGGGTATATGTGATATAGCTGGGTCATCGGATCAAGTGTTGATTCGATGAACTGATTATATTAGTCGGTTATTTGTGAAATAGCCGGATTATCGGATCAAGTGTTGATTCGATAATTTAATGTTAAATTACATTAACAAATATAAGCTGACTAAAAGATTCTTTTTCTCACTCGGGTAATACATTGATATATATGCGATATATGTTAATTGTATTATTTTATTTTGTTACAATAAATATTGTATATATGATATATAATATTGTAACATGTTATGTTTATAATTGCAACATGTTTTTTGGAGTTTAATTGAGGTTAGGGTTTGGATTAGGGTTAAGTCTCATGAAGCTTTCAAGAAGCTTCTTGAAGCTTTGACTTTGACTTGGATATTTTGCATTGATATTTCCTTAACCCAACCCAACCCTTTACCCTAGTTAAATCTCTACATGGGTTAAGTCTTCATACTTAACCCATGGTTGGAATTCTAACCATAGACTAGAGTTTCATTACTCATCACAAAAGGATTCTTCTTCTTCTTCCTTGAGTTCTTGATGGAAAAGCTTACTAGATTTTTCATTAGAGATGAAAATGAGTGAGTTAATGAAAACAAATGAGAGCTAAAATCCTACTTCATCATCCTAATCTATCCTATCCATTTAGATTAGGGTGTTCACTTCATTTAGTGAGTGAGAGCTTGTGTTAATGAAACTTCAAGGTAGATCATCTTTGTTATCGAAGATCGGAAGCAAGCTTGCATCTTTCTCTTCGTGGAGCCTCTCGAGAGTCCGGAACTTGATGATCGCAGCGAAGGGACCACAACACGGAGCTTATGAAGTGAAGGACCGGACTACAAAGGTTGTAATCCAAAACTCTTAGATGTTAAAGTGTTTAACATGCTTTGTTTCACATAATCTCCAGTTTAAAGATCTTGGTTAGGGTTGTTCGGCACGTTTAAATTTTAAAACAGGCATAGTTGATGCCTTATAGACCCTTGTGAGACTAGTAACCCTACTGTGGTATCAGAGCCAAGCTAGAGCTTTAGGCGAAGTCTGGGCGATGTTTAAAGTCCGATCGAACTCCGAATACCCGGTTTTTACCCTTTTCTGGAAATTTTTCAAAAAGTTGACATTTTTCATATTAAAAATGCTCAAAAAAATCAGCAGGGTATTTTAGGAATTACTGTGCATAACGACACCTTAAATCCACTAAAGCGCCGCGGAACCGCGGCCCAACCAGGGTATTGGCGGCGGTTCCGCGGCAAGACATGGGTATTGAGGGTTAGAATTTGCTACAGTTGATCCGTTGGTACTTCCTGATACTTCTGGGAATTTTTAAATTGTACTCAAGTGTTGAGTTTTCTGGGATGTATTAGGGACTCATTGATTCGATCGGATAATTTAACTTCGTTTACGTTTTTTCCGGATAATTTTAGAACGAGTTAAAAAGTTCGAACGGATATCAATAACTCACTTTTTCCCCGTCAGAAAATTTTTCAAAAGTTAGATTTTTTCTCGAGTTTGAAACTTCCGGAAAATCAAGCAAGTAACGCGGTGGACCCTCTAGAAGAACACAAACCATAACTCGATTATGTGACCGTCTGAACCGCCTCTAAGCCTTAGGGTTTGGGGCAGTACGGCGTTTCCACATGTGAGGCGTTGGCTTGACCCTTCTACGGCTGGACCATTGGTACTGTGGCATGTGACAGATACTTTTTGAACTCCGCTCAAGTGTTGAGCTATTAGGGAAATCTTGGGTGTTTGTTTATTCGATCGGAAAGCTTGACATTGTCTTTTTATCTGGAATGTGATACAATATTTGGAATCCACAAGTAGTTATGAGATAACTAATTTGAATATTGTAAATCTAGCAGTTCAGTCTCAGATGATTGGTTGCCACGGGATTTTAATGCGATCAAAAGTCCGTCGCAATCACGTAGCGTACACCGATACTCGCCGGGTAAACTTAATAGATAGCCACGCCCCATAGCCTCGACCAAGTGACTGTAGGAGAACCCAGTCGCCAAAAGCATCCGTTCGGGTGCTCGCGGCAGCGGTGTTCCGCCTTAGTGCACTTCGTCGACGGCATCGGGGGTGCGGCCGTCTACTAAAGTTTGCGACGAGCATTCAATCAAAATATCGGGAATCTTGTTGAATTGCCCGACTTGATATTGAAAAGAGTTTTCGATTATGAGACTAAAATGTAGGGTTTATAATTGTTAGGCATGAGATGTCTAAGAAATTCATTTAGTTAGGCATGAGATGTCTAAGGAGGTTGCGGATTCCAACTGTTGTAGTTTTACATTTTCTTTTCTGTGACCGTAAGCGTAGTATGTGGTGTATCACCGGCTTCGTTGCTATACATCAACGACAATCGGGATACGCATACTTCGTTGATGATATGAGATATTATGTGTTGCTGTGATATGTTATATTGGATCGTCGCGTTCTGAATAGCCAGGGGTTTTATGTGAGATGAGAGTTTTTCTTTTTCATTTATGTAAAATTCATTTGTATGTAATATTCTTTTATTGGGGCACTTCCGGGCCGAGGATGATGTCACCATTGTATATTATTTATTTTTCCGCATTAGGTAGACCCAAGGCGGGGAGCACAAGTAATCGGGTTCTAGGGTCCAGTGGGAGACCATCTCGAGGCGTCGAGACCGGGTCTCCTAACCCTAGAATTGGCAGTGTTGCTTGCCACTCTCGTAGGGGTCTAGGGATGTTGGTTTGGTTATTCATCGCAACCGTGGAATCCGTGTTTTATGCAGGCTCGTATTAAAACACGGACGTCCTAGTATATCCAATATTTCATATATGTTATCTTCTGCTGCAATGTTCTATGATGAGATCATATTACAGCCTGAGACGAATGTTTATAATATATATATGAGTCTTATGTTATATTGCAGATTCCGTTTCAAATGAGATGCTTGTGAAGCATAATAAAATGGGACTTCATTAAAGAGATTAATGAAACTAAAAGAAACCTAAAGATGTTGTAGAAACTTGTCTCAAAAACAGGTAGCTCTAGTTCTTGCTTTGCATAGCGGTGTTCCTTGTAGAACATCCAACACCTTATTCGATAAGGAAAGAGCCGAGATCCCTTCACCGGGAGTGACCTCTTTAGCAAAACTAGCAGATGCTACAAACTCGGTTTGTCTTTTGATTATTTCTATAGTTCTGGCTTTGCATAGTGATATTTGTGAAATATCCTGCGCCTTATTCGATGAGGAATGAGCCGACGATCCTTTCACCGGGAGCGACCTCTTTAGCAAAAATAGAAAAGGCCTCAAAAACATTCCTTTTAAAAATCACTCGATTCTACAACGATATCAAGTTTATTACGCAAAAGGTTTTCTTAAAAACCTGTCGTAACCCTTAGTCATTTTAGGAAGTAGAGTACTTAGTATTCGTGTTGTATTTGTTGACCTTAGTTAAGACACAGTGTACGGTAGCTAAGTGATGTCTTCCTATATAGCATATGATGCGATTAGTTAGGACAGTCATGTGACTTTGTTGACCTTAGTTAAGGGTCTTGTGGGTGGGTCAATTTAATCAAGAAATGACGGGTAGAACTTTACTAGTGCTTATGATTTGTTGACCATAGTTAAGGTCATAAGTCACTAGGGGTAAAAATATTATTGGGAATTTCAAGTGTTGAAATTTGCAATGAGATTGCATACCTTCTATGAGATAGTTGGATCCCGATACTCGCTGCGAGTAAGAGTTACTCCTGGGAGAGTTTTACACATTACAATTAGCCGATCAAGTAGGTGTCTAGAAAGGTGTCAATGGGGTTATGCCCATGGAAAAATGATGTTTACTTTAATTAGGTCCATGCGAAAGCACGGGGAACCTCCCTCAAAATACCGGCACTGGCCTGGCTGAAAGATTGGCGAACTTGTAGAGTGTAATTAATCCCGGCTAGTCTTTCCTTTTAGGGTTTGAAGGAAGATTTGACTAAAATAGTGGGAGACATCGTGATTAGATAAATTGATAACCAATCTAATCTTGTAAAAGCGCACGCTGAGTGTTTTCTTCTCTCTCTCTCCGGGTTGCGACTATGTCATGCCTTAATCAAGATAATAAAACGGATGTATTGACCGAACCCGCTTGTTATACTGTGCTAGGGAACGTTGGTCCCGCTCCAACTTATAATTGTTTTAAGATAGAGCAGGAAATTAGGGATTACCAGAATTCCCGTGCCGCCCAAACGAAGAAAGTACATGTTGATGCTTCTCCTTCGGGTGTGATCATTACACAGAACTGTTTCTCAATATCCTTTACGTCCTGGGTAGAGAACTGAGAACGGGTGATAAGTTTCATGAAATAGAAACGGTGCAAGTGTTGCAGCCAAGTCTGTTGGTCACTATCACTCTGTATTACCAGAATACATTGATTCTGAATGAATGTTATTAGATACCGAACCTGATATACAACATCATATCAGTCACTTTATTAGTAAAGAAGGATATAATTTTTTATTGTTGGATAATATTTTGAACATTTCCTATATCAAGAGTTGATCGGTTCAAGAACGTTATCTAAAAGCGTAGACGTTCTAAATCAAACCACAGTTCTTAACGTAAGAACACATATAAGAGGAAGAGTTCAGAAATGAACGAATCCTTCTTGATGCATTGTAGACTAGGTCATATCAATGCGACCCGACTAGCTGAAGTTACATATAGATGAAGATTTAAATTAGTTTGAATTTACATCTTGTGAAACTTGCCGGTCATGTGACAGAGATAAGATGACCACAGCTCTATTTATTGAAAACAGAGAAAGAGTTAGTGAACTCTTGGGATTGATACATGCTGATGTATGAAAGTCCTCTGTCTACATATTCCAGGATCAGTTCTTCGTACTTCATTACATTCACTGATGATCTCTCAAGATTCAGACATATGTTCCTGTTGAAACACAAGTCCGAAACTTTTGAGATAATCACAGAATATATGTTAGAAGTAGAGAACCAAAAATGGGTATAAGTTTTATGTCCTTTGATGAGATAAAGGAGGAGAATACTTGAGCACGGGATTCCTGGACTATTTTAAAGGAGAATGAGATTCTCTCTCAGCATTACTCCTCCGTATACACCATAGCACGATGGTATATCGGGGCGGAGCAATAGCACCCTATGTGATATGGTGTGCTCTATGATGAGTACTACTGAGTTTCCTATTTCCTTTTGGGTGTTATGCACTTGAGAAGCTGCATACCTATTGAATAGGGTTCAAATCAAATCAGTTGCCTACCACTTCATATGTGATATGGAATGGGAAGAACCCATATCTTAAGAAAGTTAAGATTTGTGGTTTTCCGGCCTATGTCTAAAAGCATAATCCGGATAAGCTCGAGGCAAAGTCAGATCTGTGGAAGTTTGTTGGATATCCCAAGCATTCGCAAGGGAATATCTTCTACCTAACCAAGGAACAAAAGATGTTTTGTTTCTCAGCATGCCAACTTTGTGAAAGGGAATTTCTTGAGAAGAAAAATTAGTGGTCATGAGGTAGAACTGGAAAGAGTTCCAGCTATACAAACTGTAGCTGATAATTTGGTAGAACCAAAGGATTCAATAGTAACCAACGAACCTCAGCCTCTCCGCCGATCTAGTAGGGTTCCTCACCCACCTGAGAGATGCTTCGGTTTTCTCTATGACAGTGGGAGCGAGGATTGCATCATGAGATGATGACTCAACTATTTTCGAGCTGGCCATCAGGAGTGGGACTCTGTAAGAATGGCTAGATGCTTAGCGATATGAGATGGAATCCTTATACACCAACAAAGTATCGACTTTGGTGCTTTATCTGAATGGTTAAATCGCTATCAGGAGCAAGTATATCGTGTGAAGATTACTTGGTGTACATGGAAAAAGTGAGACTTTCAAATCTATGCTTAAGTCCATCCAGATCCTACTTGCCACGGCTACATACCATGACTACGATATCTAGCGGTTGGGTGACATGACTGCTTTTCTAAATGATGATTTGGAAGAGAGCGACTATAAGTACATAGCCAGAGCGCTTCGTAGACAGTGGGAGCAGCGGAAACGTGAGCAAGATGTTTTATATGATAAATCAGGCATCGCGGAGTTGGAACGTCTGTTTTGATCAAGTAGTCAAAGAGTTTGATGTCATCAAAATGGTAGATGAACCTTGTATATACAAAAATCTAGTATAGAGTATAGTTGTGATCCTCGTAGAGTACGTGGATGACATACTCTTGATAGGGAAGGAGTTTCCTATGCTCTGCTCGGTCAATCTCTGCTTATCACAAGGATTCTCTATATAGGATCAAACTGATACCTCCTAAATACTAGATTTTTGATCTATGAGATAGATCTAATTGGATGTTAGGATTCTCACTAGTTGTAGTGAGATGGTATCAATGTAGGGTTGCTAGGCACGTGCATAAGGGTCTACGAGGCATCATCCATGCCTGATTTAAAAATTAGCCGTGCCGAACAACCCGAAGCCGGATCTTTAAACTAGGGTTTAGGCGAAAACAAGTATGTTAAATACTTTAACACTAAGTGAGAGGGATTACAACCTTTGTAGATCCGGTCCTTCACTTCTTAAGCTCCGTGTTGAGGTCCCTTCGCTGCGATCATCGTGTTCCGAACACTTGAGATGCTTCACGAAGAGAAAGATGCAGTCTTGTTTCCGATCTTCGATAACAAAGATGATCTACCTTGAAGTTTCGTTAACACAAGCTATCAATCATGAAATGATGTGAACACCCTCATCTAAATGGCAAGGATAGATGAGGATGATGAAGTAGGATTTTTGCTCTCATTTGTTTTCTTATTCTCTCTCATTTTTCATCACTTAGAAAAAGCTAGAAAGCTTTTTCATGAAAAGAAAGAAGGAAGAAGATGAACAATCGACATGAAACCTTTTGTGATGAATAATGAAAGGATAAATATAATGATTAATGCATCCATGGTCAACTAAACCCATGTAGAGAATTAACTAGGGTTAGGGTTTGGGTTAGGTCAAGGAATGAGTCATAACAAAATATCTTTCACAAAACTAAACTAAACCTTCTAGAATCATCTAGAAAACATTAACCCAAATCAAACCCTAATCTTGTTTAATCTCTACTAAATATGTTGCATTAGTTATCATATCATGTTACAATATTATATATCACATATACAATATATTTTGTAACAAAAGAAAATAATACAATTAACATATATCGCATATATATCAATGTATTACCCGAGTGAGAAAAAGAATGTTTTAGTGAGCTAATATTAGTTAATGTAATTTAATATATCATATATATTATTATACATTAAATTATCGAATCAACACTTGATCCGACAATCCGGCTATATCGCATATAACTGACTAATACGATGACCCGGCTATATCACATATACCCGGCCGATATCTCATATCGCGAGAATCCAATACGGTATCACATACCGCATTATCCTCGGTCCCGCACATATCACATATGTGCTCCTACTTTGTTTTGCCTGAGCCAAGAAACCTCTGTTTAGGACTCTAAAGAATCGTTAATACGCCGGCAGTAGGTGATGATCATATCAAACACCCACAAGCTGCAAGAGGTCAGCTAAACGTAATAGCCACCCAGGTATTGAGCACTCAAAAGGTCAACAAGTAAGCCTGTACATTCTCCTGTGAATCCAATCAGTAACACTCCCGTACAGTCCGGTCTCGTCGTCTGATATGTCGCATATCTCGCCTAGGGGTGGTAGACGTCAGACCCCAGTAGCTCGATAAGTCGTGTCGATATGAGGTCTATAACAGTTCGAAAAACTACTGATAACACTTACCAGTAGATCTCAGCAACCCTGGCCAGGGATTTCCGGTTATAGCCAATCGAACACAACGCAAGATCAACTCCTTATACCGGGAGAGAAGAATCCCCTCCTATCGCTCATTGCCTCTATGTGATTCGGGACTGTACCCAAAAGCCACCTTTTTGCACGCCCTCTTGGACGTGGTATGATGGAAATCAAAGCACAGTGGGAATCACACAAGACTCTATGACGATCTCGGGTCAACAGACTACTCTGTACCAGTGTCACCAGAGAACTGCCATCTGACGTGAGGTATAATACCATCTGGGAGTTCTCGGCGAGTCCGTCCGGTGTACCCAGTCTCTACTGAGCACCCGTACACCATCCTTGATGTCAAACACCGATGGATATGGGATCATCCATCGCCCATCATATGGGTCAAGATGCGTATACCCTAGTCTACTCTGGTGCATCGATGCCCTGTCTCGATACACCCCCGACTAGGAACAGTTATAGGATGTACTCGTCGACTACCGTGGCCCCACCAGTATGATCTCATCATAGTCCCAGTAGTCGAGTACATATCCTAAGGGCTTTATCAACATGTAACATAGAGACATTCAGAGTACATGTTAAGATAAAGTATAACTAGATAGCATACTATCATGTCGAGCAAGAAAGTCCTCCCTATATATGTCCAAGCATCCATTACCATATACATCGTATGTACATTAATGGCCTCTAGGGCATACATATAACTAACAATCTCCCACTTGCACTAGGGCCATCTGTTGTAGTATCACATACCCAACAAATAGCTGCGGTTGACGTATCTCATACTCAACCATCCCATAAAAGTCTCTACTGGGAAAAAGGCCTTTATGAGCGGATCCGCGCTGTTGTCCTCTGTGTCTACTCTCCTAACCTCGATCTCCCTACAGATCAACCATCTCCATGTTCAGGTGATACTGCCTAAGAATTATATCTGGATTTCTGATGGGACAGGGGATCCTTGGCCAAAAGCCACAACTCCATTGTCACACAATGGTAGGAACGAAGTTCATCTCATGAACTTATATGTTTCCAGACTGCCCCTTTGGTAGCATCTTTGGTAACGATGTATCTTGCCTTTAATCGTATAGTAAGTCACGGTATTTAGCTTGGAACTCTTCCAACATACCGTCCCTCGACTGAGGGTAAAGACAATGCCTGCGACTGACATTCAGTCGTCCTTATCACCCTGGAACCTTTCCAGTGATTCTCCCCAAGATCAAGATCAATTGATACTATCTCATTACAACTAGTGAGAATCCTAACATCCAATTTGATCTATCTCATAGATCCTAAACCCAAGATTTAGGAGTTATCGCTTTGATCCTATATGGAGAATTCTTGTGATAAGCGGAGATTGACCGAGCGTAGCATAGGAAACTCCTTCCCTATCAAGAGTATGTCATCCACGTACTCTACGAGGATCACCACCATACTCCCTACTACCTTTTTGTATATACAAGGTTCATCTACTATTTTGATGAAGTCAAACTCTTTGACTACCACATCAAAACAGACGTTCACTCCACGATGCCTGCTTTATCTCATAAAACATCTTGCACACGTTTCCGCTGCTCCCACTGTCTACGAAGCCCTCTGGCTGTGTACTTATAGACGCTCTCTTCTAAAACATCATTTAGAAAAGCTGTTATGGCACCCAACCACCAGATATCGTAGTCATGGTATGTAGCCATAGTAATAGGATCTGGATGGACTTAAGCATAGCTTTGAAAGTCTCAACTTTTCCATGTACACCAAGTAATCTTCTCAAGGTATACTTACTCCTGATGTGAATTTAACCCTTAAGATAAAGCAACCAAAGTCCATACTTTGTTGGTGTATAAGGATTCCATCTCAGATCGCTAAGCATCCAGCCATTCTTACAGAGTCCCACTCCTGATGGCCAGCTAAAAACTAGTTGGGTCATCATCTCATGATGCAATCCTCGCTCCCACTATCATAGAGAAATCGAAGTATCTTTCTGGTGGGTGAAGAACCCTACTAGATCGGCGGAGGGGCTAAGGTTCGTTGGAAACTACTGAATCCTTTGGTTCTACCAAATCATCAGCTGCAGTTTGTATAGCTGGAACTACTTCCAGTTTATAGAGCTGACCTTGCCTCGAGCTTGTATGGATTTTGCTTTTAGACATAGGCTGAACAACCCCAAATCTTAACAAACTTAAGATATGGGCTCTTCCCTTTCGATATCACATATGAAGTGGTAGGCAACTGATTTGAACCCTATTCAATAGGTATGCAGCTTCTCAAGTGCATAACTCCCAAAAGGAAATAGGCAACTCAGTAGTACTCATCATAGAGCACACCATATCACATAGGGTGTGATTGCTCCGCCCCGATAACCATCTTGCTATGGTGTATACGGAGGAGTAAAGCTATGAGAGAATCTCATTCTCCTTTAGAATAATCCAGGAATTCCGTGCTCAAGTATTCTCCTCCTTGATCTCATCAAAGGACATATTACTTATACCCGTTTTTGGTTCTCTAATTCTAACTAATATTCTGTGATTATCTCAAAAGTTTCGGACTTGTGTTTCAACAGGAACATATGTCTGAATCTTGAGAGATCATCAGAGAATGTAATGAAGTACAAAGAACCGGTCTTGGCATGTGTAGACAGGGGACCTTCTTACATTAGCATGTATCAATCCCAAAAGTTCAATAACTCTTTCTCAGTTTCCAATAAACTTAGCCGTGGTCATCTTATCTTCGTGACATGACCGGCAAGTTTCACAAGATGTAAATTCAAACAAATTTAAATATGCATCTCAATGTAACTTCAGCTAGTCGGATCGTATTGATATGACCTAGTCTATAATACCTCAAGAAGGATTCGTTCATTTCTCAACTATTCATCTTGTGTGTGTTCTGTATACTAAGAACTGTAGTTTGATTTAGAACGACTATGTTATTAGATAACGTACCTGAACCGATCAACTCTTGATATAGGAAATGTTCAAAACATTGTCCAACAATACAAAATTATATCCTTTCTTTACTAATAAAGAGACCGATATGATTTTGTATATTAGGTTCGGTATCTAATAACATTTGTTCAGAATCAATGTATTCTGGTAATACAGGGTGATAGTGACCAACAGACTTGGCTGCAACACTTGCACCGTTTCTATCTCATGAAACTTATTACCCGTTCTCAGTTCTCTAGCTACCTGTTGCCCATGTAACAGATTACATTTGCGGGATCCTGATCCAGTATCTCATACCCAGGACATAAAGGATACTGAGAAACAGTTCTCTGTAAAGAACACACCCGAAGATGATGCATCAGTATGCACTTTTTTCGTTTGGGCGGCACGGGAATTCTGGTATTCCCTAATTTCCTGCTCTGTCTTATAACAATTATAAGTTGGTGCGGGACCAACGTTCCCTAGCTCGGTATAATAAGCGGGTTCGGTCAATATATCCATTTTATTATCTTGATTAAGGCGTGATATGGTCGCTACCTGGAGAGAGAGAGAAGAAAACACTCAGCGTATGCTCTTGCACGATTAGATTGGTTATCTAATATATCTAATCAGGATGTCTCCCACTGTTTTAGTCAAATCTTCCTTCAAACCCTAAAAGGAAAGACCGGCCGGGATTAATTACACGCTACAAGTTCACCAATCTTTCAGCCAGACCAGTGTCGGTACTTTGAGGGAGGTTCCCCGTGCTTTCGCACGGACCTAATTAAAGTAAACATCGTTTTCCCAGGGGCATAACCCCGTTGACACCTTTCTAAACACCTACTTGATCGGCTAATTGTAATGCGTAAAACTCTCCCAGGATTAACTCTTACTCGCAGCGGGTATCGGGATCCAACTATCTCATAGAAGGTATACAATCTCATTGCAAATTTCAACACTTGAAATTCCTAATAATATTTTGCCCCTAGCATCTTATGACCTTGGCTAAGGTCAACAAATCATAAGTGCTAGCCAAGTTCAACCCATCATTTCCCGATTGAATTAAACCCACCCGCACGACCCTTGGCTAAGGTCAACAAAGTCGCACGACTACCCTAACTCAATCGCATCATATGCTTATATAGATAAGCACTAATTAGCTATCGCACGCTACGCCTTGGCTAAGGTCAACAAACGAAGCACGAATACTAAGAAGTACTTATCTGAAATGACGGAGGGCTACGACAGGTTTTTAAGAAAACCTTTTGCGTAATGAACTTGATATCGTTGTAGAATCGAGTGATTTTAAATGGAGTGTTTTTGAGGCTTTTCTAGTTTTGCTAAAGAGGTTTCTCCCGGTGAAGGGATCGTCGGCCCTTTCCTCATCGAATAAGGTGCAGAGTATATCACATATACCACTATGCAAAGCAAAAACTATAGAAACAATCAAAAGACAAACCGAGTTTGCAGCATATGCTAGTTTCACTAAAGAGGTCACTCCCGGTGAAGGGATCTCGGCTCTTTCCTTATCGAATAAGGTGCTGGATATTCTACAAGGAACACCGCTATGCAAAGCAAGAACTAGAGCTACCTATTTTTAAACAAGTTTCTACAACATCTTAGGTTTCTTTTAGTTTCATTAATCTCATTAATGAAGTCCCATTTTAATTATGCTTCACAAGCATCACATTTGAAACGAAATCTGCAATATAACATATATCTCATATATATAATATAAACATTCGTCTCAGTCAGTAATATGATCTCATCACAGAACATTGCAGCAGAAGAACATATATGAAATATTGGATATACTAGGACGTCCGTGTTTTCAATACGAGCCTGTATAAAACACGGATTCCACAGTCGCGATGAATAGCCAAACCCGCATCCCTAGACCCCTACGAGAGCGGCAAGCAACTCTGCCAATTCTAGGGTTAGGAGACCCGATCTCGACTCCTCGAGATGGTCTCCCACTGGACCTCAGAACCCGGTTACTTGTGCTCCCCGCCTTGGGTCTACCTAATGCATAAAAGTAAATAATATATAATGGTGATATCATCCTCAGCCCGGAACTGCCCCAATAAAAGAATATTACAAAAATATGAATTTTACATGAATGAAAAAGAAAAACTCTCATCTCACATAAAACTCCCGGCTATTCAGAAACGCGACGATCCAATATAACATATCACAGCAACACATAATATCTCATATCATCAACATAAGCAAGTATGCGTATCCCGATTGTCGTTGATGTATAGCAACGAAGCCGGTGATACACCACATACTACGCTTACGGTCACAGAAAAAAAAGTGTAAAACTACAACAGTTGGAATCCACAAGCTCCTTAGACATCGCATGCCTAACCAAATGAATTTCTTAGACATCGCATGCCTAACAATTATAAACTCAGCATTTTAGTCTCATTATCGAAAACTCTTTTCAATATCAAGTCGGGCAATTCAACAAGATTCCTGACAATCTGATCGAATGCTCGTCGCAAACTTTAGTAGACTGCCGCACCCTCGGATGCCATCGATGAAGTGCACTAAGGCGGAACACCGCTGCCGCGAGCACCCGAAAGGATGCTTTTGGTGACGGGGTTCTTCTACAGTCACTTGGTCGGGGCTATGGGGCATGGCTGTCTATTAAGTTTACCCGGCGAGTATCCGCGTACGCTACGTGATTGCGACGGACTTTTGATCACTTCAAAATCCCATGGCAACCGATCATCTGAGACTAAACTACTATGTTTATAATATTCAAATTAGTTATCTCATAACTATATGTGGATTCCAAATATTGTATCACATTCCAGATAAATAGACAATGTTAAACATTCCGATCGAATAATCAAACACTCAAGTTTTCCCTAATATATATTAACACTTGAAATAAGTTTAAAAACATCCATCACATGCCACAGTACCAATGGTCCAGCCGTAGAAGGGTCAAGCCAACGCCTCACATGTGGCACGCCGTACTGCCCCAAACCCTAAGGTTTATAGGCAGTTCAAGATGGACACATAATCGAGTTATGGTTTGTTGTCTTCTAGAAGGTCCATCGCGTTACTTGCACGACTTAGAACGTTCCTAAACTACGAAAAAATCTAACGCATGGAAATTTTCCGGCAGGGGAAAAAGTGAGTTATTGATATCCGTTCGAACTTTTTAACACGTTCTAAAAATTATCCGGAAAAAAACTAAACGAAGTTAAATTATCCGATCGAATCAACGTGTCCCTAATACAACCCAAGAAAACTCATCACTTGAGTGGAATTAAAAAATTCCCAGAAAAAAATGACAAGAAAGGACCTAAGAATATATATATGAAGTTCCAGGGACTAATTCATAATTTTGGCGGCGGAACCTCGGCCAAATCCTTGTTTTGGCCGCGGTTCCGGGGTCATATAATCGAGTTAATGAGCCGTAGTTCACAGTAATTCTTAGTTTTTCCTGCTTAATTTTCTGAGCATTTTTAATTCATAAAAAATCACATTTTTGAAAAATATCCAGAGAGGGGTTCAAATTAGGGTTTCGATGTTCGATCGGACTTTAAACTTCGTCTAAACTTCACCTAAAGCTCTAGCTTGGCTCTGATACCACTGTAGGGTTGCTAGACACGCGCACAAGGGTCTACGAGGCATTAACCATGCCTGATTTAAAAATTAGCCGTGCCGAACAACCCGAGGCCGGATCTTTAAACTAGGGTTTAGGCGAAAACAAGTATGTTAAACACTTTAACACTAAGTGAGAGGGATTACAACCATTGTAGATCTGGTCCTTCACTTCTTAAGCTCCGTGTTGAGGTCCGTTCGCTGCGATCATCATGTTCCGGACTCTCGAGAGGCTTCACGAAAAGAAAGATGCAGTCTTACTTCCGATCTTCGATAACAAAGATGATCTACCTTGAAGTTTCGTTAACACAAGCTATCACTCATGAAATGATGTGAACACCCTCATCTAAATGGCAAGGATAGATGAGGATGATGAAGTAGGATTTTTCCTCTCATTTGTTTTCATATTCTCACTCATTTTTCATCACTTAGAAAAAACTAGAAAGCTTTTTCATGAAAAGAAAGAAGAAAGAAGATGAACAATCAACATGAAACCTTTTGTGATGAATAATGAAAGGATAAATATGATGATTAATGCAACAATGGTCAACTAAACCCATGTAGAGAATTAACTAGGGTTAGGGTTTGGGATAGGTCAAGGAATAAGTCATAACAAAATATCTTTCACAAAACAAAACTAAACCTTCTAGAATCATCTAGAAAGCATTTACCCAAATCAAACCCTAATCTTGTTTAATCTCTACTAAATATGTTGCATTAGTTATCATATCATGTTACAATATTATATATCACATATACAATATATTTTGTAACAAAAGAAAATAATACAATTAACATATATCGCATATATATCAATGTATTACCCGAGTGAGAAAAAGAATGTTTTAGTGAGCTAATATTAGTTAATGTAATTTAATATATTATATATATTATTATACATTAAATTATCGAATCAACACTTGATCCGACAATCCGGGTATATCGCATATAACCGACTAATACGATGAACCGGCTATATCACATATACCCGGCCGATATCTCATATCGCGAGAATCCAATACGGTATCACATACCGCATTATCCTCGGTCCCGCACATATCACATATGTGCTCCTACTTCGTTTTGCCTGAGCCAAGAAACCTCTGTGTAGGACTTTATAGAATCGTCAATACGCCGGCAGTAGGTGATGATCATATCAAATACCCACAAGCTGCAAGCGGTAAGCTAAATGTAACAGCCACCCAGGTATTGAGCGATCAAAAGATCAACAAGCAAGCCTGTACATTCTCCTGTGATCCAATCAGTAACACTCCCGTACAGTCCGGTCTCGTCGTCTGATATGTTGCATATCTCGCCTAGGGGTGGTAGACGTCAGACCATAGTAGCTCGATAAGTCGTGTCGATATGAGGTCTATAACAGTTCAAGAAACTACTGATAACACTTACCAGTAGATCTCAGCAACCCTGGCCAGGGATTTCCGGTTATAGCCAATCGAACACAGCGCAACATCAACTCCCTATACCGGGAGAGACGAATCCCCTCCTATCGCTCATTGCCTCCATGTGATTCGGGACTGTACCCAAAAGCCACCTTTTTGCACGCCCTCTTGGACGTGGTATGATGGAAATCAAAGCACAGTGGGAATCACACAAGACTCTATGACGATCTCGGGTCAACAGACTACTCTGTACCAGTGTCACTAGAGAACTGCCATCTGACGTGAGGTATAATACCATCTGGGAGTTCTCGGCGAGTCTGTCCAGTGTACCCAGTCTCTACTGAGCCCCCGTACACCATCCTTGATGTCAAACACCGATGGATATGAGATCATCCATCGCCCATCATATGGGTCAAGATGCGTATATGCTAGTCTATTCTGGTGCATCGATGCCCTGTCTCGATACACCCCCGACTAGGAACAGTTATATGATGTACTTGTCGACTACCGTGGCCCTACTAGTATGATCTCATCATAGTCCCAGTAGTCGAGTACATATCCTAAGGGCTTTATCAACATGTAATATAGAGACATTCAGAGTACATGTTACGATAAAGTACAACCAGATAGCATACTATCATGTCGAGCAAGAAAGTCCTCCCTATATATGTCCAAGCATCCATTACAATATACATCGTATGTACAGTAATGGCCTCTAGGGCATACATATAACTAACAATCAATCGATCTTGGGGAGAATCACTGGAAAGGTTCCAGGGTGATAAGGACGACTGAATGTCAGTCGCAGACATTGTCTTACCCTCAGTGGAGGGACGGTATGGTGGAAGAGTTCCAAGCTAGATATCGTGACTTACTAGACGATTAAAAGCAAGATACGTCATTTCCAAGGATGCTACCAAAGAGGCAGTCTGGGTATATAAGTTCATGAGATGAAGTCCGTTCCTACCATTGTGTGACAATGGAGTTGTGGCTTATGCCAAAGAACCCCCGACCCATCAGAAATCCAGATATTATTCTGAGGCAGTATCACCTGATCATTGAGATGATTGATCTCCAGGGAGATCGAGGTTAGGAGAGTAGACACAGAGGACAACAGCGCGGATCCACTCACAAAGGCCTTTTTCCCAGTAGAGACTTTTATGGGATGGTTCTGTATGAGATACTTCAACCACAGCTAATTGTTGGGTATGTGATACCACAACAGATGGCCCTAGTGCAAGCGGGAGATTGTTAGTTATATGTATGGCCTAGAGGCCATTACTGTACATACGATGTATATTGTAGTGGATGCTTGGACATATATAGGAAGGACTTTCTTGCTCGACATGATAGTACGCTATCTGGTTACTCTTTATATTAACATGTACTCTGATTGTCTCTATGTTACATGTTGATAAAGCCCTTAGGATATGTACTCGACTACTGGGACTATGATGAGATCATACTAGTGGGGCCACGGTAGTCGACAAGTACATCCTATAACTGTTCCTAGTCGACGGTGTATCGAGACAGGGCATCGATACACCAGAGTAGACTAGCGTATACGCATCTTGACCCATATCATGGGCGATGGATGATCCCATATCCATCGGTGTTTGACATCAAGGATTGTGTACGGGTGCTCAGTGGAGACTGGGTACACTGGACGGACTCGCCAAGAACTCTCAGATGGTATTATACCTCACGTCAGATGGCAGTTCTCCGGTGACACTGGTACAGGTTAGTCTGTAGACCCGAGATCGTCATAGACTCTTGTGTGATTCCCACTGTGCTTTGATTTCCATCATACCACGTCCAAGAGGGCATGCAAAAAGGTGGCTTTTGGGTACAGTCCCAAATCACATGGAGGCAATGAGCGATAGGAGGGGATTCGTCTCTCTCGGTATAGGGAGTTGATGTTGCACTGTGTTCGATTGGCTATAACTGGAAATCCCTGGCCAGGGTTTCTGAGATTTACTGGTAAGTGTTATCAGTAGTTTCTCGAACTGTTATAGACCTCATATCGACACGACTTATCAAGCTACTGGGGCCTGACGTTTACTACCCCTAGGCGAGATATGCGACATATCGGACAAAGAGACCGGACTGTACGGGAGTGTTACTGATTGGATTCGCAGGAGAATGTACAGGCTTGCTTGTTGATCTTCTGATCGCTTAATACCTGGGTGGCTGTTATGTTTAGCTGACCGCTTGCAGCTTGTAGGTGTTTGATATGATCATCACTTACTGCCGGCGTATTGACGATTCTTTAGAGTCCTACACAGAGCTTTCTTGGCTCAGGCAAAACGGAGTAGGAACACATATATGATATGTGCAGGACCGAGAACAATACGTGTATGTACTACCGTATTAGATTCTCGCGATATGTGATATCGGCCGGGTATATGTGATATAGCCGGGTCATCGGATGATATATAATATCGCAACATGTTATGGATATAAATGCAACATGTTTTGTGGAGTTTAATTGAGGTTAGGGTTTGGATTAGGGTTAAGTCTTCATGAAGCTTTCAAGGAGCTTCTTGAAGCTTTGACTTTGACTTGGATATTTGCATAGATATTTCCTTAACCCAACCTAACTCTTTACCCCAGTTAAATCTCTACATGGGTTAAGTCTTCATACTTAACCCATGGTTCCCATTCTAACCATAGACTAGAGTTTCATTATTCATCACAAAAGGATTCTTCTTCTTCTTCCTCGATTTCTTGATGGAAAAGCTTACTAGCTGTTTCATTAGTGATGAAAATGAGTGAGTTAATGAAAACAAATGAGAGCTAAATCCTACTTCATCATCCTAATCTATCCTAGCCATTTAGATTAGGGTGTTCACTTCATTTAGTGAGTGAGAGCTTGTGTTAATGAAACTTCAAGGTAGATCATCTTTGTTATCGAAGATCGGAAGCAAGCTTGCAACTTTCTCTTCGTGGAGTCTCTCGAGAGTCCGGAACTTGATGATCGCAGCGAAGGGACCACAACACGGAGCTTATGAAATGATGGACCGGACTACAAAGGTTGTAATCCCAAACTCTTAGATTTTAAAGTGTTTAACATGCTTTGTTTCGCCTAATCTCTAGTTTAAAGATCTTGGTTAGGGTTGTTCGGCACGTCTAAATTTTAAATCGGGTATGGTTGATGCCTTATAGACCCTTGTGAGAGTACCTAGTAACCCTACATAGTAAACGACCAAAAACATGCACAAACTACGTTTTACCAACACACCAACTCCAAAACTACTCCCAAGTGTTAGTATTGTGGCTAACGTACGTAGCGACACGACGAAACCAAATCAAGAGCAAAACCAGCACGAAGTGCATGGACCGTGTCGGATAACGTATCGCGCAGACACAAAATACTAGATTATAGGAAAACGATCCCAGATTTTTTATACTGTAAATACTAAAAAAGTAAACAGTACCAAACACCCTTAAACCACAGCAGACAACTACCCACAAAAACCAAACCCCAACACCTCCCTCAATAGCCGGCGTCGCCGAAATTTTGCCTTGGTTCGCCGACCATGGCCGGTGGGGTGGTGCTCGTGTCTCAGGTGCTGCTCCAGGGTCACTAGTACATCACTACAATTTTGTTTGGTCACTCACTAAAATTTCCAGGTCACAGTAGTTCTCAGAGGTTCAAAAAGACACTAAAAATACGATATTTCACAAATCGATTACTTTAAGTGTCCCACGCTACAACCAACGAGCTACACAACATAAAAACTCCTATTTAACAGAGTAGGGATTATACCTATAAAAACTTGCTCACAAGATCCAAGCTTTCCTAGCTCCAAGTGATCCAAGAGCAAAAACCAAGACTTGAGGTATTTTTGTGATATATTTTGGGAATTTTGGAGATTTATTGTGCTAGGATTGTTGAAAATGGTGAAGGAAATGGTCAAGGGTAGAAGAAAGAAGAGGAATTCGGCCAAGAGAGGAAGGGGAGTGTTTTGTGTAGATTGTTCTAGCTTATTTCAACAATAAATGCACATAAATGCATTCACACACACATGCATGCACCTCTTGAATTTCTTTTCTTTTTCTTTAAACCATTAATTCATTTGCACAACAAATATCTAGATACTATGTTAAGGGTTTTATTAACTCAAACTAATTTGTTGAAAAGATGACTTAAGAGAAATTTCCCAAAATGTGAATACCGCATTAAAATAATATTAAAATTGGGAAAAATTCTAATTGAACCAAAACGTCTCATATACCCCCAAAGCTTGCGCACTAGCTTTATTTTAGCTAAACTAGGTGCTGGTAAGGCTATATGGTCGTTTGATCACAGTCGGGTTAAAACGGAAAATACCGACAATTTAACCCTAAAACGGAAAAATTCGCATAACGATTTCTAAAACGTTACAACCACACTACCTCGATACGTTCACATGTCACCAGGAAACACGATGGTCAGCCCTCGTCCACGATGTGTTGGATATAGTTGTAAGTGCACGGCGGCGCCCCGGCCGTCAATCCGACGCCGGAATGCGGAAGCGTTGCTTTTCTTTAAACTTTTTGAACCGGCACCACCGCGCACTAAAATCCCAGATCATGCCATTAATCTAGTCCTAGCTATCAAGAGAAGGGGTAGAGAGATATACCGAGTGATCCGTGTCCTCCGGTCTTCTCGTCGTCGTCCCGATCTCCCGCGGAATCTCCGGTCTCCATCACGTCGCCTCCTTACCGGAAGGGCACCACATCGTCGGCTTCTTTTACGGGCTCCCACCTCTGGTCCGAGACAACTCGGGCACGATGTTGGCGAGTCGACGTACCCAAGGTTTGCTGTAGGTTAACTGTAGAACTCTTTTGTCTCTAGGGGTTGTAGTTGCCATGTATATGGTGGAAGAAAATGAAGTGTAAACTTTAGAGGTGAACCAAAAGAATTTTGCAAGCAAATATGAGATGAAAATGGCACCCTAAAAATTGTGTCAACCCCCCAAGGGAAAATGGCTGGACACAATTTTGAATGGGAGAGAGAGAGAGCAAAGACAAGGGGGTGGGTAAGCGATAATGCTAGAATGTTATCATGAGGAATAATGATAACCCAAAATCTCATACCAAAAACCCAACACTCAACCATCAAAACAAAAGTCAAGCAATGATGGATTAATCAAGTCAATGGATGGTGCACCCATCATGAAAACCATCATGATGCAACAAAATGCAAAGAACACCCTCCACAAATGCTTATTTGGACAAATGCAAATAAGCCTTCCTCCACCAATCTTCGGCCAATGAAAGATACAAAGAAATATGGCCGAAACGGAAAACAAACTGGCAACTCCAAAAAACTGATCCCGTAATAAATTACAGGAAAACCCCGCTACTGTATACACATACCCGCATTTGTATTCCGACTAAATACAAATGCACTGAGACAAAATCTACACTGTACAATACTAGGATCCGGCTTAAACCAAAGCCCGCTAGTATTATCCGTCCGATCCTGATCTGTGCAATACCACACGTATCTGATCGAACCCTGCCATATCTTCATACGGACTCTACAGCATTTCGCCCGAAACTTGAGAAACTGGTCTGTGGGGGACTCTAAAGAGTCGTCAACACCTTGGTTGTGGATTTAACCACTAGCACGTCAGAGGTATTAGCCTATACATAACGGGCTACCAGGTATTGACCCAAAGGGACGTCGATGAGCGAACTCATCTTGACACCCTACTGAGCCTGTCAGTGACAATATTCGTACAGTCCGGTCCGTTCGTCTATGAACATCGCATGGCGGGCCTAGGGGGTTGGTAAAAGTCAGACCCCCAAAAGCGGTACAAGTCGTGTCGGAGTGTAGCCCAGAACACCCTGAGATACTACTGGAATACCTACCAATAAATCTCCTGCCTTAGGCAAGGACTTTCATGTACTGGCTCTCCTAGACACAGCGGAACCTCACCCCCAATACCGGGAGAGACGAACCCCTGCAGATCCGCTTACTGCCTCCATGTGGCTCGGGACTGTACCCAACTAAATCCTGTTTGCACGTCTCCTTTGAGCGTGGTAGGGTAGTAATAAAAGCACGGCGGGAACTCACACGAGACAAATGATGATCTCAGGTGGATGAACTAACCTGTACACATGTCACCAGGGAACTGCTATCTGACATTAGGTATAATACCAACTAGCAGGTTCCCGGCGAGTCCTATCCGGTGTACTCATAACCCAATAAGCACCTGTATACATCTTAGGTGAACCAACTGACACCAGTGGCTTGTGAGACCGGCCACCGCCCCTCGTCGGGGTCTCGACTGTATACACTAGTCTACTCTGGAGTATCGATGCCCTGTCTCGAAACTCCCACGACTAAGGACCTTTTAAGGATGTGCTTATAGACCCCAGCTCCCACGTATATGATCACCCTCATACTGCTGGTAGTCAAGCAAGAATCCTAGGGGCTCTATCAACGTGCAATAGTGACCTGTAAGGTCACCTAAAGCAGTACACGATGATAAAGATAAACCAGATAGCATACTATCATCTTGAGTAAGACTGTCCTACTGGGACAGGTCCTCCCTCAATCATTGCAATCACGTGCCTGTTATCCAATAATTGACTCTGAGGGCACTATCTCCAACAATCTCCCACTTGCACTCAAGGCTAATTATTGCGATGTCGCATACTCATAGCCCATGTGATATCGAACACCCAACTCCTCTACCAGTCAGTCTCACAAAGTTCATTTCTGAAACTATTGCGTTCGAGGAATAGCCTCAGTGAGTGGATCCGCTTTGATGTTTCTTTCTATGTCTCTCTATATCTCAAGTTCGCGGAGAAATCCATCTCCCGAAATGAGCAATACCTGTCTTAGATTGTCTGGATGTCTGATGGAACCTAGCTCATAAATGAACTCCAAATCCAAACTTCTTAGACTGTATCGTCAACTGAACTTAATCAGTATCCTGCGCCATCCTTCCCTCAGTATCCACCTGGACCACCTGTCCAAAATACTGCCCCTCGTCAGAGGGAAAACTATAACTCTGACAGCCACTTTGTCATCCAGGTCACCTTGGAAGCCTGGAATGATAACCGTCTCCAGAACTAGGCTGTCGTTATCAAATCCCTAGAACATCCACTTATGTTCTAAAACTGCTTCCTAATATTTCTCCAGGATTGGATTTGTTGGAGATAGTGCCCTCAGAGTCAATTATTGGATCACAGGCACGTGATTGCAATGATTGAGGGAGGACCTGTCCCGGTAGGACAGTCTTACTCAAGATGATAGTATGGTATCTGGTTTATCTTTATCATCGTGTACTGCTTTAGGTGACCTGACAGGTCACTATTGCACGTTGATAGAGCCCCTAGGATTCTTGCTTGACTGCCAGCAGTATGAGGGCGATCATATACGTGAGAGCTGGTAGTCTATAAGCACATCCTTAAAAGGTCCCTAGTCGTGAGAGTTTCGAGACAGGGCATCGATTCTCCAGAGTAGACTAGTGTATACAGTCGAGACCCCGACGAGGGGCGGTGGCCGGTCTCACAAGCCATTGGTGTCAGTTGGATCACCTAAGATGTATACAGGTGCTCATTGGGTTATGAGTACACCAGACAGGACTCGTCGGGAACCTGCTAGTTGGTCTTATAACAGACGTCAGAAAGCAGTTCCCTGGTGACATGTGTACAGGTTAGTTCATCGATCTGGGGATCGTCATTTGTCTCGTGTGAGTTCCCACTGTACTTTGATTACTACCCTATCACGCTCAAAGGAGACGTGCAAACAGGTTTTAGTTGGGTACAGTCCCGAGCCACATGGAGGCAGTGAGCGTATCTTCAGGGGTTCGTCTCTCCCGGTATTGGGGGTGAGGTCGCGCTGTGTCTAGGAGAGCCACTACACAAAGCCCTCGGCCGAGGCAGGAGATTTACTGGTAGGTATTCCAGTAGTATCTCAGGGTGTTCTGGGCTACACTCCGACACGACTTGTACCGCTTTTGGGGGTCTGACTTTTACCAACCCCCTAGGCCCGCCATGCGATGCTCATAGACGAACGGACCGGACTGTACGGATATTGTCACTGACAGGCTCAGTAGGGTGTCAGGATGGGTTCGCTCATCGACGTCCTTTTTGGTCAACACCTGGTAGCCCGTTACGTATTGGCTTATACCTCTGACGTGCTAGTGGTTAAATCCATAACTAAGGTGTTGACGAGTCTTTAGAATCCCCCACATTCAGTTACTCAAGCTTTCGGGCGAAAAGCTGTAGAGGCCGTATGGAGATATGGCAAGGTCCGATCAGATACGTGCGGTATTGCACGGATCAGGATCGGACAGTTTGTTCTAGAGGCCGTATGGAGATATGGCAGGGTTCGGTCAGATACGTGCGGTATTGCACGGATCAGGATCGGACGGATATTACTAGCCGGCATTGGTTTAAGCCGGATCCTAGTATAGTACAGTGTAGATTTGTCTCATTGCATTTGTATTCCGGTCGGAATACAGATGCGGGTGTGTATGAACAGTTGTGGAGTTTTCCTGTAATTTATTACGGGACCAGTTTTCTGGAGTTGCCAGTTTGCTTTCCGTTTCGGCCATATTTCTTTGTATCATTCATCGGCCGAAGATTGGTGGAGGAGGGCTTATTTGCATTTGTGCAAATAAGCTTTTGTGGAGGGGGTCTTTACATTTTGTTGTATCATGATACTTGCACCATCATTGCTTGACTTTCTTGACTTCATAACCTCATCATGGCTTGACTTTTGTATGATGATGGAGGGACATGATGATAGGATTGAGTGTTGGATTTACTTGTGATCATTTCTTGTTATCATTGTAACCTTCTCTTTCTTTCTTGTATCATGGGGGCTTGTTCTTTTTGATTGCCTCTCTCTCATTCTCTCCTCTCCCACTACATGGTAGTGGCCGGCCATGCTCCTAGAGGGGCTGCCCATTATTTTGGTAGGGGGATTTTGGTTCTCTTCATGCAAGAAAAATCCCCAAGTTCACCTAGGAAAAGTTCAAGCATCATTCCTCCACCAAAGGCAACTCCATAACCCCAAATGAGACATGGTTCTACACACATTCTACAGCAAATCTTGGGCACGTCGACTAGCCAGCTTCGTGCCCGAGTTGCCTCGGCATTGAGGTGGGAGCCCGTAAAAGATGTAGGCGATGTGGTGCCCTTCCGGCAAGAAGGCGACGACCGGAGTTTCCGCGGGAGATCGGGCGACGACGAGAAGACCGGAGGACTCGGATCAGTCGGTATATCTCTCTTCCCCATCTTGTAGTTAGCTAGAACTAGTTAATGGTTCGATCCGGGTTTTAGTGCGCGGTGCTGCCGGTTTGCTAGTTGCAAAATTAAAGTTTTTCGCTTCCGCATTTTTGGCGTCGGATTGACGGCCGGGGCGCCGCCGTGCACTTACAGGATTAATATCAACTTATTGCATCTACTGCAAGAACAACATCTGGTGTGGTACTTGACATCTCATGATTGACTCAATTGCCTAAGCAAGTGATCTGCCAATCATGCACATCCCTCTCTACTTTAGTCTATAAGACACCTTTAGAGAGGGTGACTCCATTACCTGTAGGTACACCACCGTGCCAGGAGTCGTCCATTCTAAATACTCTTAGAATGCTGTGTAAGTACCCAGATTGGGAAACTACTCAAATCTAGATC